>CM056722.1:12166666-12810833 GCA_029844215.1 Przewalskia tangutica
CTAAGCAACGGTATTGGAATTCCTTATGGGATGAGCATTTGTTGACACCCAATTTGACCCTCAGTCGATCACTAACTATAAAATTACACTAATTTTGTAAAATAATTTTTAGGATTTTTATAATAAAATGCAGCGAATAAAACATTAAATACAGGCATAAATAATTAATTTAATAATGGCGTCGCGTCTTACGTAGAGTTTTAAGCATTTAGAGTCCCGCGCCCGCACTTATTAACTTTAAGCTTTGTCGTAATTCTTAAATAATTAATAAATGCATAAAATAAATAATTTAGCGATAACGTCGTGTCGGGTATATAGCGTTAATTAGTAATCATTTGTAATTTAAAGTCAATTTTTTAATCTAATATATGCATTTAATAGCGTCGCATTTATAAGGCTTTAAACAATTCTTAAATATCGTACTTGCATTCGGCATTTAAGTAATTTAATATAAACTCAATTCAATTTTAATTTTGCAATAATGCATAATAATAAGATTTTAAATAAAAGCGTCGCATTCTAAAGTATTGAGCATTAATTAAATAGCGCGTTTATTTATTATAACAATTAGATTAATGAAGCACCTAATTAGTTTAATCACATGTGTTAATTTAAGTTATCACTAATTAATTATTAATACACTTGCCTAGAATTAATTAGCTAATTAACTAAGCCTAAAACTAATTAATCTATCACTAACTAATACTAATTAAATAACTTAACTAATTAAATACCTAAAGGCCTTAATTAATTAATTAACTAACCTAACACTAATACCCAATCTAAATTACTAGCAGCCCACACCCCCGACCCATTTCCGCCTGCGACCCGCAAGCCCAATCCCCATTATCCCCTTATCAGCCCAAAGCCCCACGACCCAGCCTCATTCTTTCTTTACCTCACCCTCACTTCGTCTCCCACAGAAGCCCAACACCCCTCTTCATCGACAACAAAAACAAAACGCTAAGAACCCTAAACCTAAGCTTCCAATCGCGCATGAAGACTCACGCCGTCGTAGTGATTCTCGCCTGAGAATCCGGCGACTTTCCTTTCCCTTTCCTTACCCACGCACCCTAGCCAGCCCTTCCTACCATATAAACCCGTTCGAATCAAACCAAATCAGAGAAGATCTTACGATATATCAGCACCAAATCAAGCACAAATCAGCCTTTATTGCTTACCAATATTAGAACCTAGGGTTAGGCTATATAAGCACGTCTGATAGAACTCGATCGGGGATCGATTGAGAGGGTCGAACACGATGGGTCGATGTGATCGTTTTCTTTACGAGAGCAGCAGCGAATAACCCTTAGCGGAGATAGCATCGTGAAACAAAGCAACGAAGCGATCCGATGTGATAGAAGGCGAGCCGGGGCGGTGAGAGTCTAGTCGAAGAACACAGGGTAACTCAGCACCTGGACCACTAGCATAGCATGAATGGGTAGTTCGAACCGCTCTCAATCTAGCAAAAATCGCCAAGCAACCTGCCTTCTATTCGCATCGCAAACCCAAAGCCGTCGAGCGGACCGGCGACTTGATCTGCCGGTCATTTGCGGAGAAGGTAAACCCGTTCAGATTTCTTGGGGTGATTTACGCTTTACAATTTGTTTGAATCTTTGTGTCTGCTAAGTTGTGTTTAATACCATTTTCATATGAGTTGAAGTGCGTTAAACATATACGATCTGTTAGTCAGAATTAATTGCTACTAGTATTTGTAATTCTGTTTTGTTAGTGTGATTAGTCTGATATCAGCATCGATAATGTTTGGGGCAGATAATATCCGATCTCATTTGCGTCTTGTTAAGATGATATCGGTATTGTGGGTATCGGTCGATCTCTTGAGTGCCTCACATATTTAAGTGACCACTGGTATACCAGGATGAGATCCCACACTGTGTTCCTTTGTTATGATCACATGTTTCATCCATAGTATCCTCTATAGCTATGTCATGTCTTTCCCTTACGAATTTGAACCATGTTAGATAATTTGCCTGCACCTTAGCCTAAGTTGCATGATCTTTGATCTTTGGACTATTAAGAACCACCAATATGATGTGAAATTGTGTCATAATGCCATATTAGATGTCCCGCTGCATATCCATGTTGAAACCATTAGTTTTAAGCCTAAGTCATTTAGCCTAATATCTGTTTGAGATGGAGTCTTAAATCGACTTACCATGTTAAATGTCTGGGCTCTTTCTTCTAAATAGAGGGTGATTTGTATCGGGTATGTTTTCATGAAAATTACGTGAAATGATTGGTCTTTCATGTTATGTGAGTCTTGTATATTTGAATCTTCCCAACATCATGTTGTCTGCTTAAACATAAGTCTAAAATATGAGCCGTGATAGCTATGATCCTGCCCGTAGTAAGCGTGCATATAAGATATAGTGTGGCATTGAATTTGTTCAAGTATGAATAGAGGATCCCAATAAGAGTATTTTGTTCCTGCTTTAAAGTGTACCTATGGACTACATATATTCAAAGCTAAAACATGTCTAAAAGAATAAGAAGAAAAATCCCTGCGATTCTTTGTTCATACCCAAAGGCACTGCTAGGCCTAGATCGATAATATCCTTTCATTTACGCCTAAAAAGCGATAAATGATTTCAGATTTCTTGGGGTGATTTACGCTTTACAATTTGTTTGAATGTTGTGTCCTGCTAAGTTGTGTTTAATACCATTTTCATATGAGTTGAAGTCGTTAAACATATACGATCTGTTAGTCGAATTAATTGCTACTAGTATTTGTAATTCTGTTTTGTTAGTGTGATTAGTCGATATCGGCATCGATAATGTTTAGGCGGATAATATCCGATCTCATTTGCGTCTTGTTAAGATGATATCGAGCGGTATGTGGGTATCGGTCGATCTGCGAGTGCCCTCACATATTTAAGTGACCATGGTATACCGAGGATGAGATCCTGTGTGTTCCTTTGTTATGATCACATGTTTCATCCATAGTATCCTCTATAGCTATGTCGTGTCTTTCCTTACAATTTGAACCATGTTAGATAATTTGCTGCACCTTAGCCTAAGTTGCATATTTCAGTCTTTGGACTATTAAGAACCACCAATATGATGTGAAATTGTGTCATAATGCCATATTAGATGTCCTGCCTGCATATCCATGTTGAAACCATTAGTTTTAAGCCTAAGTCATTTAGCCTAATATCTGTTTGAGATGGAGTCTTAAATCTGACTTACCATGTTAAATGTCTGGGCTCTTTGCTTCTCTAAATAGAGGGTGATTTGTATCAGGTATGTTTCACATAGAAGCTACATGAAATGATTGGTCTTTCATGTTATGTGAGTCTTGTATATTTGAATCTTCCCAACATCATGTTGTCTGCTTAAACATAAGTCTAAAATATGAACCGTGATAGCCTATGATCCTGCCCCTGTAGTAAACATGCATATAAGATATAGTGTGGCATTGAATTTGTTCAAGTATGAATAGAGGATCCCAATAAGAGTATTTTGTTCCCTGCTTTAAAGTGTACCTATGGACTACATATATTCAGGCTAAAACATGTCTAAAAGAATAAGAAGAAAAATCCTATTGATTCTTTATTTCATACCCAAAGGCTGCTTTGCTAGGATCGATAATATCCTTTCATTTCTGCCTAAAAAACGATAAATGATTTAGAATTTATTGGCCTGTTTTTTGCCTGCTGCGTGCACCCCAACCTTGTTTCTTTGGTTGTTGCGGCCATTTGCGCCATCTTATTCACTGATTTACACATTTTTTATATGCTGATTACGTACAAATATAGATTATGTGGGTACAGATTTTATGATTCAAGGAATTAGGATATATACTAATCCTTATCGTCCTTTGTTTTACATGGCACGCATCGGAGCAAAAAAGAAGAGTCTCATGGCGAGACTCATCGCGAGCTTATTCAAATGGCGACCCGCATCCGCATTCGCATTCCCGCCGAAACTCTAGAAAAACAAAGCGGGAGTCATCCGCTCCAATCCCTTCCTTCTCTTAACTTTCTCGTCTTATTTTTTCGCCTTTATTCGTTTACTGTAATTTCATTATTTAATTTTGTAATTAATAGGAGAACTTCTAGCAATTAGGTCTTTAAATATATAAGACGGGAAGTAATTACATTTTAGAAACGCATTCTTCTTTATTTACCTTTTAGGACTTTAAGCATGTTTAAAATCTGCAAAAAATAAGTAATTTAACTTGCATTATAAAAACCAACATTTTGTGTATTAAAATCCACAACAGATTTCTTCCTAAACTCCCAAAATCATCTTAAAACATCTCTTATATAATATTGTACGCAGGCTAGGCAAGATTAATTTAGCTATCAAAATACACATAATTAGTCCATAAAGCATTCTCTTAGCATTCTTTAGCATTCCTAGCCCTTTTAGCATTCTTTTATCCTTTAACATTTAGCATTTTAGCGTTTTAGCACCTTAGCATTACTAGCACCCTAACACCCTATTACCATTTTAAACACCCTTTAAATTTTAGTATTCTTTTAACATTTAACACTTTTTTCTAACACCTTTTTATTCAAGCAGGGTTGTATTTTTAGCACCTCTCTTAGCATTTTTTTGCACTTTGAACACCTTAGCAATTTCTAGTACCTCTTTGCACTTTTAGCACTCTTAAGCACCTTTAATGTTTAAGCACCCTAGCACTACTTTATTTACACTCAGCACTTTCAAATTGCTAGCGCTTTTGTTAAGCGTCTGTAACCCTTAATATTTTAGCACCTCTTAGCATTCTTTCACATATAGCACCTTTTGCCCTTTTAGACTTAAGCACCTTTAAACATTTTAGCATTTTTTTTAGCAGGAAGATCTTTTACTTTGCATTTTTTTAAAATATAATAATTACCCTAGGTTTGGCGGGATAACATGAGTTAGCGGATCTTAGAGGTGCCTAACCCTTCCTCTAGATTAATAAAGAACCGCACCTGAATCTCACTAAGTTTAGCAGACCATTAAAATGGAGTTAATGTTTTACTTTAAACTAGTTAAACATTTAGGTGTCCTAATTCACCCAAATTAATTAGGTGGCGACTCCGCGAACCCTTAGCATTCTAGCAACCCTTTAGCATTTTAGCGCTTTTAGCCTCTTTTGCAATTTTAGCATCCTCTAAGCATATTTATTTTCTTTTAAAACACATTAGCACTTTATTTTTATTTTCTAACTTTTTATTTGAGCAGGAGTTTTTTAAATAAAAAATGTCGCGGTCGAAAAAGGGCGCGACAGAAATGGCGACTCCGCTGGGGATTTTAGGTTCTTAACCACAACAGACCTAGGATAATTATTTGGCAATTATTTTGCATTTAATTTTTGTGTATTGTATTTTGTTTTATTTTTTATTGCTACCTGCTTTACTGCTTTCCTTAAACTGGCATTCCGCTCATATTTCTTCCACTCTGGAAAATTCACACAACACACACTACATGCGAGTGCATTGGGTGCATCGAGAAAATTCTTTCTTCAAAATCCAAATTTAGGAGAGTTGGTAATATACGTGGAGTGCCCGGTCTAACCGGTGGCCGCGTAGCCTTCTCACTCGAGTTGTCCGCTCGGGAACCTTGCGTCTAGAAAAGCCAAATCTTAGCAACTTAAGATAGAGCTATACCACCCTTATTTTAAGGCATGCATTTACCTTAGGTGGGTCGGTCCTTGGCATCGACATCACAATTAGGAAAACACCAAACTTGTCGACGGGTTTCTCAACCCAACGACCAACCAGCATACTATGTGTAGCGTGACAGTGATAGACAAATCCAAACCTAATCATGTCATGCTGAAATTGGAAAAAAGTGCACCGTCATTTGGTCGCCACTTCTAACGAAAGCATTACAGTTGGGCGGCTTGAACAAATCTATCATGGCCTCGCATATGTGACGTTTAGGCCTACCTCCGGCATAAAGAGGTCCCCCTGCATGTTAGGAAACGTTTGAATGTGCTATGTGCAATATATCTGCTACATACCCGCAAATCATGTGCTTTATGCTAACACCGTTTGTTGCATTTTTAGAAAGATTTATCATCTTCCCTCAAAGGTCGATTTGTATTTGACTAAGCAATGGCAGAGCATCAATACTTCACAAGATCAAAGGCACGGTCCAGCGACACGACCGATTCAAGAGCATCGGCGGAGCGAGTGAACTGTCTTGGTTCCTATAGGCAAGCGAGTCTCGAGAAAAGAAGAGCGGCGTGACACCTTCTCAAAGCGGGACAATATAGGAAACTGAGCGGGGTTGCAAGTCCAAACAAGCGGTAGCGCAGATATCGAGAACAAGCGTGAAGTCGGATACAAATCGACCCCCAAAACTCACAAATTTTCTTTGGCGCAGTCTTTTCATATTAACAAAGCGTGAATCTGATAGCGAAGCGAAAATCGGCAAGAAGTTTCTTCGCGAAGAAAGCAGCGTAAGCGTAAGATATGACAAAAATCCCAAAATTCAAAGTCGCGTCGAAGCGGCAGTGAAAGGCATCAACAATTGGCAATCAAAGTTGAATTCGCAACAAAACCTAAGCGCGTCAACTCGGGCATGAAGTCAAACTTGCAACCAGCATCGCCTGACAACAAAGGCATCATAACAATTCGTCAGTTGCAGTGCAAGGGCAACATCTCAGTATTCGTCAGGCATATCAGGGACGACATCTCTAGCCATAAAATTGCACTTCTCATATATATTATCATTTTGTTTAAGCAGGTATACACTAACGTTTTCTCAAGCTTAGCTTGCAGGAGCATTTATTCTACAGGAGCAGCAACACGTCGAACGCGGCGTTATCAACCAGCAAGTCTACGGCGCGGCGGCAGCGTCGAACGCGGCGTTATCGGCCACAGCAAGTCTGCAGCGGCGCCCGGCGCACGTCCGCGGCGGCGTGTAATCAAGTCCATGCAGCGGCGCCCGGGAAGCAACACGTCCAGACAACGACGTAATCAGCAAGTCCATGCAGCGGCGCGGCGGCGGCGTCCGAACGGCGGCGTTATCGGCCGCAGAAGTCTGCAGCGGCGCCCGGCAACACGTCGGCGGCGGCGTGTCGGCAAGTCCGTGCAGCGGCGCCGGCGAACACGTCCGGACAACGGCGTAATCGGCAAGTCCATGCAGCGGCGCCAAGGCGGCCACGTCCGGAACGGCGTGTCGGCAAGTCTATGCACAGCGCCCGGCGGCACGCGTCGGACAACGGCGTGTCGGCAAGTCCGTGCAGCGGCGCCCGGCGGCAACACGTCGGACAACGGCGTGTCGGCAAGTCCGTGCAGCGGCGCGGCAACGCGTCGGACAACGGCGTAATCGGCAAGTCCGTGCAGCGGCGCCCGGCGAACACGTCCGGACAACGGCGTAATCGGCAAGTCCATGCAGCGGCGCCAGGCCGAATACGTCGGCGGCGGCGTTATCGGCCGCAACAAGTCTACGCAGCGCGGCGCCAAAGAACACGTCCAGCGGCGGCGCTATCGGCAACAAGTCAAAACGAGCAGCGCCATCATCGCGATATCACGCGGGGCGATTTCTATATTCTCAAAATTGCATTTTTCTCATTCATGCTTTATTATTACGTCTTAACGATTTATGCACTAACTCTTTCTTGAGCTTTAGTCCACGAGGGCAATTGCGGCAAGGACAACGTATCGCGCATTCACAATCGCAACACGTCCGCGAGCAAAATCACAGCGTTCTGCGTCGCGTCAACACAAAGCATCACATTGTGCAGGATAGCCTTTTCTACTCACAGGTGCATTACTTTTAAAATTATGCATCATCAGTTTGCCTTATGATTTATGCACTAACCGTTTGTTTGAAGTCTTAGCATGCGGCGAGGAGCCTGGCGTGGATTTTCTCTTCTGACGGGGCAACTGTTGGGGCAACCTTCCCAACGATTGGCGGAAGCGGCCTCAGCGTCGGTCCACTCGCTCGCGCCCACCATAGAACCCGGCCACCGCCGTAGTGGTACACGAGGTTCAAGCGATTATTTTCTTCTACTTTTTGCACCAGCCATGTCATCATAACTCGACCTTTGGGGCGGCTTTAAGTCGCGTTAGCGCGCCTTGGTGTTTTGACCATGGTAGCCCGATGTCGTCGTAACTCGACAACTGGGGCGGCTTTGAATCGCGCTTAGCGCGCGGTGTTTTGACCATAGTAGCGCCCGGTCGTCATAACTCGACATTGGCGGGGCGCGTTAGTCGCGCCTAGCAGTGTTTTGACCTTGGTATCGGTGTCGTCATAACTCGACCTTTGGGGCGATTTTGATTTTTGCGTCAGCCTTGTCTACCTGCCCAGCATTTCTGCAATTCTGAAGATCGAGACAAAATTGGCTATGAGTCAACGTCTTTGTCCGAAGATTCTTCCATCATCTCCATACAAAGAGGGACATCTGTTGACACGATTTTGACCCTCCGTCCGATCACTAACTATAAAATTACACTAATTTTGTAAAATAATTTTTAGGATTTTTATAATAAAATCGTGAATAAAACATTAAATCTGAGCATAAATAATTAATTTAATAATGGCGTCGCGTCTTACGTAGAGTTTTAAGCATTTAGAGTCCCGCGCCCGCACTTATTAACTTTAAGCTTTGTCGTAATTCTTAAATAATTAATAAATGCATAAAATAAATAATTTAGCGATAACGTCGTGTCGTGTAGCATATAGCGCATTAATTAGTAATCATTTGTAATTTAAAGTCAATTTTTTTAATCTAATATATGCATTTAATAGCGTCGCATTTATAAGGCTTTAAACAATTCTTAAATATCGTACTTGCATTCGGCATTTAAGTAATTTAATATAAACTCAATTCAATTTTAATTTTGCAATAATGCATAATAATAAGATTTTAAATAAAAGCGTCGCATTCTAAAGTATTGAGCATTAATTAAATAGCGCGCGTTTATTTAATATAACAATTAGATTAATGAAGCACCTAATTAGTTTAATCACATGTGTTAATTTAAGTTATCACTAATTAATTATTAATACACTTGCCTAGAATTAATTAGCTAATTAACTAAGCCTAAAACTAATTAATCTATCACTAACTAATACTAATTAAATAACTTAACTAATTAAATACCTAAAGGCCTTAATTAATTAATTAACTAACCTAACACTAATACCCAATCTAAATTACTAGCGTACCACTTTCACTCGCCAAATTTCATTTCTGCGACCAAGCCCAATCATTATTATCCCCTGCCCAAAGCCCCAAAGCCCACTTCTTTCTCATTCTTTTTTTTCTCACCTCACTGCCTCCTGAAGCCCAACACCCCTCTTCATCGACAACAAAAACAAAACGCTAAGAACCCTAAACCTAAGCTTCCAATCGCCGCAACAGCACCTCACGCCTTCGTCGCCGTGATTCTCGCCTGAGAATCCGGCGACTTTCCTTTCCCTTTCCTTACCCACGCACCCTAGCCAGCCCTTCCTACCATATAAACCCGTTCGAATCAAACCAAATCAGAGAAGATCTTACGATATATCAGCACCAAATCAAGCACAAATCAGCCTTTATTGCTTACCAATATTAGAACCTAGGGTTAGGCTATATAAGCACATGCAATAGAACTCAGTCAGGGATCGATTGAGAGGGGTCGGGCACAGTAGGTCAGTAGCAATCGTTTTCTTTACGAGAGCAGCAGCGAATAACCCTTAGCGGAGATAGCATCGAAACATTCGAAAACAGCAACGAAGCGATCCGATGCAATAGAAGGCGAGCCGGGGCAAGAGAGTCTAGTCGAAGAACACAGGGTAACTCAGCACCTGGACCACTAGCATAGCATGAATGGGTAGTTCGAACCCTTCTCTCAATCCTAGCCAAAAATCAGCAAGCAACCTTGCCCTTCTATTCGCATCGCAAACCCAAAGCCCGTCGAGCGGACCGACGACTTGATACGCTGCCCCAGGTCGCTGCCCGGAGAAGGTAAACCCGTTCCCTTTCAGATTTCTTGGGGTGATTTACGCTTTACAATTTGTTTGAATGCTGTGTCCTGCTAAGTTGTGTTTAATACCATTTTCATATGAGTTGAAGTCGTTCGCATGTACGATCTTAGTCGAATTAATTGCTACTAGTATTTGTAATTGTTTTGTTAGTGTGATTAGTCTGATATCAGCATCGATAATGTTTGGGGCAGATAATATCCGATCTCATTTGCGTCTTGTTAAGATGATATCGAGCGTTGTGGGTATCCAAATACCATCGAGTGCCCTCCACATATTTAAGTGACCACTGGTATACCAGGATGAGATCCCACACTGTGTTCCTTTGTTATGATCACATGTTTCATCCATAGTATCCTCTATAGCTATGTCATGTCTTTCCCTTACGAATTTGAACCATGTTAGATAATTTGCCTGCACCTTAGCCTAAGTTGCATGACTGCTGGTGCTGGACTATTAAGAACCACCAATATGATGTGAAATTGTGTCATAATGCCATATTAGATGTCCTGCCTGCATATCCATGTTGAAACCATTAGTTTTAAGCCTAAGTCATTTAGCCTAATATCTGTTTGAGATGGAGTCTTAAATCTGACTTACCATGTTAAATGTCTGGGCTCTTTGCTTCTCTAAATAGAGGGTGATTTGTATCAGGTATGTTTCACATAGAAGCTACATGAAATGATTGGTCTTTCATGTTATGTGAGTCTTGTATATTTGAATCTTCCCAACATCATGTTGTCTGCTTAAACATAAGTCTAAAATATGAACCGTGATAGCCTATGATCCTGCCCCTGTAGTAAACATGCATATAAGATATAGTGTGGCATTGAATTTGTTCAAGTATGAATAGAGGATCCCAATAAGAGTATTTTGTTCCCTGCTTTAAAGTGTACCTATGGACTACATATATTCAGGCTAAAACATGTCTAAAAGAATAAGAAGAAAAATCCCCTGCTGATTGCTGTTCATACCCAAAGGCCTGCTGCCTAGGATCGATAATATCCTTTCATTTCTGCCTAAAAAACGATAAATGATTTCAGATTTCTTGGGGTGATTTACGCTTTACAATTTGTTTGAATGTTGTGTCCTGCTAAGTTGTGTTTAATACCATTTTCATATGAGTTGAAGTGCATTCGCTTATGTCTGATCTGTTAGTCAGAATTAATTGCTACTAGTATTTGTAATTCTGTTTTGTTAGTGTGATTAGTCTGATATCAGCATCGATAATGTTTGGGGCAGATAATATCCGATCTCATTTGCGTCTTGTTAAGATGATATCAGGCAGCTGTGGGTATCCAGTCAGTCTACTGAGTGCCCTCCACATATTTAAGTGACCACTGGTATACCAGGATGAGATCCCACACTGTGTTCCTTTGTTATGATCACATGTTTCATCCATAGTATCCTCTATAGCTATGTCATGTCTTTCCCTTACGAATTTGAACCATGTTAGATAATTTGCCTGCACCTTAGCCTAAGTTGCATGACTGCTGGTGCTGGACTATTAAGAACCACCAATATGATGTGAAATTGTGTCATAATGCCATATTAGATGTCCTGCCTGCATATCCATGTTGAAACCATTAGTTTTAAGCCTAAGTCATTTAGCCTAATATCTGTTTGAGATGGAGTCTTAAATCTGACTTACCATGTTAAATGTCTGGGCTCTTTGCTTCTCTAAATAGAGGGTGATTTGTATCAGGTATGTTTCACATAGAAGCTACATGAAATGATTGGTCTTTCATGTTATGTGAGTCTTGTATATTTGAATCTTCCCAACATCATGTTGTCTGCTTAAACGTA
Organism: Przewalskia tangutica; assembly: GCA_029844215.1. Lineage (NCBI taxonomy): Eukaryota > Viridiplantae > Streptophyta > Magnoliopsida > Solanales > Solanaceae > Przewalskia > Przewalskia tangutica. The sequence continues at coordinate 12,178,406 of CM056722.1, forward strand.
AGTCTAAAATATGAACCGTGATAGCCTAGGATCCTGCCCCTTGTAGTAAACATGCATATAAGATATAGTGTGGCATTGAATTTGTTCAAGTACGAATAGAGGATCCCAATAAGAGTATTTTGTTCCTTGCTTTAAAGTGTACCTATGGACTACATATATTCAGGCTAAAACATGTCTAAAAGAATAAGAAGAAAAATCCCTATTTGCGATTCATACCCAAAGCGCTTTGCCTAGGATCGATAATATCCTTTCATTTCTGCCTAAAAAACGATAAATGATTTAGAATTTATTGGCCTGTTTTTTGCCTGCTGCGTGCACCCCTAACCCACTGTTTGCTGGTTGTTGCAGCAGCTGCGCCATCTTATTCACTGATTTATACATTTTTTATATGCTGATTACGTACAAATATAGATTATGTGGGTACAGATTTTATGATTCAAGGAATTAGGATATATACTAATCCTTATCGTCCTTTGTTTTACATGGCACGCATCGGAGCAAAAAAGAAGAGTCTCATGGCGAGACTCATCGCGAGCTTATTCAAATGGCGACCCGCATCCGCATTCGCATTCCCGCTTCAGAAACTCCTAGAAAAACAAACAGGACTGAGTCATCCGCTCCAATCCCTTCATTCTCTTAACTTTCTCGTCTTATTTTTACGCCCTTATTTGTTTACTGTAATTTCATTATTTAATTTTGTAAATTAATAGGAGAACTTCTAGCAATTAGGTCTTTAAATATATAAGACGGGAAGTAATTACATTTTAGAAACGCATTCTTCTTTATTTGCCTTTTAGGACTATTAAGCATGTTTAAAATCTGCAAAAAATAAGTAATTTAACTTGCATTATAAAAACCAACATTTTGCGTATTAAAATCCACAACAGATTTCTTCCTAAACTCCCAAAATCATCTTAAAACATCTCTTATATAATATTGTACGCAGGCTAGGCAAGATTAATTTAGCTATCAAAATACACATAATTAGTCCATAAAGCATTCTCTTAGCATTCTTTAGCATTCCTAGCCCTTTTAGCACTTTGAATCACCCCTTGGCGTTTAATACCTTTAGCATTTAGCACTACTTTTAGCATTCTTTTACCCTTTAACATTTAGCATTTTAGCGTTTTAGCACCTTAGCATTACTAGCACCCTAATGCCCTATTAGCATTTTAAACACCCTTTAAATTTTAGTATTCTTTTAACATTTAACACTTTTATTTTCTAACACCTTTTTATTCAAGCAGGGTTGTATTTTTAGCACCTCTCTTAGCATTTTTTGCACTTTTAACACCTTAGCAATTTCTAGTACCTCTTTTGCACTTTTAGCACTCTTAAGCACCTTTAATGTTTAAGCACCCTAGCACTACTTTGTTTACACTCAGCACTTTCAAATTGCTAGCACTTTTGTTAAGCGTCTTTAACCCTTAATATTTTAGCACCTCTTAGCATTCTTTCACATATAGCACCTTTTGCCCTTTTTAGACTTAAGCACCTTTAAACATTTTAACATTTTTTTTAGCAGGAAGATCTTTTACTTTGCATTTTTTTTAAAATATAATAATTACCCTAGGTTTGGCAGGATAACCGCAAGTTAGCGGATCTTAGAGGGTGCCTAACCCCTTCCCTCTAGATTAATAAAGAACCCTTACCCAGAATCTCACTAAGTTTAGCAGACCATTAAAATGGAGTTAATGTTTTACTTTAAACTAGTTAAACATTTAGGTGTCCTAATTCACCCAAATTAATTAGGTGGCGACTCCGCGAACCCTTAGCATTCTAGCAACCCTTTAGCATTTTAGCGCTTTTAGCCTCTTTTGCAATTTTAGCATCCTCTAAGCATATTTATTTTCTTTTAAAACACATTAGCACTTTATTTTTATTTTCTAACTTTTTATTTGAGCAGGAGTTTTTTAAATAAAAAATGTCGCGGTCGAAAAAGGGCGCGACAACGACGGATACAATCAAGCTAGGAGTCACATTCTATTGATGTCTCCTACACCAAGTGTAAACCAAGCCTATGCCATGGTGGCACAGGATGAAAGTCAGAAGCATATTTCCTCCTTAGGGAATTCTCTAGAGAGTATGGCTTTAGCAAGTAAAGCCTCATTTAATGGCAGTAGGAAGTATAATACGTATGCTTATTGTGATCATTGTCGTATGAAGGGACACAATAGGGAAGGTTGTCACAAATTGTTGTATTACTGTGACCACTGTAAGAAACAGGGTCACACTATGGAGAAGTGTTATCGGATAGTAGGTTATCCCTCAGATTCTAAGGATAGAAGGAAGGCCATATGTGGCTGCGGTGTCACAAATGGAAGCAAGTGGATATGGTCAATAAAGATATGAAGGAAATGGTTCTCAGCTGTCAACATATCAACAAGATCAACTTCAACACATGATGAGGACTTGTACACCAGATAAGCTGCAACAGATTATGGCTGTTTTATCTCAGGAGTGCAGGACAGGTACAGAACATAATGTGACTGCACAAGTGCATATGGCAGGTAAGTGTGATCACATTGAAGACAATAATAAGTATCACTGGATAGTAGATTCAGGTGCTACTAACCATATGGTCAAAGACAGAAAAATGATAGAAACTGCTGATTCTTCAGAAAATCCAGGACATGTGCAGCTTCCTACTGGGGGCATTGCTCCTATTGCACAAACTGGAAAATGTAAACTGACAGGAGGTGATACAATAAACCATGTACTTTGTGTGCCAAGTTTTCAATTCAATTTGCTTTCAGTATCCAAGTTAACTAGGGAGTTGAATTGTAGTGCCAGATTTTTCCCTGATTTCTTTGTTCTACAGGATCTCTTCACTGGGAAGGTGAAGGAGATTGGTAGAGAAGTGGATGGTTTATATGTCTTTGAGACTGGAGGAAGCAGTGACAGGCGACACATGACAAAGACTAGTCGGAGGGTCAAAGCGGTTTATGGCATAAAAGACTAGGGCATGCTCCTATGAGTGTCCTTAGGAAGATAAAGCACTTTAGTAACAATAAATCTAGCTTTACCATCCCACATTGTGATGTATGCCCTATGGCAAGGCAAACTAGATTACCATTTCCAGCTAGTGATAGTAGAAGTGCATTTCCATTTGAGTTGTTACACATTGATGTTTGGGGGCCATATAGAGTTCCCACATATACTGGAATGAGATATTTCTTAACCATAGTTGATGACTTTACCATATGGACTTGGATTTATCTTTTACATATTAAGTCAGATGTGCCTTCTATGCTTAAAGATTTATGTGTGATGATTAAAACACAGTATGGTGTACTTGTTAAGTCCATTAGATCAGATAATGGATCAGAATTCATTAATAGCACATGTAGAGATCTGTTTTCTAAGTTGGGAATTGTTCATCAAAGGTCCTGTCCTTATAGCCCTCAACAGAATGGCTTAGTTGAAAGAAGGCATAGACACATCCTAGAACTGGCAAGGGCTATCAAGTTTCAGAGTCATCTGCCAAATAGATACTGGGGGGACTGTGTAGAAGCTGCAGGGTATATCATGAATAGGTTACCTGCTGTAATATTGGGAAACATTTCACCTTATGAGAGGCTGTATGGGAAGGCTCCAGTTCTGTCCCATATGAGGGTAATTGGCTGCCTTTGCTATGCAACAAATCTGTTACAAACTGACAAGTTTGACACTAGGGCAATAAAGGCAGTATTGCTTGGATACTCTTCCAAGCATAAAGGATACAAATTGTTGAATTTATCTAACAACACTCTCTTTGTAAGCAGAGATGTCACCTTCCATGAAGACATATTCCCCTTCCAAAGAAAATCGGATGCTCAAGGCGATCATACAATAGCGATCCACAGTCGGAAGCTGATGATGATGACAATATTCTTCAGCATTCATCCAGAAATGCTGAAGTTGCAGACCAGGTTCCACAGATTGAAGCTGATGGTGATGGAGGCATTTCCCTGCATCCAACCAGACAAACAGGAATTACAAATCAGTCTAAGGAAGCTGAGGAATATGATGGAGCTGATGGGACTGCTGTTGACATTGACCCTGAGGCTGAATTATCCCTGAGAAGATCAAATAGGAGCAGAAAACAGCCGACATGGATGAAGGATTTCTACCCATCACACAGGCATGAAGATGGACCAAGGAGCAGCCAGTGTTTGTATCCTATGACCAATCATCTCACTTACACTGGACTGACTGCCAGATATCAGAGTTACATTGCTAAGATGGGAGTTGAGCAGGAACCAACATCCTATTCTGCAGCAATTCAAGATGACAGATGGGTGGATGCCATGAAGGCTGAGATGAAAGCACTGGAGGACAACAATACTTGGGAAATTACTGATCTTCCCAAGTACAAGAAAGCCATTGGATGCAAATGGGTCTATAAGATCAAATACAAAGCTAGTGGTGAGATAGAAAGATTCAAGGCAAGGTTGGTGGCTAAGGGTTACAATCAAAAGGAAGGAGTTGACTACCAGGATACCTTCTCACCTGTAGCAAAGATGGTTACAGTGAGGGTAGTGATCTCAATTGCTGCTTCCACAGGGTGGGACATTTATCAAATGGATGTCCACAATGCATTTATCCAAGGTGATCTCAATGAGGAAGTGTATATGACCATGCCACAAGGCTTTGATGATAAGCAGGGAAGAGTATGCAAGCTGGTCAAATCTCTATATGGCTTAAAACAGGCTTCTAGGCAATGGAATATTAAACTCACTACTGCCCTGAAGAATTCTGGTTTTGTCCAAAGTCAGTTAGACCATTCACTCCTCACTAAGAAGATTGGAAACAGAATAGTGTTGGTGCTCATCTATGTAGATGATCTTATTATTACTGGGAATGATGGTGGTCTCATTCAACAGACCAAGGCATCACTTCAGCAGAACTTCAAGATCAAGGATCTGGGAACCTTGAGATATTTCCTAGGCTTTGAGTTTGCTCGCTGTTGACAGTCAATTTTGACCCGTTTTTTGTATATTTTCGTGCAATTTTAAGTATTTTAGCACACCTCATTTTAATCGTTATTTTGTATATTTTTACATAATATTCTATGTTTATTTCTTCACAAAAATGGCATTGCATCTTTTATTTTTAAATTAAGCATTATGTCGTTGTTAATATTATGTTTTTATTATTGTTATACCGTCGTTTTTATTTTAATAATATTCGTGATCTTTTAAATAATTAATCTAAGACCGCATTTTTACTTTTAATCGTGCATTAAACATGTCTTTAAAATTGCATTTTATTATTATTGCATCGGCGTTTGAATTTTAATAATCTTGCATCTTTTTAAATAATTGTCTTTTAAATAATTAACCACCTTGCATTTTGTCAAACCACCGAGTCAAGACACAATTTGAATCAGTCCAAGCAACACTATTTTTAATATCGTCCAAACACCCTCTTTTATTCCCCCCCCCCCCTAAAATCAAATACCAATTTTCATTTTCCCCCCAAAACAATACCCCACTTTTCATTTTTCCCCCCCCAAATACCAAACCCTAAACCTACCCTATAAAATAAAACATTCCCCCCATTTCAATTAACACCCCACCATGATCACACCCTAGCCGTGAAACCAACCTCTCCTCACCCACCGCCTGGCCGCTAGTCCTTCAGCCGAGTTCTATCTCCGGCGAACCCCCCCTTTAAATAGCCCTCTCCCTCTACACGCCTCTTCTCTCCACTCCCTCACCCTCTCTCCCTTCCTTCCCGTCGTCGCCACCAGTCCTCGTCGCCGCCTCCACTGTTCTAACACTGTCAAAGTCTAAGCTTTCACACTCTTTTCTTTCTCTTAAGCTCCATTACTTAGCTTTCTCTGTATATTTTCTTGGTTTTCTGGTGTACAAAGGTTAGTCTTTGTGACCCTTTTTTCCCATTTTCTTGTTTTTTTTTGTTTGTTTGTTTCAGCTAATATTGGAAGCTCTAATTTCTAGCTTTCTCTGTAGTTTCTTGTTTTTCTGGTGTATAAAGGTAATATCTTTGAGACCCTTTTTTTCCGTTTCTTGTTTTAATTTTGTCTGTTTCATCAATTTGGAGGTAAATATGCAAAAAAAAATTGCATTTGAGCATTTTCTTGATTTTGTGTAGTTGTTGTGTTTTAGTGTGTTCTTTGAATGATGAAGGGATAGCCCTTTGGTCATTCAAAAAAAAAATGGTATTGGAAATGACCCTTCAGGGTCACTAAACAATTGTAATTATTCAGATGAAACACCTTGTTCTTGGAATGGCATAACATGCAAAGACCTAAAAGTTGTATCTGTTAGTATACCAAAAACGAAACTCACTGGGTTTCTTTCTCCTAGTCTTGGATCTCTTACTGAACTTAGACATGTTAATTTAAGGAGTAATTTGTTGTCTGGTAGTTTGCCTGTTGAGCTTTTGAAGTTCAAGGTTTACAAACTTTGGTTCGATGTTATGAGTTGGCATCCGTTCGTTGTGGTTAAAGGATTGTTCTCTGGTGCTTTTGGTTAGCTGGAAACTCGGGCATCTGTTGTTGTTCTGCTCGTTTTGTTTAAAAGATGTTGCTACTGTTTGACAGTGTTTGGGTTGGTTTTTGACGGTTTTGCCCCTTTGTTGATCTATGAAACTGATTTGAACAGATACTACACTGTTGTCATTTAATGATTTTGGCTATGATATTGGTTTTGGCCATATTGCTATTTTGGACATTTTTTGCTGGTTTACTGATTTAGAACAAATACTACACTGTTGGTATTTTATTGATTTGAACAAGATGCTACACTTGTTTGGCCGATGAAAAAGTTATCCGTCGATTTTTGAGGCCTCCACAGTTGCAAAGACGGAAAATAAAATAAATGAAGCTTTCTGGGCAAGGATGATTTCTTCCACTTACATCGGATAACCAACATGCGCTTGGCAAGGCGAATTCTCGCAGCCGCACTTGTTTAGGCTGTCCTACTTTATATTTTTACATATCTGAGCCCTCCGTGTTTAAAACTATTACTGTTTTGGCGCGGATCCGAAGGTTTTATTTACTTTATTATTTTTAGCAATATTGGCCAATGAAGGAATCCCCGTCTGATTTCCAAGGCCTCCCCTGTACAAAAGACGGATTTATTTGCTTTGTTTATTAATTTTTGCTATTATTTTAAAATTTATGTATTCTATTACTAATACTTTTACTAAGTGTTTATGCAGGTATCCGGAGATGCATTTCAAAAAGAATGCCCCGGAGCTTATTTTATGTCGTATTTAATTTCATGTTTTATTATTTTGCATTGTAAATTATGTAAAATGCTTAGAATAGGTAGAATAAAAAGAGCAATAAATAATTAACCTAGGTTTGAACGAACAACCGCAAGTTAGCGGACCTTAAAGGATGCCTAACCCCTTCCCTTTAGGATAATAAAGAACCCTGATCCAGAATCTCACTAATTTCGCAGACCAATAAATGGAGATTAATTGCAGTGTTTTACTGCAATAAACTAAGTGTCCTAATTCACTATAATAATTAGGTGGCGACTCCTTAAAATACATTCTAGGAATCAACCATACGCAGTAATCCCGTTTCGACTCCGGTTAAAATGGGGTGTTACAGCATGGCGACTCCGCTGGGGATATCAGGTTCTTGATCATAACATACTCAGGTTAATTAAATATTGCACTTTATTTTGCTTTTATATTTGTTGTAAATATTTTATATTGTTTGCTTTTATTTTGTAATTAACTACTTTAATTGCTACATTCTTTTATTGCTTTCCTTAAATTGTCATTCCGTTCATATTTCTTCCATTCTGGAAAATTAACACTATCACACACTACACGCGAGGTGCGCTTGGTGCATCAGCAAAATTCTTTCTTCAAAACCCAAATTTAGGAGAGTTGGTAATAGAAGCGGAGAATCCGGTCCAACCGGTGGCCGCGTAGCCTTCTCACTCGAGTAGTCCGCTCGGGAACCATTGTGTCTAGTAAGTCAAATCATAGAAAACTTAAGATAGAGATATACCACTTTTTATTAAGTCATGCATGCATAAACCTTAGGTGGGTTAATCCTTGGTATTAACGTTACAATTAGAAATCCACCAAACTTGTCGACGGGTTTCACAACCCAACGACCCATTAGCATACTATGTGTAGCGTGATGATGATAGACGGATCCAAGCCTGGTCATGACACGCCAAAATTGGAAAAAGTGCACCGTTATTTGGTCGCCATTTCCAACAAAATATTGCAGTTTAACGGCTTGGACCTATTTATCATAATCCCGCATATTTGGCGTTTAGGCTCACCTCTGGCATAAGGGAGGTCCCAAGCATATTAGGGCACGCGCTTGATTTGCATGTTTTTTGTTTATTATTGTTTGTCGCTAGCAACTCTGTACATATTGTTTAATTCAATAATTACCCTTTTGTGATTCCGGGTTCGAGCATTTGCATTTTTGCACTTTTGCTGTCACATTGCAATCAGGACTTCTATTGCGTAAATCACTCTTGAATAGCGCAACTTGGACTTTGTGAAGCATCAACCACCAGTCCGGTCGAACCAATCAGGGGAGTCTTTGACTATATTGTCACACCTTTGCATTTTTTATTATTTTTGTCATTTTCCTACTCACCTATTTCTCATATTTTTTTGCGTCGTCGCCTCAATCACTGCCAGTCGGTCAAAAAAAAAAATCACAATAATGAGCGATAGTTATATTGACTAATAGAAATCAGTTTATACAGATTCAACGAGACATCGCTCTCAGTTCTTTTATACTTTGTATTTTTATTCATATTTGCAAACTCAATTGATATGTTTAGCGTTAATTACATAGTTCTTTCATATCATGCATTTTACAGCATAATTATTTCGAACTACGCGTGTCTGATTCTCACCACACGGTGTGATACGTAGGCAACTCATTTTGAGTTCGACACCACCACAAAAATAAAAACAAAAAAATAAATAAATAAGGCTAAACAAAAAAAAACGCATTCATTCATCATGTTTTCGGGCATTCATTTTACTTTGTATTCGTCTACAGTGGACAATCATTTATTTTTGCACAGCTTTATATTGCTATCCTTTTGATAAATTTTTTCAAGCATACATTTTATACCATATTTGAATGAACTACGCTAGACTTTGATTCCCTCGGCGGGATAAGTAGGCAGCCCTATTCGGGTTCGGTACCATTTATTCAAAAAATACAAAAAAAAACAATTATTCGAAAAATACAAAAAAAGAAGAAATATTTTATTCAAAAACATACAAAAAATGTTATTAAAAAAAAAACATTTTTTTAGTATTATTGTTTGACTTTGTTAATACCAACACAGTTAGAAATGTGCATAAAAAAAAAAAGTGATAATCAGTATGAGTTGACTTTGTGGTAAACCATAGATTCTTTTGGTACATTTTATTCATACTCGCAGATGACACTGTCTTGTATGTTTCAAGATAAGAATGAAACCGACCTCATCATTTCATATGCATTGTGTGGTGAGTGTTTGAATAAGTTCAATTGCATTGCATTGTGATCTAGAACTTGGCCTGAATGTTTGTTGAGGCGAAATCCTGAGTAACACTCGGTGTGGGAAATGATCGTAGGCTTTCTTTGACACGTTTGAGCCTTTTCAGCCTACCAAATAACATTATCCCTAGTACACCCCTTTGAGCCTAAAACCTATTTTTCGACAACCGCATATTACACCTATAACCTTTCTGAGTGCGTACGCACTATCCCTCTCTTGGCCCGACCTCCTCGAGTGCTTTAGAAATGTGCAAGTGACTGACAAAATTCTAGCTGAAGTTTGCAAAGACAAAAATTGTCAAAGTCTCAAAGAATGAAAGCAGAGACGACTTCACATAAAGAGGAAATCAAAAGCCCCGATAAAAAATAAAAAAAAAAAGGGGAATACATAACCCGGAAAAAAAAAAAGGGGGCTCCAAATGAAAGATTCAAAAGAAGTCAATACAGAAAAACTGGGACAAAAAGAAAGCAAGTCAGCATTAAAACACACAAATATCAAGCATGGACGTAGTCCAACTCTCGAGGAATGATTAGTCACTTTACCCAAATGATATTCATTCCTTTCACCAAGCCTACATTACAAGCCCGTGACAAGCCCTACATGATCTTATACTGAGGGTTCTCACATTAGTGGATACTTACATGACGGCCAAGCCTATGGTATCACAATTGCATGCATTGAACATCTTTTTGAGTGTGAGCGCAATTCTCTCAACGTCCCAAAATTCAAAATATTGGAATATATGTGTGAGATGGGACCTTCTTTCAGTGAGGCATTTGAAACATGAGATTACGTTTAGTTCGAAACCTTGGATGCAAGCAAGTGTGTCGACACTCAGGTATGTTTGAGGTACTATCAAATCGTGAATTACACGAGTCAAACTCGGTTAGATCAAAACAATAAAAGAACATCCTTATGCACAATACTAATTGTTGGTATCAACTGGAGTCAGAACGTAATGTCGTCTTCCATTTTTTCAGAAAAAACAACAAAATGCATATTACATAAAAATTATTTTGCATCACGAACTACGTCTTGACCTGATTCCCTCAGCGGGATACGTAGGCGGCCGCATCGGCTTCGGTCCCACATCATTTTAAAATCATAAAAATTCTTATTTTTGCAGCATGAACTACGTCTTGACCTGACTCCCTCGGCGGGATACGTAGACAGCCACATCGGCTTCGGTCACACCGTTAGAAATATTTCTTCCTTGTTTCTGCACATGACTCGATTTTGTCCATTGGAGAGTTTAGCATCCTCATATATTTTGCATCCATTACTACCTACATATTTTCGGGGGATTGCATTCTCATCTACTCAATTGTACATTGTCCATATTCTCACATTAGCTTTTCATTCATTATAAAAAAATAAAAATAAAATGCTTACCTGATCGCCTTGATAGCGTCAAGATGCAACATTACCCAGTTCAACATCTTCATTACCAGAAACTGGGACATTTTAAGGAATTCAGTGCAAGAAAATGGCAATAGACAGGAAAAAGCAGGCCAACTAGGTCTTCAGTGCAAACCAAGAATGCAAGCGTCAAGAGCCAAAACTACAGAATCGACGCTATCTCAACCCAGACGGGTCACAAAGCAGGTACGCCCCTAAACCAATGCATTTCATTTTTAAGCCTATGCAACGGCTTCATTCATGTTTCGTCTATGCAACGACGAACATCTGCATCGCGTCCATGCAACGACGCCTTTTCATTTCAAGCCTATGCAACGGCTTCATTCATGTTTCGTCTATGCAACGACGAAAGACCGTCGCGTCCATGCAACGACGCCTTTTATTTTTAAGCCCATGCAACGGCTTCATTCATGTTTCGTCTATGCAACGACGAGCATCTGCATCGCGTCCGAAAACGACGCCATTTCATTTAAGCCCATGCAACGGCTTCATTCATGTTTCGTCCATGCAACGACGAGCATCTGCATCGCGTCCATGCAACGACGTCATTTCTTTTAAGCCTATGCAACGGCTTCATTCATGTTTCGTCTATGCAACGACGAGCATCTGCATCGCGTCCATGCAACGACGCCTTTTCATTTTAAGCATATGCAACGGCTTCATTCATGTTTCGTCTATGCAACGACGAGCATCTGCATCGCGTCCATGCAACGACGCCCTTTTATTTTTAAGCCCATGCAACGGCTTCATTCATGTTTCGTCCATGCAACGACGAGCATCTGCATTGCGTCTATGCAACGACGTCATTTCATTAAAAGCCCATGCAACGGCTTCATTCATGTTTCGTCCATGCAACGACGAGCATCTGCATTGCGTCTATGCAACGACGTCATTTCATTAAAAGCCCATGCAACGGCTTCATTCATGTTTCGTCTATGCAACGACGAGCATCTGCATCGCGTCCATGCAACGACGCCCTTTTATTTTAAGCCTATGCAACGGCTTCATTCATGTTTCGTCTGGCAACGACGAGCATCCGTGATCGCCCATGCAACGCCGCGCTTTTATTTTTAAGCCCATGCAACGGCTTCATTCATGTTTCGTCCATGCAACGACGAGCATCTGCATCGCGTCTATGCAACGACGCCATTTCATTAAAAGCCCATGCAACGGCTTCATTCATGTTTCGTCCATGCAACGACGAGCATCTGCATCGCGTCCATGCAAACGACGCCTTTTCATTTTAAGCCTATGCAACGGCTTCATTCATGTTTCGTCTATGCAACGACGAGCATCTGCATCGCGTCCAAAAACGACGTCATTTCTTTTAAGCCTATGCAACGGCTTCATTCATGTTTCGTCTATGCAACGACGAGCATCTGCATTGCGTCCGAAAACGACGCCATTTCTTTTTAAGCCTATGCAACAGCTTCATTCATGTTTCGTCTATGCAACGACGAACATCTGCATCGCGTCCGAAAACGACGTCATTTCATCTACAATAACCTTATCTTTTTCAGCACCACATCACCTGCAACCCAGTGTCAATCATACTTCGACACTGGGACATTTTTAGTCAGCGTCAGCTTTGCTTGTTTTTTTTTTTTTGCATCACAACGACCCAGTGTCATCATGATCTGACACTGGGACATTTTTGGGTCTGCATCATCCCTATTTTTGAGTTCTAGTTTATAAAACAGGACAAAATTGGCTACAAGTCAACATCTTTGTCCGAAGACTCTTCCATCATCTCCGTACAAAGAGGGACATGCTGTTGACAGTCAATTTTGACCCGTTTTTGTATATTTTCGTGCAATTTTAAGTATTTTAGCACACCTCATTTTAATCGTTATTTTGCATATTTTTACATAATATTCTATGTTTATTTCTTCACAAAAATGGCATTGCATCTTTTATTTTTAAATTAAGCATTATGTCGTTGTTAATATTATGTTTTTATTATTGTTATACCGTTTTTATTTTAATAATATTCGCATCTTTTAAGTAATTAATCTAAGACCACATTTTTACTTTTAATCAGGCATTAAACATGTCTTTAAAATTGCATTTTATTATTATTGCATCGGCATTTGAATTTTAATAATCTTGCATCTTTTTTAAATAATTGTCTTTTAAATAATTAACCAGCCTTGCATTTTTGTCAAACCAGTCCAGTCCAAGACACAATTTGAATCAGTCCAAGCCAACACTATTTTTAATATCATCCAAACACCCTCTTTTATTTCCCCTAAAATCAAATACCAATTTTCATTTTCCCCCCAAAACAATACCCCACTTTTCATTTTTCCCCCCCAAATACCAAACCCTAAACCTACCCTATAAAATAAAACATTCCCCCCTTTCTATTAACACCCCAGCCGCAGTCCACACCCTAGCCGGCGAAACCAACCCTCTCCCTCACCCACTGCCCGTCGCCGCTAGTCCCCTTCGCCGGAGTTCTATCTCCGGCGAACCCCCCCTTTAAATAGCCCTCTCCCTCTACACGCCTCTTCTCTCCACTCCCTCACCCTCTCTCCCTTCCTTCCCGTCGTCGCCACCAGTCCTCGTCGCCGCCTCCACTGTTCTAACACTGTCAAAGTCTAAGCTTTCACACTCTTTTCTTTCTCTTAAGCTCCATTACTTAGCTTTCTCTGTATATTTTCTTGGTTTTCTGGTGTACAAAGGTTAGTCTTTGTGACCCTTTTTTCCCATTTTCTTGTTTTTTTTTGTTTGTTTGTTTCAGCTAATATTGGAAGCTCTAATTTCTAGCTTTCTCTGTAGTTTCTTGTTTTTCTGGTGTATAAAGGTAATATCTTTGAGACCCTTTTTTTCCGTTTCTTGTTTTAATTTTGTCTGTTTCATCAATTTGGAGGTAAATATGCAATTTTTTTTGCATTTGAGCATTTTCTTGATTTTGTGTAGTTGTTGTGTTTTAGTGTGTTCTTTGAATGATGAAGGGATAGCCCTTTGGTCATTCAAAAAAAAAATGGTATTGGAAATGACCCTTCAGGGTCACTAAACAATTGTAATTATTCGGATGAAACACCTTGTTCTTGGAATGGCATAACATGCAAAGACCTAAAAGTTGTATCTGTTAGTATACCAAAACGAAACTCACTGGGTTTCTTTCTCCTAGTCTTGGATCTCTTACTGAACTTAGACATGTTAATTTAAGGAGTAATTTGTTGTCTGGTAGTTTGCCTGTTGAGCTTTTGAAGTTCAAGGTTTACAAACTTTGGTTCGATGTTATGAGTTGGCATCCGTTCGTTGTGGTTAAAGGATTGTTCTCTGGTGCTTTTGGTTAGCTGGAAACTCGGGCATCTGTTGTTCTGCTCGTTTTGTTTAAAAGATGTTGCTACTGTTTGACAGTGTTTGGGTTGGTTTTTGACGGTTTTGCCCCTTTGTTGATCTATGAAACTGATTTGAACAGATACTACACTGTTGTCATTTAATGATTTTGGCTATGATATTGGTTTTGGCCATATTGCTATTTTGGACATTTTTTGCTGGTTTACTGATTTAGAACAAATACTACACTGTTGGTATTTTATTGATTTGAACAAGATGCTACACTTGTTTGGCCGATGAAAAAGTTATCCGTCGATTTTTGAGGCCTCCACAATTGCAAAGACGGAAAATAAAATAAATGAAGCTTTCTGGGCAAGGATGACTTCTTCCACTTACATCGGATAACCAACATGCGCTTGTGGCGAATTCGCGTGACTTGTTTAGGCTGTCCTACTTTATATTTTTACATAACTGAGCCCTCCGTGTTTAAAACTATTACTGTTTTGGCGCGGATCCGAAGGTTTTATTTACTTTATTATTTTTAGCAATATTGGCCAATGAAGGAATCTCCGTCTGATTTCCAAGGCCTCCCCTGTACAAAAGACGGATTTATTTGCTTTGTTTATTAATTTTTGCTATTATTTTAAAATTTATGTATTCTATTACTAATACTTTTACTAAGTGTTTATGCAGGTATCCGGAGATGCATTTCAAAAAGAATGTCCCGGAGCTTATTTTATGTCGTATTTAATTTCATGTTTTATTATTTTGCATTGTAAATTATGTAAAATGCTTAGAATAGGTAGAATAAAAAGAGCAATAAATAATTAACCTAGGTTTGAACGAACAACCGCAAGTTAGCGGATCTTAAAGGATGCCTAACCCCTTCCCTTTAGGATAATAAAGAACCCTGATCCAGAATCTCACTAATTTCGCAGACCAATAAATGGAGATTAATTGCAGTGTTTTACTGCAATAAACTAAGTGTCCTAATTCACTATAATAATTAGGTGGCGACTCTTTAAAATACATTCTAGGAATCAACCATACGCAGTAATCCCGTTTCGACTCCGGTTAAAATGGGGTGTTACACTCGCAATGCTAGTGGAATAGTTATGCATCAAAGGAAGTACACTGTCGATCTTATTTCTGATCTGGGGCTATCTGGAGGCAAACCAGCAAAGACTCCTATAGAGCTTAATGTTCAGCTGACATCTGCTGTTTATGACCAGTGCATTCCTGCCCCTGATAGTAAATCTCATAGTGTAGACACATTACTGGCAGATCCAGCATCATATCAGAGACTTATTGGGAGGCTACTCTACTTGACAAATACGGACGACATATCCTTTCTTTGTCGATGCACAGCCGGTTCTTGAGAACGAAAGCATCACACCTTTTGGCAGCACATCGTGTGGTCAGGTACCTGAAACAAGCACCAGGTCTAGGCATTTTCATGCCAGCAGAAGAGACAGCCACTCTCACAGCCTATTGTGATGCTGATTGGGCATCATGTATCAATACAAGAAGGTCTGTGACAGGTTATTTGGTGTTCTTTGGGTCATCTCTCATTTCATGGAAGTCGAAGCGACCCAGCGGTTTCGAGGAGCTCGGCTAAAGTGAGTATAGAACTAACATCGTGATTCTTTGAGGTGGTGTAGCTTCTGAGGTTGTTTCTTTGAACTATATATTCCTCTTGACCCTCATACGATTGTATAGTGACGATAAATCGCACTACTGATTGCAGACTAACAGATTCCATGAGAGAACTAAACACATCGATATTGACTGTCACTTCATCCGCGAGAAAATCCAACAGGGACTGATCCACACTGCACATTTGCCCACAACAGAGCAGCCGGCAGATGCACTGACAAAGGGGCTTACTCAGGGTCGGCATGACTATCTATTATCCAAGCTGGGACTCAAAAATCTGTTTTTTGATCCTAGCTTGAGGGGGCGTGTTGGAAATACTAATGATATACATAGTGTATGTCGCTGATATACATACTGACAATATAGCTGAACACTGTTTGTTATAGTTGTTTACATTTACATTTCTAGCCTAGCCGTTATTGTTTCATAAGGGCATTTAGTGCAAATGGCCCACAGTATAAATACTTGCATTTGTAACCATTTTCATTAATCAGAAAAATTGGAAGTTCTCGAACTGTTTCTTCTTCTCTTTCACTCGTCTTCTTCCCTTCACAATCCATCATCTGGTTCACTGTGTATAGCAGTGCTGGATTGCATGCAACTAGATACCTCATGATCCTCGAATTCTAACAGACGGATGAATTAGTAGTAAATTCTTCTTTCTTTCCTTTTCTTTATGTTTACAGTGTGTAAATTTCTCATAAGCTTGAAAATTGGTGAATCATGGATACTATGATATGAAATTGTTCTACATTTGTAATTAATGCAAGCCCAATCCTAACTGAAGATCTAAAGGTTTACAGCTTTGTTTAGAAGCTGAACTGGGAAAAATTGATGGCTTCATTAATGCTGCCTTGCTACTCTCTGTAGTTCTCTTTCCATGTGTAAGGGTAAACGTACACGAATCTTGGTGAAATTGGGAATCTTGATCATAAGAGCTGAAGCTAATTTGGGGTTCTTCATACAGTGTAAACTCATCAGAATAATCATAGCAATAGCTAATGATATTGTTATCACTTTGAAAAGCTTGAAGATAATAGGTGAGGTTGGCCTTTCTTTCTTGAAGCTGAAGCCTTTTCTTTCTCATCCTTTCTTTCTTGTGAGCATTTTGATGGCCTCCCAATGCTTGCGAATTCGCAAACTCCTTTAAACAATAATGGCACTCAAACTTCTTCTCCTTTGCCTCATCTTTTGATGAAATTGTGGAACACGATGAATTTACACTCTTATGTTCTCCTTCTCCTTTAAGTTCCTTTTGACAAGGGTCAACTAGTTCAAAACCAAATAGTTTGAGTCTCTTATGCTCCATGCAGGCTTTAGAGAAGGATTCATTTCCTCCAATAATATTGCATGATGGAGGAAGATAAGTAGAGACAATATCTTTCACCATGTTCTTGATCAGCAACAGTTAGGAAATTAGAATTTTGAATCTATGAGTTTTAAATTCTAGAAAATAAAGTTTATTGGGTTCTTGATAATGTAGAATTTGAGAAAAATCTATTAGGTTTTGTCGAACCAGTAGAAGAAGTTGTAGCTCCACCCTGAACTGGATATATGATGAATTAAGAGAAAGAATGAAAAGAAGTAAAGGACAATGTTTAAGGGTGGTAGATGATGGTGGTACAAATTGTTCTGCCTCTCTTCCTTATATAGGAGTACTTTCAAAAGGACATCTTCAAATTAATAATAGTAATGTTTATAAAGATGAAGGGGACATAAACGTACCATAGTCAATATATTTTAGAAAAAAAAAAGAGATGGCAAAGAATATGGTCAGATTAGTGAAGCTGTCTATCATACAATATAAATAAATCTTATTGATATTAATTAATTCGTGGTAGATATATACACTTTAAAACTTTTCCCGCAAAAGAGGATTAGTGTGTATGATTAAACAATTGCTATGATTTTCTCAACTTACTATTAAAATAAATACATATAGAAAAACATGCAACATATCATGGTACCACTTGATCCATTAAAAACAAATATTACATGCTTGAGGAGAGGAATGTTTAAATATAAATGGAAGCAACAGAAGTCAATGAAATATAGAAGATGTAATCACCTGGAAAGGGCTACAAATCTATCCATGTTCTTGAAAAATCTCATTTTTAATCAACTTTTATTGACCAATTTAATAGTGGATTCATGTATCATTACTGAACCAAAGCATATTACAATGCAAGAATGTAACTGAATCCTTTAAAATAAGTCTGTGGGTGCCTAGTCTCATCTACCACAGCACCCTAAATTGTGTTCATACTACTGGTTACTTAAATGAAGGTTCTTTGCAATTATCCACACTCCATGTTTTAAAAATTTTGAATTAAGAAAATGAGGAATGAATAAGTTTATCTTGACCATATTAGGGGAATGCAATTACAAGATTACAGGAGATCTAGCAGTTGCTACACAGGAATATTAACAAGTTGTTGATGAGGTAAGCATGCATAAATCATACTACCTCCGTCCCCAATTTATATGAGAGTGTTTGACTGGACACAAAATTTAAAGAAAAAGAAAGACTTTCAAGTCAAAGAAATTTTATGGCTAGAAATTATTTTAGTAAGAGTAAAATGGGAATTTCAGAGTTAAATTGTTGCTAAATATAAAAATATATCATTCTTTTTTGAATTTACTAAAAAAGAAAGTGTCATATAAATTGAAACAGACGGAGTAATATATATGGGCATATATGTAGGGTCTTCTATGAGATCTGAGCATATCTTCTTAGAGGAAAAAACCATTTAATTTAATACCCTAAAAGCAATTGATTAATGTTTAGTCATCATCAAATTATATTCAAATCAATTCAGTAAAATGCATTTGTGTTGGACATGTTAGTTTGTGTGTTTATTCCTATTTCTCTTACTATATCTTCCTTTATTGGAGAAGAATCCAACAATAAAATTTTCAGTCTCATCAATCACCACTTCTTTAATTTCCTTTTCCCATTACTCTATTGCAATTGCTTTCTTGCTTTAGGAGAAGAATTCCATTTTGGCATGCTGTTATCAATTAATTTTCTCTGTTAATCATGGGAGAGAGATTGGAAATTCTTCTTCTTCTTTTTTGGTAGGTGAGTAGTTAGTTTGTTAGTTTCATTGATCATTTCTTCTCATTTTACGTCATCTATCTTATTATTCTTTACAAAACTACTAGTTTAAGATAAGTATTATATATAGTACTTATAAACACACAATATATCTCATTTCAATACAAGTGACAAGTTGAAATCTATTAGATAACAATTCCCTACACATATGGAATTAGAGTGTTCTACATTTCTATCTACTTATAGCGAACCAATGAGGTGTAAAATATGCAGACCGTATATTCAAAGTTGGACCATGACAAAAATACAAAAGAGGGATAGTTGCATGCAAAATAAAAACAATTGACCGGTAAAACACTCTTGTTCTAGCATCTTGGCCAGGCTAAAAACTTATTCGCACCTGACATGTATTTATACATATAATTTTAGCGCACTTAATTGTAGTTAATTAACATGCATTCATTCTCAGATATTTTTCTTTTTCTTTTTAAGTATATAGATTTTAGAATATAAAATTTCAAAGCACCAATTTTTGTACCAAATCTTTGTTGGAATCCTCCATTTCATCCGATCATTCAATAAGAATTGGTTTCTTTACGGGCAATCACCTAGAAAGAGAAGAAGTTTCTGTTGTTTTCCTCCTTTTATAAGAAGGAGCGACTGTTATTTTCTTGGAAAATCTCCAACTTTGCGGCTAACAGATTCTGAATAATAATCATACAAGATTTGCGGCACTTGCTGCTATATTAAGGAATGGTATGACCAAAGATATACTTTATCCGTTCAATTTTACTCGTATACTATACTAAAAATAGATATTTATTTTTACTTTTTCAGCTTAAAAAATAAAAGATAATTTATCATCTGATACGTATTTTACTCTTACTAGTTACTCGAAACGTGCGTTACCCGGTGTATTATGTGTTAGTTATTTGAAATTTGTATATAAAAGATATTTCTTTAAGGATGTGGCAGACGAGATAATATCAAACCAGGCTACTAAAGTGTAATTAAAATAATGTCAACATTACTAAAATTAAGCTATGAGTAAATAATTATGGATAATAATAAAGTACAAGTGTTTTCAACAATCGACATGGATTTCCACATGCTGGCATTTTTGTCGATGTCAAGTTGATTGGATTGAAGACGTTTGCGTCGGGTTCATACACACAGAGGAATTTGAAATTTTATGTTTCAAATCCGACGACGATCAAACTATAGTATGATATATAATGTAAAATATAATCACAAAGCAAAATGTAATACTTCGAACGAAGACTTACATTTTGAAGATTGCAATCCAAGCTGTTGAATCTCGAAGTTTTGTGTAGTCCGGGGTGCACACTCAAACGTCCCTTGATTTGCAAGTTCTAAGTTCTTAGAACTTTGATGTAATTTCTATCTTTAGAAATGCTAGAGATTTCTACAGAGTTTTAGAAGAGATAATCTCTCTTAGATTTAGTATAGTGAAATGGGAAGAGAGACCTCCTACTTATAGGACAAAATAGTAGCTTTAGGGTTTTCGTGGGCGGGCCAGAAAATCGATCGACGAAATCGGTTGCGAATACGCGTCGGCCAAACGGTTCCATGAGGTGCACGCGCTGCCTCCACGCATACCGCACCGCTGTCCATTTTTACGCACTTTTCCCATTTCTAATGTCCCGGTTATCAACCGAACATATATATATTATCTCTTCAATTACATCCTTCAATCAAAGGAACATTTGACTTAGTGTTTACCCTTCAGGCCCCTACATATTGACACTAATATCATTAGGATCTTCACGGAACTCCTAGACTGCGCCGGAAGACGAACCTCAATATGTAAAGTTTTGCTACACGAAGCACGTGAATTGAACCTCTATGTGGGAAGATAAAATCCTTTCATTCACGACACACTCAATCAAGCTTAGAATTTGTCAAGTGTCTATCCAAATGGCTTGATCATAATAACTCATCTATATTAGTTGACAACAGGACCATATCAAAGACATGTCCACTGTGTTGGCCAACGACTTAGTCAACCTAATATCTTATGAGAATATGAGTGCTCTCTCTAAGATGCATTCGAGGAATGAATTCTAATCTTGGCTCAATACTCACCTTTAATCCACTTCGTAACGTACCCAAAACAAGTCGCGTCTCAACCTATAAGGCATTTGAGCTTAGGACAGGATCAAAGTACATTACTCCGTGAATAAGGTGATATCTACCTCAAGTCTAAGGACTACTATCTCCCACACACCGATGACATTATAGACATATAACAAAACAGTACATCAGCAGGGTATACCAATACTCCAATAAGTATTCATGTGTCCATCACGAGTTGTCATAACTCGTAGCAAGTGAGACATACTACATCCCAAAAGATATGATGCAGACCACATGTCGACGTATAACATATCACCGATATCTCAATCTCGATGATTATTAGTCGAGGCGACTGACTGTGACAGCCCCAACAATCTATTAGGTCTATCTCTGTAGATCCTAATTCCCAGAATGTAACAGGTTTCACCTAAATCCTTCATCATGAAGGTCTTGGACAACCAATCATTAACTGACTGCATGAGGGCCCTATTGTCTCCCATTATCAATATGTCATCAACATATATAATAATGAAAACAATGTCCTTATCCTTGCGTTTGAAATAAACACAATGATCCTCTTTGCTTCTGACGAAATCAAATGACTTGATAGTCTTGTCAAAGCAAATGTTCCAACTCCTAGAGGCTTTCTTAAGTCTATAAATGGACTTATGTAGCCTGCACACAATATTTGGTCTGGACTCACATGAAAAACCCTCGGGTTATTTCATATACACTTTCTCAACTAGATCACCATTAAGGAATGCAATCTTGATGTCTATCTGTCAAATGTCATAGTAATAATGTGCAGCTATATAAAGCAAAATTCGAATAGACTTAATCTTAGCAACAGGAGAAAATGTCTCATCATAATCCACTCCGGGATGCTGAGTGAAACCTTTAGCCACTAGTCTAGCTTTATAAGTCTGAATCTTGTCAGATGCATCAATCTTCTTCTTGAAGACCCATTTATATCATATGGGTTTAACCCCACTCGGAAAATCAACCAAGTTCCACACTTGATTGATATACATAGATTCCATTTAGGATTTCATAGGTTATAGGCTCATTTGAAATATCTAACTCATTTTGTGTTTCCACAAGTAGATTTAGTCTTTCCGGAGGACGATGAGTTCTAACAGACCTACGGAGTTGAGTATCTTGCATTTCAGTTTCAGGTATGTTCTGACTGTGAGAAGGTTCATGTGTGTTGGTTGATCCACCAACATTAGAGCTTTCAGGAATATTATTTTCATGTCTTTCATGAGTGGGAACAAGTGCATTTCTTGCACTTGTTCCCAAGGTCTGCGCCGGAGAATCTTGCATTTTAGCATTATTCCTCGTAGCACTCCCATGGCCGAAGGGCGTATCCAAAATACTCAATCTTCGCCATAAGCTCCCACTGAATCTTTGCCTTGTTCACTCGACAAGTTTTCAACCTTTATGTTACTTTGTTCTTGAATTTCTTCAAGTTATATCTATGTGCAGTCCTCTTCCTTGTAGACATATTCTTCTTCAAGGAAAGTTGCATTCCTGGAAACAATAATCTTATGTTCTTCAGGAAGATAGAAGTAGTATCCCTTAGTTTCCTTTGGATATCCAACGAAGTAACATTTCTCACTTCTAGACTCCAACTTATCAGTGATCAACTTCTTGACATATGCAGGACACCCCCAGGGCCTCATGTGACTAAGTGATGGCTTCTTGCCACACCATACTTCATATGGCCTCTTTTCAACTGATTTCGAACGAACTCTTTTCAGAACATATATCGAGGTTTGTATAGCGTATCTCCAAAGGTATGTTGGAAGAGCTGAAAAGTTCATCATGAAATGAACCATATCAAATAAGGTTCGGTTTCTCCTCTTGGCAACACATTCATCTGTGGTGTTTCAAGAGGTGTCCATTCAGAATGAACTCCATGAAGCTTTAAGTAGTCAAGAAGTTTTTTACTCAAGTATTCACCCCCTCGATCAGATCGGAGAGTCTTGATACTCTTTGAGAGTTGTTTCTCAACTTCACACTTAAACTCCCTAAATTTCTCGAAGGCCTCAGATTTGTGTGTCATAAGATACACATATCCATACCTTGATACGTCGTCTGTGAAAGTGATGAAGTACGAGAAACCTTTTTTAGCTTGAGTCGGAAATGGTCCACATACGTCTGTATGTACCAACTCAAGCACCTCCTTGGCACAGATCCCCTTTTCAGAAAGAGGTTTAATGGTCATCTTACCCTTGAAACAGGATTCACAGTTACCATAAGATTGTAAGTCAAATGGTTTGAGGTAATTTAAATTCTTCAACCGTTCTATCCTCGTTTTATTGATATGACCAAGTCTGCAATGCCACAATTAGGTAGAATTTCTTTCATTTAACTTAGCTCTTTTATTTTGTACATTGAAAATTTCCCTGCGGCAGTTTAATGTATACAATCCATTCATAAGAGGCGCAATTCCATACACAACATTAACTAAAGTCAAAACCATATTGCCATTAGATGTGTTTGAGGAAAAACCCTCAATGGAAATAATGTTCCTTGTCAAAGAAGGAACATAATAACAATTGTTTAACATCAAAATTCTGCCAGAAGGTAAATCTATCCTATAAGTTCCCGCGCGCTCAGCAGCGACTCGTGCTCCGTTTCCAACGCGCAGGTCCACCTCTCGAGGCCCGACCTTTCTGCTATCAGTTAGCCCCTGTACATTTGTACGAATGTATGAGCCACAAGCGGTATCAAGTACCCAGGAGTGAGAATAATTTATAGATAGATTAATTTCAATTATAAACATACCTTGTCCGCCAGGTGCCGGAGCACCAGGTGCCGGAGCACCAGGTGCTCTACCTTCTCCCGGAGCAGTGCACTCAAACTTCCAATGCCCCTTCCTATTGCAGTTTCTGCACACATACTTTGCCGGAAGAACCTTATTCTTCTTCGCCTCCCGCAGGGCTTCATTATTCTTTGGCGACGAACTGCCTTCTTCTTCTTTTGTCCCTTACCATTCGGTTTGGGCTGAGAAGAAGACCCTACCATGAGGACAGCTTTGCCCCTGGAGATTGAAGATTCAAAGGTCTTCAGCATATTATGCAGTTCTGGCAATGTCGCCTTAGTTCCATTCATGTTATAATTAATTATGAAACTCTCGAACGACCGTGGAAGGGAGTGGAGAATGAGAGTGGTGGAGACTCTGTCTTGAAACTTTATATCTATTGAGGCCAATCTCTCAATCAACTCAATTATCCTCAACACATGAGGTGAAACTTGGTCCTCTTCATTTAGCCTACACTTGAAGAGTTCTATGAGCAGGTCATACTCCATCGTCTGACTCTGCGCATCATAAAGACTCTTCAAATGGGCTAACATTTTGTTGGGCCTCATAGTTTCATGTTGTCTTTGCAATGGTGGTGACATAGAAGACAACATTAGGCATTGAGCTGAGGTGGCATCCCTATAATATTTTTCTTAAGCAGCCTTGTCGAAGGTCGTTGTCACGACCCGATCCGACGGGCCGCGACTAGTGCCCTAGCTAGGCACCCTTATACCGATCTATCATATATAATCAGACTGATACCAAGGACAATGTAAAAATCTGTAAAAAAAAACAATAAGTTGATGACTCATAACGCTACATATCAACATGAACCTGTCTCCAGAGGAGTCACAGTCAATCAACATATAAAAATAGACAAGCTGACAAGGCCGCCACTATACATAGGAGTATCCAAAACGAACAACAATCGTACAGCTGACCTTAAACACAAATATAACTCACACATGTCCAAAACATATCTACCACTCACACCTGTCTACAGACCTCTAAGAGTATAACGGTGGGACATGACGGTACAGGGGCCCGCCGTACCCCTGAAGGCCTAAATATGCATATTTGTAACTAAATTTCTAGCATTCTAACTCAACAAAACAGCCCTAAATTCGACACAACAATACCCAACAATTTCATGAATGTCACAGTCCACAAAAATAATTCCATAACTCTTCTCATAACTCCTTAAAATCCAATTCATATTTTAATACTTTCATATAAACAACTACGACTTTAAATATCAAGATTTCCTTCAATTTTAACATGCAATCAATGACAACAATAACAACAACATCAATCGAACCCAATGTAACTAAAACAACCCAAAATCGGTACAACAACTCCAAACGTCTCAACTACAACACCAATACAATCACATGCATTTTCTTACTTTCAATTTCTCTTAACATGAGTTCATCTCTTAACTACAACATCAATTAACTTTCAATTACTCTATAAGAAGAAGAATTCTTCCTTAAATTAGCCAAAACAGTCCCTGCGGCTAATGCACCTTTTTTGCACCATTTCTTCAAGTTTCAATGACATGCATGCATTCCTTATGAGTTTAAACTCATCTTTCTTACATGTTTTTCTTCCAAATAGCTCATCTCCAAAACTAAAGTTGTTGGGCTACTTTCTGGAGCAGTTTCTGCCAGAATACCGTGACTTCACTGGTGGGGGTGTTTATCTTGGCTTAGAACTTAATAGAATAGCTCAATCTTGAAAGGGGAGTTGGTTTAGTCTTTAACTTGGCTATGGAAATGGAGGAAAATCTGTTTTGGAGGAGGAGAGATATGAGGGATGTGGGAGGGGTGGTGTTCGAATAAGATGGAGAAATGAGAGTAACATAGGTATAAGTGAGCATGTGGGCTGAAAAGTATTGCATGTGGTGTGCTTTCGCCACTTGGAGGGCACAAGGTGCCACTTGTTTTCCACTAGTTTCCTACTTATCATCCTCTCCACTAAATTAATTCCACACTTAATTAAATCCTGAAAATTCCATGTCCTAATTCTCGATGACAACATTTTTATAAAACGACACTAATCCATAACCCCATTGGGAAAATTCAACTACTAGTATTAATTCTCATCGTCACATTTGTTGTATCCAAAATTATTCCGTATTAGTATATGTAAATATATTTTTCTTCCAACACTCGAATCTTACTTTCTTAATTACGTTCTCAATTTATTGCCCTAAAATCACGAGGTGTAACATTCTTCCCCCTTAGAAACATTCGTCCTCGAATGTTCATAATAGGTCTTATGCTATAAAAATTTCGGTATAGTCTCCTCTATAACTATACCTACCAACTTATATTCAGCAAACCAACGATGCTTCACAGGGCCACAATATATCACCTATATAATTTACCAATCCCATCAGTTATCAACCTAGGTTATCAAAGAGACCCATACCAGTTCACAAAGGGCAACATCTGAACCGGGAATCATGTCATCAGTTCATATGGTGCTCAACTTAGCACAAAACATCATTCATAGTTCAGGCCATACAAAGTCCAAGTTAATAAAAACATACACAACAGATACACACCTAACCTATCTGGTTTTATTTAGGACAGTCAAATAGCTTAACTCAATATCTTTCCAAATTATTAACACATGATTCTAAACAATTACTAAGACTTGGCAATCCACACACAGCTAAAATAGACCATGAACATATACATTGATTCTCATATGAATGTGTTGTGCACCACATCCATAAACAGGAGGCTATAGTACATTTAGGATTGGTTTCCCTTCTTCTCACTCTGAGATCGTGCGATAGAGTTGTGTTGTTAGGGTAGTCTCTCCCTAACGTATTATTGTGATTACAGCCATAAGAAAGGCAACGGTGGTCCAGAAAGAATTATATGGACTTCGTATCCAGGTTGGTAAAACTATTGTATAATTGGTATAATGATGATGTGTATGTGGGGACTGATAATGTAAGTTTGGGACATAGAATAATTGTGAACCTTAGAATAATGATAACCGCTGAGACCTTGGATGTACAAGGCCTTCTCGGGTAGTAAGATTTAATTCAGACCAAGAATGAGAGTTAAGTACGACGATGGATCGGGTTGTAGACCGATTACGGGTCAACCCGTAACCTGGAATGGAGTGGGGTCAGTTGGAGGTGGTCCCGCTATGTGATAGGGTCACGAGGATGCAAGACCCAAATCTAGTTAATAGTTGTACGAGTTCGTGGACGTGTTCCACCGGAACCGGGTCGTGAGAGCCGGAAATGGTCTTAAGTTGTTGGATGTAGTAACTCCAAGGATTTGAAAACAGAAGCAGTGTTTGAAATTATGTACGTATACTAGAAAAAGTTTGGAAGTACGAGAAGAGTACGACAAGTAAGAACATGACCGAACAAGTATTAAAAGAATTGAAGTATTTATAGTTATGAATAATGAAGGTACGAAAAGAGAATCATTTTAGGCTATGAATGGGAGTTAATAGTTGTGATATACACTCTCATTTAATAAAAATTTATGAGCCAAAATATCCTTTATTTGTGGGTCTATTAAATCAGAATATCAATATTCGGATGATGGTTTTGTTGGAATATATTGGTAATAACAAGGAACGGAAAAGTCACAACAACAATCAATGTGAACAAGGAAATTTGTCTCGCTGAGTCGATTGATGATCAATTTTTCTTTAAGATAATATTGCCCTGTATATTTCTTTCAACGGAGTAATGGCAACTTATCTCCCAAGATAAAATAGCAACCAAACTAATGAGCAAACGAGACTCAAGAGTTCGCTATAGGAAGAAAGATCTTAGAGTGTTTGATTGCTAAAGAGGAAGAACAATTTCAGGGAATTGTCTAGAGAATGTGTTAAGTGTATTTTGCAAATGAGCCAAAGGCCTCATTTTATAGTGTTGAGAAGATGACTTTTCAATTGCCCATGTAATGGCCTTGAATGACCATGTAATGGCCTTGATTATGGAGTGTTAATTGATCGGTGTATTTTATATACACTTTTTGAGTCGTTTTTAGTGAGTCTTTTGTCCTTTTTTGTACAAATATGTGTCGTCTTAGGATAGATTTTCTTTCTTTTGAGTCAAATTGGTTAAAATGGCTCTTTGGCGGAAAAGAAGCGAAAAGAGGGCAAAAACGGAGGTTACAGAGCTCGAAATGAGAGAAAGTGGCGAACTGAGCACGCATACGGGCGAGCGCGGCGCCTCCGGCCAGCGGGCGAGCGCCCGGCGCCCAATGTTCGTGCTTGCGAAAGTCCAGCGCGCGGCGCTCTAGACAATGAGTTGCAGGCGCGCGCGCCTAACCATCAGAGAGTTGCAGAACTTCCAGCGTCGCGGCGCCGACGCGGGAAAAATCAGGGTTTTGAACGAATTATGGGTCAGGCCTGAAGGAAAACCTTAATGTCGGTTTGGAGGCTATAAAAAGAGAACCCTATGCAGTTTTTAAGGGTTCCCTTCTTGCCAATAACAGAACACATCTTGGAGTTCAAGATTGGAGACCATTCTTTAGTAATTTCTTTTCTTTCTTTTAATTTATTTTCAGTTTTATGTTGGATATTGAATTAGTTCTTGTCATATCTATGGCTAGGAACTAATTCTAATATAGGGCTTTCCATGTCAATTCACTTGAACCTTATTTTATGAATTAATGCATGTTTATGGTTGTTCTTCTTATTGTTGAGATTTATCCAATAGATGATTTGATTGCTTGGTAATTACTTGATCATTAATTATCATTATTTATATGATTTCTAACCGAAATCCGAAAGGGGAGGTTGTGACTATGTTGTAGTTGGGTAGACATATGTCGAATTGGGGATGAAAATACCTCAATTACTTGTGTAGCATTAATAAGGGTTTTTGTTCTTAATCCTCCTCTAGAGTCATCCTTATCACTGAAAGGTAGAAAGGAGGATCGGGTTGAGTGTTTATATAGCCTTAACGGGAGTATAAAACGGATTAGTAAACCTGCTATCTCCAATAGAAGAAGAACCATAATTAATTGCATTAATAAGTAATATAAGAGGATAGTTGAGGAGATTTGGAAGCCCTATTTCCATCATCACTGAAGTAACCAACATAGTTAATTAGTCTTTATAATTATTAGTCATAATCAACAACTCAAATATCGGTCACCAAATAGATAACAAAGAATAGAAGTTGGTACTTGAGCACTAATCCCTGGACGATAACTCGGTCTTCATAGACTATATTACTTGACTTGACAACGTGCACTTGCGTTAAAGTGTGTGCATAAATCGCGCATCAAGTTTTTGGCGCCGTTGCCGGGGATTGGCGTAGTTCAATATCGATTTATCTATTCTTATGTCTAATTTGGTTGCTCCAAGAACAAGTTAGAACTTGTTCTGCGAGCATTTTTTTATCACCTTTTGTTGTTTTTCTTATTTTGCAGGTTAAATTCTTTAAAAAAAAAATCAGGACACATGGACTACTACTATCAGAGACAGTGGAGTCATCAACAGCAGCTTAACCCACAGGCTCCAGAGGAGGATCGAAATGAGTTGCGGGCAGGCATACTTATGCTCACCAAGTGTCAGACTCAGTTTATGGCTGAGACAAGAGAGTCCCTAAAAAATTTGGAGACCCACATAGGGCAACTGATGGATGAAATGAGCAATACACCTCAAGTAAATCTGCCTAGCGACATCATTATGGGAGGTGGCAAGTAAATTGAGGAGCCCGAACCACACCCAGCTATTGAGGACTCTGGCGAGATAGTTGGTGTAGAGAAGGAAAAGATCGCTGAGATCCAATTATTCACCTTTTTGGATTCTGTGGAAATTCTTCTTCCTGCACCTGCTACCGAAGAAACATCACAAGCTATCATTGTTGGTCCCCAAATAGGAAGTCCATACCATCAAGGGCACCCCCTAGAGTTGGGAGATGTAGGAAATTTCACTGATCCCTACATTATAGAGAGCCTAAAAGAAAAACTTGTCTTGTGTATTTGGGGAATAATTTTAGGTTTGAGGCCCTTGTTTGAACAGATGGTTGTAGGGAAATTGAGACCTACAACAATAACTTTGCGGATTGCAAGCAGTTCGCAGAAGGATCCAATGGGCACTTGTAAAGGTTAATTGCGTCCGGCTAAAAGACGTTAAAGACAGCGCTTGTTGGGAGGCAACCCAATGTTTTTAATTATGTTATTTTAATTTCTGTCTTTAGTTTATTTTATTTTGTCTTGAACAGTCTCACGGTCTTGGGTTCTTGTTTATGTGTTGTGATGACAGGTACAGGGGCCAACAAATTTGGAGGGTGAAAAACTGAAAAATAGCCAGGGATTTCCAGAAAAATGGGTAAGCGCGCATGGCTAAAGACAGTAGCGCTGAAGTTTAAGCGCATGGCCTGAGAGCAGGTCGCGGCGCCAAAAATCCAGAAAAATTGTGAAGTCTAGGCGCCATCGCCAGTGAACATGGCGCGAAATTCCGTAAGAGCGCGATAAATTGGTGCGCCGAGGCGGAAATCCAGAAATTAAAAGACGCCCCAAATCCGATTTTCCCCAATTCCAAATCAAAACCTAAACCTTCTTCTCCACAAAACCCACGAAAATCCACACTTTACCTAAAAATCTTCCATAAACCAAACCCAAACATAACCAAAGCTCTTAAATTCCCTAAACCCTTAACCATCTTAACCAACAAACCTCATCCCATTGCCTCAAATCACCATTAGAAGCAAGAAAACCTTGAAGAAACACCGTCAAAAGGTAATCTTTATCTTTTCTTGAAAGTTTTACTGTAGACAGATGAGTTAGTAGATTGGAGGAGTGTTGTATCTGAGAAGTTGTTGGGGTGCTGAAATTGGTTGTGAAATTTCGAGGAAGAGTATACGAGGTGAGTGTGGGTGTAACACCCCATTTTAACCGGAGTCGAAAACGGGAGTACTACGTATGGTATGATTCCTGAATGTATTTAAGGAGTCGCCACCTAATTATTATAGTGAATTAGGACACTTGATTTATTGCAATAAAAATACTGCAATTAATGATCTCCATTTAAAATCACAAAGCTATGTGAGATTCTGGATCAGGGTTCTTTATTATCCTAAAGGGAAAGGGTTAGGCATCCTTTAAGATCCGCTAACTTGCGGTTATCCGTTCAAACCTAGGTTAATTATATATTGGCTTCTATTCTACATATTCTAAACCTTTTTACACAATTTACAATTAAAATAAAATGCAATACAAAAACAGGAAAACTGAAATTTAAATGCTACATAAGATAAAACTCCGGGATATCTTTACCCCTTTTTAGGCCTTCTGCACAAGATGATCTCCGGGTACCTGCATAAACACTTAGTAAAAGTGTTAATAATAAAAATAAACAATTTTAAAGTAATAGCAATAATTAATAAATAAAGCAAAAAAATAAATCCGTCTTTTGTGCGGGGGAGGCCTTGGAAATCAGACGGAGATTCCTTCATCGGCCATATTGCTAAAAATAATAAAATAAATAAAACTTTCAGATCCGCGCCAAAACAGTAATAGTTTTAAACACGGAGGGCTCAGATATAAAAATATAAAGTGGGACAGCCTAAACAAACGCGGCTGCGAGCATTCGCCTTGCCAGCGCATGTTGGTTATCCAGTGTAAGTGGAAGAAATCATCCTTGCCCAGAAAGCTTTATTTATTTTATTTTCCGTCTTTGCAATTGTGGAGGCCTCAAAATCGACGGATAACTTTTTCATTGGCCAAAGTGTAGTATCTGCTCAAAATCAAGAAAATACCAAGTGTAGTATCTTGTTCAAAATCAAGAAACCACCTAAAATCAAGAGCAAAAATAACCCTAAAAATCACCCAAAGATCATAGCCAAATCAATAGCAAAATAGTCGTGAGACAGTGGAGTACCATAGCCAAACCAGTAGCAAAATAGCGTAAAAATCAGTCCAGCACTATAGCCAAATCAGTAGCAAAATAGCCTAAAAATCAGTCCAGCACCATAGCCAAATCAGTAGCAAAATAGCCGTGAGACAGTGGATACAACAACATAGCAACGAAATGGTCCAGCATCAGCCCGGAAAAACAACAAAGCTTCGCCGGAATTTTACTCCGGCGTCTTACCCAAACAAGAAATCAAACCAGCCCGCCAACAACAGATAACAGTACGAAATCGATCCAACAAACAACAGTAAGCCAGCGAACCCAAAATGATGCAAACCCAAGGTCGCCGGATTTTTTTATTCCGTCCAGATGCAATAAAAATCAGAAAATCAGAAAAAAACAGTTAAACAAAAGCAGTCCAACAACACAACAACACAATAGCAACAAAAATGAAAAAACAAACTGTAGCGTCGCCGGAGTTTAAATCCGACAAGGTTCAACATTACCAACAGAGAGGGCAGCAGCGGCGTCACTTCCACGGCAGGGCAAAATAGTAAAAATCAGTAGCGACGTCTAAATGATAACAAAATGGCGAAATTAGTCCCAACAATAATCAGAAGTGGTGACAACAATATAGAAGACAAAATGGTCCAGAAATCAGTAGAAACAACAGCGAGTTCGCCGGAACAGTGTTTACCGTCGGAGTTCAAAGTTCAGCGAGACTGTTTGGCCAAAATGTTACAGCAAATGGCCAAAATGAAACAGCAAGTGATATTGACTGGCAACTCATTAGAAGCATCAAACAGCAGCCACAAATGGCATCGAACATCAGGCCCAAAT
The DNA here is from genome assembly GCA_029844215.1 of Przewalskia tangutica. Lineage (NCBI taxonomy): Eukaryota > Viridiplantae > Streptophyta > Magnoliopsida > Solanales > Solanaceae > Przewalskia > Przewalskia tangutica. The sequence goes on from CM056722.1 coordinate 12,210,906, forward strand.
GGAGTAATAAGCAGTCCCAAAATCAGTAGTAAAATGCCCCAAAATACAACAGTGAAATGGCCAAGAATACATCAGTGAAATTTATCCATTGTGGTATCTTTTAGCCCCCCAAAAAGTAGCAATTTTCTCTTCTTTAGCTTCTTTATCCTGAGCTAATAGTCCTTGTCCTTACTATATATTATTTATGATTGCTAGCAGTAAACAGAGAAGATCACATACATGCAGTTAACTTGAAAGAACCTCTTGCTTTACTTCAAGATGGGATTTGCTTAGCCAATGCTTCGACTGCCTTTCCGGACTCTGTCAATGGTATGCTTTATAGCTCCGGTCCGCACATAGTATAGCAATACTAAATTACGCACTGTAAATACAAAGCAAAATGACCAAAATGCGACGGTAATTCCTCTTATCCAGTGTAACATAACATCCACCAAAGATCACTAGCTCATAGCAATCAATCATATAGAAATGCTTCAAGGTATAGCATTTGTTTCTTAAAAGTTTGCAGCAGAAACATAACAAAAGAACCTTTCAAAGGCAGTAGCTAAAATGGGGATATCAGCCAATTTAGTGAAGAACACAATGAATCAACTCAAAGTTCAAAAGTTATTCTTATGGTAATTCCATCAAATGGAACAGTAGATCAAAAGATGGCAACTCAAAAGCTGTTCTTATGAGTATTTGTCAAGAATTACACATCTTTAACAAACTAACGACAAGTGGAGTATGTCAAACGAAGACCAAAGTTCAGATTTTAAGAGTGGATAAGCACATAAGCAACTTCATAACAACCGAGAGTTCTCAGTGATCTTAAAGAATGTGGGTATTATATCTAAATGTCAAAAATCTGGAAATCATGGATATCTAGTCTGTCTAAAGGGCTTTTACACAATAGTTTCTACAAGGTGACTTCCAGAAAAGTAAGGATTCCAACAAAACACAAAAATGAGTTTTAGAACTTGTTATCAAATATCAAGTTGAACATTAGACAATCAAAGGGGTTACTACCATCCATTTCCGATGCCGCAACAAGATTCAAAAAGGTTTCTAGAACCTTAGGCATGGCAGGCTATCGAAGGAGGCTAAACCCGTTCCTTTATTTGCGCAGTAGCATAATGAAAAGTTCAGCAAGAAGAATTACTGAAGAATAGCTTTCCGTCATGCTGAATTCATACAGAATTTGAAATACTTTAAAGTAAAATACAGAGATGATGCTCAAGGAATCGGTTCTTAAATAAAATGCATATTCCCTTTCTCAAACTTTTAGAATAGTTAGGCAGAGTATCCTAGTTAATTTTGAGGCACAACAAATTCTAGCGCTATTTATCTAGTAATAGACATAGACACAAAGCAAGGGGAAGATAGCAAGATAGCAACAGGAACATGGGAACAACTTAACACAATATGAGAGTAGATATTAATATACGAACAATGGATGAGGACGAACAATGGATGAGCATGCATGTCTTAATCAGGGAAACAGGTATAGTCAATAAAAGAGATCAGAAAAGCGATGTTAGAACACTAATAAGATCCAGTTGTTGAAAGTTTATAGCACAAGCATAGTTACATATCAAATTAGAACATAGCCTTATTTTCAGTCTAGTAACAAGGCATAAAGCTACAACTAAAACAAGATAAAACAGCAATAAGTAGAACAGCATGCAAGTTCCAAAGAATTGCTCGAGAACATAAACCCGCTTCATCAAAACTATTTGGGAATGAACAATATGCATGCAACAACAACAAAACTATGACCGGTAGCGTCTCCGCCAGTCGCCGGTGGTCAGCTCCAGCGAGGCAGAGACGACAAAAGGGATACAGGGTATGGGGAGTTCGACGAGAACAGGTGATGCCGACGGGTCACTGGTGGTGACGGGAGAGAGCAGTTCGACGGAGATTCGCCGATGAACAGCGGCGATGGGAGTAGTGAGTTGTTGTAGGCGGCGCGTGTGTGAGAGAGGGTGTTCACCGGAGAAGGGGAGTGTGGTCGACGGCTAGGGTTTGCTGAGAGAGAGAGACGCAGAGGAGAGTGGTCGACGCCAGTGGTTAAAGAGAGGCGACGGAATGAGTGAGGGAGACGGCACGGGGTAGAAGTATGGTAGTGTGCGGCTGGGGTCCTTTAGTTTAGGGTGGGTAAGGTTTTATTTATAGGGGGTATTTAGGTTTAGGGTTTGGTTTAGTTTTGGGGGGGGGGGGAATGAAAAGTGGGTTTTGATTTTAGGGGGAAAAATAAAAGATGAAAATTTGGGTGAAATTAAAAAGAAATGGTGTTTGATTGGACTGATTCAAATTGTGTCTTGAATTGGACTGGTTTAACAAAAATGCAAGACTGGTTAATTATTTAAAGAAAAAAAAATTATTTAAAAGATGCAAAATTATTAAAATGCAAACGCCGACGCAATAATACTAAAATGCAATATTTAAGAAATGTTTAATGTCTGATTAAAGTAAAAACACGATGTTGATTAATTATTTAAAAAGATGCGAATATTATTAAAATAAACAAAGACATAATGCTTAATTTTAAAATTAAAAGATAAAAATGCAAAAAATGCTGATTAAAATGCGGTGTGCTAAAATGCTTAAAATTGCAAGAAATGATTAAAAGATGGGTCAAAATTGGGTGTCAACAGTTTGTCCCTCTTTGACCGAAGATGATGAAAGAGTTTTCGGACAAAGACGTTGACTTGTAACCAATTTTGTCCCCATTGTCAGAATTAAAACAAAGAACAAGAAAAAGAATGGGCAAAAACTGATGCAGATTCAAAATTTTGTCCCAGTGTCGAATTATGACGACACTGGGCTGCTGTGATGCTGCAAAATTAAAGACAATGCCGACGCAAATTTAAAATTTATCCCAGTGTCGAAGTACGATTGACACTGGGTTGCAGGTGATGTGATGCTGGAAATGACATGGTGTTTATAGATGCTGATGGCGTCGTTGCATAGACGCGATGCAGATGTTCGTCGTTGCATAGACGAAGCATAAATGAAGCCGCTGCATGGACTTACATGAGATGGCGTCGTTGCATAGGCGCGATGCAGATGTTCGTCGTTGCATAGACGAAACATTGAGGAAGCCATTGCATAGGCTTACGTGAGATGACGTCGTTGCCTGGACGTATTGCTGCTGGCGTCGTTGCGTAGACGCAATGCTGATGACGTCGTTGCCTGGACGTATTGCTGCTGGCGTCGTTGCGTAGACGCAATGCTGATGACGTCGTTGCCTGGACGTATTGCTGCTAACGTCGTTGCGTAGACGCAATCGCGATGGCGTCGTTACTGGGCGTATTCTTCTGGCGTCGTTGCGTACGCAATCGCGATGGCGTCGTTACTGGGCGTATTATTCTTTGGCGTCGTTGCGTGGGCCAATCTTGATAGCGTCGTTACTGGACGTATTCGATGGCGTCGTTGCCTAGACGTGTTGATGCTGACGTCGTTGCCTAGACGTAATGCTGATGCTCCTGTAGAATAAATGCTCCTGCCAGCTTTGTTGTGTGCGATGCGTGGGTTGCAAATTTGACTCTATGCCTGAGCTGATGCGCTAGACTTTGTTGTGGATTTTGAACTTTGATTGTTGATTGTTGATGTCCCTTTCTGCTTCTGTGGCGTTCTTTCTGCCTCTGCTAATAGGAAGAAACCTGCGCTCAAAGAAAATTTGTGAGTTTTGGGAAATGAGTGGTTGATTCGCGTCAACTTTGTAGCTTTGGCTCTTGCTGCTTGCATGCTCAGACTTCAGCAAAAGGTTAGTGCATAATTGTTAAGCCAAAAATGACAACGCATGAATTTATAAGCAATGTAATAGCATGAGTAGAAATGTTATCCTGTAAAATGTGATGGTGGTTGTATTGATGTGATGCTGCAAATGTTGAGTCTCGTCGCTTTGCAGGCGTGTTGAATGTTGTGAAATCTTGTTGAATCTTTGCGAGTCTTGATGCGATCTTTGTGCGGACTTCTTTGGATCTGCGAATGCTTCTTTGAATGCTCTGCGGAGCTTCTTTGGATCTGCGAATCTTTGGTTGAATGCTGCGATTGCTGATGTAGTCTCTGCACGGACTTGCTGGATGCTGTGAATGCTTGCTGAATGCTCTGCACAGGCTTGCCGGATGCTGCGAATGCTTGCTGAATGATGCGATTGCTTTTGGAATCCTTATTATGATCTCTTCACAATGCATTTCTCAAAATTGTCCCAGTTTTAGTTATGCGGGGTGCGTGGGCAAGACTTAGCTCTGGCGGACATTGCTCATATCTCTTTTCAGAATAAACAAACGCATTTTGTCGTACGCGAGCCAATGAGAGATTTCTAATGGTGTGACCGAAGCCGATTTAGGCCGCCTACGTATCCCGCTGAGGGAATCAGGTCAAGACGTAGTTCGTGATGCAAAAATGATTTTTTATGGATTTTTCAAACAATGTGGACCGAAGTCAATGTGATCGCCTACGTATCCCGCTGAGGGAATCAGGTCAAGACGTAGTTCGTGATGCAAAAATGATTTTTTATGGATTTTTCAAACAATGTGACCGCCTACGTATCCCGCTGAGGGAATCAGGTCAAGACGTAGTTCGTGATGCAAAAATGACTACACAATTTTCAAAAATGAGACCGAAGCCAATGTGGCCGCCTACGTATCCCGCTGAGTGAATCAGGTCAAAACGTAGTTCATGATGCGAAAAATGATTATTTTATATGCATTTTTTTAAAAAAAAAAAAGTAGAAAAACAGCATCACGTTCTGACTTCAGTTGATACCAACAATTAGTATTGTGCTTAGGAATTTCATTATTCACTTCCAGTCTAACCAAAACTGACTTCTGGGTAATTCCTATAGTTTCAAATGGTACCTCAGACACCGAAGTATCGACACACTTGCTTGCAACCAAGGTTTCGAACTACACGTAATCTCACGTTTCAAGTGCCCTCACTGAAAGAAAGTCCCATTTCTCACATATATTCCAGTATTTTGAATTTTGGGACGTTTAGAGAAGTACGCTCACACTCAAAAGGATGTTCAATGCATGCAATTGTGATACCATAGGCTTGGCCGTCATGTAGGTATCCACTAATGTGAGAACCCTCAGTATGAGATCATGTAGGGCTTGTCACGGGCTTGTAATGTAGGTTTGGGGGAAAGGGATGGATATCATTTGGGTAAAAAGTGACTAATCCCTCCTCGAGCGTTGGACTACGTCCGTGCTTGATATTTGTGTGCTTCAATGCTGACCTGCTTTCTTTTGTCGCTTTTTACATCGACATCTTTTGAATCTTTCGTTTGGAGCCCGCTTTTCCAAAGTTATTTTCTCATTTCATTCATTTTTTTTTATCATGTCGAGACTTTTGATTTCTTCTTTGTAAAGTCGTCATTTGTGTTTTCTTTTCCCTTTTGGGATTTTGACAATTTTGCCTTTGCAAACTTCAACGCAGAATTTGTCAGCCACTTGCACATTTCTAAAGCGCTCAAGGAGGTCGGGCCAAGAGAGGGATAGTGCGTACGCACTCAGAAAGGGTATAAGTGTAATATGCGGTTGTCGAAAGAATAGGCTTTAGGCTCAAAGGGGGTGTACTATGGATAATGTTATTTGGTAGGCTGAAAAGGCTCAAACGGGTCAAAGAAAGCCTACGATCATTTCTCACACCAAGTGTTACTCAGGATTTCGCCTCAACAAACATTCGGGCCAAGTTCTAGATCACAATGCAATGCAATTGAACTGATTCTAAAAACTCACCACACAATGCACATGAAACGATGAGGTTGGTTTCGTTCTTATCTTAGAAGCATGTAAGGCAATGTCATTTACGGGTGAGTAAGAGGTACCAAAAGAATCTATGGTTTACCACGAAGTAAGCCCATATTGATTATTACACGTTCTTTCCTATGCACACTCCCAACTGTGTTGGTATCAACCAAGTCAAACAATGATGCTAAAAAAATGTTTTTGTATTTTTGGATAACATTTTTTGTATTTATGAACAAGATATTTTTTTGTATTTTTTGAATAAATGGTACCGAACCCGAATAGGGCTGCCTACGTATCTCGTCTTTGACGAGAATCAGGTGTGCGTAGTTCGTTCAGATATGTTATAAAACGTATGATTTAAAAAGAATTTATTCATGAAAGAAATGCAAAATAAAAGCTGTACAAAACAAATGATTGTTCACTATAAGACTAATGAAAAGTAAAAGAATGTAATGAAAAAAAAATGAATGGCTGTAATAGAATGCATGAATGAATGTGATAGAATGATTGAAATGCAATAATGAATGTCCGTGATTGGATAAATGCAATGAATGGGTGAACCAAATATGTCTCCCTTTTTTTTTAAAATTTTTTATGTGGTGGTGTCGAACCCTAGATGGGTTGCCTACGTATCACACCGTATGGTGAGAATCAGACACGCGTAGTTCGGAATAATTACGTCGTAAAATGCATGATAAAGAATTGTGTAATTAATATTAGACATATCAATTGAATTTGTATAAAAATGCAAAATATAAGTCCCAGAGCAATGCTTTGTTGAATCTGGTATAAACTGACTTCTTTCCGTCAACATAACTCAACTCATTCTTGGGATGATTTTTTTTTTCTTTTCTTTTTCTTCCTCTTTTTTTTGTTGTCCGCCCTCGACTATTTGCGAGGACGGTCTTCCTGTAAAAATATGACAAATGAGTGAGAGTAGGCAAGTCACAAAAATAGTAAAATGTAAGGGCGTGACAATAGTCAAAGACTCCCCTGCTTGGTTCGACCGCACTGGTGGTTGATGCTTCACAAAGTCCAAGTCGTGTTGTTCAAGAGCGATTTACGCAGTAGAAGTCCTGATTGTAATGTGACAACAAAAGTGCAAAAATGCAAATGCTTGTGGCCGGAATTATGAGCATGATATGTACAGGGGTTAAAAGGGTAATTATTGCATTAAATAATATGTACATAATTGTTAGCGACAACAATAGTAAACAAAAGCATGCAAATCAAGCGCGCGCCTAATATGTATGGGACCTCTCTTATGCCAGAGGTAGGCCTAAACGCCAAATATGCGAGATTATGATAAATGGGTCCAAGCCGTTAAACTGCAATGTTTTGTCAGAAATGGAGACCAAATGACGGTGCACTTTTTTCAATTTCGGTGTGTTATAACCAGGATTGGATCCGTCTATCACCATCACGCTACACATAGTATGCTAATGGGTCGTTGGGTTGTGAAACCCGTCGACAAGTTTGGTGGATTTCTAATTGTGGCGTTAATACCAAGGATTAACCCACCTAAGATTTATGCATGCATGACTTAATAAAAATGTGGTATAGCTGTATCTTAAGCTTTCTAAGATTTGTCTTACTAGACGCAAGGTTCCCGAGCGGACAACTCGAGCGAGAAGGCTACGCGGCCACCGGTTAGACCGGACACTCCACGTATATTATCAACTCTCCTAAATTTGAGTTTTGAAGAAAGAATTTTGCTGATGCACCAAGCGCACCTCGCGTGTAGTGTGATAGTGTGAATTTTCCAGAGTGGAAGAAATATGAGCGGAATGACAATTTAAGGAAAGCAATAAAAGCAAATAGCAATTAAAACAGTTAGACATACAAGATTAAAGCAAACAATTTTGGCATTTAAAACAAATAAAAATAAAGCCAAGCAATAGTAAACATAGGTTTGCTATGGTTAAGAACCTGATTATCCCCAGTGGAGTCGTCATCTGTAACACCCCATTTTAACCGGAGTCGAAAACGGGAGTACTACGTATGGTATGATTCCTGAATGTATTTAAGGAGTCGCCACCTAATTATTATAGTGAATTAGGATACTTGATTTATTGCAATAAAAATACTGCAATTAATGATCTCCATTTAAAGGTCTGCGAAAGCTATGTGAGATTCTGGATCAGGGTTCTTTATTATCCTAAAGGGAAGGGGTTAGGCATCCTTTAAGATCCGCTAACTTGCGGTTATCCGTTCAAACCTAGGTTAATTATATATTGGCTTCTATTCTACCTATTCTAAACCTTTTTACACAATTTACAATTAAAATAAAATGCAATACAAAAAGCAGAAAAGCGAAATTTAAATGCTACATAAGATAAAACTCCGGGATATCTTTACCCCTTTTTAGGCCTTCTGCACAAGATGATCTCCGGGTACCTGCATAAACACTTAGTAAAAGTGTTAATAATAAAAATAAACAATTTTAAAGTAATAGCAATAATTAATAAATAAAGCAAAAAAATAAATCCGTCTTTTGTGCGGGGGAGGCCTTGGAAATCAGACGGAGATTCCTTCATCGGCCATATTGCTAAAAATAATAAAATAAATAAAACTTTCAGATCCGCGCCAAAACAGTAATAGTTTTAAACACGGAGGGCTCAGATATAAAAATATAAAGTGGGACAGCCTAAACAAACGCGGCTGCGAGCATTCGCCTTGCCAGCGCATGTTGGTTATCCAGTGTAAGTGGAAGAAATCATCCTTGCCCAGAAAGCTTTATTTATTTTATTTTCCGTCTTTGCAATTGTGGAGGCCTCAAAAATCGACGGATAACTTTTTTCATTGGCCAAAGTGTAGTATCTGTTCAAAATCAGTAAAAATACCAAGTGTAGTATCTTGTTCAAAATCAGTAAAACAAGCCTAAAATCAGTAGCAAAAATAGCCCTAAAAATCAGTCCAGCATCATAGCCAAATCAATAGCAAAATAGTCGTGAGACAGTGGAGTACCATAGCCAAACCAGTAGCAAAATAGCGTAAAAATCAGTCCAGCACTATAGCCAAATCAGTAGCAAAATAGCCTAAAAATCAGTCCAGCACCATAGCCAAATCAGTAGCAAAATAGCCGTGAGACAGTGGATACAACAACTTAGCAACGAAATGGTCCAGCATCAGCCCGGAAAAACAACAAAGCTTCGCCGGAATTTTACTCCGGCGTCTTACCCAAACAAGAAATCAAACCAGCCCGCCAACAACAGATAACAGTACGAAATCGATCCAACAAACAACAGTAAGCCAGCGAACCCAAAATGATGCAAACCCAAGGTCGCCGAATTTTTTTATTCCGGCCAGATGCAATAAAAATCAGAAAATCAGAAAAAACAGTTAAACAAAAGCAGTCCAACAACACAACACAATAGCAACAAAAATGAAGAAACAAACTGTAGCGTCGCCGGAGTTTAAATCCGACAAGGTTCAACATTACCAACAGAGAGGGCAGCAGCGGCGTCACTTCCACGGCAGGGCAAAATAGTAAAAATCAGTAGCGACGTCTAAATGATAACAAAATGGCGAAATTAGTCCCAACAATAATCAGAAGTGGTGACAACAATATAGAAGACAAAATGATCCAGAAATCAGTAGAAACAACAGCGAGTTCGCCGGAACAGTGTTTACCGTCGGAGTTCAAAGTTCAGCGAGACTGTTTGGCCAAAATGTTACAGCAAATGGCCAAAATGAAACAGCAAGTGATATTGACTGGCAACTCATTAGAAACATCAAACAGCAGCCACAAATGGCATCGAACATCAGGCCCAAATGGAGTAATAAGAAGTCCCAAAATCAGTAGTAAAATGCCCCAAAATACAACAGTGAAATGGCCAAGAATACATCAGTGAAATTTATCCATTGTGGTATCTTTTAGCCCCCCAAAAAGTAGCAATTTTCTCTTCTTTAGCTTCTTTATCCTGAGCTAATAGTCCTTGTCCTTACTATATATTATTTATGATTGCTAGCAGTAAACAGAGAAGATCACATACATGCAGTTAACTTGAAAGAACCTCTTGCTTTACTTCAAGATGGGATTTTCTTAGCTAATCTTATCGCTTTCCGGACTCTGCCAATGGTATGCTTTATAGCTCCGGTCCGCACATAGTATAGCAATACTAAATTACGCACTGTAAATACAAAGCAAAATGACCAAAATGCGACGGTAATTCCTCTTATCCAGTGTAACATAACATCCACCAAAGATCACTAGCTCATAGCAATCAATCATATAGAAATGCTTCAAGGTATAGCATTTGTTTCTTAAAAGTTCATGTGAAACATAACAAAAGAACCTTTCAAAGGCGGTAGCTAAAATGGGGATATCAGCCAATTTAGTGAAGAACACAATGAATCAACTCAAAGTTCAAAAGTTATTCTTATGGTAATTCCATCAAATGGAACAGTAGATCAAAAGATGGCAACTCAAAAGCTGTTCTTATGAGTATTTGTCAAGAATTACACATCTTTAACAAACTAACGACAAGTGGAGTATGTCAAACGAAGACCAAAGTTCAGATTTTAAGAGTGGATAAGCACATAAGCAACTTCATAACAACCAAGAGTTCTCAGTGATCTTAAAGAATGTGGGTATTATATCTAAATGTCAAAAATCTGGAAATCATGGATATCTAGTCTGTCTAAAGGGCTTTTACACAATAGTTTCTACAAGGTGACTTCCAGAAAAGTAAGGATTCCAACAAAACACAAAAATGAGTTTTAGAACTTGTTATCAAATATCAAGTTGAACATTAGACAATCAAATGGGTTACTACCATCCATTTCTGATGCCGCAACAAGATTCAAAAAGGTTTCTAGAACCTTAGGCATGGCAGGCTATCGAAGGAGGCTAAACCCGTTCCTTTATTTGCGCAGTAGCATAATGAAAATTTCAGTAAGAAGAATTACTGAAGAATAGCTTTCCGTCATGCTGAATTCATACAGAATTTGAAATACTTTAAAGTAAAATACAGAGATGATGCTCAAGGAATCGGTTCTTAAATAAAATGCATATTCCCTTTCTCAAACTTTTAGAATAGTTAGGCAGAGTATCCTAGTTAATTTTGAGGCACAACAAATTCTAGCGCTATTTATCTAGTAATAGACATAGACACAAAGCAAGGGGAAGATAGCAAGATAGCAACAGGAACATGGGAACAACTTAACACAATATGAGAGTAGATATTAATATACGAACAATGGATGAGGACGAACAATGGATGAGCATGCATGTCTTAATCAGGGAAACATGTATAGTCAATAAAAGAGATCAGAAAAGCGATGTTAGAACACTAATAAGATCCAGTTGTTGAAAGTTTATAGCACAAGCATAGTTACATATCAAATTAGAACATAGCCTTATTTTCAGTCTAGTAACAAGGCATAAAGCTACAGCTAAAACAAGATAAAACAGAAATACGAAGTAGAACAGGCATGCAAGTTCCAGCAATTGCTCGAGAACATAAACCCAGTTTCATCAAAACTATTTGGGAATGAACAATATGCATGCAACAACAACAAAACTATGACCGATAGCGTCTCCGCCAGTCGCCGGTGGTCAGCTCCAGCGAGGCAGAGACGACAAAAAGGGATACAGGGTATGGGGAGTTCGACGAGAACAGGTGATGCCGACGGGTCACTGGTGGTGACGGGAGAGAGCAGTTCGACGGAGATTCGCCGATGAACAGCGGCGATGTGGGAAGCGATGAGTTCTTGTCGCGGCTGCGCATGTGTGTGAGAGAGGGTGTTCACCGGAGAAGGGGAGTGTGGTCGACGGCTAGGGTTTGCTTAGAGAGAGAGACGCAGAGGAGAGTGTGGTCGACGGCTAGGGTTAAAGAGAGAGGGCAGACGGGAATGAGGTGAGGGAGACGGCTGCTGGGGGTAGAAGTATGGTAGTGTGCGGCTGGGGTCCTTTAGTTTAGGGTGGGTAAGGTTTTATTTATAGGGGGTATTTAGGTTTAGGGTTTGGTTTAGTTTTGGGGGGGGGGGGGAAATGAAAAGTGGGTTTTGATTTTAGGGGGGAAAATAAAAGATGAAAGTTTGGGTGAAATTAAAAAGAAATGGTGTTGGATTGGACTGATTCAAATTGTGTTTTGAACTGGACTGGTTTAACAAAAATGCAAGACTGGTTAATTATTTAAAGAAAAAAAAATTATTTAAAAGATGCAAAATTATTAAAATGCAAACGCCGACGCAATAATACTAAAATGCAATATTTAAGAAATGTTTAATGTCTGATTAAAGTAAAAACACGATGCTGATTAATTATTTAAAAAGATGCGAATATTATTAAAATAAACAAAGACATAATGCTTAATTTTAAAATTAAAAGATAAAAATGCAAAAAATGCTGATTAAAATGCGGTGTGCTAAAATGCTTAAAATTGCAAGAAATGATTAAAAGATTGGTCAAAATTGGGTGTCAACAGTGGGTGTTGTGTAGAAGCGTCTTAAGTGAAGTTTGGGGGTGATAGATGTTGTAGCTGTTGATTGGTGAGTGATAGTGTTGGTTAACATTGTTGATAGAGAGGAAACGCTGCACAAAGTGATCTAAAAATGTCTGCCAGAAAGAAAAGAGCCTCCACATCCACCTCAGCCCCTCAATATGATGATACTAGGTTTGTCAGCCGAAGAGCTCAAGATAGATACCAAAAACTTAGTACTAGGTCCTTAATCCCTGAAAGAGGAATGGATTATCAAAGGGATTCATTTGAGGAGGGGGATGTCTATGAGCCCATTCGGGCGATGATTGAGATGATGGAGTGGAAAAGATTTGTAAACCCGGAAAGGATAGCACCAATGAACACAGTGATGGTATGGTGCGTGAATTTTATGCTAACTTTCCGGAGAAGGTGGACAATGAATGCTTTGTGAGGGGAAGACATGTGCCTGTGACGGCAGAAGCGGTAAATGTGTTACTAAAAACAGCAAATATTGAAGAAAGGGGTGATGACCGAAGCTACTTCAGAACATGGTCTAGAAGCACCAACAACATCGACTGAAATACCGTCGCAGACACAGTAAGCTACCCTGGGACTGCATATGAATTTGCCAGAAATGGGTCAAGAGGATCGAGCGGTGTCGGCCAACAAAGCGACAAGGGTTGGTCAGATTTCGCCAAATGCGTCTGATTCCATCAACGCACTTTACCAGAGTTCCAGAAGACATGATCAAATTGATATATGGAATTATGTCGGGGAAGACGATTGATGTGGGAAAGGAGATAGTGCAAAGTATTGAAGAGCCCGGCAGGTTGGTAACAACAGGTGGGTTGGGACATGGCTCACTTATTACAAATTTATGCGCCATAAATGGGGTCCCAACCCCACCTAATGATACTTATGAGAAAAACCAACTTCCTGTGTCATACGGGATAGTGCACTCCTTCCCAGACCCAATCCCTCCAGCAGCAGCAAGAAGAAGACCACCAGCACCACCAGCAGCAGCAGCAGAGGCTGCAATGGATGAAGATGAGCCTGAAACAGAGGCTCACTATGAGGCAGGAAACAACCATCAGCCACCCACAGAATCAGAACCTTCAGTGCCTATGATGGAGCAGTTGCTCCAGAACCAGAGGAGGATGATGCAAAATGTGATACAAGGACAACAAGAATTGAGGCAGGGGCAACAAATGCACCAAATAATCGAGATGAGTTCCTTATTCAACCAGTGGTCAATGCACTATCCACCGCCACCGCCACCATTTTAAACCAAGTCTGTAAGTGTCATGTTTCTTTTATTTTCTTTGAGTCTTGCACACATTGGGGACAATGTGTGATTTAAGTTTGGGGGGGTGTCTTATTTGTGTCTTATTGTTGTAGTATGTTTGAATCTTTTTGATTGTTTTGTGTATTTTTGAGTCATAATTTTTTTTCTTTTTGAGTCATAATTGTCTGTCAAAGATCATGCATGTTGTAGTTACTAGAAACACCTAGTGAAGTAAGGTGGAATAATGTAATAGAATTAGATGCAACTATCTAAACACTTAGGTTAGATATGCCAAAAACTCATGAAATTTGTCTATTTGGAGTTTTCTGCTTGAATTATGCATTGCTAAATGTTAAAACCTATGTGTTATGATTGCTTGTTATTTGAGGCGAAATAGTTAGGATATGCATGTTAGGGAGATGACTCAGGCGTTTCTTTGTTAGCCAATTCTTACCACTCTTTTCTATCCCTGACATTAAAAATATCCCTAGTCATCCCCGTTGAGCATAAACGTGAAACTTTTTCTTTGACACCCTATATTCCCACACTTGTTCCATAAGTAAAAATGTGAAATAGTTGGAATAGAATGTGTTAAAAAAGAGACAAAAAGAGTGAACAAGTTTGATGCACCCCAATAAAAAAGTAATAAGAAATAGGCAAAAGCCTAAGTTTGGGGTGCTTGTTATTATAATACACTTCACTCTCCCAAAACAAAAGAAGGGAAAGATAGATTTAAAGTGAAGAAAAGAAATCAAAAGAAAAGGGAAACATTGAAAAGCTAAAGAGCTTATGGTACACAAAATGAGCCTAAATGCCTATTTTTACCTACCCATGTCTAAGCCTACATTACAACCCTGAAAAGTCCTGAAGATCTCTTAGATGAATATCCATGATTAGTGGAGAATAGCAAGTAAAAATGTCATAGGATTTTTGAAATTAACATGCATGATTCAATATTTTGACTTTCATTAAGTATGATAAAAATGAGTTTGCGAAATATCTAGCTTAATGTGTTTAGAATGCTAAAATTTCATGCTATATGTTCCTGCATATTATTCTGCTAACCTTCATGTTTTTCTAAGTAACACCAATGCAGCAAAGTGATCAATGTCATTGAGTCTTTCTATTTTCTTTTTCCTTGTGTCTTTATTTCTTTCTTTTGATCTTTGCTCGAGGGCGAGCAAAGGTTAAGTTTGGAGGTATTTGATCGGTGTATTTTATATACACTTTTTGAGTCATTTTTAGTGAGTCTTTTATCCCTTTTTGTACAAATATGTGTCGTCTTAGGATAGATTTTCTTTCTTTTGAGTCAAATTGGTTAAAATGGCTCTTTGGCGGAAAAGAAGCGAAAAGAGGGCAAAAACGGAGGTTCCAGAGCTCGAAATGAGAGAAAGTGGCGAACCAGGCACAGACACGGGCCAGGCGCCCCGGCGCCCAATGTTCAGAAGCTTGCAGAAGTTTCAGCGCGCAGCTGCAAACAGCGAGTTGCAGCAGCGCGCCTAACCATCGAGAGTTGCAGACTTCCGCCGCGCGCTGCTGCACAGCTGGCGCCGACGCGGGAAAAATCAGGGTTTTGAACGAATTATGGGTCAGGCCTGAAGGAAAACCTTAATGTCGGTTTGGAGGCTATAAAAAGAGAACCCTAGGCAGTTTTTAAGGGTTCCCTTCTTGCCAATAACACAACACATCTTGGAGTTCAAGATTGGAGACCATTCTTTAGTAATTTCTTTTCTTTCTTTTAATTTATTTTCAGTTTTATGTTGGATATTGAATTAGTTCTTGTCATATCTATGGCTAGGAACTAATTCTAATATAGGGCTTTCCATGTCAATTCACTTGAACCTTATTTTATGAATTAATGCATGTTTATGGTTGTTCTTCTTATTGTTGAGATTTATCCAATAGATGATTTGATTGCTTGGTAATTACTTGATCATTAATTATCATTATTATATGATTTCTAACCGAAATCTGAAAGGGGAGGTTGTGACTATGATGTAGTTGGGTAGACATAGGTCGAATTAGGGATGAAAATACCTCAATTACTTGTGTAGCATTAATAAGGGTTTTTGTTTTTAATCCTCCTCTAGAGTCATCCTTATCACCGAAAGGTAGAAATGAGTTGTACTGGGGTTGAGTGTTTATATAGCCTTAACGGGAGTATAAAACGGATTAGTAAACCTGCTATCTCCAATAGAAGAAGAACCATAATTAATTGCATTAATAAGTAATATAAGCGGATAGTTGAGGAGATTTGGAAGCCCTATTTCCATCACTACTGAAGTAAACACATAGTTAATTAGTCTTTATAATTATTAGTCATAATCAACAACTCAAATATCGGTACCAAATAGATAACAAAGGATAGATAATTGGTACTTGAGCACTAATCCCTGAGGACGATAACTCGGTCTTCAAGACTATATTACTTGAGTCGTCAACGTGCACTTGCGTTAAAGTGTGTGCATTAAATCGCGCATCAGTAAACATATCAATGGACCTTCCGTCCGCGGCCCCTTCTCACAAAACTCGAAGGTTACAGTCTTATCAAAAACAAGATCCTTCATGTGTCAGCGTAAGTATGCGAAAAAAATTATGTATAGGGCTAAAATAGCAAACTGCAAGATCATGCCTACTCCGGTCGACTCGAAGTCGAAACGTTGTGATGTTGATGATGATCTGGTGTCTAATCCCACTATATATAGGAATATCGTATGTGTACTTCAGTATCTTACATTCAACAAGCCTGATATTGCATATGTTTTTCAGCAGATGTGTTTATTTATGCATGGCCTCAGGGAGCCTCACTTTACAGCTCTTAAATGTATCATTTGATACGTTAAGGGCACTCTTGATTATGGATTACATTTATACCCCTCTACGCCGACCAGGATGATATCATATACGGACGCAGATTGGGCAGGCTTCCCAGACACACAACGCTCCACGTCTGGCTACTGTGTGTTCTTAGGAGACAATCTCATCTCGTGGTCTGCCAAGCGGCAAGCCACACTCTCTAGATCGAGTGCAGAAGCAGAATATAGAGGCGTTGCAAACGTTGTTGCTGAGATCTACTAGCTCTGAAACCTCCTATTGGAGTTTCATTGTCTCTTACGTAAGGTGTCTATGGTTTACTGTGATAACATATCTGTGGTCTACTTATCTCATTACTCGGTTCAGCATCAGAGAATCAAACACATTGAGATGGATATATATTTTGTTCGTGAGAAGATTGTTATTGGTCATGTTAAGGTGTTGCACTTCTTCTTATCAGTATGCAGATATTTTCACTAAGGGGTTTCCTAGGCAGTTGTTCGTAGACTTCAGATTCAGACTCAGTGTCCGGCCTCCTCCCGCTCAAACTGAGGGGTGTGATAGCGAATATATTACCATATATTCGCCGTATATTCTGTAATTAATATTAGTGTGTAATTATATAAAATAAAGATCATCATTCAATTAGAATTCATCTTGTACACACTATATATATTTGTATTAATAAAAAAGACTCGCCAATGAAGATTAATACAATCTAACACTCAATATAGCTTATTTTTACTACTATTCAAAGATATTTAGCACATTTTTTTCCATAAAAAAATCTGTAAAGTTGTCTAAAGTTCGTTTGCAGCAATTAATCAAAGGAAAAAGAATAGTATACAATTAAACTTTCTGTTTATGAAAGAAAGTAAGCTTCTTCTTTTTCAAAAGCTTGATGAAGAAGAAATCATTAAAGAGTGTATTGTCTCTATTAAGATGTAAGGGATCGTTTGGTAGCTTGCTTAGAGTTATACAGTTATTAGTAATATATGGATTAATTATGAAGGAAATTTATGTATTATTTTACGCATGTATTAGTTATGCAGGATTTAGTTATTCATGTCAGTATTAGTTATTCCACCTTTTGTCTTGCATAAAATAATACATAGATTCTCTAATAATTTAATTATACATGTATTAATTAGGTATGTTTCCAAATTATAAACCAAACATCATACTAATTTTATACATAAACAACTCATCATATAATTAGCTACCAAATAAGGTATTGTATGGTACGGTATTGTCGACATGTCTGTCTTTATTAAATAGTTCTGGGAATAGGAAGATTATTATTTACTAATATTTAACTTTTCACTGTTTGAAATGCAGGCAAAAATATTGAAAATTTTGCTTGAGAAATATTTCAAGTGAAATAACAATTTTAACTCGCAATTTCTAAAAAATTTAAACTTCAACCCAACATTATCAAAACGCTTGCTATTGGCTGTGAGGACTGAGGACTTTAATTTGTTTACTAAAACTGATGAAATAACACAAAAGCCTAAGGCCCCTGAAGTCATGCACTTTAAAAACATCTCCATAATTTCACTACTAAATATGGTACCTGCTGCTTTAATTGCGTTTGTACCAGTGACGGATGCACTAGCAACAGGGTGGACGGATGCACTAGCAACAGGGTGGTGCAGTTGCATCACGCGTTACTTTACTTGGAAAAAAAGAAAAGGAACGTTATGCACTGTAAAACATCTTCCCAAATTTGTTGTTTGCTTTTTTATTAACTGATAAAACTTATTCAAAGAACTATAAATGTTTTAATAGAGTGAGCAATATATTACACTTCATACTGCCACGAGCCAAGAAGGCGGTGATGTTATTATTTTATACATTGTGTTTTAGGCTGCCTTTTTTGTTGAGTTTATTTAAGTAAGATATTTGATACTCCTATTATTTAAGAACTATATATTTTCATGAACACTGTCATTCGATGGTTTGCAGTAATTTTGGGAGAAAATGTCACGTTTGGTACGTTGTATTACGCTGAACTGCACTTAACAAAAAAATAATACAATGTTTTATGAGCGTTTTCAACCGTACTATTTCTAAAAATACTATACTCCAGCTGTCATTATGTATTAATACTCTAATACCGTCCATTATATATTAATACAATCCAGTCCATTACAATACAGTTCATGCAAAACTATACAGTCCAGTGCGACGTACCAAACGAGCCCAAAAAGTTTACAAACTATACGGCCCCATTGCAATAAGCCCAAATTGGTAGATGTTCTTTCATTTCAAATAGGGTTAGTTCGTTCAACCATAGACCGACCAGTAAGTACTGACTTTGCAAGTAAACAAAACAGATCAGGTCCCCAAGAACACTTTGTTTTAGATGATGTTAAATATAATATGCAGATTCACAAACTTTAGATAATTATGCAATTCACTGACTATCTTCTGCAGGGAAAAAAAACAGAATAACCAAATCAAACAGAAATCTGGCACATCAAAGCCCAAACACTTTGATATAGATATATTACTAGCCAGAGCCCAGATAAACACATTTATCACAAAAGGACTTCCACAATTCTTGATGCTTCGAGGTGGGATTACAACAATTGAAGCTATTACAGGTAGATGCTTGGAATGCCTGACAGTCCAAAGACAAATTGCCAGAAGAGCCTTGATGCCGTCTATGCTAATGCTAATTCATTCAGAAGAAATCTAAGGTGGCAACCAATCTTCCACAACCGTTCACAATTTAGTACATTTAAGAAGCGCACAACTTTCCATCAATCACCTAGTTCCAGGCCGTAACCTTACAGCTTAGATGACCGTGAATTGTGATGCAAACTGCTGATATACTTATCCATTTGCTGCCTTAGTTCTGCTGGAAACATCTAATCTACATCAAATCTGATCTTCTTTGGTGCAGCCTGAATTGAACCCACCTGCAAATAACATTGCCGACACTAACTTCAATTTTGGTATTTTCGTAAGACTAATCTATTCAAGTCTAATTCATGGAGGGGTGCCGTTGTAACAATTTTTAGTGTTCTTGAATCCGAGGTGCCCTGACAACATGTTTGATACATAGTAACAGTCATGCACAATGAAATATTCAAAAAGTCCTATGTGTGTGTGAGATTGTTAGTTCTCTAAATTCTCAAGCTCCTTTAGACAAGTAATTAGCATTCTTGTGCCGCCTAAACAAATAGTCAAATATCGTTCAACAGTATAACACTATCCAAACACACCTGTTATTAATATCGTATAGTGCCATCGTGGAAATTCTAGTTAATTAACAGTTAGAACTAACCAACTAAAAGAAGTGTTTTCATACTCCAACCAGTAACATGCAGCAATAAGGCTGTATTTGCAGCATTAGACAGTAAGACAGACAATAAAGAAGCCATATATGTCTTACAATTTCTGGGCACTCATAGTCAATTCCAGCTGCTTCAATCCTCTTTCGCCTCTTCTTGTCACGTTTTAATATTCCTTCAACCAACTTCTTGTGCTCATCTAGTGTTCTTTCCTGGATGATTATTATAGCACTCAACAAGTTAATGTTTGAAAAGACTGACCAAAGTTCATAAGCAAAAATGTTAAATCCCACTGAACCTTACCTTGTCCTGACGTTTCCTTTCAATTTTAACCCAATCCAATGGTTTGTACCAGCGGCTCACACCTTTCCACCTATGTAGAAATCAGAGTTGTTAACCACCAACAGATAAAGAGACCCAAATTTTCAGATATGCATCTCAATGCTAAGAAAGTATCATAACCTACCACAAAATTTTCTTGTAAAGTTATAAATTAATCAGGAGAATGTCATGCTTCTAAATACATCTTTTGCTACTTTTATAATGAGTTTATTCTCTCAGGACATGACCCAATCAAATGTCTACAACTGCATGTACACGAGAGAAAATATTTCAGCAAGAAACAAAATAACTTGTGCATCTCAAATTACTGCTGAATTCATTTATAACTCATAATGTAGGGAAAAGGATTAAGAATAATATCAGACAATGTTTTCTGTCATTAACAACATGAGATTTATAAAACAGAGCTCCCAATCCCCTCTTTGTTAATTGCAAATACTTCATGATCACTCTCTAACAGATAGACATCACATCACATCACATACTCAACAAGGGCACAACATGCAAAAACACAGTTGCACTATTTCTGAAGGTGGGATAAGTTTGCCTAGTCTTTCACACACATAATTTCTCAACTTACCAGGTAAATAGTTTTTCACATTCCGGTTAGCTCAGTTGGTTGACTACCTTAACTTTCAGTTGGTGAGGGTTCAATTCCCCACCTTGTAATCCCCTTCCCCTACCCACTATGTAATAAAAAAAATAAAAAACTGCACCCTTTCATCTCCCTCGGTGGAAGTTGTTGCCCTATTTGGAATCTTAAGCCTAAGCAATTGTTAACAATTTTAAAGCAGATAACATTCAATGGATTCCACTAGTACTTCAAATTTACAGGTCAGTATATTCTTTAATTCAAGCTTAAAGTGATATGATCTTTGATTGGTTATTGTTCCAATTGGTAGTGACAAGTGACTACGAAGTGTCATCAACCTCCTACCATCTACAACAACAAGCTCCCAAAACACTTTCATTTTTAGTCCGTCCCAGAATGATACATTTCCTTATTTTGCAACAATTTAACTTTAACCTTTGCCTTTTACGCTTAACGAGATGATCTATAACCACACAAATATCTTTGACTTGTTTTAGATCAAAAGATTCAAAAGTCTTCCTTTATTTCTTAAACTCCGCTCCGAGTCAAACTATATCACATAAATTGGGACGGAGGGAGTAATAAAATTACTATTCCCTCCGTCAAATTGGAAAAGAGAGGAATCCTTACAATCTTGGATGTACATGTTCAGGAGGAATAAGCTGAACTTGCAATAAGTGCTCAAACAAGATATAGTTATAAATTGGAGAAGGTTTGTGAAAATCGATGGCTGACAATCTCAATCTGCGCTTGATTGGTCTTTTTTATTTTATCTATACACATATTCACCTTGTTACAGAATTTTTTTGTCGGGTTTATGAAATCTGTGTGAAGATAGATTTACTGAAAGAGCAAGTTTTCATCCTTGGAAGAATGGGGAACGCAAAGCAAGCGCTTACTGTTATCATTAATAGGTTGGGAGATATAGAAGAGGTACTTGAACCTAATTTTATGATCATCGTCTTACTTTTAAATTTGGTGGTGAGACAAGCCCCATAACTAAATACATGCAGGCCATAGAATTTGTAAGCATGCAACAAGATGATGAACTCTGGGAAGAACTGATAAAGCAAAGTTCTCATAAGCCTGAAATGGTAAAGTTCATCACTTTCTTTTTCTACCGTTATCTTTGCATAGCGGGATAAAACAGATAATTCTCTTTTATGTTTTGGATTAAGTTTCCTTTTCTATATTTCATCTTGTATTTTACAGGTTGGTGTATTGTTAGAGCATACTGTAGGGAATCTTGACCCCCTTTACATTGTCAATATGTTGCCGAATGGCCTGGAGATACCTCGGTAAGTTAGTAAGGAAAACCTAGCTCTTCTGTTTTAATCTGCAAATTGGTCTTTGTTTTCTACAAAATTGCATTCAATACATCTTTGTACTTGTATGACAAAATGAGTTGCAGAGGGCTAGGATATTCTGTAATTCCAGTGCTATTTGTTGATCTGGATTTCATTTACAACTAACAACCTGAATGTAATTGTGATATTGCTCCCATTTGCAGTCTGAGGGATCGTCTGGTCAAGATTGTGACAGACTACAGGACAGAGACTTCTCTTAGACATGGGTGCAATAAAATACTCAAGGTACATTATTTTACTTATCTACCTTCCCTGGTTTCTTGGGGAAGATCGCATTATCTTGGAAGTTGTACAGGGGAAGTTCTTTGACAATTTGAGTTTTACTGCCAGGCTGATTGCATGAACTTGTTAGTTAAATATTACAAAGAAGTGAAGCGTGCTGTTTGCTTGAGTGATGAAGTAGATGAGGCATCTTCCCACAGGGGCGAGAAGAGCATTTCACATCTGGGAGAGAGATTAATGAGCAGCATGAAATCCGTGGAGGTTAAGTCTAAAACAAGGGGAGGTGGAAGGTGTTGCATATGTTTTGATTCATTTTCTATACTGAATGTATCAATCATTGCATTCTTTTGTTGTCATGCCTATCATACAACTTGTCTTATGGAGTCCACCATTTCCATCGGTGGCAAAAAAGCGGCAGAAGCCACTGCCCAGAAGACTTTCTCGTATGATGAATATGATAATGGTGTTCATGATGAGGATGAGGATGCCTCTTCAGGTGCCCTGCGGATGCGTTGTATTTTGTGTACTACTGCTGCAGGTTAAATATCTGCTAATTTAAGGCCTGTACCGTAGTTGTGCGTGGTGTGTGCATATATGTTGAGCTTGTGCAATTACTTAGACACTAGCTTCTTCTTGTTCTACGGTTTGTAGCTTTAGTAATGTACTAAGGTGTTTTTTGTTTTTTTAAATTGACCACCAATAAATGTTCCTTTCTCTTTTTGTGGATTTAATTTATCATGGAGAGTTTCATAAAAATATAACTATGAACTTTTACCGTACTCTTCTTACTAAAGAAGATTTACCGAAAGAGAGGGCAAATCTGTCCCTGAAGAAGGAAAAAAAAGGTAAGGAAGTTCTTGCACGAAATAAGTAGAACGTTATTTCGAATTCTCTTGGGTTGGGCAGTGGGCACTAGAAAAGGACGTTTATCATGGAGAGTTTCACAGGAAAAAGGATCCCGCTATTGCTCTTGCTAGAGGGAGCAAGTCCAAGAAAGATCTGTACAAGATAGAACGTAGGTTCCACTAGACTATAGTCTTGCAGGGGGGAAATGAATATACTACACGTCCATTTGGACAACTGAATGACTTTATCCTAATTATATTTCTGATTAGCTTATGTACCTCCTATAATAGTATACTGAATGTACGGGGAATAACACAGATGATTTCAAAACAAGTTTTCCTTGAAAATACCCAATAGGGTCTGACGAAGATAGAAAGGCACCCAACACTTGTATGCATATAAACCTCCGACAGAAACTAGGAAAGCCAAAGAAATATAACTTAAAATTAAGTATAATTAACTTTTAGCAGTATGTTGTGAACATAAATGTTCAAAAACCCAAAAGAACATTCCTAATCAATTCAGCAGTAAAACATGACATTCGCCACATTCGCATGAATCTTGGGAAGTGGCTTGACCTCCCCTGTCTGCTCCCTGGTTGCTCCACCACCACCTCCACTAGTTGATCTGGAATCCACATCATCCTCAATGTAATACCGTGCACGAAAGGCAGCTAGATGTGCATAGTAGGCAGGTGGCACTGCATAAACGACCATAATAATTTAAAAAAAAAATAGAAACACTTTGAGACAAGTCAGTAACTGCAGTGAGACAAGTTTTCAAAACAACCAAGCTGGCAAAACTAACCTACTGAAACTGATCGTGTACACCTTGCATACCTGAGATGAACAGATGTGGATTATATGACATTCAAAACATAAAAGGAAATGTCTTCAAAGTAAATAAGGTTTTAAGAGACTTTACGTGTAGCACAGCCAGTTTGTTAAATTCTGAATGGCGTCTGCGCTGAATCCGTTCTCATCAAACAGCACATGGTAATGTGTGGGACGACTGGTACCCTAATGAATACAAACAAGAGAAACCATGAAGGATCGTACAACTGATAATGAACTAAATTAACAAAATTACCTTGATCCCAGCATGGCTACACAAGTAAAAATCAAACTCCGTAGGGTGACAGATCTTGGTATCTACCACCGTACCTATTTTGAAAAAGTAATAGCCGTCATTATTTAGACTTCATCAATGTACTCACATAAAAATATGCTTAAATGCTTCTATCAGATATTTGGAGGGGGGAAAATCAGAAACCTGGCAAAATGTTCCCACTCTTATCTGTCATGTTACGATCATTATGATTAGCAGGGAACAGACGTGTATGATGTCTCTTCTGCACCACCACAAAAGTAACTCGCGGCATATATCCTTCTTCCAAGGCCGCGCATGCCTAAAAGAAGGTAAGTTTTGCATGTAAGAAAGACTGCCTTGTGATGTAATACATACCATCTCAGATGTATTCCATTAACAGTACATTCCAGTTAAAATACAAAATAAACTCGTGGCTTCATCATAGTCATCTATCAAATTTGTCTACTTTTACAATATCCACACACATAAAAGTGAGAAGACATAAGAAACAGCACCCTCCAAAATGAAAATACAGAAAGCACAAAGCCTTGGTAGAGGACAACAAACAGGATTGTATACCTGTCGGATTGCGACCATTTCTTCCAGTAAAACCTGATTGAATTGGCCTTCACTTACTCCGTCTCTGTCATTTTATACAGTGAAATTGATTGGCTAATGTGGAAAAAGGAGCACAAAATCACTAACATGATCAACTGGAACAAAGACTGACCTATAAAAGATTATTCTACCAGGCTTCAAGTTTGTCGATCTTCGAAACGCTTTCAGCATCTCTCTGGAAAAAGAATCAGTTAGTAAGACAAGAAGAACTTTAGTATGGAAGGCACAAGTATGGAACAAAGTTAAGGACTTTTACATTATCATTCCGCCATGAACAATGCCTTTTTTAGGATCTTCCTTCTTTGTGTACAAGTCCATAATAATCTCTTTCCTATGGGGCTGTGTAGAAACAATACCCTTATATTTAGAAACTTCAGGCCAATCCATTGATGCGACCACCTGCAAAAGAAAACTTACCATTTTAGCTGAGTGTGAAAGATCCTTTTAGCCTTGCAATAGCAAACTCCAAAATAAGAGATGTTTAGTAATATTCAGTATACAGCAGCTATAGAGGGACCAGAATCTTCTCCAGATTGAGGATGTGTCACATCAGCACCAAAAACAATCGTGGGGATATCAGTGAGGTAAGGTATTCTTCTATGAACTGCCTGCTCCAAGACACAGTTTATTCCACCCACCTGCAGTGGAAAGTGCACACCAAAAAATAAGATAACAGAAATCTCTTTTGAAAAGACTTTTAACAGCTTTGCTACGCATGACACAAACCTTGACATTTATCTTTAGAGAAAGGTTTTCAAGATATTGTTTATTGGGTCTAAAACAATTCTTTGGAAGGCAACATTGGGACACAATTCCCAAATCTGTTTCGCACACTCTCTTGATCGTTCCTGAAAAAACAAGACGTCATTCCAAGTTAAATCATCATTCAACTACATAATTATGGTGGTGCTATGTTTTTCCTTGTCAGTAACTCAACAATCTGATATCACTCACCATATTGTCCAGAAAATTCAGGATTAATAACAATTAACAGCTGAAGATATTTCACTTGTTGCTCCATAGTTGCTAGCTTACTAGTACACTCTTTATGGATATTAACAAGAGTCTTCTCAATCTGGTCAGAAGAAGCTGAGCGAAAGGGCACCAAAGGACGAGGATTGAACACCTACAACCAAACATAACAAGACAGAGCATGTGACTTGATAAGCACGCGCAACTGCACAAATATGAAAAGTGAAATTTATAGCCTTACCATCCCTTTACTACAGCACATGTCAATTAATTCCCTGCAGAATGGTTCTGGATCAACCCGTGAGAAGCTGACACACGTCCACGTATCTACCTTGCCAGCATTGAACATTTTCTAGAACAAAAATAATAGATTGAGCCCCATGTAGTGGTAATGAATAATGCCACATTTTAAAAATTCAAGATCATTAGCGATTCAATATGACAGCTTTTGACAAAATGGGAAGAGATGTAAATGTCAGTTCAAGGTCTCGATGAATAAGATCTAAACCCCTCTACATTCATAAAACAATAAAAGTAACAGAAGGCATCCTATTAACTTAAAAACAATGAGAACCAAAAGCCCTAGAATAATATCAGGAATAAGTAAGTCATTTTCAGGTAACAACTTTTCATATGAATCCAGAGTTGCTCAAGGGGACAAATGATTATCAAAATACCTTATTAATCATATTCCACTGCCCAACTCTAGGATCGACTCGTGACTCTTTCCCTGACTCGTGATACTTGAGCTGCGAGACCAATAACGATGCAGATGTTAAAATCACATAAAATTAAAGATTTGATGAATGCATCAAAGCATAGCCAAAGGAAATACCATTGGAGGTTGAAGAACCCTTGCTTCAATAGTGGTGAGTTCACTTAGAACTTCAATGCCAAATTCTTTCACGATATCGTCAGCATCATACCTGTTAGTGCTCACAATCTACAGGACAAGAACAACATCCAATCAAAAAAACAGGTGTTAGAAGCATGTGAATCTAATTTCGACCAGGGCTAGTCTAATGTTCGTTAGGTCCAATGTTACATGCCTGCTTAATGATTTTCTCTCTATCAACAGGTCTTTGACAGGTTGCCTTTAGCATCTCCGTAACCTGTCTGCTATTTAACATTTTAGGGTACCTTTGTCCTGCGACAATTACGCAAAGCTGAAAAAAACATATCAGAAGAGAAGAATAGTAACACAGAAAGATAACAACAATTGAAAAGGTGGAAAATAAAATTAAAAGCAGCAGAATGGCAACAAGAGTAAGTAACCTCCATAGGCAGAAACACAGGCTTTGCACTGCTGCCAGCCTGAATCGCAGGCAACATCGGGTACCTTAATTCAATGTTGTACTTCTGTCGGAAGTAGTCAACAATGGATGTCCTTGCTCCGGTGCCATCAACAGAAAACCTTAAATTTGAGATTGTCAAAATAATTAGTCAGGCCTAGAAGAACATAAAGTAATCCAAAAATACAATTGTAACAATAAACACAAGAAAAGTGAAGCTAATTTATAAGGCAATAACCGTATAAGAAAAATACCTTCAAACCAATCCTAGGAATATAAAATTAAAAGAATGCATTACAAAATATAAATAGATCAATTTGTGATGTTACATTAGGTTGATGGTAAAGTTTTGCATGCTTAAAAGCCTCGTTTTGTTACAAGCATTTACTAACTGCATACCCATAAATCACAACAATAACATCAAAAACAAGCTTGCGAAACTAGTATGTATAATCGTCTCATATCAGTCAGTCACCAAATTAATAACATACATAATTTCCTTCACTGGTCGATCGGACACCCCGGAGATCTTGTAGCGTCTAATACCTGAATGACGCACCTCCACCTTAACACCTTTCAAGACCCTTTTAACCTGAAATTAATAGTGAAATGCACATATGAACTATGTGGAATACAGAATGAACATTTAAAACATTTTTCAAATAAATAGAATAACATCTAAAAGGCATTTTCAAATTAACCAGAGGACATCTAGAAACACTATCCTACAATATCGTCAAATTTTTTGACAAACATTTCAGAGGCTTCAAATTGTGGTAAACCATAAATAGAATATAGACGACAGTGATTCTCAAGTACCTTCAAACGGTCTGCATCAGACACAAACCTTTTGGAATCCCTCAGATTCAAGTACCCAATAACATAATCAGAGACATAAATGGACTCATAGAATGCTCTGGCTGACATATCTGCAGCATAGTAGCGGGACAAGAAGCATGTTAGAGAAAGTAATCCAATTAGTCTTAAAGAAGCAAAAA
The DNA here is from genome assembly GCA_029844215.1 of Przewalskia tangutica. Classification (NCBI taxonomy): domain Eukaryota; kingdom Viridiplantae; phylum Streptophyta; class Magnoliopsida; order Solanales; family Solanaceae; genus Przewalskia; species Przewalskia tangutica. The sequence goes on from CM056722.1 coordinate 12,238,805, forward strand.
AAATAAAGACACCAAACACAATGTAAAATCCCAGTCCCAGGTTCATACCAATATTGAGAGAGAGGCCCATCTGAGTTGGTCGAAGACTCTGATAATATCCTCTCCAGTATTCCAAACCATCACCAAGCCTACCAGGCTCTCCCAACGTAGTATGGAAAAAGGACCTTCCCACTACTTCATATCTACAATTATAAGGAGTCAAAATTATTATTCAACTGGGAAAAAAAGAAACTGGGAAAAAAAAAGAACACGAACAGAGAGGAACATACTTTGCTGATGGTGATACCCGCAGCACCACATCCAAAGCCTGTATAGTTTCTGGTGAGCCATCTGACTGCCTAGCTTGCAAAAACTGTTTAAGGTGGTGAAGATCAGCTTTGGCAGCAAACTTAATTGAGACCTTAAACTCACGTTCCCTCCTGAAAAACAAAACAAATAAAACAGTATAAATAAATATAAAGAAGACTGGTAAATCACCAAAAACTATCAATATACACCTCAAACTTTGGAATTCTAATGAGCTTGGAACTAAAAGTATTCCAATCGGCTTGAGCAATTTACAAACTGAATTGTAGCGCTTGAAATAATGCAAACACTAAAAGCAAACTCACCTTGCTCCACCACTATCATCAACAAGCTTGACAACAAATTCCTTGGAAGCGAATGGGAGCGGCCCAGCAGTGTAAGCACTCTTTCGACCATCATATGCTAAAGCCCGACCACCCAAGTGTGACTGTTTATAGTCATGAACCAGTTGCTTTGTAATATCTCTGCACACTTTCTTTGACATAACCTCAGGAGAGATTGCAACCTGAAATTTGGCCCATCATTACACACACAAAAAACTATTACTAGCTAAGAAAAAATATCATTATAACAAAACTAAAATTTTAAAATGAATTAAATTTTCAGTCGAACTTGATGATGTCATAGCAACTTCACTAGAAACCAAATATATAATTTATCAACAGGTTAAAAACTACTGCTCCTAAGTAGTAGTACTAATTAGTATTAAAACAAACTTTCCATATATGTGTGTACATATGTATGTGTATATGCATAATGAGCACATAGAATCACATGTGATATACATATATACATAAATGGTCTTTAAACACATAAAAATAATGATGACGCATATATATCACATATCAACTATGATATACATATATAAATAAATGTTGTGTAAGCACATAAATAATGGTGACATATAGAATAAATATCAACTATGATATACATATATACACAAAGTTTGATATACATATATACACATATATACACAAAGTTTGATATACATATATACACATACACACACACACACACATAAACACTAACTACTATGATATACATACCTACATGCATAAACTGTGAGCACATAAATAACAGTGACATATAGCACACATATCAACTATGATATGCATAAACGATATGTATAGCACATAAATAATGGTGACATATTGAACACAGCAACTATGATATACATATACACAAAAACACAAATTATGATATACATATACACATAAATAATGGGGACATATAGAACACATAGCAACTATGCTATACATATACACACAAACTATGATATACATATACACATAAACACAAACTATGATATACATATATACAAATATACATAAATGTTGTGTACACACATAAATAATGGTCACATATAAAACACATATAACCGCAACATATAACACACATATAACACATAAATAATGGTCACATATAGAACACATAACAACTATGATATACATATAAACAATGATATACATATATGTATAACACATAAATAATGGTCACACACAAATATATATATATATATATATATTTTTGTGTGTGACCATTATTTATGTGTTATACATGCATACATAAACACAAACTATGATATACATACACACAAAATACACACTGTGATATACATATATACATAAACACAAACTGTGATATACACACATAAATGTTGTGCACACATAAATAATAGTGATATAAAACACACAGTATCAACAAACTAACACATACATTAAAAGGTTTTAAAACTTTGCTTACGTCATAGTGGTGTAGATCTCGATCAGCAACTTGAACTAAAAAATGATTGGCCTTAACAAGACACTTCCGTCCTACAGTTCCGTATCCAGGTCTCGCCGGAACCCTAATAGCCTTCGACGATGCCGGTGGCGGTTGTACAGCAGTTGTTGACGATGACGGCAACGCCGCCGGTTGTTGCGGCTGTACATCACTCGCTGGTGCCGGAGCAGGAGGAGGTTGGGTAGATGAGGAAGGTTGAAGCAAAAGCTTCTGTTCTACAGAACGGGTTACCGATGAAACCGACGGTGGTGGTTGAGGTTGTTGTTGATACATCGGTGGAGTATTAACCGTTCCTCTACCACGACCACGACCACCGCCAAGCGACGGCCATTCTCCTCCACGACCACCGCCGGAAGAAGACGACGGTGTTCGACCGGCACCGCCTCTACCGGCACCACCACCGCCTCGACGTCCGCGACCACGTTCTGACATTATTGCTATTTAGAGAGATTTAAAAAATAAACAAAAAGAGTAAAGCCGGAAAGTGAGTTTAGTGTTTTAGTGAGTGTTGTGTTGAGACGTGACTACGAAAGAAATGGGAAGACTAATGGTAGTTTACGCCTATATATAAGAGGAATGAGGGGATGTATTTACCCTCTAGTCCTCCACTCCAATGTTAATTATTTTCAAGTACACGCAGTAGTTTTCTTTCTTCCCAGGTTAGGTATCTTTCTATGCAAAGAATAAATTAAGATTTGATAATTTAATTAAAAAGGATTAAATTTCTACAATAAAATTAGACAAGTAAAATGACTACAGTATAATTTATTAACAAATCCCATGTAGATGTCTTTCTAATATAGAAAATGAATTAGGAGGAATGAAGGAAAGCATTTACACTCTAGTCCTCCATTCTAAAGTTAATTATTTTCAACTACATGCAGAAAACAAAATGACTATAATGTAATTTAGTAGCAAATCCTAAGTAGATGTCTTTCTAATAAAGAAAGCAAATTAAGATTTGGTAATTTAATTAAGAACTATTAAATTTCTAACAATAAAAATCAAATTTTCTTTTTTCAAGTCGGGTCCTTTATTGTTTTTTTTAATTCATTCATATGTAAGGTAAGTTAAACTTTAAAAAAAAATACATAAAATGAGTATAGTATAATTTAGTAACAAATCACAATTTCTAATATAGAAAATTGGTAATTTAATTAAAGAGGATGAAATTTCTTACATCCTCAGTAGTGCATACAACTCTTTGCCATAGATAGACTAGTTCAAAGAAGCCCTTTAACTTTTGACTAAAGTAGGTCAATGACTTCTCTTAAAGCATGACTATATAAGATTCATTGTCAATGGAATACATGATTAAAAAAAATTAAGGCAAGTAATAATATTCAAAAGGTTAATATTTGTTTTTAAAAAGTTATAAATAAATTAAAAAAAATTAAATATTATAATAACACGTTAATACATTATATGAGAGTCTAAATTCATTAAACACATGCTCAAAAGAGTTTTAGAATAAGTAATGATACTTAAAAGATCAATATTTATCTTAAAAAGTCAAACATAAATAAAAAGACTTGATATTATTTAAAAATAATAATAACACTTTAATATATCATATGAGTGTCCCCATTCATTAGACACGTGATCCAAAAAGTTTAAGCCCGTGTGATGGTTGGTCTTAGACCAATGTTGTGTTTTGAGAACAATAACTTGTTGTCAAAGTAATTGGATACTAGTGTTGTGATTATCATTACTTATTCTAAAACTATTTCGATCACGTGTTTAATGGATGAAGTAATCTCGTATGGTCTATTAAAGTGTTATTATAATGTTTAAATAGTATCAAGTCTTTTTATTTATGGTTTTTTAGATAAATATTGATCTTTAAGTATCATTACTTGTCCTAAAAGTCTTTTAATCATGTATTTAATGGATGAAGACTCTAATATTATGTATTAAAGTGTTATTATAATGTTTAAATAGTATCAAATTTGTTTTTTTATTTTATTTTATTTTGTTTATTTATAATTTTTTAGATAAATATTGACCTTTTAAGTATCATTACTTGTCATATAACTCATTTGATCATTATTCAATGGACGAGGACTCTCGTATGATGTATCAAAGTGTTGTTATAATGTTTAAATAGTGGCATGTCCTATTATTTACGATTTTGGATGGGGACTCTCATATGATGTATTAAAGTGTTATTATAATGTTTAAATAGTATAAGCCTTTTTATTTATTTCATTTTATTTATTTATGATTTTTTAGACAAATATTGACCTTTTAAGTATCATTAGTTGTCCTAAAATTGTTTTAATCATGTATTTAATAGATGAAGTATCTCATATGATATATTATAATATTTAAATAGTGCATGTCCTATTATTTATTTTATTTTATTTTTATGTGATTATTTAGACAAATCGAGAATGCAACCTCATGATTCTTCATCTATCCTGTTTAAATTTAATAAAAATAAGTTTATAAAAAAAGTGGCTATGGTTGTAGTTTATGCTAATTCAAATATTCTTTTTTGCTACTTCTCTTGGTTGGTTACCAAAAAGTTCACACGGTATTCTTTATACGCAAGAAGTAGGAATGTTAGTGGGGCGGGTAAATATGAGTACCTCCCCGCATCCACTTCAGTTGAATCGTGTATGGGGATGATTTGGTGGGTGGTGGGGCGGGTATGAGTATCAAAAGTGTTATTCGCCATGGGTAGTGGGGCGGATGGATTTCATATAAGATTCGCACTGCACCCGCTACCCGCATCGCCTAAATAATGGGTCTGCAACTTGTTTCCTTAGCTCAAAGTCCAAATGATGTATTAAGTGTTTTAAATAGTTCAACTTAATTAATCATTTGCCATATATCCGCCAAACAATGTTAAATTTTTATATTTTAGGTGAAGGAGGTTGATGTATGATAAGGATTGATTGAATAAGTCATGGATGCAAATATTGAACTTCAGCATCTGAAGAGTTATATAAATCAATGTAGAATGTTTTTTTTTAGTTGCTTTAAAAAAAACTTATGGGAGTTATTTTTTAGTTGCTTTGTTAAATGAACTTTGGTATATAATCAGTGTAGAATGTTTTAATCAAATGTTGAAGAGTTAATTTACTGATGTAGGATTTGAGATTTGTTAATTTTATTGATACAGGTGGTGTAGAAGTGTAGAACATTGATTAGTTGAATATCTTAGGTGGATAGGTGAGGCGGGTACCCAACAGGTGATGAGGCGTGTAATAGGTACCCGTCGGGTAAGTGGAGCGGGGACAAGTGTAATCCTATACCCGTCAGGCGGATACGGGTGGAGGAATTACTACTCGTGATGGGTGGTGGTGCGGATATGGGGTGGATTTTAGGTGACGGGTACGGATATGGGGTACCCTTCGCCCGCCTCACCCCGTTGACATCCCTATCCCTAGCAAGAGGGAACATAAAGAAAGAAAAATACTCTATTCTCGTATGGATAGTTTCTTAGGATGCATTAGATAAAACAATGCATACATTAATTTTATACATTAATAATATTTTGCTTGGTACACTTTTTGAATTTAAGTATAATTAATGCATACGAAATCATGATATTAGCAATGCAATGAGATTTAATGCAAGCATGCGCGTGATTAATGTTATACCCCGTAGTTCTGACCCTACGTATGGGAACGTACGAAAGCATGTAAGACTTAAAATTTTCAAAGGATAGGTTGACGGGTCGTTCCGGACGGGTTTTATTCAACTTTGAAGCGGGTTATGACCCGGTACATTGAGAGTTCCTAAGTATTTTAAAGGCCTAGGGCGTAGTTCGTTGAGTCTAGATTCCAACGCAACCAACTGTTCGTCGATAGGACGTCGGAGTAGAAAGTTATGAGAGTTACAAGTTCGCGCGATCGGGCGTAAATGCGTTTGAGCAAAGCGGCAGGCCGCGGCCGGATGCAGCGCGGCACCTAAAAATCGGTGTCGCTGAAGTTGCAGCGCGCCAGATGCAGCGGCGGCGCGCGCGAAAGTTCGTAGAGCTCATGAAGTTTCAGCGCGCCCGCCTGGGAAGCAGCGCGCCGAGGCGGAATTTTGGGCGAAAAACTTAGAAAGTCGATTTTTGTTTTAAAAGAGGCCATGGGAGGGTGACAAGTGTCCCCATCGATTCTGCTACATGCATTATATTGACCAAGACTTGGTCATTTCTTTCAACTTTTCATCTTTACACTCAATCTCTCTCTAAGTTAAAAAGCTCATCCTTCTCTCTAAATTCCCAAGAGGAATTCTAGCCTAAGGGGAAAAATCTGAAAAGTGTAATAGGAAGGAAAGGTTATTACAAGCTTGTGAAGACTATTGTGGTGGTGTTCTTGGAGAAAAGGCTAGCAAGGTGTTGGAATAAGTTTGGCTAAAACTTGAGGTTGACATACTACGTGCGGTAAATTGGACTTAGCTTGTGGATTGACCGAAGAGGTATGTGAAGATTTCCTACCTCTTGAGCATGAATAGATGAAACTATGTAGTACGGTAGACGTACAAGATTTGGTATTCTTACTTGTTTTGAGTATAAAATGACTTATTTCGTTTTAAGAATGTATAAGTCCCTTGGTTAAGGGAAAAGTATGATTTTTACTAAAGTATTGAGTTAATATAACAACTTTATGGGAAGTTGGTTTATTAGCTTCATAAAAGGTTAATGAGAAGGGATTTACTCTAAGTAAGATAATTATATGAAGAGGCAAATTGATTTAAAGGCATCAATTGCCCAAAGGCTTTTATGTATAAAGAAGAGTCACTTTTGAAAGAGTTGAAGTATGTAGTACTTGGGTTAAATTCCCGGTGTTCTTTTATTAAAGATATGGTTAAGTGCCTTAAGTAAACTAAAATGAGAGAGTATGTGAACAAGACTAAAAAGAAGTTATAAGTTTTCTTAACTTATTATTATTATGATATGATGTGATTTGAGATAGGGTAAGAGTATATCCGAGGCAAGCCCCAAGATCGTCATACCACCTCCTTGATGTAAGAGTATGTGCGAGGCGGCCCAAGATCGTCATACCATCTGGCCGGTGTAAGAGTATATCGAGGCGGATCAAGATCGTTATACCATCTGCACCAAGTATAAGAGTATATCCCGGGCAAGCCCAGATCGTTATACCATCTGCTCCAGTGTAGAGTATATCGAGTCTGACCCAAGATCGTTATACCATCCGCCTGGGGTAAGAGTATATCCGGGGAAAGTCCCAAGATCGTTATACCACCTGTTAGTGGATTTGCTACCCATGATGCGAGAATACCTCACGCGAGTCCTTATGGGCTTATGCGGGTGAAATAGTCCCACGTGCCGGCGGGCACGATCACGAGAGTACCTCATGCGGGTCCACGCGGGACCCGTGCGGGTGAAATAGTCCCAGGAGTAGGATGGTTTTATTGATACTACGGGCGAGGTACCCTGTTTTGATCATGAGCCTCCTATTTTATGCAGTATTATATATATATATACTTGTCACTCTCATTGTTAGTAAGGAACAGAAAAAGGTATTTTATTTTCTTTCATGATTCCATCTTGCTTTTAGACTTATGATATAATATTACAGTATTTTCCCAGCTTTACATACTTGGTACATATTGTGTCACGACCCTTCCTGCGTTAAATCTGCAGGTAAGGGTAAGCAGATTGAGGATCCTCGTTCCTAGGATCACTATCCCGGTGTCAGAAGCTCCATTCCTCCGGAAGCTTATTTATTGGTACGGATATTCCCTGATGCTATAGGTATTTTGTACATCCAGGGGTATGGCGGGGCCTGTCCGCCACGTTGATATCTTTAAGTGCAGGCCACTATGTGTTTTGGGCTATAAGAACCGGTTGTACTATTATACTTTCGTTAAGTATGTTTTATGGAAGCGACCTTACCGGTGGCGGTGATGTTACTTTTATGCGTATGTGTTGTGTATGTTCATTGCTATTCTCGACATATACGACGTGGTACCAGGTAGGTACCGATCGCGGCCCCGGGGTTGGGTCGTGACAATTAAAGACACAATTGTCCATAAAGTTTCTCACGTAGTATTGGGTATTTTTAGAAATAATCAATTGTTTTTAGAACTTATGTCATGCATGTTATTTTTAATAAACCAAATCAAAAGTGGATAAAAAATAATATATGCGTAATAATGTCAGCACTACTAATATCAACATTATTAATATCACAATTACTAATACATCTTATTCAACATTATTCTTATACACACCACCTACCCCTAACTCTCTTACAATAAAACACAATTATAGACATCTTCGTCGTTGTGTCATAAATGTCATTTTCAAAAAGTAAACACAAGATTTGCAACAATTATATTGTTGACAACCTTCTTCAAGTTCTTCGTCGCAACAGATAGACAAAAAAAATTATTTTATTTTCTCTACGTTTCAATTATGCATTTATTCATTACACATTTCTTTTCGATTATACTGAAACACCTTCTACGCAAGTCTAATTATTGCGATTTTTCGAGTTTGCTTGTTGAATTTTCCCTCATCGTAAATTCAAATAAATTATTTACAACTGCTTTAAGGCTTAAGTTTGAGATTAAAATAAACTTTCTAAGGGTGTTTAGTTCATGAGATAAAGTGGGATATCTCACCCCTTAGGTTTGACGTTGAATTTATATTTTTAGATCACTATTTATCTAAAAAGTTATAAATAAATAAAATAAATAAATAAATAAATAAATAATAGGACATGTCACCATTTAAATATTATAATAACACTTTAATACATCATATGAGGGTCTTCATTCATTAAACACATGATCAAGAGAGTTAGGATAAATAATGATACTTAAAAGATCAATATTTGTCTTAAAAAGTCCTAAATAAATAAAATAAAATAAAATAAAATAAATAAAAAGGTTTTATATTATTTAAAAATTATAATAACACTTTAATATATCATATGAGAGTCCCCATTCATTAGACACATGATCCAGAAAATTTAACCACATGTGATGATTGTCCTTAGAACAAGGTTGTGCTTTTAGAACAATAATTTGTTGTCAGACTAATTGGATACCAGTGTTATGATTATCATTACTTGTTCTAAACTCTTTTGATCATGTGTTTAATGGATGGAGGAATCTCATATGATATATTTAAGTGTTATTATAATGTTTAAATAGTAACAAGTCTTTTTATTTATTTATTTATTTATTTATGACTTTTTAGATAAATATTGGCCTTTTAAGTATTACTACTTATCCTAAAACTCTTTTGATTACATGTTCAATGGATGAGGACTCTCATATGATGTATTATAGTGTTATTGTAATATTTAAATAGTATCAAATTTGTTTTTTATTTTATTTTATTTATTTATAGTTTTTGGATAAATATTAACCTTTTAAGTATCATTACTTGTCCTATAACTCATTTAATTATGTATTCAATAGATGATGACTCTCGTATGATGTATCAAAGTGTTGTTATAATGTTTAAATAGTGGCATGTTGATATGACCCGAGCGAGCTCAAGACAATTCACTTGTGGCCAAGCAAGGGAGCTCCAAGAATTACAATTCATGTTCATGAACAGAAGAGCGTTGGAAGAGTTTGAAGAGAATATCTCACGAGTGTCTAATGTTTGGATGATAGCTTGAGAGGATATTCAAGAAGAAGTAGATACATACAAGAAAATGAGTCACTTCACAAAATGGCTAAAGAAGAACTCACATGGGATTATTTGTGCAAATGTCACTTTTGGACCTTTGTTGTAATAGTCATAACTATAAATAGTTGCCTTAGTTTCATTTGATAGTTTTTAATTTTTCGATGACAATTAATATTTTCATTAGAATTCTACTTAGACATATAATTAGTGTTAATTAGTGGTAAGTTTAGTTAGAGTGTAATTTCTTTGTTGTTGGAGAACAGTTTCATAATTTTTCACATGAACATGTTCACTTGTGGAAATGATTTATAGTGTAGGTGCTTTAGTTGAATTTAATTAAAGGAGGTATTGAGTTTAATATACCCTTGATTGCATTTGATTTCAATTATTGTGTCTCACTTTTATCTTTCTTTTCTTGCAATTTTAATTTCAATTATATCCTTGTTCTTGTGTTTTGAGTTTTCAATTAGGATTATATCATTTGGTATCAAGAGCTTGGTAGAAGAATTGTTCCATCAATTCTTCATCCTTAATTTAAAAAAAAAAAATCAAAAATTCGAAATCCCAAAAAAAATCCCGAAAATTTGTTGTTATTTTTGATGGATTTGAGGTCAAATTTGAGTTCCTTGATATAAAAATACCCTAGATTTTAAATTTTGTAGCATTTAAAATTGTATTGAAGATTTTACCATTGAATGACCTAGAAAGTTTGAAATTTTAAGATGAATTTTGGTGGAAGAAGGTGATTTTGGTTTCAAAAGTTATCGGGCTTTGTTCTACCAATCAAGAGGAGCTTATAATTAAAATTTGGTGCAATTTGAAGTTGATTTGAAGATGTTGGGAATTTTGGTGTTCTTGAAGAACTTCAATTCTTCATAAAGAGGAGACCCAAAAGAGGTGTGCTTGATCCAAAATTCGTCAAGTTAAATATTGAAAAGTGTTAGTGAGTCTAAAAAAATGGAAAATCTGTCCAAATCTCTGATTTTCAAAATAAAAAATCTAAAAAGCCACGTCAACAGTCCACATCATCAACATAAAAGCCACATCAGCGGCCACATCAATAGCTACCAGGACACCTCAGCCGACCCGCAGATCAAACTTCCCCACTCCTACCTGCAGCAAGTGTACTACAACTTCAGAGAGTTGTCATTTTGACACTTGGTTTTTTTCTAGTGCCTTAACAAGTGTTATAGCACTGAAAAGACACCAATTCGTCAAAGTGTTTTTTTTCAAGCCATTTTCGACCCAAAATCTTCTGATTTGATTTATTATCCTATTATTAATACTTTAATACTTAAAATTAATTAAAACTAGTGATTAAACATGTTTTTTTTGCTAATTAATTCTTGAATTCCATCACTTTCTTTCCAATTTTCAAAAAAAATCTAAGTGTTGAAATTCATTTTTTCTTTTCCTTCCCATTTCTTTAATTTTCTAAGCTAATTAACAATTAGTAATTGTTCTTACTTGATTGTTAACTAGTTCTTGAGTCCGAACTTTCATTTCGTGTCAATTTCTTTTATGTTTTTTTCTTTATTTTCGTCGAAACTTCATTGGATCCGTCAGTTAGATTTAAGTTGTACATCTTTCTATATAACAAGAATCTATTCTTCCACAAGGTTTAGCATACGTGTGAGATTGATTGGATTAGAGGTTCTTCACCAACATTGGAAGAACACTAGAGTGAAGTGAGACTTGAGTGAAAACACGAGTGACGTGAGAAACTCTTGCTCTAACTTGTTTGTTGAGTTTTGTAGGTACAATGACGAATTCTGAAAGTCATTCTCATGATAGAGAGGATGTGTTGTCCCATATACTTCGGGAATTGAATAGGTTGAGTACGACGGTAGGAGGGATGATGGAACTAATGGGTAGTGTGGAGAATAGGTTGGTGAATGTTGAAAATGCGAGTCGAATGGGCACTCCCCATTCGAATGTTGACACTGAGTCAAGTAAGAGTCCTAACACCTCACCTACTCTTACCCCGAGGTAAGTACAAGAGTTTCTCCATCCCCAAACTCACCCCGCACCTTCTTCATATATCCCTCCACCTACTTCTCAAACACCACCACCCAAGGTCCTATGAGACGAACCAATCCTCAAACACATCCATGTCTATATCGGCCACCACAAGAGGAACCAATACCCCAAATGACTCAGAGAGTCACTCCACAAAATGTTCCCCACACACTAATGCATGCACCACCACAAGATTACCACCCGATGCCATTACAAATGCATTTTCAAAACGCTTTATTTGATGAAGATGTGATAGGTTGATAGGGGGAGATTGTGAGAAGATCCTAGATACATAGGGAGACATGGGTATTGTAAAATTCTGAAATTTATTGTGTGTCTAGGTGATTATGTTACGACCGTATTCACATTCGAGGACGAATGTTGCTTAAGGAAGGGAGAATGTGAAGTCCCAAATTATTGTTACAATAACAACAACAATAATAATAATAATAATAATAATAATAATAATAGAAAATTAAGAATTTAAGTTATACTATATTAACATAGTATTAACTTTTCATTTACACCATCCTATTAAATAAAAGATGATGACCTCTTATATTAATGATTGTGTTAAATTTCATCTTAACACAAAATGCATCGGATCGGATTGCACGCCGCAACAAAGATGTAAATGCATCGGATCAGGTTGTACGTCGCAACAAATGAAAAAAAATGCAAAAGAATACCTTAATGTGTGGTGTGGATTGAAACAAGATATTAGTTAAATTAAGAATTTCCTATAAGGAGTTGAGAGGAGATGTTGCATACTTGTATGATAAAGGTGTTGTAACTTAATATGTTTTTGCAACATGCTTATTATGTTATAATGTGATTGCACTTAGAATATTGTGAGGTTACTTTGAATTGCAGGACGAGGTTCTCACTCAGCCCCGGATGGTAGGGCTGACTCTTTATTTAACATGTTTCAGGAAAGCGTGATAGAGGAAAGACTCGTCCCGCAGCCTCTTTGACGTACCAAATTTATTGCTTCGGACTTGGTACTTGTCATGTTTAGTATGTAGTTGAAAGGTTTAGTTTCAACATCTCGGAAAATGTCCGTGTGAGATTGTTTCCTTTCAAACTTGAAATATTCACTCTCATTAAGTTTAGATAGAAACAAAGTTTGCACGAGCATGTGCTCGCACTATGATTAATGAAATTCTTAGAAAATTTTCTTTATTTTTAATATTGATACTATTTCCGCATTTAAATACACATCTGAATTTAGAAATAAAGAGAGTTAGATGGTGCACATGGAAAGAGATAATTATCCAGGTGTCATCACGCCCTAAGTAAAGACTTGAAAACAATCGGATCGTGACAGGTATGATGCCCATAGGGGATGAGGGAGACGAAGAGATATGCGTAGGCTCTATGTTCAATAAGGGAGGGGTAGGTGGCAAGGTCATGATGACCGAGAAAGATGGCAAGACTATGAAGATAGGGGAGTCCAAGATAGCAATTTGAATATCATTAAAGTTGAATTTCCCAAGTTCAATGAAGGTAGTGAACCGGAAGAATTCTTGGAATGGAAGTTACAAAGCGAGCGGATATTCCTCACCAACAACATATCGGATGCTTTGAAGGCGAAGTATGCCCTCACTCAAATTGAGGGATATGCATCCACTTGGTGGGAATCCAAGAGGCGTGAACGAGCTCAACAGTACCTATTTGATATTCCAACTTGTCAAGAGTTGATTGAGCTCATGGAAGTAAGGTATGTGACATCCGACTATTATCAAGACATTCTTAAAATAATGTAATATTGATACAAGGTAGTAAGAGTGTAAAAGAGTACTTCGATGAGTTCGAGAACTTGAGGTTGAAGTCCAAAATTGAAGAACATTTGAACTACACGGTGATCCGATTTGTGGCCAATTTGAATCATGAAATCTCCAAACCTATGATGCTTCAATCCTATACCACTCTTGAAGAGGCATTTCATGACACAATTAAGGTTGAAATTGACTTGAAAGCGGAGAAATCTTACAAGGCCAAGAATGTCTCATCCTCATCATGGAGCAAAGGTAAAAATAAGTGGGAGAAGCCCAAGACCACTACTTCAACTCCCGAGCCAAGTTCTACTACAAACCTAAGGGCGACGATAAGGCTAGAGGATGTAACAATGCTAAAACTAACTTTCTTCATCCTTCTATCATTCAATGTTTTAAATGCCAATGTAGAGGTCACATTGCCAATGAATGCCCTAATAGGAGATCAATTATGGCTATGCTTAATGATTATCGAACCGATGAAGAAGAGGAAAATGATGAGGAAAGTGGTGATAATGAACCTAACGGTGAGCATGAGGGATGAATTAAAGAGGAGGATGATGATCGACACCTATAGAAGAATATTAATTTAGCGTGTGTGTTGCGAAGGATCATGGGTGCAATGAATAGGGAGTAACTTGATCAACGGAAAAACATATTCCATACTCGATGCAAAATCATGGATAAGGTGTGTTTCTTGATCATTTATGGTGGTAGTTGCACAAATGTGGTAAGCACAACATTGGTTGACCATATGAAGTTTTCCACAAGGAAACATCCTTGCCCCTACAAACTTCAATGGTTCAATGATTGTGGAGAAGTGATGGTCACCAAGCGGGCTGTAGTGAAGTTTAGCATTTGCAAGTATCAAGATGAAGTCCTATGTGAGGTAGTGTCAATGCATGATTGTCATATATTGCTCAGGAGGCCATGACAATTTGATAGGGGTGCGCAATATGGTGGGAGGTCTAATAAATATTCCTTTGTCTTTGAGGGAAGAAAACATATCCTCACCCCATTGAAACTCTATCAAGTGAATGAAGACTATAGGATCATGAAGGAGCTTCGGGAGAGGGTTCAAAATGAGGAGGTTGAGAAAGAGTCTCTACTTAGCTAAGAGGGACAATGGGTAACAAGGGGAAAAGTTAAGATGTGTACACTTGTCAAACCAAATAATTGTTTGAAATGAGTTGATGAAGGACATTTTATGGTGTGCCTTGTCAACAAAGATCTCTTGTTACATACTAACCAAGATACTAGCACTTTGCCTAGTATTGTTTCTTCTCTTTTGCAGGAATATGATGACTTATTTCCGGAGGAGATGCCCAAATGATTGCCTCTATTGAGGGTTGTTAGACATCAAATCGATTTTGTATCGGGTTCCCAAATCCCTAACAAACCGACATATAGGAGCAATCCGAAATAAACTAATGAATTGCAAAGGCAAATTGAAAAGCTACTTGACAAAGGGCTAATGAAGGAGAGCCTTAGCCCATGTGTCGTACCTGTGATACTTGTTCCCCAAAAAGACGACACTTGAAGGATGTGTATCGATTGTAAAGTCGTTAACAAAATAATGGTGAAGTATCAACATCTTATCTCGAGATTTGATGATATGTTGGATGAGTTATGTGGCTCAAGTGTGTTCTCTAAAATTGATCTTCGAAGTGGATACCATCAAATTCGCATGCACCCCGGTGATGAGTGTAAGACAACCTTCAAAATCAAGTTTGGGCTATATGAGTGACTTGTCATGCCATTTGGTCTAACCAATGCGCTTAGCACATTCATGAAATTGATGAACCATGCGTTGAAGCCTTTTATCAATAAGTTTGTCGTCGTTTATTTTGATGACATTCTTGTCTATAGCGAGACTATTGAGGATCATGTGTGCCATTTGAGGTAAGTTTTTGATGTCTTGTTGCGTGAGAGGTTGTATACTAATCTCAATAAGTGTTCATTTTGTGTTGACCGAGTGATATTCTTGGGTTTTGTGGTAAGTATGAATGGCGTGGAGGTTGATGAAGAGAAGGTCGAATCCATTAGAACTTGTCCCACTCCTAAAAATGCAATCGATGTAAGGAGTTTTCATGAGTTGACAAGTATTTATAGGAGATTTGTGAAGGAATTTAGTACCATTGCCGCTCCTTTAACCGAATTGATCAAGAAAAATATACCTTCTGTACGGGGAGATGAGCAAGAGAAGGAATTTCAAGAGTTGAAGGCGAAATTGAGTACTTCTCCATTATTGAAATTACCGGATTTTGAGAAGACATTTGAGATTGAATGTGACTCTTTGGGTATTGCCATTGGTGTAGTGCTCGTTTGGTTGAACTTATTTTAAGCTCATAAGTGTTTTTTTTAAATAAGCACTTATTAAAATATTGAGATGTGTTTGATTGAGCTTATTTTAAAATAAACACTTATTCCAAAAGCTCAAAATTTGGGCTTTTTGGAGTAGAACTTCTTTTGGCTTTATTTTTTTTTGTTTTTTTGTATAATTTTTTTTTATTGACAACCAAACACCTAACAATTTTTTGATAAAAGCTCTACTCCTATAAGCTCTTTTTAATAAGCTGTATCAAACGGAACCTTAAAGGTGTTTGGTTGAAAAATGTAGTAGAACTTATGAGTGTCATAAGCACATATTTCATAAGTCCAAAATTTGGGCTTATGGAAGTAGAGCTTCTTTTGGTCTATAATTTTTTTGTTTTTTATATAAAAATATTTTTTTTATTGACAACCAAACACCTAACAATTTTTTGATAAAAATTCTATTCCTATAAGTTTTTTTTAATAAATAGTAACAACCGGGCCCTTAGTACTATTTAGAACTCTACCGTGAAACAAGATAGTTTTGTCATTTACTCCTTTTGCCTATCTGGCTTTTAAAACTAAAAATAAACACTACTAATTGTACGGAGGTGGGGACAAAATAATACAGTAAAAAAGAAGAGCAGAGGTTTTTCAGTTATCAAGGAGATGAGGAGCAATTATTCCATTTGCACCGGCGAATAAGCAGCAGTGAACCCACTCACGCATTCTTTGGCCCCACGCGCTCCAACTTTTCAATTACCTCGCCATTGCACTTGCACGTGGCTTTGCTGATGTAACCAACTGCTCGCCTTAACTGATATCTCAGGCTTAACCGCTTAAGTTTGACATAAAAAATTATATTTATTTGATTGAAGATATACATTTATAATTTCAATCAAATAAAATATAAATTTAATGTCAACGTAATAATTATTATTTTTATAATATCAAATCAAATATTGTATAATTAAATCTTATATTGTATAATTAGGTTGTAAAGATTATTAGCATATTTTTAGGATAGTTTACCTTAATAGTAGCCTAGTAGGATGACAAAATTATTACAAATCCAAATGACTCGCCCAACACGTCCAAGGCTTCGTGGGTTTGGACAAGAATGATTTTGATGATGAGTTGGTTTGGGCTAGCCCAAGTTGACTCATCATAAATCAGCAGCTCAAATGAACTCATGATGATGCTCAAACTTGACCCACGAAAATGTTTAATCTTAACGATTAGAGCTCCACTCTAAATTAAGATTTTTATTTATAAATAATTATTTTAAAAAACCTTTTATTAATTCGAAACAATAAAAATACATCAACGCACCATAACCACCTACCACACTATCCATCCACCCTACCCCCTCCCCTACACCAACCCTCACCCAAACACTGAACCACCATCACATATCTGCCCCTACCTTGCCTTCTCCACCCACCTCTACCCCACCTACCCCATCTACCCCACCCCCATTTACCCTACCCAATTCTCGAATTTTTATTTAAACTTTTTTTTTACTTTTATAAATAATTTATAAAAATATATGAAAATGTTTCTTACCTCCCCCTCCCTACCCACACCACACCTATCCCATCTAGCCCACATATGGAAAAGGGCAATATTCTTCATGAGCGGAGTTGTTTAAAATCTATTGTCGAGCATACCAAGTTATGTACCATATTATTCCTCCCAAGTCTCTGTCGGAGACCACTGCTGTTGACAAAACTTTATGGATTCACTTGGATGCTATAGTCCTTCAATGGATTTATGACACCATTTCTAATGACATTTTGCACACCATGTTAGAACCGGACTCTACGACTCAACAAGTTTGTGAGTGTTTGCAAAATATTTTTCAAGATAATAAGATTTTTCGGGTGGTATATCCTGAAAATCAATTCACCAATATAAAATTGGATGATTTTTCAAATATCTCCGCATATTGTCAAGAGTTGAAAATATTTATCGATCAACTATCAAATGTTGGTGCACCGGTGACGAATCACATGTTTGTTCTTCAATTGATTTCGGGATTGAATGAACAATATGATGATGTTGATACGTTCATTCAACAAAATAATCACTTGCCACCATTCTACGAGGCTCGTTCTAGATTAATTCTTGAAGAAACCCGAAACAAAAATAGGCGACGACGGCGATAACCAATGCCGGCACCACTCTTATTTCCCCCAACAATTATACTGATGATTTTGGCACTCAAATTTATGATTCGGGCAATGGTACTAACCGATAAAATAATGGATCAAAATCGTAATAATAACAAAAAATAGTGGAAAGGGACGAGGTCGGGGTGGCGGTAACAACAGGCCAAAATAGACTTCATCGGCAAAGTTTCAACTAGCCACCGACGACAATGGGAAATACCATCTTGGCGGGCAAACGCATGAATGGTCGCCTCCCTCGCCTCGGCCATAACGGCGTATGAGAGGAATTTCGAATTGCACGCTTTGGGACTTTTCGACTATCTCGCGCCATGCGGCCAGATGTTGGCGCAAGGCCGCCAATTTTTCCATCTTCAGCGTTTTTGTCCCTTTTTCCTCAGAGTTAGCTTTCAGTCCACCTGTCATCCAACAACACACGACACGAACCCAAGATCGTGAGACTGTTCAAGACAAAATAAAACAAACTAAAAACAGAAAATCAAACTAACATAATTAATAACCTTGGGTTGCCTCCCAAGTAGCGTTGTCTTTAACGTCTTGTAGCCGGACGCAGTTAACCTTTACTAGTTCCCGGTGGATCCTTTTGCGAACTGCTTGCAACCCGCACAGTCATTGTTGTAGGTGTCACTTCAACTACAGCCATCTTTCCAAACATGGGCTTCAGATGTAAGATTATCCTCCATTCACACAAGACAGGTTTGTCTTCAAGACTCTCTATAATGTAGGGATCAGTGAAATTTCCTACATCTCTCAACTTTTGGGGTGCCCTTGAGGGTATAGACATTCTGGTTGAGGGTCAGCAATGACCTTTGGTGTAGTCTTTTTCGCAATATGGTGGTCCTCAATGACCTCTTCTTTATCTACACCAACTATCTCTCCAAATTCTTCAACAGTTTGTTGTGGTTCAGGTTCCACAATATGCTCACCATTCCCCATAACTGAGTCACTTGGTGGACTTTCTTGAGGTGTAATGGTTACCATGTCCATCAGTTGCCCGATTTGTGGTTCCCAATTCTGTTCAATTGGAGTTTTCAAGTTCTGAAGAGATGGTCTTACTTCCACCATGAATTGAGTTTGGACGGTTGTGAGTGCCAACAATGCTGCTCTTAATTCGTCTGGCTCCTCGGATGGGGCCTGAATGCGGTCTTGAAATTTCCTTGAGTCGAGTCCGGGTGAGCCTGAGTAAAGCTTCTTGCAGCTCATTTCGATCTTTCTGCGGAACACGTGGTCAAATTGCCGCTGATGATCACGTCTTGTGGATAATAGTCGTAGATCTTTGCCACGATAGTAATAGTAGTCTATGTGTTTTTTTATAGTTTTTTTTAGTAACTTTACCTACAAAAACAACAAAAACTGATAAAAAGATGCTCACAGAACAAGTTCCCAACTTGTTCTTGGAGCAACCAAATTAGAAATAAAAAAACATAACCAAATATATACAAACCAAATTAGAAATAAGAATAGATAAGTCGATATTGAACTACGCCAATCCCCGGCAACGGCGCCAAAAACTTGTTAGCGATTTTCCACATGCTTAACACAAGTGTACGTATCGGGACAAGTAATATAGTCTAGGTAAGACCGAATATCGTCCTCAGGGACTGGTGTTCAATTACCAAACATCTATTTTATGTTATCTATTTGGTTGTCGATAGTGTGTTGTTGTTTTTATCTATAACTACTGAATAGTTGAAGAAATTAACTAAAATACTTTACTTAGATCAGATATGGTGGAAATAGGGCTTCCAATCTCCTCAACTATCCGCTCGCTTTAATCCTTAATGCAACAAATATGGTTCTTCTTCTATGTTAAGATAGCAGATTAACTGAATTGTTTTATATTCCGGTTAAGATATATAAACACTCAACCCCAGTGCAGAAATCTTCTATATTTCTATGACAGATTTTACCATATAGGAGGATTAAGCACAATAACCTAGTAAACTACACAAGTATCGGAGTACTTTCGTTAACGATTTTAACCTATGTTTATTCAACTATAGCATATTCAAATCTCCCCTTTCAGATTTCGATTCGAAATCATATAAGTGATGATAACTAGTGATCAGTTAATTACCAAGCAATCAAAACAACTATTGAATAAATCTTAACTATATGAAGAAGAAACCAAATTAATGCATAAAGTCATAAAGACGAGGTTCAAGCGACTAGAAAGGAAAGCCCTAAATAAATTTTAGCTCCTAGCCATAGACATGCTAAGAACCAAAAAATTATCCAACATAGACTGAAAGTAAATAAAGTAAAGAAAGAAAAATACTTAAGAACAAGTCTTCAATCTTGAAATCTCCAAGAATTAAGTTATGTTGTGAATAGAGGAATGAGTAACCCTTGAAAAATCTGCCCAAAGGGCCTTTTATAGCTCTAAAAAACGTGTGCAACTTTTTCTTCATGGCCTTGGACCATTCATGCTCGGATCTGGCAATTTCGGCCACGCCGCGCTTTCTGGTGGCTCCACGCCAAAAATCAGTAGCGTTGGACTTTCGTGGAATTAGCGCGACGCTGCTAGCAGGCGTCGCGGCTCGGCGGTGTTGATTTTCGGCTTTCGCGTTATTCGTCATTTTTTCATCAGGACTTCGTCTGATTTTCTTCTATACTTCCCGGCACTTCTTAGGCTTCATATTTTGGCCCTTTTAGTGTGCAATTCCACCTCAATTAAGCTCATTTCATCTTCTTTTTGTTATTTCTTCCTTTATGACCGCTGTGACTCAAAAGAAAGAAAAACGAACCAAATATTATACTAAACACACCAAAAATGATTAAAATACTAACTAAAAATAACTCAAAAAGTGTATATAAAATATGCCTAACATCATCATGCTCTTCAAATGGTCACATATCTTTTAAACATTCTTCCTAGCAAGCTACTCTCAAACTATCACTCACACAAATCATGTACCATCGTACTCCTTCCTATATACATTTAAGAGTTTTCGGGTATTTGTGTTATCCATTGTTTCCTTCCACAACCATAAGCAAACTTCAAACTTGTTCCACTTCGTGTGTCTTTTTGGGATACCCACAAAATCATAGGGGCTATACGTGTTATGATATGTCTAATTGGAAAAATTATCGTCTCTCGTCACGTTGTTTTCGATGAGTCCACATTCCTGTTTGCTAAATCTCACACGTCGTCCCCACATTTATATAAATTTTTGGACAAGGGGATACATCCATTTTTAAATTACCATCTAAATAGTCCATCTTACCAAGCCCAACCGAAGGGGCCCGCTGCTTCATTGGTCCCGACTGGACCAGCCCAAAATGGACCCCAAAGTGTAACGGCCCATCAATAAAATAAAACCGGGCCAGTACGAGTTAGGGAGCCCACTACTCCCTCCTCATCGGCCTCAACCCAGTCCATTTACCGCAACCGGTTGGCCTAAATGAAGGAGCCCACTGCTCCCTCATCCACTTCACCAACCCGACAAACATGCCCAATAACACAAGCCCACCCGGTCAGTCCCTCTCGACCCAGTACCATTTTCGTAAATCCACAGCCCCATCCCCACGTTACGGCCCTACCTCGGTCCATTGAAACACGTGTTATGCATATGATTTTCGGCCTGTGTCATTTTAATTTAACCTCCTCAGTCCAACCATCACTAATTCCAAAAAATAAAAAAGGTGCTCTATCAGATCCAAATTGGAAAGATGCCATGTTAGATGAAATGATGTTCTTATTAAAAATAAGACGTGAGATTTGGTACCTCGTCCATCTAATGTGAACATAATACGTTCTATGTGGGTTTTATGTCATAAAAAGAATTCTGATGGTTCTTTTGCGAGACACAAATCTCGTCTTGTTGGTGACGACATATCTCAACAGGTTGTGTAGATTGCGATGAAACATTCAACCCAGTAGTTAAACCAACAACTATCAGGTTAGTTCTCAGTCTGGCTCTGTCAAAATCATGGTCCATTCATCAATTGGACGTCAAGAATGTGTTTCTACAAGATCACCTACAAGAAACAATTTACATGCACCAACCTTTGGGTTTCCTATATCCTATTCATCCTGATTACGTTTGCTTGTTGAAAAAATCATTACATGGTTTAAAACAGGCCCCCAAGGCGTGTATAACAGATTTGCAGGGTTCGCCTCCACACTGGAGTTCTCACATAGCAAGTCCGATCAGTCTTTGTTCATTTATAAAAAAGAAAATGTCATGACATATATTCTTCTCTATATGGATGAGATCCTCACAACGTCATCTGAGTCACTTCACCGGTTTATTATGTCTTTCCTTGCTATTAAGAATTTGTGGCCTTTAAACTATTTTTAGGCATTACTTTAACTTAATATTCAGTTGGTCTGTTTCTGACATAAAAACAATGAATTTAGGTATACCATAATTTAATATAAAATTTCTCCATGAGAACAAGTGTTGTAATGATAAAATGAATTACACAGCAAACATACGATGTCATTTTCCATTAAAGTCTACAAAAAATATCATAAATATAGAAACATGATACTGATGAGAAAAGTAGAAAAATGCTAGTGCTATCTCCAATATTTTTGGATAAGGAAATTTGAAAGTGTTGATAAATCATCTTCACTGATACGTACATAAATAAATTCTGTTTAATGACTTTAACTTTATAACTACGGACTACTTTTTTTTTTAAAAAAAATCTCCTGCTCACTTTTCCCATCTAACTGGAGCAGGAAAGTTCCTAAAAACTTCTCATCTAAGCTAAGGCAGATGCTACATTTACAAAACTAATGAATTTAACCGCGCTTCGCGCTAAAAATTAATAAGTTATTATTTCTTATTAAATTTGATTGGAATAGATGAAGAATCATGGGGTTGCATTCTCGTTTATAAAAATTATGTCTATAAATATCATAACGGCAATAACTTATACAATGATGAATAGAGTGTATTAGTAATGCTGATATTAATAATGATAGTATTAAATATTAATAGTGTTGACATTAATTATGCAAAAAATATTTTTTATCCATTGTTTGATTTGGTGTATTAAAAATAAAATGCATGACATAAGTTCTAAAAATAATTGGTTATCTATAAAAATACCCTCTATACAATATTATGTGAGGGACTTCATGAGCAATTGTGTCTTTAACCATGATTATGCTTGTATTAAACTCATTACATTGTTAATACCATAATTTCTTATACATTATATTATGCATTCGTTATACATAAATTCAAAATTGTACCAAACAAAATATTATTAATATATAAAATTAATTTATGCATTATTTTATCTAATGCATCCTACAAAATTATACCTACGAGAATAGAATATTTTTCTTCCCTATTTTTTCTTTCTTTATGTTCTTTCTTGCGTGTAAAAAAGTGTGTTCAACCTCCTTTAATAAAAAGAACACTGGCAAAAAGAAGATTTGAATTAGCATAATTACAACCGTAGCCACTTTTTATGATTCTTTTCACAATTATGAGCTCTACGAAAGTACTCTATCCTAGGGATGTCGATGGGGCGGGGGCGGGAGAAGGGCGCCTCATATTCATACCCGTCACCTAAAACTCATCCCTATCTCTGCCTCACCACTCATCACGGATAGTAATTTCTCCACCTGTCCCGTCCTACTTATTCCAGGCGGGTACCCACTTATCTGGCAGGTACCCATCTAAACAGCTCCCACAAATTACAACATTACTTTATCAAAGTTAAGAAACATCAACAAAAAAAAAAACTTCTGACTGCTTGTCGCTTTCCAAAGAAGAACTTCAACAGGACTAAAACCTGTGGACAAAACACTGAATCATTCAGAATGAATTAGAAATGGAAACTAAGAATTACTACACCATAAATTTATTTCATTATCATTGCATTGTCTATTCCTCTCCCTGAAATGATATAAACATAATATGACTAAATAATCAATTCGAAAAACTTTCTTCCACCGACGGCGAAGCCACCATGGCTGACCACCACTACGCTTCCATCTCTTCACTTACAAATCACTGAAAATAATTCATGTAATCCTAGATTTAAACCCCCGATCCATCTCACCCTCAACTCGAAGACGAAGATTCGCCGATTTGCTTTAGATGACTCAACTGGTTTGGAGCTTTTTTTTAGCTTAAGGCACCCTACTGGCTACTGCGGCGAAGATGATAATGAGAATATGAGTAATGAGATGTAGGGTTACTTTTTCTTTTTGCTGAGTTGAGTTGGGCCTGGGGCCTAAGCTCGCTCGGCTGATTTATTAAAAAGGGAATGACTCCGTCAGTGAAGTCACATTTTAAATCAAGAAATGGATAAATAAATTAGTAAATAGCCTAATTAAATTAATAGACGGTGCGTGTACGGTGCGAGTCTTATATGAAATTCATCCACGCCCACTACCCATGACGGGTAGCACTTTTGATACCTATACCTGCCCCACCAAACTATCCCTCATACCCGTCCCAATTGAAATGGATGCGGAGCGATATCTGCATTTATCCGGCCCACTTACATTCCTATGGTCTATCCTGACAAATTTATGAGATTAATTTTTGGATAACTTAATACGCCTAGTCTTAGGAATCTATCTAGGGCTTTACGAGGGGTGTAAATCTCGAAAATGGACAGAGCTCGCAAACTACCATATTATATGATTTTTTAGTTCCTTTTCTTTAATTTATGATAAATAACTTTTATATAATAAAAAAAGTATCATTTTTTTCTCTCAAATTTATTCTTATTTAGATAAAAGAATTTTTACGAAATTAAGAAACTACAAAATAAAAACTATTTAATTAAGTATAATTTAGTGAAACCACCTTTTAATTATTTTTTAAGGATGAGTGAATTTCACATAAGCTAAAAATATCATATAATATAGACGGAAGGGAATACATAGAGATACTTGTGTCTTTAACTATGCTTATGCTTGCATTAAACTCCATTACATTGCTAATATCATAATTTATTATGTATTAATTATGCATAAGTTATACATTAGTTTAAAAAGTGTACAAAACAAAATATTATTAATATATAAAATTAATGCATGCATTTATTTTATATAAGGGACATGTTAAATACACCGCTGTCCCTCCATCACTTTTGCTTTTTGTTGACCACACGTGACGTCAGCGCCGCAGGTAATGTTCCCTTTCTTTTTCTTCTTTTGTTGTTTTGTCTTTTTCTAACTTTTGGTTTTTTTTTTTGAGTTCTTGTTTTTTATCAATTTTCTTTGATGGCGACAAGACCAAACACATTGGACCCACCTCTCTTGAATGATTTGGGTCTTCTCGTATTCAAAAAAATTTATTTTCAAAAAATAAAGTATGTCTTGCACATTAGAAAAAAAAGATTAATATTTTTATACAACCATATTGGTTTTTAAGACATTAAATTAAAAAATAAAAAAGATAAAAAAATAAAATAAAATAAAATTACAATAAACTTATTGTATTCAATAAAAAATATAAATTTACATTTCAACGTATCAAAAAAATACAAATATACATCACGAGTCACTAACTAAATTTATTTGACCGTGATTTGCTACATTTGCGTTAATAACTTCTAAATTTTTTAAATGAAGCATCTTCTGTACATGAGATATTTTCCAATCATTAGCATTTGGAAACCGATAATTTTTCCATTGAGGATGAGTAGGTGGAATTGGTGATTATAAACACGATGAAAATATTTTAGGAAATTAAAACAATTAACAATGAAAAAAATTTAGGGCTTCTTTTTCTGAAATATAAGAGTTGAATTTGGAGCCAATATATATTTAGAAATGATTTAACTTTATAAGATATTTACCGCCAGACATATATTTTAGACTTATTTTGAATACACGTTTCAATTTTTTTAAAACCAAAATAAGACAACTTTTTTTTAGAATGGAGTATAAAACAAGCTTCACTTCAGTTATTTCATGTGATTTGCATATGAAAAAAAAGGGAAAGAGAGGAATGAGACATATTGAAAAGGTGAGGACATAGAAGAAATTTTTTAGTATTAAATTGGTGTCAAGATAGACTGCTTTTCTTCCACCTCTTTTATTTCATTTCTATAAGTTGCCTTGCCTTTTTAAAAATGATACGGGCCAAAATTTGTGTTCACTTTTCGAGACTGAATCAAATAAAAATATGTCAAATCAACTATAATTGAAAGAAAGTAAATGGGTCACATCATAATTAGCATAAGACAAAATCTATAAAGGTACTGGAGGGGACAACAAACCGCGGTCGATTTAGCTGTCCATATATATATATATATATATATATTGATAAAATACGATATTAGATCATAATTATGTATATTTTATATATGGTAGATGTATATTTTGTCATTACTTACCGTAATTGTAGACTATAATTATGCATGTATTATAGTATATTTACTATCACTTTGGAATAAAATAATCAAAGAAGAATATTTCTTATATGCTATCAGATTCTAGGAAAAATTCCTAAATCCCAATTCTTTTCTATTCACTGTCGCCCCCCTACCCCCTTCCTTACGCCGCCGACCATCTCCTTCTCTTCCGATAGTCATGGCTGACTCGAAATCTAATTTTCATCCGGCATTAGCTGTTTCATATCTCCATCACCGTTGAGATGAAAAACGTTCATTACGCGACATCGGCGAAACTGTTTAAAATTCATTGTCGCTCACACCGGATAATCCATCACATAATTCCGCGGGAAAAAGACAAGGAGAAGGTGCCGAAACCGAGGATGAGAAGGAATTATGGTTGACCCTTGATGCGACGGTCCTCCATTGGATCTATGCCATAATTTCGAGTGATTTTTCTGCATACGATTCTTGAACCCGACTCTACCATAATGGAGGCTTGGGATCGCTTACGTGACATATTCTAAGATAACAAAAATTCTCGGGCCGTCACTCTTGAGCAAGAATTCTCCACCACCGACATGACGAATTTTCCCAATGCCTCCGCATATTGTCAACGACTCAAGGTTTCGTCGGACCAACTCAAGAACGTCGGGGCGCCGTTAACTAACAATCGACTCGTTTTACAAATGGTTGTCGGCCTCACCGACGCATATAGTGGGGTGGTGATCGGTGTATTTTACATACACCTTTTGAGTCAGTCTAGTTAGTCTTTTGTCCCGTTTTGTACATACAAAGTGTCGTATTAGGATAGATTTTCTTTCTTTTGAGTCAAAGTGGCTAAAGTGGCCAAATGGCAGAAAAGAAGCGAAAAGAGGAAAAAAAGAGGAGGGACTAGAGCTGAAAACGGAGAACGTGGCAAACGAGGCTGAAATTCAGACTGCCGCGCGCCTCCTGCAAAGGTAGGCGCGCGCTATTATTCGTAGAAGCTCGCAAGATCCAGCCGCGCGCCTCAGAGACTGAATGTGGCCGCGACGCCTAAACATCCGAGAAGCCACAGAGCCGCAGTGGCGCCGCGCCGCATGCCAGATATCGGCCGCGCGCCAAAACACCCGTATTGCGAACTTTAGCGCCGCGCGCCATCTCGGCCGCGGCGCGACGGAAAAATTAGGTCTTTGACGGATTTTTGGGCCAGCCCGCAGGAAAAGAGGAGACGTTTTAAACCTATAAAAGGAGAACCCAGGAGTTTTCATGGTTCCCTTTCGCCAAACACAAGGTTTTCTTGCCTAGAGATTGAGACCCAAACATTAGTAATTTCTTTTCTTTTCTTTTCTTTAATTCGGTTTTGCATGATGAACTTTGAATTAGTTCTGTCATATTCACGGCTAGGAACTAATTCTCTTATAGGCTTTCTATGTTGAATTCTAACCTTATGTTATAAAGTAATGCGCTTATGGTTATTATTCTTATTGAGAGATCTATCCAATAATTGAGTTGAATTCTTGGTAGCTAATTGACAACTAGTTATCACTATATGATTTCTAATCGATTCTCAAAAGGAGGATTGTGAATATCTTTGTAAGTTGGGTAGACGGCCTGAATCGGGGATGAAAATACCTCAATTAGATTTGTAGCGTTGATGAGAGGCTTAACAACCCTAATTTTGCGCATCAGGCGTGACGGCCAACTAGGTTTTGTGCTTAATCCTCCTATGAGTTACCCTTATCGAAAGTTAGGTAAGGAACAATACTGGGTTGAGTGTTTATATAACCCTAACGGGAGTATAAAACGATTTCAGAAACCCGCTTTCTCCAAAAGAAGAACACCATAAGTAATGCATTAGTAAGTAACATAAGCGGATAGTAAGGATACATGAAGCCCTATTCTCATCACATCCGAATTAAATCGTTATAATTAATTAGCTTTTATAATTCTTAGTCATAAACAACCAATCACTCATTAATTCACCAAATAGATACTAGAAAATAGACAATCGTACTTGAACCCTAATCCCGCAGGGCGATATTCGGTCTTATCTAAGACTATACTACTTGATACGATAACGTGCACTTGCGTTTAAAAGTGTGCATATTACGCCGCATCAAGTTTTTGGCGCCATTACGGATTAGCAATAGTTCAATATCAAATTATCTATTTTTAATTTCTAATTTGGATTTAATTTTCATTTTTATTATTTATTTTTAGTTTCTACGAAAATCGTGGTGCCGTGATTCTTTGTTTGTTTTGATCTTTCTCGTGATATCGGTTTATGCGAAGGAGAAGAGGAGTCGACACTCTTGTTCCCTTCAATCCGGAAATTGAGAAAGCCCGCAAACGTAATGTAAAGAATCGAATTGCAACGTTGATAGAAATGGACGGTGCTCCCAACAATAAGGATGAGAGAAGGGTTAGGTGAAAATCAACTTAACCCGGAGATCCTCAAGAAGTGCGATAGATATGGAGGATGTGGTTCGAATCCAAAGAAAGAAGTGCGAGATTATGTGCTACCAAGAGTGAATGGAGCACAGATTGCATTAGGCTCCCTACACAGAGCCAACAATTTCGAGATAAAACCAATGATTCTCGAGCATGCAGAAGACACAGATTCGGAGGATCGCCATCTGAGGATCCACATACGCACATAGCAAATTTCTTGGAGCTATGTGCCACTTTCGAATATAACGGCGTTCATCG
Source organism: Przewalskia tangutica (assembly GCA_029844215.1). Lineage (NCBI taxonomy): Eukaryota > Viridiplantae > Streptophyta > Magnoliopsida > Solanales > Solanaceae > Przewalskia > Przewalskia tangutica. The sequence continues at coordinate 12,267,808 of CM056722.1, forward strand.
ATGATGCCGTCAGATTGAGGCTCTTTCCCTTCTCACTCAGGGATAGAGCAAAAGTATGGTTGAATTCCCTGCCAGCTGATTCGATATTTACATGGCACGAGCTGGCACATAAATTCCTAGCCAAGTTCTTTCCACCGTAGCAAAGAAAATTAAGAGGAGTTGAACAACTTCTATCAAGCTGATGGAGAGTCCTTTTATGAAGCATGGGAGAGATTCAAGGATCTACAGAGGAAGTGTCCACACCATTGCATTGAGTTGTGGAACTTGGTTCATATTTTCTACAACGGGCTGAGCAAAGACAACCGTAACCATTATAGATGCAATGCGGTGGGGCATTCATGAGGAAAATGACCACGACGCCACGAGTTATTAGAAGATATGGCCACTAACAACCATGTCACCAAGAGAGGCAACCAGTGGGAGAAGAACCGCGGGTCCACAAGTAGATGCTATTGCCGCTTGAACGCATGTGGCTCTTCTAGCGAAACAATTGCAAAGAACATACCGTGTCGATGAATCTTGCCGCAACCGCCAAAAATCGCGAGATATGTGGCCCACATACATTTGATAGGTGTCCTTCGGATCCCAACAACATCCCAAATGAGCAGCAGAGTGTCAAGCGCAGGTAACTACCAGAGGCAACAGAACAACCCCTACTCAAACACTTATAATCCGGTGGAGGAATCACCCAAACTTCTCGGAGAGGAGATCGGGCAAGAAAATCGCACTGTGGCCAAGAAACCAATATCGTGGCGCAGACCGTATAGGCCGCACGTAACCAAAGCATTGTAATCAATTTCTTCACTCAAGCCCCCACCTCAACAAACCAACGCACCAGTCAAGAAGAAAACCAGATGAGCTTAAAGCAATGCATGACAAGACTGCTAACGCCTGCACGCAGCTTTATAACAGAATCTAGATCCTCGCTCGTAAACTTGGAAACACAGTAGGGCGGTAGCAAAGCAGCAAACATCGTGCCAGGGACATTGCAAGCAATACCGAGGTAAATCAGGCGAGCAATGTAAGGCAATGAGAAGTGGAAAACAATTGGAAGCAACACCACCCAATAGTTGAGAGGAAGCGAGTTAGAAAAGATAAGGTGATCAACCTAGCCCGGTGATAGAAAACTCCGAGAAGGAGTATACAGAAAGATTCCTTTCCCGGAGATTACAAAGGAAGGCGGTCGATAAACAATTTTCCAAATTCTTGAGGTATTCAGAGTTTGCACATCAACATACCGCTTATAGAGGCTTTGGAGCGGATGCCATCTTACTTCAAGTTCATGAAAGAAATCTTGGGAAAAAGAGAACCGCCGAATATGAGATAGTAGCACTAATGTAAGAGTGTAGTGCTATCTTACAAAAGAAATTGCCACCAAAGCTAAAGGACTGCACTACCATGCAAGGTGCGTGACTTCAACAGAGCTTGTGTGATCTGGGGCGAGTATAAATTTGACGCCCTATCGCTTTCAAAAGATTGGAGTTAGAAGCCAAACCCACCACCGCTGAGTCTGCAACTAGCCGACAGACGGTGGTTCATCCACGAGGAAGATCGAGGATGTGATTGTGAAGTAGGAAAATTTTTCTTTCCCGCAGACTTCCTCATTCGGATATGGAAGAAGATGCGAAATCCCGATCATATTGGGAGGCCATTCCTAGCAACTGTAGAGCCTTGATTGACGTTGAAAGAGGAGAGCTAACGCTAAGAGTGGAGAACGAAGAGATGGTGTTTAAAGTCTTTAAACACGCCATCGAGCCAAGAAGCGTAAGTGGGTGTTTTGCAATCAACACCACCAAACCCCCACGCGAGCTATTGCAATGCAACCAAAGAATGATGAGCCCAAGAAAGCAAGCATGGTTTCTTTGAGATGACACTAAATGAGGTAATTGTTCTAACTCCCACTACCGATAATGCTAAAAGAAAAGGAGAAAAGGAAACGCCAAATGTGGCGGAAATGGATAGTTGGGGACTTAATCCACCCTGGCTAGTAAGTCTGAACTGCGTCCGCTAAAAGACGTTAAAGATGGCTTGTTGGGAGGCAACCCAACGGTTTTAATTATGTTATTTTAATTTCTCCGTTATTTTATTTTAGTTTGTCTAAGAACCTACCAGATTGGATCTTGTTGTTTTGTGATTGAGTCTACAAGAAATTAAACCGGGACGAAATAAATCAAGAAAAGCAAGGATTTCAGAGAAGCGGGTAGGCCTTGCCAGAGCAGCGGCCGCGGCCAAAAGATCTGAACAGTTCGAGTTTAAGAGCCGCGCCCTGCGAGCGTGGCCGCGGTGGAATTCCGCAGTTGGCGAAGTTTAGCGCCGCGCCCAGGAGCAGGCGCGCAAAAATCCCGGGCGAGCGCAGATGATTAAGCCGCGCGCTAAAAGCGTGGCCGCTGCACAAGCGAATCCGTAAATTTAAAACGCCTAAAAATCAGATTTTCCCAATTCCAACTTCCAAAACCTAACCTTCCTCTCCAAAACCCACGAAATTCCAGAATTTGCCCACAAAACCTCCACAAATCCAACCCAACCACAACCTAAACTCTTAAATTCCCAAAAACTCTCAACTATCTCAAACAACAAAGCTCCATTCCATAACCTCAACCCACCCATTGAAACAAGAACAAGCTTGAGTCTTCTCATCAAAAGGTAATCCCTATCTCGTTCTTGAATCCTTTCACCAAGTCATGAGGTAGTAGTTGGGAAGAGTATTGTAGTTGGAGTAGTTTGTCTTGAAAAGTTGGTTGTGAAGTTGGAGAAAAGAGTAGAAAGAGGTTGTGGGCATTGTTGAAGTTTGGGGGTGTTGTCCGCTAGTTGTTGAGTGTATAGGAGACATCAGTGCCACAAAAATTAGAAGCTGCAGATTTTGTTTATAAATGGCCACAAGAAAGAGAAGAGGATCCACATCCACCCCAACCCCACAATACGATGAAAATAGATTTGTGAGTTACCAGGCCTTCCAAAGATACAAAAGGCTTGATACCAGGCCCGTAATTCCAGAAAGGGGAATGGATTACCAAAGGGATCCATGGGAGGAAGACGTTTATGAGCCCATCCGGCTATGATAGAGCTAAGGGTGGAAGAGATTTGTCAATCCGAGAAGATAAAACCAGTGAATACAACAATGGTGCGAGAATTTTATGCAAACTTTAGGAGAGGACAGAAGGGTGCTTTGTAAGGGAAATTATATGCTGATCGCGAAGCAATAAATACAACGCTAAAACATTGATGTTGAAGAAAGTAGCGATTGGAACCATTTTAGAACATGGTCTGGAGCAGAACAACATTGATCGAATAATATCATGCATACGAAGCTACCCCGGGCCGCTTTTGAGATCGGAAGGAATGGATCTAGAGCACCGAAAGCCAATTAACAAAGCGACAAGGCTTGGTCAGATTTCGTCGATTCGCATGATTCCATCTACGCACTTCACCAGAGTGCCGTACAGGATTAAGTTGATTTATGGAATTATGAGGGCCGATAATTGATGTGGAAAAGAGATAGTGCAGAGCATCAAGAAATCAGCAGGTTGGTGACAACAGTGGATTGGGACACGGTTCACTTATTACCGCCTATGCCACACGAGTGCGATCCCACAACTACCCACGATACTCATGAAAGAAACCAACTGCCAGTGTCCTATGGATAGTGCACTCTTTTCCGCACCCTAGCCCCCAAAGAAATGTGACGAAGAGTACAACCGCAGCAGAAAGAACAACAACAAAGCAGAGGCAACCATGGATGAAGATGAGCCTGAAATAGGGCTCACATGAGGCAGACCTAGCCACCGCCAACCACAAGAGCAGAACCTTCGTGAGCCCACACAGGCAATTGTACTCAACACCGAAGGAGATGACGCAGACCTTGCAAACAAAAGAGTACAAGGACAAAGAAACAAGGCAACAAATCGACGAAATGAGTGCCTTGTTCAACCAACGGTCGATGATTATCCACCGCCACCACCACCATTTTAGCCAAAGTTTGTAAGTGTCGTTTTCTTTTCTTGTCTTTGAGTCTACACACACGGGGGCAATGTGTGATTTAAGTTGGGGTGTGTTTTTGTGTTTTAGTTTTTATTTGTGTGTCATGTTATGTTTTATTTAAATTTTTCTATTTGTTTTATGTTTATTTTGAGTCACCAAAATTTTTTCTTTCTTAGTCATAATTGCTCACAAAGATCATGTATCTTGTAGTTGCTAGAAACACCTAATGAAGTAAGGTGGAATAATGTAAAGGAATTGAAGCAACTATCTAAACACTTAGGTTAGATATGCCAAAAGCTCACATAACTGCCTATTTGGAGTTTCTTGCTTAAGTTATGCATGCTAAATGATAAATGCTTATGTGTTATGAGTGCTTGCTATTCGAGGCGAAATAATTAGGATATTTACGCAGGGAGATGACTCAGCATTTCTTTGATAGCCAATTCTTACCATTCTTTTCTATCCCGCACTTTAAAAATATCCCTAGTCACCCATCGAGCCTAAATTTGAAACTTCTTCTTTGACACCCCATATTCCCACAAAATTGTGCCATAAGTGAAAATATGAAATTGTGGAGTACAAAGGTGTGTTAAAAAGAAGAAACAAAAAGAGTGAACAAGTTTGAGGCACCCTAATGGAAAAGTAATAAGAAAAGAGGCAAAAGCCTAAGTTTGGGGGTGCCTATTTGTATAATACACTTCACTCTCCCAAAACAAAGGGAATGATAGAATTGAAGTGAAGGAAAGAATCAAAAGAAAAAGGGAAAATTGAAAAGCCAAAGAGCTTATGGTACGTAAAAATGAGTCTAAATGCATATCTTTACCAACTCCTACCTAAGCCTACATTACAACCTCAAAGTCCTCAAGATCTCTTTATACATATCCGTAATTAGTGGAGAATAGCAAGTAAGCATGCCATAGGAATTCTTGAATTTATATGCATGATTTAGTATATTGACTTCCATTAAGCATGATGAATATGAGTTTGCGAAATATTTAGCTTCACGTGTTTAGTGTCTTGAAAATTTCATGTTATATGTTCTGCGTATTATTCTCGCTAACCTTCATGTTTTTTCTAGTTAACATTTATGCGGAAAAGTGATTAATGACAGAGAGTCCTTTATTTTTCATTCTTTTGAGTCTTTTATCAGATTTCTTTCTATCTTTGCTCGAGGCGAGCAAAGGTTAAGTTGGGGTATTTGATCGGTGGTATTTTACATACACCTTTCGAGTCGATCTAGTTAGTCTTTTGTCCCGTTTTGTACATACAAAGTGTCGTATTAGGATAGATTTTCTTTCTTTGAGTCAAAGTGGCTAAAGTGGCCAAATGGCTAAAGGAGCGAAAAGAGGAAAAAGAGGAGTACTAGAAAAAACGGAGAAAGTGGCAAACGAGGTGAAATTCAGACTGCGCGCGCTCCTCGCATCGAAGCGAGGTCGCGCCTATTATTCGAAGGCTGCGGAAGATCCAGTAGCCGCCTCGAGACTGAAACAGGCCGCGCGCCTAAACATCCGAGAAGCCACAGAGTTGCAGCGGCCGCGCCTCGCATGCCAGATATCGGCGGCGCCAAAACACCCGAAGTATTGCAGAACTTTAGGCGCCGCGGCGCCCATCTGCAGGGCCGCGGCGCCGACGCGAAAAAATTAGGTCTTTTGACGGATTTTTGGGCCAGGCCTGCAGGGAAAAGAGGGGAGACGTTTTAAACCTATAAAAGGAGAACCCTAGGGAGTTTTTCAGGGGTTCCCTTTCTTGCCAAACACAAGGTTTTCTTGCTCAGAGATCGAGACCCAAACATTAGTAATTTCTTTTCTTTTTCTTTTCTTTAATTCGGTTTTGCATGATGAACTTTGAATTAGTTCTTGTCATATTCATGGCTAGAACTAATTCTCTTATAGGCTTTCTATGTTGAATTCTCGAACCTTATGTTATAAAGTAATGACGCTTATGGTTATTATTCTTATTGAGAGATCTATCCAATAATCGAGTTGAATTCTTGGTAGCTAATTGACAACTAGTTATCACTATATGATTTCTAATCGATTACGGAGGAGGATTGTGAATACGCCTGTAAGTTGGGTAGACGGCCTCAATTGGGGATGAAAATACCTCAATTAGATTTGTAGCGTTGATGAGAGGCTTAACAACCCTAATTTTGCGCATCGGCGCGACGGCCAACTAGGTTTTTGTGCTTAATCCTCCTATGTAGTTACCCTTATCGTGAAAGTTAGGTAAGGAACAATCTGGGTTGAGTGTTTATATAACTTAACGAGTATAAAACGATTTCAGAACCCGCTTTCTCCAAAAGAAGAACACCATAAGTAATGCATTAGTAAGTAACATAAGCGGATAGTAAGGATACATAGAAGCCCTATTCTCATCACATCTGAATTAAATCGTTATAATTAATTAGCTTTTATAATTCTTAGTCATAAACAACCAATCACTCATTAATTCACCAAATAGATACTAGAAAATAGACAATTGGTACTTGAACCCTAATCCCAGAGGACGATATTCGGTCTTATCTAAGACTATACTACTTGATACGATAACGTGCACTTGCGTTTAAAAGTGTGTGCATATTACGCGCATCAGGTGGGTACGCTCATCCGCCAAAACAATCATCTTCCGTCATTTTACCAAGTCTGTTCTATGCTCATCCTAGAAAAAACGGGTTTTGCTAAAAAGACAGCCACCATGTCGAATTCCGCCATGGTTGCCGCTCCGTCCGATGATAGTTCTTCACAATTTAAAAATTTGCCTCCAAATCGTGGCCAAAAGGGACGAAACAGCGGTAATGGGTTAATAACCGCGGTGGTGGCCGGGTTGGTGGCAAGGACGGTGGCCACCGACGTGGCGGAGGCGGCGGCCAGCTTGGCAGCCAAGGGCCCAGTGGGGCAGTGGACCCGGCACCGTGGGAATTGAGCTCTTGTTCCCGCTGAAGAGATATTGCAGCAGCAGCAAATAGATGTTTCAGGTGTTTGTAATAATCAACAAGGTGTGGTTCTTGTAGATCCAGTTGATCGTGTTGCAGTTGAAGTGCAAAATAGTGAAACTATTACAGAAGCTTTGGTCGTAGCGTCGCAGGTCGATCCCGGGCAGCAACTAAATAGCAATTGTGTTGGAAACGGAAGTGCTACTGGTGCGATGCTTAGGACTAAAGATACTGCTGGACAGTGTGCCGCTAATTCAAACACTTTAGTCGATATGCCACAAATTGGTTCCGGGCAACATTGCAATCTTACCGGAAACAAAAGTGCTAGTGTATTTGGTGATCGACAAGAAACAGAGTTGGTGTAGCAGTCCAGTGCTATCAAGAAAACGGTTGCAACAGATGGTGACAAAACAATTGCACAATGTGATCCTTTACAGGTTAGAAAATCTTTTGTTCAACATGAGAACATGAATTTTATCGCAACTTCAAAACCTGTTGACTTGCCAGCTGAAAATTTTAGCAGCGAAGATAATGCATCTGGAAATTAGACCGTGATTGCACACAAAAAATCAGTTGAAAGTCATATTGGTTCCTCGACTAGTCGAAGTAATTCTCCAAGTCGGGAAAAGGGTGCAACTGGAAATGTTCAGTTGTGCGTCCATCCTAATTTAATTCTACCAACTCAAAATACTTTTGAACTATTGTCCGCTACTGGGAAAAAATTCAGCTGGAGCATTGTATGGAGACAAATGTTAATAATCAAGGGATTGAGTTCTTGAATTCTACGGAAAAACAAGGGGAAACGAGTGCTCCTAGGTGGTCAGATTTAGTTGAGGAAGAGGAGCATATTACTTTACCTCCTAGGAGTAAGTTAAGTCCTCAAGCACCTGTATTTGTGCCTTCAAGTAAGGCAAATTCATCTATGGCAGTGATAAAGGATATGGGAGTATTGGCAAAGAGCCATGAGACAGGAGCTGTAGTTTCAAGACTTAGTCCAACTACAACTTATGATATTGACTTAGGCGATGACATGCTCGATGGGGATGATATGCTGGACATATGATTTGTTAAGGTGGTCAAGGATGGGGATCTCTCACCTAGGCAACAAAGAAGTGGAAGCAACAAAAGCAAAAGGAAGACACATGAAAGGCAACATAGTTGGGATGGTAAGGTGACCGAGGAATTTGTTTCAAAAAACCTGCCGATGCGACTGGCAAAGCAGAATCATCTGACAGTGTTAACAACTTTAACAAGATTCAATAAATCCAAGAAAAGATGATGAACTATCAAGTGTTGTTGGACAAATTTGAAGAAGAAGACAAGATAAAAATACTTCAAGTTACTTTAGACGGGCAAGCTATCTTTGTTAGTGCATACATATACAAAATGAAGTTTGAGGTTGATAACTCAACTTTATTCTTGGCGTTTTTTTTACATTACTTAAGCATCATCATTTGTAATATCTATCATTGAGTGTATTATAAACTCTGTAATGATCATAGAATGTCTAGTTTTCTCTTACTCTTATTTTCTTAATGCTTGTTAATTAGTAAAGGTTTGTTACCTCGTTATCTCACTGGGATTAGTAAGGTAAGGTGTAGCCCTCCTTGCTTGTACTTTTCTCTTTGAGGTTCGCTTTATTTTTAAAAAAAACATTAGTTAGGTGCTCTAAAAAAATTAACTCAACTACTGTAAAAATAGTCTACGAAGTGTCGGAATAACCCCAAGAATAAGACACCGCTGGCCAAAAACTACTCCCACTAGGTAATCGTGCTCAGCTGCACGAGGTACATATTTTCCAGCTTCTGTTTTAGAGGTTTACACGTCTACAAAGGCAAAGCCACTCCGAGTCTTTGGGTCACCTCCCAAACCATCCTCCTCTGTCATAAGTAGGGCTGTCCAGTGGGGTGGGGCGTACCGACCTCGCCTCGACTCCACCCCGACCCCATCCCCACTGTAGCGGTATATCGGTATACGGTACCAATAATGGTACGGGTCGACAAAAAATGTCAACCCCGATCCCGCCTCTCACCCCGACCCACCCCGATTCCGACCCCCACTCCGACCCATCCCACCCCTCCCCTTTCTAGCTGTTGCCAACGACTTTGATGAAAATTAAGCCGTTGGACAACGACCCTTTTCCCCTTCCCCCCTCCCCCAACCCCCCCTACCCCTAATATTTATTTTTAACCCTTAAATTATTATATTTACACTTTAACTCAATTTTTCCAACTATAAATACTTCATTTTATCTTTATTCTTTCTTACAAATCTTCCTACATTGTCTACTAAGTATTCAATTTTATTTATTCATTTGGGACTTGGGAGTGAAGTTGACAATTATAATGGAAGGTAATAAGGGCAAGGGTGCTTCTTCTAGTCATCCTATTCCTCCAGACTCTCCTCAACGAAAAGTAAAATCAGATGTATGACTTTTTTTTATAGGGACGTAGAAAATGAAGTAGTTAGATGTCAAATTTGTGAAAATAATTATCAATTTAAAATGGAAAAATGTCAGGGTGGGACGGAAAGTTTATTGAGACATGTACAAAACAAACACCTAGGTGGGAAGCGTATTAACAGCGTCTGAAAGCGCATTTTCTGCGGGAAGATTTCAAATAGGGTATGCGTTTCATAAAATGTAATTCTTTTAATTGTAATTTTAGTATTTTACTATGTTAATTATTTGCAACAGCTTTGAGATGTTTTATTAAACTATCTTGTTGTGTATGTGTGTTATTTATTTATTTAATTTAAAGACAAATATAAAAATGACCCACCCGACCCCACCCCGACCCCAACCCCGACCCCCTCTGGATCGGGACGGGGTGGCGACCAGCCCCGCCAGACCCCGACCCCACCCCACCCCACCCCGTTGGACAGTCCTAGTCATAAGTAGTACAATTACGAACTTATACACATGCTAGAAAGATAATTTAGATTGCAAATATTAAAAAATGAAAGGTCAAGTTATTACATCAGAGTATTTTTGGGCTGCGTCTTATTTATTTTGTCACGTCGCACGCGTCTTATAACTTAACCTAAACACCATGTTCAGTTATGAAGTTGTGCAGACAGCTTGATCAAATATTGTTGAGCTACCAGTTTTTAAAATTTTCTGAAGGGAGCATTGATGACAAATATGGAGTATATGTAACATATTTAAATAACTCGAACAATCTAATTGACACATATATGTATGAGAGTGTGCTAAATCTGAAAGTCGATCGTCAGCTATAATCAGATCATCTCCTTGACACATTTTTTCAGTACTATATTATTTTATATCAATTAAATATAATCTACTCATCTGTTTTACTGGCATATGTCCAATTAAATATAATCTACTCAATTGTAGAAGATTTTTTAATTGAAGTTATTTTAGACGAGCTATTCTTTTATTATTCTAATTTACTTGTTATGCAGGATGACATTGTAGTAGGCAGAGAATATTATGGTGAATGGGCAGAGACTTCAGATTGGTGAATTTGACATTCGAGAACAAAGGTGACAATATCAATTGAAATTCAAAGGCTATGTACATATAAGCAGTTTGAGAGCGTCATTGAAAGTGGTCAGCTAAAATGCTCTCCCCGCGATGTGACGATTAGTGTTGCATGTACTAGGGAAAAATTGCTCCTTCATTCATAAAGACATATTATCATGTCCGTCTGTATCTTCTTGATATTTCTGATTGAGAGTTCTGTTGTAGGTTCAAATGCCACGACGACAACATCACCCTCATCACCACCATATTTGTTGAATAATCCTTGTCAAGAAAATGGCGATGATTTCTCCATTGATTTCAACAAATATGACTCATCAGAGTATGCCATAACACAGCTCAGCCAAAGCCTTATCGATGACACAAATTTTTTCTGTGGGCAAACATCAATAATCACAAATGCATTGATGCTAGCTTTCATGAAAATAAATCATCGATCGCGAAAAAGATGTCAAAACCATACTATGAATATCGGGGAAGCATCTATATCCAAAAAGAGGAGATATAAATGCTCAATGTGCAAACAATATGGCCACAAGAAGACCACATGGCCAAAAAATTTGTCACACAATAGAGACTGGTTTATTTTTCTTCAAGTTGTTGGTGATAATCTTCTATGTTGTGTTAGATTTTTTAATTTGAACTTCTTGAATTTGTTGTGTTGTGAACTTGAAACTTCTATTGTAATGTCAAGATATTGAATTAACCAAACTATTTAGTGTTCTTGTTATGTTACATATTTAGAATCGATGATAGGAAAATTGATCACTAGACCACCTTTACGGATATAAGAACTGTTATTTAATATTTAGATTTCAAACTGGACCAATTGACAAACTTATCACTACACCGTGTTTACGTTTATTAGAACTGCAAATATTCAATATTTAGATTTCAAACTGGACGATATGCAAACTGATCACTAAACTGTCTTTACAGTTATTAGAACATTAGATATTCAATATTTGAAATTAAAACTTGACAAATTGACGAATGGTATAATTTAATTTAGGACTTAAACATGGGTCAAATAAATTTATACTGAAAACTGAAAGTAATACGAAATAGTAATAGACAATATTATCATTAGCATTAATATACTAAACATTCAGGAAGAATAGTGGAGCAGTATAGGGAGAGGAAGAGAGACCTACATATGGTTTTCATCGACATCAAGAAGGCATACGACAAAGTTCCTACGGAGGTTCTATGGAGATGTTTGGAGGTCAGAGGTGTACCCGTGGCGTACACTAGGGCTATCAAGGATATGTATGATGGAGCCAAGAACAGAGTACGGACAGTGGGAAAAGACTCAGAGCACTTTTCAGTGATGATGGAGCTACATCAGAGATCAACTCTTAGCCCATTCTTATTTGCCATGATGATGAATGGACTGACGCGATGAATCTAAGGTGAGATGCCATGGTGTATGTTATTCATATACAACATAGTCCTGATTGATGAGTCTCGAAGCGGAGTAAATGCTAAGCTGGAAGTTTGGAGACAGACTCTGAAATCTAAAGGGTTCATGCTGGGTAGCACCAAGACTGAATACTTGGAGTGCATGTTCAGTAACGGGAGAGACCTTGAGACATGTGTGGATGTGAGACTAGGTACTCAGGTCATTCCAAAGAAAGGAAGCTTCAAGTACCTCGGGTCTATTATGCAAGAGGATGGAGAGATTTATGATAATGTCACACATCATATTGGGGCAGAGTGGATGAAATTGAGGCTCACATGTGGGTCTTATGCAATAGAAATGTGCCATCAAAACTTAAAGGCAAGATTTATAGGGTGGTGGTTAGACCGCCTATATTGTGTGGGGCAGAGTATTGACCAGTCAAGACTTCATACATCTAAATATGAAAAGTTGCAGAGATAAGGATGCTGAGATGGATGTGCGGACATACAAGGAGAGATAAGATTAGAAATGATGATATCCGGAACAGAGTGTGAGTGGCCTCGGTAGAGAATAAGATGCGGGAAGAAAGGTTGAGATGGTTTGGACATGTGCAGAGGAGAGACACAAATGCCCCATTACAGATGTGTGAGAGATTGTCTATGGACAGGTTCAAGATGGGTGGAGGTAGGCCGAAGAAGTATTGGGGAGATGTGATTAGACGGAGTATGGCGCAGGTGCAACTTAATGAGGACATGACCTTAGATAGGTGGTTGTGGAGGGCATAAGTTAGGATAGAAGGGTAGTAGGTAGTCGAACGTAGACTTACGCTTGCAAACTGATAGTTGTAGTGTTATTATTGTAGGCCCGTTTAGCCTATCATACTAGTAAGCGCATTATTGCTTTATAATCCCCTGTAGTTTGATTTATGTTGCTATGTGTAGAAGTATTGAGCATGTGCACTAAAGTTCCATGAGGATCATGGTAGAGGATTGTGTCATTAAATTAGTTATTTGGTAATTAGTGATTACTTGACTAGTTGGTTAGAAAAGTACACATCAGCAGTTAGTATTAGTGTGGTTAAAATGTCGGTGGAGTAGTTAGTATACAATTCTTGTATATGTATTATTTTGTAATTCATTTTTCTCAGTTAATAAAAAATAAGAAAAGGCCGATTTTGACTCCCAAAATATTTGTTCTCTCTTCTATTCTCACACGAACATTTTCCATAATTTGGCTCTGCTCGACTCGGCTCGTTCAACTCAAACCAAGCTAAGCCTATTTTTTAGTGTTTTGTCTAGGTGAGAGGCTCTAAAGAGGCATCTGAATTCTTCACATTTTGATTTTTTAAAATCAACCAAATCCGCTAATGTTAATATTTTAATTTATTGGATGAATTGTTTGGATTCATGCCCCAATTGCATTTTTTTCGCAAAAGCTATTCAAAAGTATATATATATATATAATGTGAAATTTTGATGTGGAAAGGCTTCTACAGAATGCTGCAAAGTTTGATCATTGGTCCAATCGCATTTCATTGTCTTTGTTGAAGACTCAGGAAAAACTTGGTTCCTAAATTGCATATGCAAAAGACAGAAGTAAGGAGACTAAACATGTGTTTGGCCATAGATTTCAATTACTTTTTACTCCCCCCTATTTTTGGTATTTTAGTTTGACTAGGCATATAATTAAAAAAATAAAGAGAGATTTTTGAATTTTATGGTCTTAAATTAAAGATGTGTATTATGTATTAAAATATCTTGTAATCTTGTGATTATAAACTTGTCACGTAGGATTTTTAAATCGTCAATGAAAAGATGCACTCTTTTTTGAATAGATTAAAAAAAAAAGTACGATACTTAAAATGAGACAGAGAGAGTATTTTATTTGAAATTTATGAAGATGAAGTTGTATTTAGTTATATTTTTTTCAAAAGAGAAACGAGAAATTTTATTTGAAATTTATGAGGATGAATCTTGAACCACTTTTAGCGTCTCTATTGAGGATAATTTAGTTTATTCTTAAGACAAACCTAGATGCTTCCTTAAGGTTTGGTAATTAGTCCCTACATTTAGCATTTTTAACTATTAAGAGTCTCACATCAAATATAAAATGAGAATATGAACTTCTTATATGTACTTGGACAATCTTTACTCTACAAGCTAGATTTTGGGATCGAGTTAGCCCCAAGATATATTTCTTACATGGTATCAGAGTCAGACTCATTCCAATTCTTTGTTCACCGATGTTGAGCCTCCAAATTATATTATCCACGCTCCAGTTAACGAGGTCTGACCGTGCGGGGGAGTGTTAAGAGTCTCACATCGGATATGGAATGAGAACATGGACTCCTTATATGGACTTGAACAATGCTCACTAAAAGCTAGCTTTTGGGATTGAGTTAGACTCAATATCTATTCCTTACATTAACTTCGAAAGTTGAGATTAAGCAATGTTTATGTGGTATACACGGATGAGAAAAGGGTTAAAATTGCTTCTCAAATATAGAAAATAGAACAACTACACTCTTCGTTTGATGTACCAAAAATATCATCACGGTATGCGAAAAGGGCCAGCTAACCGTGAAACTTTTTTGAGAGCAAAATCAAACGGAAAATATAGTTTTATTTTCAATATATAGTTTAGGGGCAATTTTAACCCTTTTACGTTCCACATTTGAGCCCTTCATTTTAACTCTTATAATCTTAAATATGTCAAATATTTGTATAGCTATAAAACTTTTGAAACACATAAGTTAAATATGTGTTAAACCAATGAATTGATTTCTTCTCTTCATCCTCCGGTGATCTTTACAAAAAAATATTTTGAAAGAGAAAAAAACAACAAAAAAGAAAAGAAGCAAAAATAGCAACAAAAAAAAAAAGAAAAAAATTGTAGTTTTTTATGAACTACGTTTGACCTCATTCTTTTTTTTTGATAATCAGTCTCGCCGACTTTAAGACTTCATATCGCTAAGACCGCACAAGATCGTGATTAGGCTCCTGGAGGCGATGGAACCCGTCCTTAGCCGCCACCGTTGGGTAAATCGCGGGATGTGCACCCCACATTCAGTGTCTGATCGCTACTAACAGATCAATGCTACAAGGTCGAATTTCAACACGACTTATCCGGAGGAATCAAACCCACACCGCAACACGCTCGCGACAAGTTTATCGACTTTAATACGAGACATATGCCCCGAAGAACGTATCCGCCGAGAATCGAATTTATGACCTAAGGCCATAAATTTGACTAATGGCCACTGGGCCACTGTCAGCGGATACGTTTGACCTCATTCTTGTTATGACAAGATACGTAGAAAGTCCTACGTGGGGCTCGGTCTCACTCAATAAAAAGTCTCATATCCCCAAAAAATCAAAACTGAGGCATATTTTTTTTTGAAAAAAAAAATCCATTTCAAAAGAAAAAAGAAAAAAAATCAAAGAATTTCAAAGTTTCTCAGTTTCAAAAATTGGGGCATTTTTTTTTTATAAAGAAACTCTACTTTCTTGCTTCACAAGGTACGACATTATCTGATTGCATTTTAGGAAACAAAAACCCCCTCTTTCTTTTCATGACTTCACAGGGTACAACATACCCTAATTGCATTTTAGGGAACAAAAACCCCTACTTTCTTTCATGCCTTCACATGGTACAACACTCCCTGGTTGCATTTTAGAAAATAAAAATCCCTACTTCTTTTCATGACTTCACATGGTATAGCATAGCATTTTAAGGAACAAGACCCCTACCTTTTTCATGGCTTCACATGGTACAACATTCCCTGATTGCATTTTAGAAAACAAAAGATCTACTTTTTTTTCATGCCTTCACAAGGTACAACACTCCATTTTAGGGAACAAAAATTCCTACTTCTTTTCATGACTTCACAGGGTACGACATTTTCTGGTTGCATGTTAGGGAACAAACATCCCTACCTTTTTCATAACTTCACAAGGTCTAACATTCCCTGATTTCATTTTAGGAAACAAAAACCCCTAATTTTTTCACGGCTTCACAGGATACGACATTCCCTGGTTGCACTTTAGGGAACAAAACTCATGTTTAGACTGACTACCTCATAATAACGTCACGCGAATTCGTCAACCTCATAATATAGTCACGCGTTTAGGTTGATTGACTCATAATATAATTACGCTTTTATGTTGACTGCCTCATAAGATAGTCACACTTTTAGGTTTGACTGTCTCATAATATAGTCTCGCGTTTAGGTTTGACTGTCTCATAATATAGTCTCGCGTTTAGGTTGACTGCCTCATAATATAGTCACGCATTTAGGTTGACTATCTCATAATATAGTCATGCGTTTAGGTTGATTACCTCATAATACAATCACACGTTTAGGTTGACTACCTCATAATATTGTCACGCGTTTAGGTTGACTGCCTCATAATACAGTCACACTTTCAGGTTGATTGCTTCATAATATAGTCACACTTTCATGACTGCCTCATAATATAGTTACACTTTTAGGTTGACTACCTCATAATATAGCCAAGCTGTTAGATTGATTGTCTCATACAGACACAATTTTAGGTTGACTACCTCATAATATAGTCATGCTTTTAGATTGATTACCTCATAATAAAGTTATATTTTAAATTTTAGGTTGACTACCTCATAATAAAGTCATGTTTTCTTAAGGTTTAGGTTGACTACCTCCCAATATAATCACAAGTAGTTATGATTTTGGTGACACTCACAAAACTTTTCTAAGTACAAACTGGGGTAAAAAAAATGTTTGTTTTTGTTTTTGTTTGTGTTTGATGGCTTGCAGGTTTCCCAACAAGGCACATCTTTGATGTTCAAGAATAAAGTCACATCTCTATTCAGAGGAAAGAATAATGTTCAATCACAAGGACAATTAAAGTCAGCTTTGACACATAGAGCGGCCCAACGTCTCAAGATCCATCTTCTCAACTTCTAATCAAGATTCAAGAATGAAGCATCCACGAATATTCTACGAACTGTCATTTGGAAGCGAGTCAACAACTCAATCCAAATTTCAAGTTCAAGTCTCAAATCCTCTCTTTAAGATAAAACTTCAAGATCAAGGCACTCACTAGAAGAAGCCTAGGGCTGGCCAGTGGGCCGGTCCGGGCCCACCGGGGTCGGGTTTGGCGGAGCGGACGGTCGGGCGGGAAAATGGGCGAGTCGAGTGGGGCGGGCTGGAGGGGTCGGGTCGGGCGGGACCATACCGTCCCGCCCCTGGCCCCGGCCCCGCTGGGTAGGGGCCTGACTGGTCGGACGGACGGGTTGGCGGGTTTTGTGTTTTGTGTTTTTTTTTAATTTTTTCACTAAATTAAAAATACTAAATTACTAAGTACTAACAAAGTAGCATTAACATATACTTGTCATATAGTCATAATGTCATATACATAGTCATATACTATAATATTATAGACTTATAGTATTATAATTTATAATTATAGTATTATAGTATTATACTCATATATATAATATATTTATAAACTAATAAACTATAAAGTATAAACTATAAAGTATAAAGTTATAAACTAAATAATTAAACAAAGACAAGAATAGTGTAAAAAAAACATCCCAAGGTCGTTTGCCTCTTATATTATTAATTTCATTGAAATATCAAATATACAAGATTCAAAATTACATTGTAGTGTAATCGTTGTTGAAAAAATTGCAAAAGAGTGAAAGACATAGAAAAATTTAAAAATTGCAATGAAATAAATTACCAATTTGAAAATATTTTTCTAATTTCTTTATAATTTCTTGTGGTTCTTCATTGGAATTGGTATATCTTGATCAAATTGTTCCACGCCGCTACTCATGCCTTCGATAAAATGTCGTTGTAGTTGTCGCCTTCTTCTTCGTTAATCTCAGTTGATCGCCTCCTTCGCCTCCGCTCGTATCCAATCTCTCGAATAGTACCACCATCTCCAAGCCGCCTCAGGCTAATGAGTGTCTGCTCTCCTATTTGAAATCACTGCAGAAAGCGCTTTCGAAGCGATTGATGACGCCAATGTTCAAAATATCTCGCCATCATTGAAAGTGTCGAAATGTCTTCTCATTCGCCCAATATTTCAAAGAAGTCTTCCTTTCCTTCTTCATTGATAATCGCTGTAAGGTAAATTACCCTGCAAAACAAAAACATCGAACTCACTAATTTGGTTAGCATCGCTACCACCGCATATTCTATTTCCGAGGCTTTCAATAGAATTAATACTGTGCCTAGCCACGTAAACCGCTTGTCTTTTTTTGTGTTGTGTCAAGAAGATGGTACAAAAGTCGGTTGTTACTAGCACTTTCTTGCCGGTAATGCCGATATACTTTTTGCATTCATCATCTACGCTATTCAACACTTCTTCTAGCGTTAGTTCAATAGGTGGCTCAACATTTAAATTTTTGGGAGTTGGAGGTGTAAGACGTCCATACATGTATAAATATTTTGAATAAGACTTTTACAACCGTCTACTTTAATAGTCGGGTTTAATACAAAGACCAATAATATAAATAGGGAATAGGAATAAAATATTTCTTTAATTTCATAAACATTTTTTTAATAGTCGCAGATAAGGTGTTTTTCCATATATTCTTTAAGAAGTAAAAATATTATAGCTATATAAAACAACATAGTTGAAATAGTAGGATAATATAAAGTAGAAAATTCGTTTGTTGCTCGTTGAAAATTTTCTAAAAATACAATAAGTTCTCTAATTTTCTCCCAATCGATTCCACAATCATATCATTTGGATTTTGATTACGGGCGTTAAAAATAAAGTAATAGGTTTTCTATAGTCATAAGCAACAACTAGTTGGTCATATAAAGAATTCCACCTAGTTGGTACTTCTTCTGAATTTTTCTCAGAAGATAGTCCACAATCGTGGCAAGTTTTTTATATTCTTTTCTCTGTTGAATTCTATTATTTTTAAAAATAAAGTGTATAGCAAATTGTATTTTTCAAGAATATCTTGAAAAAGTGAAAGACCATCCTTTACAACTAAGTTATAAATATGACACGCATTTGATATGAAAATGTTTTGGAAAAGACGAGTTAAAACATCTCTTAAAATACTAATAGCGTAATTGTTAGAAGATGCATTATCTAATGTAATACTCATAACTTTATCGTTATTCCGTAATAATCACTGCATCAATAAATATTTTCGAAATAAACTCACCAAAGGTGCCTACTATCTATATATCTATATGCTAAAATACGTTTTGCATAGACCATTTATAATCTATCCAATGACAAAGTTATCATAAATAATCATGGCCGTTAAGTACTACGACCTATATCGAAGTTAAAGCGACTTTGCAATTTAAATGATATAATGCATAACGTAAATATCGTTGATATTCATGTGCAAATTTAAATACAATGATCTAGGAAAACCTTTATAAGCGGATTATACATATCTCTAATATAATGAATAAAACCAGAGATTCAGAAATGAAAAGGCAAACCCTCCACAAAGAACTAATTTTGCTAAGGCTTCCTATCTTTATGTTTATCGTATTTAGGGCCTACAACTCCCCGTCATAGGGTTAATTTGACCAGACTTTCTCCGACAAGAGTATGTGAACCTTGTCCCGATTGAGAGGACGTCTTCTCACCTTCTTTTTCAATCATGTATTGAGCATGCAAGGCTTTGTGTTTTTGCAATAGGTGTCTTCCTAAACCCCCCGTCCCACCATGACCTTGTCCAGTTTTAAAAGAATAAACATTTTTACAAGTTTTACATACAGCTACTTGATTAGCTACGTCCCTGTTAAAATATTTCCATACAACTGATTTTAATGGTCGTTTTGCCGGACCTCGTCTCATAGTAGGGGGGATAGGAGGCATTTCACTAGTGGGTGTATCATCATCTTCATTAGTAGGTGTATCATCAATTAGAGTGTCATCTAAATTAAAATCTTCTTCAATTTCAGGATAATCATTTGTGTCAAGATCATATGGTATTTCAGGAAACATTTCAGGATCTATAAAATCATCTTGTCTAGGAATAGCTGGAACAGGAATACTAGAAGAAGTACCCTTGCCTTTGTTACCACCCCTACTAGAAGAAGACTGACCCTTACCCTTACCCAACATGCCTATTAGTCCTTTCATTTTAATTATGCTAATAAATAGTTAAAGATAATGAAATTAAATGTGCTAAATGAAATAAAGACAAAATAATAATTTAATGAGAGAACGAATGTACCAAACGCCGGCGTAGAGTCGACGTGTAATCGAGAGGTTGAAAATTGAAACTTTGCTCGATAGATAATCCTCAAGCTAGTTGCCAACTTCACTCCCAATTCTCAAATTAATAAATAGATTGAATATGTAGACAATGTTGTATAGAGAATTAGAGATTGATTGAGAGATTAGAGAGTAGAAAGATTTGTGAAAATAATAAGAAGAGGAATGAGGTATTTATAGGGTTAAAAATAAATATAAAGGGGTAGGGGTTGGGGAGTGGAGGCCTAAAATGGCCGTTGTCCAACGGCCAAAATATAAAATGGTCGTTGGACAACGGCTATTTTGTGCAAAGGGTCGAACTGGGGCGGATCGGGGCGAGTCGGGCGGGGCGGACGGCGGATCGGGCGGCGGGTCGGGTCGGCGGGACCATACCGCCCCGCCTTGATTCGAGCCCTGGCCCCGCTTTTTTTATAACGGGGTCGTGTCGGGGTCGGGTCGGGACCGGGACGGGGTCGGGTCGGCCCGGCCCACTGGCCAGCCCTAGAAGAAGGTGAGGTGATAGCTGAAGATCCATAGTGAAGATTTAAAGTGAGAGAGTCAAGACAAGTAGAGTAGATATGATCTTGTTTAATATTCATTTATCTTTTGTTGCATTTTTCATTTTTGACATAATAATAGGAGTCACAGACCGGAACCTCGACAGGATCTCACTCGACTCTCCAGCTCATCATTCCATCCTTCTACCCACTTGAACTACACATAACTTGATTATCTTATAACCCGAGATATGTAGGCAGCTCAAAGATAGGCTCGATCACACCTCTTTCATTTCTTTTCTTAATTTCAATAAATGATTTGGTCAAAAATCAATCACGTTGTTCACTTCTTTGCTGAAAACTCTCAATGTTTTCAAGCAAATAGAGGACTTCTGTGAACACCTAATTTTTACCAAACCTAAAGTTTTACAGCATTTTAGTGTTTAAATATTTGTTTAAGGTCTAAATTAGATATTTTGATTTTTATTTCATTTTTATTAAATTTTATTTTTTTTAATCAAAACTATAAAAATAGAGTCACATTTTAGGATATGTCTTGTTTTCCATCAAGACATCCGACCTCAAAAGAGTCTGAGATGAGTGTGGTTGGACAAATCTCTTCGGGATTATTGGCCTGGCCCGGACGACGACGTCACCACCTTTAGGTTCGGGTACTCCAACGTGTATACCTACCCCTTACTTTTAAACTCGACCCATCAATCGACAATGTAATCCTCAAGATGTGCAGGACTTACAATATGTGTCTTGCACAAATTGGCCCGTCAGTTTGGAGGATCGTGACCTGCCTCCGTTACTTTGCCAACTTAGTCAAAGAAGATTTTACTTTGGATCATTTGATTTATTTGTACTCGCTAAGATTCTTTCAAGGTGGAATAGTCCAGCTTTTCAAGTGAGGGAAATTCTCCATTCTCTCCAGTGTCGATGAGAATCGAGATCGGGGATGGATGGAACATTTTATTGTGGTTCCGATCGCTGAAATTATTCCGACGAGGTACATGCCCTTCCAGGAAAAATAGAATATGCATCGTAAGAATCGAAACCCTTTTCTCCCTTTTGACTTAAATGTCCTGCTCTTAAAAAAATATTCACTTTTTCAATCGTCCAATAGATTTCGGCCTATGTGGATAAACTCCACCAATGGGTCGAGAAAAAAGTTAGCACTTATCCGCACAAGATGTGGTCATGGAAGGAACTCTCCGATAAATGATGGGTAGCCCGAAACCATGATTAGACCATATTTTAACCTTTTTTATTTTTTTTTAACTTCGTCATTATACGTTCTTTCTTACTTCCTCTTTCTTTTACTTTCCTGGCTTGCTGAAGGGCTCTTCGACCCTGACGTCTGACCCTTCAGCTACCCCAACTATACCAAATCCGGTGCTCGACCTAATGACCTTAGTTTGCCATATCTCCGAGGCACCAAAGAAGAATAAAACCACCAAATCTTCAAAGCCTCCGAAGTCACATTCGATTGCCAAAAATAGGAAAAGAAGCTCGGAGGCAAGAGGATTTTTTCCAAGCTCAAGACTCTAGCATTTCTCCAGATGATGTCTGGATTAGTAAAGTCTCCACCTCCACTACTAGCACTACTACCACACCTACCACTCCGGTAGAAATACTCCAGCCAAAGTGAGAGAAAAAAATGTTGCTACTGAAGCAGCTGGACCAATTTTGCCCCCTACCGAGGTGCCTACTCCTGCTTCCGCACCTTCAGTCATTGAATTTGTCATCATTGAGGATGACGAAGAAGCCACAGATAAGGACCCATTGGCTAAAAAATCAAAGACTTCTACTTCAACTCCTCATCCACCATCACAATCGGCCCAAACCTTTGGGCAAGAAGATTTTGAACGTCTCTTCGAAGAAGCTGGTATCTCCACAGTCCGAGCTGAGCAAGCTCATACCGTCGGATTTTCTCACGTGGTCATACCACACAAACTGACCAAATCTTCCAAGACCTCGATAAACCATGCTAGCTCTCGGTCCAGGCTTATGAACATTTTTCCAGCCCTAAGTTCGGATCCGAAGAAAATAAGATCTGCTACTATTTCCTTCCCTGCAGACACGAACTTTCTGTCCCATACGGTCGGGGTTGCCAACTATATGAGGCCCTTCATATCGGAGTCTAATAGGGAGAAAATGCAGAATGTGTCTTGGAAGTTGAAAATTGTACTATCTCTAATGTCTAAGTTTCCTTGGATTCTTAATCTTGCGGTCCTCCGTTCTTGTTGGTAAGGGCTTCATCCGGTGTTTGGATGAAAATGGGCACCTTAGAGGACAGCTGGATGCTTACGAAAAAGAAATCCAACACCTCAAAGGGATCCTTCAACAAAAGGATGCCCAATTGCAATAAATCAGTGACTTGCTCACTGTCCGGGCTGAGTTGGACTAGATCAGAGGCAGCTACCTTTGATCAATAAATGACTTCGAGCTTGCCACTGAGGAAAATAAATTTTTTAAGGAAGAGAATGAAAAACTTTTCCAAGATGTCGAAGTCCTCACTCAACAACTCAGGGAGCAGGAGAATTTTGGCATTATCAGGCTTAGTA
The DNA here is from genome assembly GCA_029844215.1 of Przewalskia tangutica. Lineage (NCBI taxonomy): Eukaryota > Viridiplantae > Streptophyta > Magnoliopsida > Solanales > Solanaceae > Przewalskia > Przewalskia tangutica. The sequence goes on from CM056722.1 coordinate 12,290,917, forward strand.
AGTAGAATTTCTGAATGTCGAACTCGATCGCCTTAGTGCTGAACTTGTTGCAGTGGATGTAGATAGAGCCGCCGACCTTGCTGCGCTGAATATGGATCAAGATTAGACCGACCAACAAGTCCAAAACAACAATGGGTTAAGAAACTAGCTTGAAGCCTCGAACCAAAGGTATGCTGAAATTTCAGCCCAACTTGCTCAAGTCTCGATTGAAAGAGACCAAGCTCTGGCTTATGTGGAGGCTTAATTGGCATGTACAATGCTGAAGACTGAGCATACTAAGTAGAATGTCCAAAGGTTCACTTTAGAACAAGCTCGAGATGGGATCATGAGTATTGAGGCCAAAATAGATTAGGCTAGAGAAGTCGAGTTAAGAGCCTACCTCCAGCTGACCGGAGATAGCTCCGAGTAAGACCCAGAGGACTCTGGGTCCGAGTCTGACTAAGAACTAGGCTTTTAATGCTTTTACCTTTTTCTATATTTCCTTTATGTACGTTTTTCTCTGATCATTTATCGGCTTTATATATAAAATGAACATATTTTTTCTTTGTTATGATTTTCCTACCATTAATTGACATGTGTCGTTGTTTTCTTATTTTCAACACTTAGCCAAATAAGCTCCGAACCTAATTTGGGAAAATTGCCTCCGACTTTAGAGTTTTAATAAAACAAAGAAATACGAGTAGAGTACACTTAACAAATGTATGGACTTTGATATTTCCTTTGTTAGAGTTAGTATATTTGTAAATTTTAATTTATTGTATGATGAAAAGTTCGGTCAAAGAATAAGGAATATGATCCTATTTCATTAAAGAAACATTGGAAAATATAGTTTATCCGTGTTTTGAGAAACTATGCATTATGGGACAAGCACTTTGTAAAATCGCGATATGAAATATGAATAACGAACTAAGGAAACTTGTAGTTATAAAAGTTATATGCCTATTGCTATATATTGCCATAATATAATATTATATATGTGACGGTATTGACCATGGAGTTGGATAAAAGTTTGATTTGTGAGATGATGCCTAATTTCCTATACCCTTAGACGGGGTATAGCATTGGTAAGCCCCGCATTTTACTCCTGACGACGATATCTTTTTTTTGAAGGCGAACGTGCTACTCTTTCGAGTCTTGCAGAAACCCTGCCGATTTAATAGCGCGCAAACCACGGCGGACGATATCTTAATTTTATGGACGTGTGTTATTTCAAATTAACAATGTAATATATACTCTACGAATATTCGTTCTGTAGGAAAACTGGTTTCACCTCATAGGTTACAAATAAATCTAGGGGTCCTTTCCTATTCTATATCTTGATATATTTGTCACCTACTTATAGAGTCAAAATCTATTCTAAGCTTCCAAATTAGACCAATGAAATTATGTCCACTATAATTAGAACTAATAAATAAGTGCTTCTACAATTTTTTGCTCACCCGCGAAAGGCGCATGGTTCGACTCTATTTATCGCCAAGATTTTAAGATTGATAGGATTCAAAATTTGGACAATCCTTCCTTCTAGTGCCGCTCGGTCATGACTTCCTAGTTTTGATCGTTACAACATGACATGGGTGTTTTGTATTGTATCGAACCCCTCAGGCCATCACGAATGTCAAATGGTCTAATCAGTACAGGGAAAATGAGAATGGCTTCTCATTATCAATTATATAAGCTACTTAATACGTTTAAAAACAAGCACAATATATACATATTCATGAAACTGCCTCGATAACCTGGAAACTCGAGGCTCACCAACAATGTCCTCACTCCTCAGCAACAACATTCCAGTTTACCTGGTTCTTCTTTCATTTATAGGTTTTTGAGTTATATACACACTAGTGTAAAGATTTTCTTACATTATCAATGTATTTTTACCTATTGTAAAACATTGCCTTTTTTTTTTTTTTGTTGACGAAGGAACACGCAGCCGCTGCTCTTTCGAGTGCGCACAGGGTAAACCCCGGACTGACGCAATAGCCTGCAAACCACGTCAGCCAGTTAAACCACACTTGGCAAGCCAGGTGTGACAGGCTCCCCCCAAGAGGCGAAGGCAGGTCAGGCGTTACCCTAGGGTTTCGAACTTGTGACCAAGCTCTCCCACACCACCCAATGAGGATACCCTCTGCCTTCAAGACCAACTGGTCTAGGGCTTCGGATAAAACATTGCCTTTTAAGGTTACTAATTAACGTTTGTATTAAAGATTACCTGCATTTGCTTTTTAAGCGATCTATTGGTGTAAATCTTTTTTACACCAACAGTGTATAAAATTTATACTCGTAGAGTATCAGAACGCCGCTGCTTTGTAACTGGCAACTTCTTTTTACCCTCCAAATAAAGGCGAAACAAAAAGTACTAGAGAAAATCAAAGATTTCAAATTTTCAATATTTTGATTATATAGGAAAACTTCATCTCATCCTCACCCTCAAAGCTGGATTTCTAGTTCAAGTGATCAACCTTTGATTCCTCGTAAACATAATATGGCACATTGAAATTTACCTCATTGAGACAAGCAAATGAAAAAAAAAATCTTGTAATTTCTTTGGTGGCGGGGGTGGGGTAGAGAGCAATTCCCGTCACTAAAATCTACCAAGTTCAAATCTCTTTTTTTATGACATGAGAACCCGCAGCTGACCAAGTTCAAGTTCAAAACTTACAGGTGTAAAGACACAATACATCTTCGCTCAAGTAGGATGACTACTGTTATGGTCATTTTAACCAACACCCTTGGTATTTGTTGCCTCAGCAGGCCACCGATGCAAAGAATACCTCAGACCAATGAAAAGGAATCCTCACTGTCCAGTATTACGGGTTTGCAACCTCTTCCTCTCCAATTCAAGCTGAACAGAGAAACCAGGATGAATGCATTCAAGTAACAGCAAAAATAGGATTAGTTTGTCTTTGATTTCAGAATATATACAAGGAGTATCTTACCACTTTCCGAACTCTTTCATTAGCAGCAGGAGTGCCTCCAACAACAGATTCAGGAAGGTATGGACTGCTAACACGCACCTCATTCATCACAACTATCACAGTCTTGTCCCAGCGCACAGGCAACCTGGTTACATCAACAATGATATTAAAAGTCACACAAGATATCCTAATGACACCAAAACTGAGATTCTACATATGCGCAGCGCTGTTCACATAACTCGTATAAGAAAAAACAGGAGACTTATATGTGCTTATTGTCACACCTCATATTGTTTCAAAAGAATACGAACAGTAAATGAGATTTTGGATATTCAGTGGACAAGGACAGAAATCCATATCAATTATCTCGTAAGATGAATAATCCCATGCTCTATGAGTTGCTATGATCTATATATCGTATGAAACCTATTCACAACTGTTATCTCATCTTTGGTCAGTGATTTCCATTAATAAAATTTAAGAGGGTCAAATGTCGACTTACTTATAGCCGAATTAGCATGCGTATGACATGATCCAGAAAGCTTTAATTTAGCCACTGAAAGTCTGAAGTTGCCACTAGAATCTAAAACACACTTTTATAATGAGAAGAACCAAAATGAAACGACAACTGTATTAATCTTCAGCCAAATACTATCCTACTTTTCTTCTCTATCAAAAAAATATATATCTTCTCAATTTGTCATGGAATATTCGCAGGCCATTTAACGTAGTATTTTGGGCCCAGAAAACCAAAACGTGATTCTTGTCACCTAGGCACCAACTAGTAACAAGCTCAAACTACTTCGGCCAACAATAACAGCGTTTTCACCCCTGCCAGTAAATATCCAATGAAAGCTCTCGTCATCACAATAAATAAATTAAAAAGGGAGGAACCAATCCGTAGGCTTACCTAAGTCATTGTAGTTGTAAGGCCACTCGGATACCATAATCTCAAACAGTAAATTCAATTAGTGCCAGCTGGCAACCAATATAGTGGTGGGTTAAGTCGTAGGCTATTTAGGCTTAAATCTTGATAGGTCCAACATACTTAACCAAGCTAACACGCTCACTGATACAATCTTACAAGGAGCTGAAACTTCCGTTCCCTACCAATGAGGGACAACATTTTAGAGTCAGAATTCTTTTATAATTGCTTCTTCAGCGTTCTTCATTAGTAAGTAATCGCATAGGAGCTGAAACTTCCCGCTCCTTACCAATGAGGGACAATATTTAGAGTCAGAATTCTTTTATAGCTTCTTTAGCGTTCTTCATTAGTAATCGCATAAACCCACAAGGAACCCATTGCCATACTTTATGCTGTCAATCCCACAAACTACTGTCAAAACTACTCGAAGGTATATGAGTGTTGCATGTAAGCTCTTGTGCCTATACATCTATTATTATGAATGACCTCCCCTTCTTTCAGCAATTATTATGGAACTTCCAACAACGGAAAACTCGAGATTTTTCCCTACCTATAAAAATTCATTAGCACTTGGGCGGATTTTGGAAGAGCGCAGACAGGGGCAGGTTTGGAATGGCTGACTGAGTTGTTTAATGTCATTTTTAAGACGGCGAGATTGCCCGAAGAATGGAGGAGTACAATGATTTCTTTGTATAAGAACAAATGTGACATCCAGAGTTGCAACAACTATAGGGGTATCAAGCTGTCAAGCCACACTATGAAAGTTTGGGAAAGGGTCATGGAGATGAGGGTGAGAAGAGGCGTGTCTATTTCCGAACCAGTTTGGATTCATGTCGGGACGTTCGACTACAGAAGTCATTCATCTTATTAGGAGGTTGGTGGAGCAGTATAAGGATAGGAAGAGAGACTTAAGTTTTCATCGACCTCGATAAGGCATATGACAGAGTCCCTAGGGAGGTTATCGAGATGTTTAGAGGTTAGAGGTGTACCTGTGGCGTACACTAGGGCGATCAAAGATATGTATGATGGAGCCAAGACCATGGTACAGACAGTAGGAGACTCGGAGCACTTTCCAGTGATGATGGGACTGCACCAGGATCAGCTCTTAGCCTATTTTTATTTGTCTTGGTGATAGATGGACTGACGCGATAAATCCAAAGAAAGGTGCTATGGTGTATGTTATTCGCAGACGACATAGTCTTGATTGATGAGACTAGCATGAATGCTAAGTTGGAGGTTTGGAGACAGACGTTGGAGTCTAAAGGGTTCAGGTTGAGTAGAACCAAGACAGAATACTTGGAGTACAAGTTCAGTAACGGGAGCAATCATAAGACAGGCGTGGAGATGAGGCTTGATACTCATGTCATTCCAAAGAAAAGAAGCTTCAAGTACCTCGGGTCTATTATCCAAGGGAATGGAGAGATTGATGACGATGTCACACATCGTATTGGTACAGGGTGGATGAAATGGAGGCTCGCATCTGGAGTCTTGTGTGATAAAAAGGTGTCATCAAAACATAAAGACTGATAGTTAGACCGACTATGTTGTATGGGGTGGAGTGTTGGTCAGACAATACTTCGCACAACCAAAAGATGAAAGTTGCGGAGATGAGGATGTTGAGATAATGTAGGCATACACGAAGGGATATGATTAGAAATGATGATATCCGTGACTTCGGTGAATGATAAGATGCGGGAAGCGAAGTTGAGATGGTTCGGACATGTGCAAAGCAGAGACAAATGCCCCAGTGCTGAGGTATGAGAGATTGGCTATGGACAGGTTTATGAGGGGTAGAGGTAGGCCGAAGAAGTATTGGGGAAAGGTGATTAGACGGGATATGACGCATGTGCAACTTACTGAGGACATGATCTTAGATAGGGGGTTGTGAATGACACAAATTAGGGTAGAAGAGTAGTAGGTAGTTGAGCGTAGTCCTACTTATGCTTACAAACGGGTAGTTATAGTGTTATTATTGTAGGTCTGCTTAGCCTATCATACTAGTAGGCGCATTATTGCTTTATAGTCCCCTCTCGTTTGATTTTTGATGCTATGGATTCTTTAGTGTATTTTGGTTGTCTTATTTACTTGCGTTAGTTACTGCTTCTTTTTCAGAATACGCTATCATGGTTTATTCGCTTTTGTTACAATCATTTTCATACTGCTTTAAATTGCGTGGATCGTTACCCTTTCTTTGCTAGTACGTATGCTTTGTCTTGAACCGACGATCTTTCAAAAACAGTCACTCTAACTACCAAGGTAGAGGTAAAGTATGTATATACTCTACCCTTTCCAGACCCCACGTTGTGGGATTTCACTGGGTATGTTGTTGTTGTAGCACTTGGCGGAAAAGGAAGGTGGAGATTTTAAGGATTTCAGGATGTGCAAATTTTGAGTGTCAAAGGACATTTGAACAAATGGCTGGGTGAAAATTGCATGCCTTGAATAGGCATGGGAATTGCAATGCCAAAATTTGCTTCTTCTGGAACTGGCTATTTTTATGTTTGCTGATGAGTTGAGAGTTATCATATTTGATAGTGCGGAAGAGAAAGGAAGAAGAAAGAGATCAGAAAATCTTTTGGAAGGTCACCAGTACTTAGAATGATTAAACACCTAACATATTACTTCACTTACAAGTTGAAGAAGCTACCACGTGTCCTAGGAGTCAAACATAAGCAAATTCAACATTGCTTCACTGCAAATGACTTTGCTGGTAAGACCAGAAAAAGTTACTATAACAATCACTAGAAGATACCATCAAATTAAACAGTTCCAAGTACCCTTACTTCCTAAAGTCAATCAGTGAAGCAAACAAAGCGGCAGCTTGAAGTAGAAAACAAAGTTGACCACTTCATAATCAAGGATATTTTTCCTTATAACCTAAAATTCCAAATCCACATTCATCAATTGTAGCCTCGAGGATTGTTTGGAAGGAAAGGAACTCAAGATGTTTTGAAAAAAAAAAGAAAAGCAATCCAATCCAAAAGATGAAACTTAGTTGCATTGTGCTTTTTCATTTTTGGTGTAAACAAGAGTACATAGAAGACACTGAGTCTCTATTACAAGTTTTAGAGTCTCTATAGACTAGTAGACAGTTTTTTCTAGCTTACTAGTTTTTATGCTTCTTTCCCTCTGTAATTATGGCTTAACAGCCCTTTTTGTGAATCAAAACAAGCTTGTTACCATTTCAAAAAAAGAATTATAGCCTCGAGGGGAGTAGCAAAATTAAAATGATCAAGAAGGCTTTTCTTCAAAGTAACATCATCTACCCGAGCATCCTGCCATAATCTTAAATATTAAATTTTGAACTGATAATTCTAAAAGTACAAATGAGAACGCATAGAAACTTGGGAGTTCATATATTCTTCTTTTTTTTATAAGTTAAGAATCTAAAAAATTGAACCCATAAAGTTTAAATCTTGCCTTGAGAGGATGATATTGATTCTGCACACCATGCGCCACTTTTCGATACTTAGCCCTGATTACCTTTTTCCCTAATTCATCTTGTTCACTGTTGAATCTCCCAACTATTCATAGAGTGCTCTTTTTGATTCTTGACTGCCGAACTACCTTTTGTATGTTGTAAAGGTGGCCAAATTCAGAAGATGAATTGTAACGAAAGAAAACAAGTCTGCTGAGATTCTTATTAAGGGCAACCTTGTCTTTTAGCACGCTTTCTAGGGGATTATAAAGTAGAAACCGTTGCATTAGTTTTGGATGATCTTTGATATCATCTTGGCAGAAGAAAAACCTTCTTCTTTGCTCATTGAACAATTCTTGATCTTCGCAAGATAAATCCATTACTTGTTAAGGTTCTTGGTTTCTATATGTGAGATTGTGGGGTAGAATTCAGATTCAAGAATTGATTCGTTGCTTGAATGTTAACAAGGTTTTCGGTTTCATATACCGATTATTGAGTTATTTTCATTCTCACATATATTTGCTTTTGAATCAATTACAAAGCCCAGAATATGTTGCTTGAATCTTTGCTTCCGCCATCACATGAACACTATACTACAACAACATACCCAGTGTAATGGTGTGGGGTCTGGGGAGGGTAGAGCGTATACAGACCTTACCTCCACCTTGGTAGGTAGAGCGGCTATTTCCGAGAGACCCTCGGCTCAAGACAAAGCATAATCACAAGCATGACAATCAAAACAAAGCAAGAGTAAAGAGTAAAACAAGAGTAAAGAGTAAACTCAGATAAAGAATTAAAGCAGTATAAAGTGCATTCGAACAAAAGGGAGCAGTAGCTAACACAACTAAATAAGCTAAACAAAATACACAAAATACACTAAAGAACACATAGCATCAGAAATCAGACTACAGTGGATTATAAAGCAATAATGTGCTCATAAGTGTGATAGGTTAATCGGGCCTACAGTAATAAAACTACAACTATCAATTTATAAGCATAAGTAGGACTACGCTTGAGTACCTACTACTCTTCTACCCTAATCCGTGCCCTCCACAACCCCTTACCTAAGGTCAAGTTCTCAGTAAGTTGCACATGCGTCATATCCCGTCTAATCACCTCTCCCTAATACTTCTTCGGCCTACCTCTACCGCTCTTGAATCCGCTCATAGTCAACATATCACACCTCCGCACTGGGGCATTTGTGTCTCTCTTCTGCATATGTCTAAACTATCTCAACCTCGCTTCCCGCATCTTATCATCCACCGAGGCCACTCCCATTTTCTCCCGAATATCATTATTTCTAATTCTATCTCTCATTGTATGCCCACACATCCACTCAGCATCCTCATCTCCGCAACTTTCATCTTTTGTATGTGTGAAGTCTTAACTGGCCAACACTCCGCCCCATACAACATAGTCGGTCTATAGAACTTACCTTTAAGTTTTGGTGGAACCTTTTTGTCGCACAAGACTCCAGATGCGAGCCTCCATTTCATACATCCTTCCCCAATACGATGTGTGACATCGTCATCAACCTCTCCATTCTCTTGGATAATAGACCCTAGATACTTGAAGCTTCTTTTCTTTGGAATGACCTATGTGCCAAGACTTACCTCCACACCTATCTCGTACCAAGACTTACCTCCACACCTATCTCAGGGTCGCTCCCGTTGTTGAACTTACACTCCATATATTCTATATTGGTCCTACTCAACATGAACCCTTTAGACTCCAGAGTCTGTCTCCAAACCTCCAGCTTGACGTTCACTCCGCTGCGAGTCTTGTGAATCAGGACTATATCGTCTGCAAATAACATACACCATGGTACCTCTCCATGGATTTGTCGTGTCAGCCCGTCCATCACCATGGTGCAGCCTCATCATCACTGGCAAGTGCTCTGAGTCTCCTCCTACTGTCCGTACTCTTGTCTTGGCTCCATCATACATATCCTTGATCGCCCTAGTGCACGCCACATGTACCCCCTCTAACCTCCAAACATCTTCATAGAACCTCCCTAGAGACTTTGTCATATGCCTTCTCGAGGTCGATGAAAACTATATGTAAGTCTTTCTTCCTCTCTATACTGCTCCACCAACCTCCTAATAATATGGATGTCTTCTATGGTTGAACGCCCACTGGTTCTCAAAAATAGACGCGCTTCTTCTCACCCTTATCTCCACGACCCTTTCCCAGACTTTCATTGTGTGGCTTAACAACTTGATACTCCTATAGTTGTTGCAACTCTGAATATCACCTTTGTTTTTATTTAATTTCTCAAATTGAGAATTCCTTGGGGATATCTCCTCCCAAACAACTCATTTTCCTCATTGACCCGATCCAGACAACAAAGGCTTTTTAGATGGACTCATTTGGGTCTATTCTAACATAGACATCCGCACCTCAAGAATTCTTCTTCAACATCTTTTTTTGTTTTTTCAGCCAACAGTAAGTCTAACTCTACCTCTCCTATTAGAAGAAGACCGCGATTTCTTTTTAATGAAGTAAGAGATGTCATTAATAGGAATCAAGTTGATGCAAGATAGTATAGGAGTGTAGTAATGTTAGCTCCAGTATATGTAGTAATGTTAGCTCCAGTATAACAAGAAGACCACCAGTTCTTCACCAAATATGAAAGTTTTTGGCTTAAGTCACATGTCAAACTTAAAGTATAGTCATTTTTTAGAACGGTAAGAAGTTATATATATGAATATCAGCACAAAGGCGGTGTTGCAACCATATTACTGTTCAAAAATGGAAACAAAAGTGAGTATTTGTTCTTACAAAGATTCTATAACATCTAAATGTGAGCCTAGATCAGAAGAAACATAAAATTTCACTCTGAATTATCTAATATGTAGAGTCAGAATTCTTTTATAATAGCTTCCTGAGTGTTAATTAGAAATTGCATAGACCCACAAGGAACCCATTGTCATACTTTATGGTGTCAAACCCACAAGCTCACTGTCAAAACTACTCATAAGGTATATGAGGCGTTGTATGTGAGCTCTTGTGCCTAATACATCTAATATTATTAATGACCTTCTCATTCTTTCAACAATTATTATGGAACTTCCAACAACGGGAAACTCAAGAGTTTTCCCTACCCTGCTCAGAAGAAGAATAAAATTTCACTAGCACTTGGGCGAAAAGAAAGGTGGAGATTTCAAGAATTTCAGAATGTGCAGATTTAGAGTGTCAAAAGACATTTGAACAAATGGATGGGTGTAATTTATTAGGGTTTTCATAAGCCAATGATGACAACGCAGGCCTTGAATAGTCATGGGAACAGCAGTGCCAAAATTTGCTTCTTCTCGAAAGGAACTGGCTATTTATATGTTTTCTGAGATTTCAAGCTGATGAGTTGAGAGTTATCATATTTGATAGTGCGAAAGATAGGTAGGAAAGAAAGAAATAAGATAGTGATAAGAAAAGCTTTTGGAAGGTCACAAGTACTTAAAATGATTAAACACCTAACATATTTCTTCACTTGCAATCTGAACAAGCTACCATATTCCTAGGAGTCAAACAAATACAAAATACAACATTGCTTCATTGCAATGACTTCGATGGTAAGACCAGAAAAAAATTACTAAAACAATCACTAGAAGATACCGTCTGCAAATTAAACTGTTCCAAGTACCCATCCTAAAGTCAATCAGTGAAGTAGAAACAAAGCGGCAGCTTGAAGTAGAAACCATAGTCTGATCTAATAACCCAAAATTCCAAATCCACATTCATCAATTGTAGCCTCGAGGAGAGCAAAATTAAAATGATCAAGAAGGTTTTCTTCAAAGTGACATCATCTACCCGAGCATTGTAATGAACCGGTCTACAAACACTTCTTCTATTACTTCAACAATGAAAAGAAATTACAACTCAATTGAATATATGTAAATGACGGCTAATACTAACAATGGAATTGAAAATACAAGGATAGATAGAAGGGTGATGAGAAGCTCCTCAGAATGGAGATGAGAGGAATCAAACACTTTACTCGACAATACCCATAAGCCTATTTTGCTCCCATAAGTCGCTATTTATCAATCCGGATCCCAAACATAGCCGCTTAATCGGGTGTTGGGCTGCTTTGCCAATAATGGTTTAGGCCCATTCACAACAATACCTCTGGCCCAATAAGAACCTTTTCCTCACGGTTCGAGTAGTCAAGCCTTACATCAACTTGGTCTGGCCCATCTGGCATATTCACAACAATACTTCCCCCTGAAATGAGAACCCTGTCCTCAAGGTTCGAGTAGAGCCAAAACTAATGAGGAAAATGTAACACTCTCGTCAAACAATTTCTCAGAAAAATTCTGCACAAAAACATCTGTTTTGTGTAAATTCCTGGCCATGTTATAAAGATAGAAGGCAGTGGCACCTCCAAGTTCTCGATGACATCTTCTGGGGGCATGTAACAAATTCCTAGAAGTGATGAAGACCCTGGAATAGCTAGCATTTCCACAGTGGATCGAATCAGCTCATTATACAAATGAACAGATAGAGAGAAAGATAAGCAATCTTAAAAACAATCTTAGGAACAACCATTTGCTCAGCCAAGTTAGAAGAAAACCAAAGAGAAGCCTCAGTGAAAAAGTAAGGAAGCTTCACCCATACTTTCTCCCGATAGCGAAATGCAATGCGCCACGCATTGGGCGTATAAATAAAAGATGAGGAATCCGTGGTCTTGAACACTTCACCTCAAATGGGATTGTTTCTCCATGACAACAGTCACACTGATAGATATGGCAAAGAGTATGACGTGTTGATGCAAGTTTACTATCGTTTGCAAAGTCGTGCTTTGCAGCTTCTACATATGCATAAGGAGCACTCGCCAACTTTCTCGCCTTTTTACTGGTAGAACATGAAAATCCTTCTCAATGAGCATTATTGTAATGCAAAAATCGGTAGCACAAAAACACACTACCCTCTCAAACTCCAAAACTAGGGTGAAGGAAACTGACTGCTTTGTAAAAGAATATACAGTGAATTTTGGCATGACAATAAGGAAAGAGAAACCCGTACTGAAAATTAACCGAGTTGAAGCAAGAAAAAAGGATGTAGAGTCAGGTCGTATGGCGGATCCAATGACATAGTAGAAATCAACATTGCCGATGTGTTGAAAGAATAGGGATGTAGAGTCCAATGCCAGACGAGGCAGACCAAGTTGATGTAAGGGTTGACTGCTCGAAACTTGAGGACAAGGTTCTTATTGGGGCCGCAGGTATTGTTGTGAATGGGCCTGGACCAGTATTGACAAAGCAGACCAACACTGGATTAAGTGTATATGTTTGGGATCCAGGTTAATAATAGTGACTTATGGGAGCAAAATGGGTTTATGTATATTGTTGAGTAAATTTCTTATTCCTCTCATCTCCATTCTTAGTCTGAGCTTCTCATCCCCCTTCCATCTATCCTAGTATTTTCAATTCAATTTTTCAAGTGTTAGTATTAGCGGTCGTTTACATATATTCAGTTGAGTTGTAATTTCTTTTCATTTTTGAAGTAATAGAAAAAGTGTTTGTACACCGGTTCATAACATTGGTTCTTTCATTGCTCGTACTCCATGGCTGGTTCACCTCCGGCAGCGGTGGTCTTGGATCGTTTCACCGGCGCCAATCCAGTGGGCTGGATTTTTCGAGTTGAGTCATACTTCACCTTCTAAGGCATCCCCAAAAAATTTTGGCTCTCCGTAGCTTACATCTACCTCGATGGCGAAGCACTTGTGCGGTTTGATTAGGTTTATCGCAGTGACCAATTTAATTATTGGAAATATTTCACTAAGAAATTACATATCCATAAGCGGAAACAAATCTTAGCTGCTCTGATGGAGTGTCTAACCACTTCACATGTCATTTTCCCTTCCTTCGTTATGATACTATAGTTCTACCCGTGGCTCCGGCATCTTACTTTGATGATATGACCAACCTTTCTTACGCCTCTGATCTTAAATATGTTGTTAAAAGCTGGAAACTCCAAAGATGACTCAATTATGGATGCAGTGCTCGATGAAAACCCAGTCCCTAAGCTTCACCCTTAATTTGGTAGCGAATATATCCGAGGAATTGCCTTTGCATGTGATCACGTGCAGTAGCTAATCGAGTAGCTCTAAAAGTATGAAAGCATATTTAACAATGAAACTGACCAAGAATTTTCTTTTCAAAAAACTTTAGCAAATATGAATCACATGGAGAGTTCGATCTTAGCTCAGGATGGTGCCTTACCGCACCACAGGAGGACGTACAGTAGCGTTCATGGTGGTGCTTCATACTACCAATGTACTGCATTGAACTCCAACTTCCTTAGCTTCCTGAATCTCCTTTTCTTTGTGTTCACAAACTTTTAAGTTGGTATTTCTTTTTTTTCCTGCATATTTCTTCTATATTTTTCAAATAAGACGTGTGCTTCCTCTTCAAAGTCTTCGAACTGTACTCCAACTTGTTTGTTCAAGAGTTGACATGGTACTTATGCTCTCGTACACATAGTGGGAAAAAAAGGTGTATGTGGAGATATTCAACTCATGTCCCCATTCATGTACTATTTTGAGACCAAAATATGTGACAATTTTCCATGTTAGTAGTATGAAATAATTTTCTTCACCTTATTCTAGTTATATCCAACTGTACCACCTGAAATTGTCGGATGATTTGCTTAGTTAACTCGGACCTCCATGTCAGCAATTGAGCATATGTATTCTGATTGAGCTGCTACAATTTAAATCAATCCAATCAGCCAACTTTGTAGTATTCTTAGAGATCTTGACTCTTAATACCTTGTGATTTTGAGCATTAAATGTCTTTTTGGGCTTTTGACATTAACCCCTTAATTTCATCTGTTCAATTAAATTGAATTGAAACGAAGTCATTCCTAATAAGAAGTTTCTAGTCGTCTTTCTAGAGGAGCGAGTAAAGATGATATGGACTATCCCGGTTTGGCCATTACAAACCTAGACCATGATACCTTCGTAACCAAAGCGTCACAACATCCAAAGGTGACCTTTGGGTTCTTAAGTGGGAGGGGGGCAAGGAGCACGTAGTAATGTCCAATGTTCTAAAAAAACGCTAGGCGGGACCAGGGCGGGAAGTGGCCGCCTAGCGCCTAGGCGGGGGCCTAGGCGTTTTTTTTTTAAAGATTCTCAATGTAAAAGAATTAATTCTACTCCATCAAAATTGGAAAATTGACTAATTACGTACGATAATGAAATTACATCTCAATTTCAAGTCATGTTTTAAATTAAAAGAACTTTTGCATGATTTTAATTTCTTAAATCCTAATTGGTGTCGAATGCGGGTTTAAAATGAGGCTTTAATTTTAACTAGGCTATTTACAAAATTATTTGGCAATTTTTAAATTTAAAATGTGACCACATTTGTAAAATATAACCACAATTGATTAAGGCTTGTTTTAAAATTTAAATCACAATTTCTGGGCGACATTTGCTTTAAATCAGCCGAGCCCATGTCAAAACGACTCAAACTCGGGCCAGGCCCATTTTTGGACGTAAACTCAGAAGAGCTAAACCCCTTTTCCCCACTTTCTCATTTCTTCACGTTGAGAAGGCTTGGAAAACCCTAGCCGCTCAAAGCCCTTCGTCCCCAAGTGTCGTTTTTGGCAACGAGAACAGAGTACGGTTCGGTCGAAGAGGGAAAGGGCATAAATTGCCCTTCCCTCTCTCATCTCACGCCACCATACCACCACTCCCGACCCCAGGTGAGGTTCGCCCCTCTGTTTAGGGTAAGATAGGGTCGCCTGGGGTAAAATCGGGACGGTCTGGGGGCGCCTAGCGCCTAG
Source organism: Przewalskia tangutica (assembly GCA_029844215.1). Taxonomy (NCBI): domain Eukaryota; kingdom Viridiplantae; phylum Streptophyta; class Magnoliopsida; order Solanales; family Solanaceae; genus Przewalskia; species Przewalskia tangutica. The sequence goes on from CM056722.1 coordinate 12,305,963, forward strand.
GCGGCAGCCCAGACCGTTTTTTAGAACACTGGTAATGTCGACCACTACATAAGCCACTAGTGGCCATTGAGAAAGCGAGTAACACCTTGTATAGGTTCTGTAGAGCTTAAAGAAGCAAGCCCCTATCAGATAAAGCCATTGCCCGCTAGCTTTAGCTAACAAACGTTTTTCAAATGGCTATTATGTTAATCCTTTTAATATCCAAATCGGATTCGACATTTCCTATTTGTGAAATTTGTGAAAAAAAAGGGTTGTCTAATATCTTTCTTATTAGGTGACACCTCAAGGGGACTTTAAGAACCAAAATGGAGTTTTAATTACTAAATCACTTTCCAACGGTTTGTTCTGGGTTCATTTAGATCTAATCCTAAATTATATTTCAGGAAAGATCTAACATAATTTTATACGAATACTGTCAGGAGATAGAGTTCAAATTGAAGTAAGTCCTTGGGCATATAATTTATCGACTCCACGATATGTGGGTTCGGTCATCCAAAGCTCTCTTCAACTGGCTCATGGCTAGATCGATGGTTTTCGGGTCAAATAGGAAGAACTAAAAGGTTCCACCTCTGAAAGCGCCTACACTTTTTGAAGGATGATGTATCCCTATTTTTTAGAAACTGAGCAACAAAAGGGGTCATGAAAACTACATTTTGGTCTGATTCTATAGTAAAGAACGCTGAAATAATAATTGGGCCATGAGAGATTCTTTTAAGTATTGCAAGAGAAAGGGCCCGCTGATAGAGCTAGGAGGGGAGGCAATACTTGTTATGAGAGAGGCATGGCCCGTTACATGGCCCCCTTAAAACCTAATACTCCCTTCGTCCCAAAAAGATTGTCTTAGTTTGACTTGGCATGGAATTTGAGAAATAAAGGAAGACTTTTGAAATGTGTGGTCCAAGACAAGTCTAAGATATTTGTGTGATTGTAAATAATCGAATAAAGTTATATTATTTCTAAAAATATAGAAATGTGTCAATCTTTTTGGGACAAACTACTAAAGAAAGAAAGACAATCTTTTTGGGACGGAGGGAGTACTTAATAAGGATTTGTTATGCGCGATATGCCGACGACTTACTACTTGTTATGCGCGATAAAGCCAACGAATATTTTTCTTCAGATATGCCAACAATTGTTGACCTATATTTTTTTTATCAAGAACCAATTGTTGATCTATATCCGGAAGATACTCAAGTCGTAATTTCTCATAGGGAATTGTGCCTTTAGAACCTAATTTTCGAATATAAATTCTGGGCCTCTCTCCTTTTCTTTTGGATAACTTAATTTTTTTAATCAAAAACCATATCGTCATCCCTGCAAGGAGCTAATAAACTCTATATCAACTTACCCCCCCCCCCCTCATACATATCAAACCAAGAAGCTAAGTTACACAAACATATAAACTTCAACATATGAATAGAGTTACTTTTCAACATTTGTGGGGTTAAGGATTTTCCTAATAGCTATTTGTTCTGCATAGGCAGTAATGAGTTGAAAAAGACTTGGAGCTCTATTTCAAAACATCTCAGGTTCCTTGCTCTCCAAATAGTCCAGAAAATACAAACCGAAATAGACCTCCAAATCTTTTGGTGCTTCTACACACTATATTGCAGCTTGATCTCTTGTAGCACAATCTGTTTCCATTGGCTTCCTCTCCGAACTCTAATTTTTATTTCTCCTATGACACATTTTCCAAAAGAAAATTCACTTTTATCTTGAAACTATAAACTAAATATGAGTATACACCTATACGTAAATTTTCTTCTTGAGTGAACAACAAAAAGCAAAGAAAAGCTTTCTCGTCATCTGTACATATATATACTGCTATACCATCTTATATTTTTTAATATACACCAGAAAGAAAGAATAGCTAACTGGAAGTCAGAGAGTCAGAGACTCTCTTTATTAGGAACTTAGACTACCTATACGTTGGAAACAATAAAAAAAAGACTACTTATAAGTTGGTGACGCCATTAGAAAGAAGTCAATTCGTCGCTATAAGAAAGTACTTTTGAACTAATGCCACATTCTCTGCGTCAACAAGGCAAGTGAAAAAAAGAAAAATGAGTAAGGGCTCAGGAAGGTAGCACGGGGGATGTAGCAATTCTTATTTCTGAACCATCTATTGGATAAAGAGAATCAGAACATGCTGGTTGACATTTAATAGTAATCACATTACATAATACGGTACCTAATACATTGATGTTTAGTAGTATTATTTAGTTATCGCTATCTGTTGTTGCATTTGTTTTGTATCTTGCTACTTTGTTGTCTTATTTTTCTTACAATTCTATGTCAGATACATTTCTTCTGAGTCGAAAACAGCAGCCTCTCTACACCAAAAAGGCCCTGCAAGGTCTGCGTATATCCTACTCTCCTATCCTCTCCAGATCCCACTTGTAGGATTACACTGCGTATGTTGTTATTGTATTAAATAAAAATTCACCTTGAAAGATGAGGTTTTTCTAGTGGCGAGAGTACTCTACTTCCAGCCCAGGGATTGGCAGTTCGGTGAGTCACCGTTCTAAAGAGAAAAAAAAGGCAAATAAGGCAGAACACATTACTATTTAAAATCTATTAGTATTTCTTTACTTCTAACATCAATAAGTAGAATTACTGACTTCAGCATTAAAGTATACAAGAATCTACTAAATATCTGAGATTGAAGAAGGCAACTTACGTTTTAGACAAAGCATCAAATATATTCTGAGCTTCAGCAGTAACACCAATCCCAAATCTCTCAGCATCTATCTCTGCTTGTCTGCAAAATTTAATTCATAAATTCCAACTCATACAAATAGAATCTTTTTTCTGATGACAAAGGGGAACGCAGTACAGGTAAACCCCGCTCCAGCGCACTAGCCCGCAAACCACACAGGAGAGATAACCCACGCAACAAGCTCAACCCAGAAAGCAAATCCCAGCATGGTGTTTCAAATCTCAAATTGAATGTTAGCAAAAGCAAATTGACAATTACCTTAAAGCAGAATCTTCTCTGGATTGAAGGCTACTGAGATCAAGAAAACATTTATTAGTATCAAGTGGGTCTTCTTGGGTTTGACCAAGAAAACTGAACTCTTTAATATAGTTGGCTTTCAATAGCCTTATGTCTCTCTTTGGCCCTGTTGCAGAAACCCCTTCTTGTAATTTCAAATAAATAGTCAAGGAAAACAATTTAAGACATCAAAATTAGTAAAAAAAGAAATATGAGAAATGTTAATAAAAGGATATGAAGAACAAGGATGTTGGAGGGTTTGTCAAAGGCGATAACTTGTGCATCAAACTGGTCGCCAAAAGTTGTTTTGATAGATAAAATGCATCCAACTGCGAACTCTTCGTTGTTGTAAGCTTCCATAGCAGGGCAACTCTGAGATGAATGGGAATACAAAAACACTGCTCTTCAATTTGGTTTGTTGCCAGGGAGAAAATGACTTGAAAGCCCAAAATCATATGAAAGAGGCAAAAGCCCAAATTACAAACCCCTCAATTTAGGACCAAATTTGTGCATTTTTTTGCACGTATTTTCCTTAAAGGCACTTGTCTTTAAATTTTCCCCGTGGACTTTAGAATCTTTAATTTTTGTTATTCACTTAAATTTCAGGTTCGAAACTCTACTCAAGCAAAAATAAAAAAAAAATCACATGATAGAGTTTGGTTTCGTAAAACAGAATTTATGGCAAATCTGTCTTAAGGTAGAGTTTGCATGCCTACATTAAGGTGGAGTTTGCTATCTTAAGGCAAACTCTATCGGATAAGGCAAAGTTTGGTTTGAAACTCTGCCGGTAAATTTTGAAACTCTGTCTTGCGAATTCAAATTATGTCCTGCGATTTTTTTAAATTTTTTATTGAGTGGGGGCTTAAAGATTTTCAATTTGAGTGAAAAAAAATTAAAGACCACCCCGAAATAAGGGCATTCCTCCGAATTGTTAGGAGATCTCACGTGTATGATAATGATAACTTAATTATGGCTTTAGGTCATCTTTCTGTTCAAGTAAAATACAGAGCTTTTAGTTTTATTTCATCGTGTGTATGCAAAGAAAAATGAGCATTTGATAAAAAAGACTATGTTACGTTAAGCGAATAAATTAGATAAAAAATATTTATATACATAATATATAAATACAGAACCCGTCGTAAACATAAATTAGTATTTTTTGGAAATTCTCGGTAAGAAAGAAGGAGATGTTCACTTTTTCATGAATAATTTTTTACTTTATTTAAGAATTAGTGTTTGAAAATGAAAATTTCAAATCTAATTTGAAATTGGAGTTCAAATTTGAAAAACAAATTATAACTTGTTTTTCCATCTTCATAATTTCAAATAAAATGCAATCTTATCTCTTTTGTAAAAAGTATAATCAAACACATCTTCATAAATATCAAATAAAATTAAAAAATATTTAAAATTTATAGCCAATCGCCTACCTAGTGTACGACAAGTGCACACATATGCACTTGGAGGATTGCTATTTAAATCATAGCATAATATTAAAAAATATTTAATGTTTAGCTATTTCAAAATCAATTTTGGTTATGGGACTGGAGTTGAAAGTGAGTTTCATGTTACAGACTTCAGACATGATGGTCTGAAGTTAGACATGTCAAATGCTATCTTCAAAATTGTATAGGTGAAGTTGGCATGTTAGTTATATATTTAAATCTCAGAATTTTAAACATGAAGTTTGAACTACCAATTAACTTGAGACCTAAATCAATTATGCATAGTAAAAAATTGTTTTGATTAATTCAATTGAGATCTTAAGCTTTAATACAAGTTTTGGTTGAGATTGATTTCATTTCTTGTGTCTACCTTATATCTTTACTTTCTTGTTGTTTTCTTCGATCCACATTTGATATTGTATCAACCATCCTCGACCTTTCCTGCCTCGACGAAGTCACGACCTCGGGTATATAATCCTGATCACGAACTTGTTGATGAGCCCAGTGGTGAGGATGATGACTTACACATTTTTTGTGGATTTGTAAGAATTTTATAAGTGTTTTGCAGATGTTTATGAAGATTTAAGTAATTTAACATTGTAGACTAACTTATGTGTTTCATAAGTGTTTGAGTGAAGTTCTGATTCAAATTTGAAGGAGTTTTGAATTTGATGTATTGTGGGTTGTAGAATGTTTAAGGATGTGTTTGTTATACTTTGTTGGATTGTTGGCACCTATTTGAGCTGCAAAAGCAGCCAAATTCTGGCACTTTTCTTGCAATAAATTGCAAGAAACCGACCTTATGAAGTCGGTAATAAAAAAATTATTATATACATGAGGTTGAAAATTTTAAATTATTATAATAATAATTAACAAGATTTCGACCTCGTGAAGTTGGGAAGTTCTAAAATAAAATCTATTTAGTTTACCGATCTCATGAGGTCGGTAATATTGAAAAATATAAAATTACCAAATTAATTTACCATGTAATTTAATTAATTATTTTGCAATGTAAAAATAATATCGACCTCATGAGGTCGGTTAAATTTTCCGACCCACCCTTTACTGACCTAGGCTTGAGGTCGGTTTTTGAGGTCGGATTTTACCATTTTCTGACCTCATGAGGTCTGAAATTTGGCTTGAAAAAACTGTCTGATCTACTCCTATTTATTGCTTATTTCTTCCACAAATAATTAATTATTGTTTAAAACTATTCAATTTAAATAAAGGAGGTTCAGATTTTAATTGCTAATACGTGCATATACACAAAAGAGAATATAACCAATATAATATATTTAGAAAAACATTGTACATCATATCTGAACCTAACCAAGTAAATTATATAAACATGTTAATAACCGTAATTGAGCTCTGCATATGGACTATCCTTGGAGATAATCAATCTATGTGTATACACAGAGTGTATTTGCAGGAAAGGAAAGAAAGGAAAAGAATAAGAAAAAGAAAAGGCGTAGGGGAGAAGAGAGTGGGGGTGATAAAGAGAGAGAGGGGAGAGAGGAGAAGATATTTGTGAAATCTTTTCTTCTTTTATTATTTCAACTAATGAACAATATAAGTAGAGGCTCCTACTTATATAGTAGTAAGCAACATACAGAAAACCAGCAAACCAGCACTAATGCAAAATATAAAACTAATGCAACAAAACAAACTAATGAGAACTAATGAGATGAATTACTCATTCACTTAATAACTTCAACATCCCCCCACAAGTTGGGTACTAAAAATAGATCTTTCATACCTATCTTGGACAGTAAATACGCATGGTGACCTTGAGTTAAACTCTTAGTCAAAACATATGTTGGTTGATCAGAAGTGACCAAATATAGAGTCGAAACCAGACCCTGATGCACTTTCTTCCGAATGAAATGGCAGTCGATATCTATATGTTGGTACGCTCATGAAAGACTGGATTGGCAGCTATCTGGATTGCTGACTTGCTGTCACAAAACACAGAAATAGGCACCTTCAGGACAATTCCTAGTTCAGTAAATAACCCCGAGAGCCATACCACCTCTGCCACAACTGAAGCCATGCTTCTGTACTCAACTTCTGCTGAGCTCTTGGATATAGTGGGCTGCTTCTTGGACTTCCAAGAGATGAGGGAAGCTCCATAAAAAATGAAGTAACCGCCATCGATCTTCCGTGTTGATACATGACGCCAATCAAGATCACAAGAGGCGCACACCGAGATCCTCCTGCTGACATAAAAATTCCCAAACCAGGTGATTGTTTAAGATATTTGACAACTCTGTTAGCTGCCATCATGTGAGACACTTTTGGGACTTGCATAAACTGGCTCAAATTCTGAACAGCAAATTCTATATCATGCCTCATATTGGTCAGATATAGGAGCCTACAAATGAGTCTCTGATAAATTGTAGAATCCTCCAACAAAGGATCTTCTTTCACGCCGATCCCCTCATTCTCTCAGAATTTACGACCATATACTGATCAAAGACCAGAGAAGTCAGATGAGTATTCGGCTCCATTGGTGAGCCCACTGGCTTAGCATCTGTAAGTCCTATATCAGTCAACAATTCCAGAGAATACTTCCTCTGGTGCATCACTATTCCACTGCTATTTTTAGCAAATTCAAACCCCAAGAAATACCTTAAGTCTCTTATGTCTTTGATATTGAAGTGTTGTTGCATCACAAATTTAGTATTAGTAATGAGCTTGATGTCATTTCCAGTTATGAGCAAGTCATCCACATAAATGAGAATTATCACCAAGCTGTCTCCATCTCTCTTGGTAAGAAGTGAATAATCAAAATGGCTTTGTGTAAATTCAGAGGACACCAAAGTATCAATGAGTTTAATATTCCACTGTGATCGGTGTATTTTATATACATCTTTTGAGTCAGTTTTAGTTAGTCTTTTGTCCCGTTTTGCACATATAAGTGTCGTATTAGGATAGTTTTTCTTTCTTTTGAGTCAAAGTGGTTAAAATGGCCAAATGGCGGAAAAGGAGCAAAAAGAGGGCAAAAGAGGAGATGCCAGAGCCGAAAACAGAGAAAGTGGCGAACGAGGGCGAATCCAAACTGGCAGCGCGCCTCGCAGCCTAAAAGCGAGGTCGCGCGCCACCATTCAGAGAGAGGCATCTGCACACGCGCGCCTCGAAGACGGATGCAGGTCGCGGTGCCTAAACATCCGAGAAGCACAGAGTTGCAGGCCGCGCGCTCGCATGCCAGATATCGGCCGCGGCGCCAAAACACCCGGACGGACAGATCTCCGGCCATGGCGCTGTCACAGGCAGCCGACGCTGAAAATTAGGTTTTTGACGAATTTACGGGCACAAGGAAAAGAGGAGGCGGTTTCAGCCTATAAAAGGAGAACCCTAGGCGGTTTTTAGGTTCCCTTCGCACACAACTCAAGACTTTTGCTTGAGATGGATACCATTAATTTAGTAATTTCTTTTCCCTTTCTTTACTTTATTTCGATTTTGTATGATGAGCATGGAATTAGTTCTTGTCATGTAAATGGCTAGGAACTAATTCTCTTATAAACTTTCTATGTTGAATTGCTTGAAACTTATGTTATAAATTAATGCACGCTTATGGTTATTGTTCTTATTGTGAGATCTATCCAATAATTGAGTTGAATTCTTGGTAATTAATTGACAACTAATTATCACTATATGATTTCTAATCAGTTACAAAAGAGGATTGTGAATATCTTTGTAAGTTGGGTAGACATTCTTGGATTGGGGATGAAAATACCTCAATTATTTATGTAAGCGTTGATGAGAGGCTTAACAACCCTAATTTTGCGCATTGTGCGTGACGGCCAACTAGGTTTTGTTCTTAATCCTCCTATAAAGTTACCCTTATCACCGAAAGGTAGGTAAGGAACGATCTGGGTTGAGTGTTTATATAACCCTAACGGGAGTATAAAGCGATTTAAATAAACTGCTTTCTCCAAAGAAGAATAACATAAGTAATGCATTAGTAAGTAGCATAAGCGGATAGTGAGGATACATAGAAGCCCTATTCTCATCACTCCTTAAGTAAATCTTTATACTCTAAATAGCTTTTGTAATTCTTAGTCATAAACAACCAATCAATCATTAATCCACCAAATAGATACTAGAAAATAGATAATTGGTACTTGAACCCTAATCCTAGAGGACGATATTCGGTCTTATCTAAGACTATACTACTTGATACGATAACGTGCACTTGCGTTTAAGTGTGTGCATCTTAACGCGCATCACACTGTCTGAAGGCTTGTTTAATCTCATACAGTGACTTGATCAGCCTACAAACCTTTCCCTTTTCATGTGAAACCTTGTGGCAACTGCATGCAAACCTCTTCATGAAAATCTCCTTGTAGGAACTCATTGAACACATCCATCTGATGCACAACCCATCCTTTTGCAGCAGCTAGTGAAATCACTGACCTAACAGTGATCATTTTAACCACTGGTGAAAAAGTATCTTGATAGTCAATGCCCTCCTTTTGGTTACACCCTTTTGCCACAAGTCTTGCTTTGAATCTTTCAACTTCACCTGATGTTTTGTACTTTATCTTGTATACCCACTTGTATCCTATAGTCTTCTTACCACTTGGTAGATCAATTATCTCCCAAGTTTTGTTATCTTCCAAAGCTTGAATTTCATCCTTCATTGCCTTCACCCACCTATCATCCTTGGCTGCTTCAAGGTATAATGATGGTTCATGTTCCTCTAAGATCTTGGTTAGAGAACTCTTGTAGGACACATATAGTCCTGTGTAATTCACTGTGTCAGATAATGGATATGGAGTGCACTTGTCCTAGCTTGTGAAGATATTTGAATATAGTCTTTCACCTGTGTGAAGATATTTGAATATAGTCCTTCATCCACACATGTGGTCTTCTTTCCCTCATGTTGTTTCTTCGTACAGGTGGAACAGGAAATCCAGGTGGTACAGAAGGACCTGATACAACTTCATTCAACACATCAATGTTAGAGGAAACCAGAAGACCATTACCATCTCTTATCCTCCTACTGCTAATGATATGTGTCCATATCCTCGGGTGATGTCATCATTCAAGAAAGTTGTTGTAACAGCACCATGTGGATCAGAAACAACACCATGTGGAACAACAACCTCCTCTAGAGCCTGAACTTTTGTGTCATGAACCTCAAGAGTAGAAAAATAGTCCTCCTCCAATTACGAACTCCTGGTCATGTTATCGCTTTCTTTGGACTTCTGAAAGGAAAAATGCCTTCATGTAAGGACACATCTCTGTGATGAAAATACTTTTGTTGAGTAGATTTAGTAATTTGTACCATCCGTCTAGCGAATAACCAATCATCACCGACTTATGGGCCTCAGATCAAACTTATATTTCTTGACTAAATTTGTAAGATAGCACAAACACCCTACAACCCCATGTGGGACATTGATGGTTTCTTTCTCAACATTTTCTCATAAGGTGAAATGTTCCTATTACTACTGAGATGGAACTCTATTAATAATATAAACGTTGTTTTATGCAATCACCCTGAATCTTCTTTGAGATGACTGAAACTTAATAGCTCTTGCAAGTTCCAATATATGTCCATGCCTTCTTTCCACTACCCCATTTTGTTGTGGGGTGTATGAACATAAAATTTGATGTATGATCCCCAACTGACCAAATAGCTCATTACAGGAAATATTAAAGAATTCAGTGCCACTATCAGACCTAATGGACTTAACACTGACATCAATCGTGTCTTGATCATCAGAAACAATTTTTTCAATACGTAAACTACATCCGACTTTGTAGTCATCAAAAATACCCAAGTTCATCTAGTATAGTCATCAACAACAAGTGAAGTACCTCATCCCATTATAAGTGGGAATTACATATGTCCCCACACATCAAGATGTAACATCCGAAAGCGACCTCCGATTTTCTAAAACTGTATGAAATGGTCTTGATTCTCAAAGCGACCTCCGATTCGATAGTCTGATTCTGATAATGCTGATTCTGATATTGTGTTTGCTGATATCCATTGTGGTCATCACCCCATACACCACCTATTACTGCTGCATTCACCTTCCTTTTATCTTTCAAATCACTGGGATATCCTACTAGTTTGTAACATTTATCTCTGATGTGTCCTTGCTTTTTACATTAGTCACAATACATTAGCTTGTAGCAAATCTCCCTTGTGTGCCTTTTCATCTGGCAGTGGTCACATAAGTCTCCATTCCTTGGCTTGTTTTGAGGGAATCTGTTTGCCATGACCATTGGATCACCAAGCTGTCCTACAACTGTGTTTCCTCCTGAAATCAGCTTCTGGCTTTCGTCTTGTGCTATCATAGCATAAGCTTGGTTTACATTTGGTGTAGGTGACATCAACAGTATGTGACTTCTCGCTTGATTGTAACCATCATTTAGTCTCATAAGAAATTCAAGTAATCTCTGAATGGCAAGATGTAATGCATACTCTCTAGGACTGTTGCATTCACATGTAGGTGGTGGTACGATCGAGTCGATTTCATCCCATAGATCTTACATTTTTTAATAATAGCTGGACACTGGCATAGCTCCCTGGTGCAGCATTGTTAGTTCCTTCTTTAGTTGATAGACTCTCGAAAGATTTATTTTGTCAAATCTTTCCTTTAGATCCTTCCAGATTGCATAGGCAGTAGATTTATACAATGTACCACTTAGTAGGATTTTGTTCACGTTCCTCATTATCCACGAAATCACCATCGCGTTGCATCTGTCCCACTGCTTCATCTGATTTATACCGTAAGTATCTCGCTTCACAGAACCATCGATGAAGCCAATCTTATTCTTTGTTAGAAGATTCAACTTCATCACTCGACTCCATAGGGTGTAGTTCTCCATTCCAATTAGTTGTATCTCTACTTGTACTGCTCCCGGTGTATCGGAAGCATTTAGGAAGAGTGTGATTATGATCCACAATATTTATGTTTATATTCGAAGTTCCTTCATCATTAATAATACTATTGGTAAAGTTTCCTCCATAAAATTGTTTATAGATTTCACCTACTGTGATTCAATCACGATTCGACGAACTCAACTACTGTGAATAATAACTTCAACAGTACAATTTCTTGTAGTCGGATCAACACTAACCAAGCATAATACTCTTCATTATTCTCATCACAATTACGTGTTCTTACAAATTAAAGAACGCTCGTTCTTATATTAATCACAAACGGTACATTATTCTGTAACCGAATGCTTCTAGGAGTAATTTTTAAACGTCAACGTAACTTGTACCGGAGGATTTTGAAAAATACACCCTCTAATACATATTTACAGTTGGTTGATCATTCTTTCTAATACCCTAGACCTGTGAATCTCCTTCTTGTTCTTGGTCTTGCAAAAGAGAGACTTTTTCATCAGAAGCAGACACGTTGTCTTTAATGTCTTTCTTTGTCTCGCCTTCTTTGAGTTGTCCCCATAGCGTAGTGTAATAACCAAGTCCACATATACATGCACTCAACATGCTGCACATATCACCCATATAAGCGTTCTAGTTAATCCTACTTATAGTAATTGGTTACATGTAGTTATCTTTTAAGTAACCTGATAATATATAAAAGAGAAGGATATTAAACTTGCCTTCCGTAGTGGAAAGTAGCAGCAAAGAGTACACAACCACAAGTACTGGCAACTGGAACTCCGACAGGCTTGAAAAAGAGGGGATAAGAAGGTCCTTTCAAGCGCGTGCAACACATCTGGAAACTGCTACGTATTAAACTTCCGAAAATTGCCTATTACATATCAAAGCATCGCGTTAAAATTAGTAACTTAAAAGTCTGATTGCTTTAATATAAGTAGTTAGCTTACGGTTAAAACAATAACAAGAAGTTCAAAGTCAAGCTTAAGTCTCCAAACGCTAAGATTTTCCCCCATAAGTAGAGCAAATAGTGCAGATTGGATCGTTCCAAATAAGGTGTAAAGACAAGTTATTTTCATCACATGTGGGTGTTTCTTGCTACTTCCCGCCTGAAAACAACACAATTCCATTCAAATATTCAATATATTTGATAGGAGACGAAATTAAATAGAAAGGAGGCCATATATATACCTGAATGATATTCCAAATTGGAAGAGCAAAGGAAGCAGATGCAAACAAGAAGCAACCAAGAACCCAATTCTCATGTTTTGAAGTGAAGACGAGGAGCTTCGGTGACGTGGCAAGATGAAGAAAAGATGGAGAATGCTGCTTGACAACTGGACCTTTATAGAAAGTCATTGCTAATATCCCAACTATTGATATTAAGGTGCCAATAACTCTTACTATATTTCCTTGGCTCTTCCAGTCGATTCTTACTTTCCTAAAAAACAATAGGCTTTGGTCTTTAATACTGATAATCATAATTAGTTCCAAAATTTAGTAGTAACAATTTAAATTTCACTTTAAAATGCCCAATTTACCATTAATGAGGTAATTTACAACTATATAAATATCTGTAAATTAAGTTATTTTAGATCACATACACACAAAAAAAATCTTAAACTTTGTGCTCAATTTAACATAATCATATAAATTGAAACAAAAGCATTAGATTCTATGTTTTTGTGCGAAGTTCTGAGAAAATATAGAGAATATTCATACAGTCAAAATGATTAAAGTTCTCTTCACTTAGTCGATTCCCAATAATAATATAATTTCCCATATAGTGGTTTTTTGTTGTCTCCCATATAGTGGCTGAGGTTAATTTCTTGTCACATTTTTTTTCAATTTTGTTACTATATTAATGTTAAATATACATACAATATATACATGATATACATGTATATTGTATGTATATTGAACATATTTGACCAAATCAGAAGGACTCGTCGGCCCAAGTAGAGTCACGGAGATGATTTGGCATAAATTCCTAGTGTATATTTGGTATATAGTAGCCATAAGAAAGCTGGGCCAGAGGAGTGGCTGGGAATCGGGTTGCACACCCGGTCCGGACCACTGACGGATTTGGGGTGCGGGATATGTTCGAAACATGGTGAATTAAATACGGGGATATATCATCATCTAAAAAATTATACGAACTAGGCACGAAACTTTCTACCTTAGAAAATGGGAATTGGGACTCATTAAAAATAACATGATGATTAATAATGATTCGATTAGATGAGCAGATATGTAGCCATATTTGTAGAGCATGATACCAAAAAGAGTGAGTATTTGATATATAAGAGGGAGGATATTTGAAAAATTTACTCCATACATGCAATAAGAGTGGCATGTAGTACGTAGTAGGTAAGGTCCATCAATTGGAATAAAGGTAAGGTCCACAAGTGAATGGACCTACTACGTACTACATGCCACTCTGCATGTATGGAATAAAAATTTCAAATATTCCCCTCTTAATATAGTAACGAAATTGAAAAAAATGTGACAAGAAATTAACCTAAACCACTATATACTTTAGATATCCCCCCCCCCCCCCCCTTACTAGTGTTAAGAAATTGAAGGAGCTAGCAGCCACGTGCTGAGTTAGGGTTCATCGAAATTACACTATGTAAAAGGTTAAAATTATTTTTTATGAATATATAGTAAAAGTTAAAGGTTTAACTTTTTAGTATTTTTATATTTTTATATTTTAGTGAAAATTCCAGCTTCACCATTTCTAGCGGTCATAACATAAAAAAAGGAAAATAAGTTCACATAAATTGAAACAAAAAGAGTATTTTAGTTTGTAATTGTAAGAATGGATCTTGGGCCTAACTCAACCCCAAAAGCTAGCTTGTAGAGGGAGGATTGTCCAACTCCATATAAGGAGTCCATGTTCCCATTTCATATCCGATGTGGGACTCTTAACACTCCCCTGCACGACCAGACCTTGTTAACTGGAGCGTGAATAATATAATTTGGGGGCCCAACATCAGTGAACAAAGAATTGGAATGGACCTGACTCTGCTACCATGTAAAAAATGGATCTTGGGCCTAACTCAACCCCAAAAGCTAGCTTGTAGAGTGAGGATTGTCCAAGTACATATAAGGAGTCTATGTTCCCATTTCATATCCGATGAGGGTTTCTTAACAGTAATATTAAAATTGCAATCAAGAATATGCCATAGGTTTATAGAAAGAACCTGAGAATAATGGCAATAATGAAAGAGAAAGCAGGTATCATGTTGGCTGCACCACATGCAACTATTGGAGAACTATAACTTAGTCCCGCAAATGCAAGGTTCTGAGCTATTGTTACCCTGCAGTACCCATTATCTCATTAGATTTTATCGCATGACTAATCAAGTTTAATTTAACCGTATGAAAAATTAAGAGATCCAGTACTAACCCTACTAAACCAAGGATGAAGGCACGCGAAAGAAGGGGGAGCGTGAGTAATGGCTCCTCAGTCCTGCAATTAATTATATCAAAAAGAAGTATCAATTAAGTCACTCTTTATTTATGGAGAAGAAAGAAAAATGAATTCATGAAAATATAAATCACGAACTTGTCTCTTCTGTGGAAAAGGAAGGAGTATGGAATGAGAAGAATAAAGCTAAGAGCATTTGTATAAACAACGAATACAAATGAACTCATCCCTAACTTAGACATGGAGGTGCTCGCCATAATCGTCAAGAAAATGGTGCAAGCTTCTACTATGATCATGGCTGTGCATGGCAACATTTCTCCTATCGCAACCTTCACACCCATCTCTTCCTTCTTTCTTTTTCTTTTCTTTTATGTATGTTTTTCTGTCAATGTAGCTCCGGATGATCCGGTCTTCCCTATTTATGGAGGCCTATCAATTCAATTTTCTGTATACGAAAAAAAAAGGAAAAAAAAAGAACGTAACCTTTCAAGGAATGGTTAAGCTACTTGAAAGTGAATAAGCAACTCGAGTGACCCATGCATGGCACGGAAGGGGATGCAATAATTGTGTAATTATATTAATTGGAGTTTCGTTAAACTGAACTTCTCCACATGTACACTTACTATTTGTCCAACGTGGACTTTGAGAGCACGTCCTAACCAAGAATTAGATTTTGTATAGGTGGTCCAAATTATTTCATTTAATACTGATTTTAGTAATCCCACAAGGTTTAGGTTTAATTTGTGGCTGACATTAACAAAAGGTCTACTTAACTCAATTGGTCACTTGCGGTTAACACAGGAGCATCTTCACATTGCACAAGGTTAATTTAACCACAAGAAAGATAGTACTAATTTTAATTGAGTATTTGATTAATTGATTGGCTGTTCTGTTAGAGTACAATGATAATGGACAGTGAAGCAATTTAGAAAGAATGTTCTTTTGTCTTGGAAGGGAAGTACGTAGTAACCACAAGAATGCTGAGAAAGAAAAAATAATTTAAAGTAAAACGTCATGAGGGGCGACCACGTTTCTGGATATATTAAATATGTGGGCGCCTTGTCAGCTTTGGACAGACTGATTGTGTCAGATTGTCAACATGTTAGCAATCTGATCTTCTTATAAGAGTAACATCGTATCATATCTATATGGCTTATATATGACGTACATCATTTCAACTATTCCTTTATTGGTTTTACTTTTCTTTTTGAACAGAGGCATAGACTTCTATAGTTGAGCCAAATCGAGTTGTTCAGTCGAGTCTGTTAGGGGTCTTTGGTTTGAAGACAATGTTATGCCGAGAACCGTTAGAGATTTGTTATATTGGAATTAGTTATTATGGTATTATTTTTTATTAATTGTTTAGTTTGTTGTATTAAAAGTAATATGCATTGCAATTTTTTTAAGAAATAGCCTTCACCATATTTAGTAAAAAAAGGATTTGAGGGACCTCAGAGTTATTTTTATTTTCATTGTTTTATTCTAGGATAACTAATCATCGATTTGTTATTCCATTATTGCGACACTATTTTTAATCCTGAGATGAATATATCTCAGGATTATTAATCAAATAAGAGGTAAGGTGATACTAATTTTTTATCTCAACCGGGCCATTGGAAGCGTGGCGAAAGGCCCGGACACTGGCGGCCAGAATCACTTCGCTGACCTTCGATAGACAGCCGGCCCAAATACGACTGGGTCGCAAGCCAACATGCCCAATGGCGATGGCGGCCAATCGAAATCCCGGTTTGGGCAACAAGGCAATATGACCCAAAGAGCCCGATTATTTGGTCGATCGGTGATTTTGGGCCTCCTCGCCGCCCGATGGCGAGGCCCATTCAACAACGACCCATCCTACGGATATTGAACAGGGTATGCACACTCTTGGACTCAATCCACTGGATTCTAATTGGTATATGGACTCCGGGGCAACGTCCCATATGACGGCATCCCAATGTACACTCTCACCCTATTTTAATTTGAGCAAAGAAAATGGTATTGCTGTCGAAAATGATCATTCAATTCCAATAAAAGGTTATGGGTCAAACACACTGTCAACACCACATCCGCCACTGGTTTTAAATAATGTCCTGCATGCTCCCAAATTAATAAAAAAATTGGTATCTGTTAGGAAGTTTACTATTGATAATTGGGTTTTCTGTTAGATTTGACCCGTTTGATTTTTTCGTACATGACTTTCAGACGGGGAAGCTTCTCATGAGATGTGATAGCAAGGGGGAGCTATATCCAATAAGTTTATCAAATCCACAGTCTAAAGTTCCTTTCACTTTTGCAGCCTTGGCACCATCACTATGGCATGAACGTTTGGGACATCCGGGAGAGTCCGTTTTGGCCTCTCTTAAACAAAATAATTTTATTTCATGTACTCAAACTCCTTTTTTGAATAAGTGTCATGTTTGTGCCCTTGGTAAACATGTTAAATTGTCATTTACTTCTTCTACTTCATGCAATACTATGCCATTTGATATTTTACATTGTGATATTTGGACATCACCTGTTTTGAGTTCCTCATGTCATATGTATTATTTATTGTTTCTTGATGACTACTCTAATTATTTGTGGACATTCCCTTTGTCGAAAAAAACACAAGTGTTTTCCACTTTTCTAAACTTTAGAGCATTCATCCGAACTCAGTTTGAACGGGAGATTAAAAATATTCAATGTGACAATGAGATGGGAGAGAATTTGACAATAATCAGTTTTGGGATTTTTTCAAAACAAATGGTTTACAATTTCATTTATCATGTCCTCATACCTCTTCACGGAATGGGAAGGCGGAACGCAAAATTAGAACCATAAACAATATTGTGAGAACATCCCTCGCTCATGCTTCTATACCCCCCATTTTTGGCATCATGCGCTTCAAATGACAACCTACATGTTGAATATCCTTCCCCATAAAAACATGTCTTACCAAGCTCCACTAAAAATGTTTTACTTACGAGAGCCCTCATATCATCATTTGAGAGTATTTGGTTGTCTTTGCTACCCTCTATTTTCATCCACCATAATCACAAAACTTCAACCCCGGTCAACTCCATGTGTCTTCTTGGGATATCCTACGATTACATGTGTTATGACATCTCTTCCAAACGTATGATTATATGTCGTCATGTAATTTTTGATGAATCACAATTTCCTTTTGCCAAGATACATGACACCAGGACTAATACTTATGATTTTTTGGATGATGATAGACTCCCGTATCTAACTCATTTTTTCACGATTGGGACCACAAAAATGCGGATCAACGCAAATGGGCCCATCGACCAAGGCCGATGGTCAGCCATCGAAAAATACAATCGTGGCCCGGGCCATCGTGATTCCACGACCCGATGAGAATCCTTCTCTTGGACCAATCGCCGTCAGTTGGGCCACTCTGCAAATCCAGGCCCAATTCCACACCAACAGTCGGCCACCCGCATGGCGTTGGAGAAAATAGCTTGGCGATGGCGTTGACCATCGCCTCACTCTCGGCGATGGCGTCGATCCATCGCCCATTAAACGCCGACGATCACGCGATCAACATGGAATTAAAAAACCCAATGTCAAATACAATCTACACACTCAGGTCTCGAAATCACCTTTGTCTTGTAACCCCGTGTCTGCTCTAAAAGATCCTAATTGGAAAATGGTCATGGATGATGAATATCATGCTCTAATTAAAAATAGGACATGAGAGTTAGTACCTCGTCCATCTAATGCTAATATAAGTCGTTCTATGTGGATTTTAGCCATAAAGAAAAATTTAATGGTTCTTTTGAGCGGCATAAGACCCGACTTGTAGGTGATGGCAAGACTCAACAGGTGGGATTAGATTGCGGTGAGACATTCAGTCCAGTGGTTAAACCAGCAACCATCAGAATTGTTCTCAGTATAGCCCTCTCAAAAGGATGGTCACTTCATCAATTGAATGTCAAGAATGCCTTCTTATATGGACACTTGAGTGAGAATGTCACGACCCGACGTCGACGTCGGCCACGGTGCCCTACAGGCACCCTTTCGTATATATCGAGAGAATAGCGGTGAACATATAAAACTCATAAATACTTAAACAGTAAATATCAACAGGTTAGCCGATAAGGTCATCTTCCGTAAAATATACATTAACCAAAATAAAATAAACCAGTACATTTCTGTTCTTAAAAACCCAATCCACAATGTGACTACAGACCTCTAAGAATAACAACTGTGACGGGACAGGGCCCCGCCATTACCCCTGAATATCTGACAACAGACCATACGGGGATCGAACCGAGGATAAGCCTCGGAGTAATGGAGTTTTCCAACGGTGAGCAGTGATCCTAAGAGTGAGGATCGGAACAGTATACTCTACTGCGGCATGACGCAGCCCGAAGGAGGTCGATTACAACATGTACCAAGTATGTGAAACTAAAAATCAGAATGAAATCATGAAGTCTAATATAAAGCGGAGACATGTATGATAACGCAAATAACGATGCATCGTGCCTTACTAACAATGAGAGTAAACAAGAGTATACTTTCTGCGTAAAAATAGGAGGCTCGTGATCAAAGTAGGTCACGCCCGTAGTATCATTAAGCAATCCTACACGAGACTATTTCACCCGCAATGGTCGTATGACCCGCGTGAGATAACTTCCTCGCATAGGCGTATCCGCGCATGCGTCGTATAGACGGCGTGAGGTATTCCTCGCGTAGGATTTGTCGCCCGCATAGGACTATTTCACCGCATAAGCCCTACGGACTGCGTGAGGTATTCCTCGCGTCATGGGTAGCAAATCCACGGAATATGCAAATGCCACAAACAGGAATGACCCGTAATGAACAATATATCACTAGCACAACCTGCTATCATACATAACATAAGCACTACCACTTATCATACATAACATAAGCACTAGAACATCATACATAACATAAGCCTTCTAAACTTATCATACATAACATAAGCAAGTTAAGGAATCCCCCTAATTTCTTATTAGTCTTATTCATATACACTCTCATTTTAGTTTACTTAAGGCACTAACATGTCATTATAACAATCCGAGAATTTAACCCAAAGTACTACGTGCTTCTACTATTTTAAAATGTCTCTTTTTCATATAAAACTTCCAAGATACTAATAACCGTAGTATCAAGTCACATCTATTTTTCAAGACAAGTCACAATACCTTTTAGAAATACATTTATAGGTTTCTAAATCAAGTGACTTATTTCTTTTAAAACCTTAAGCAATTGATGCCTTAAAATCAATTTGCCTTTCATTATTCCAAGTCATTTATCATACTTACATTACTTAGAGTAAACCACTCTTTTTGACTTTCCATAAAGCTATTATAACCAACTTCCCATAAAGCCGTTATACTAGCTTTATACTTTAGACAAATACATTCTTCTTTATATCCAAGAGACTTATACTTTCAAAACCAGGTATCATATACTTTTAAAATACTTTAAATCTCTTAACTTTTAGAAACTAAGATATCCTTAATATTCTTAAACAAGTGAGTTAAGTCTCTAACTCAACTATCTTGGACATTCTTAAAATAAGCCAAGGATATCAAATGGAGTAGATTGTCAAAAATCTTGTACGTCTACCGTACTATATATTTACAACTATTCATGCTCAAGAGATAAGAAAGTTTCACATACCTCTTCGGTTTAATCCACTTGCTAAGTCCAATATGTCGTACGTAGTATGTCAACCTATAATGACCATAATACGTCTATTAACTTCTAACTTCAAACGTAGAATATTCTAAGTGCAAAGTCACTAAATTCTACGGGAAATCGGACAGCACTTCCTTTGTTTGTACATACTTTTCCACCTTTTTCAAGGCCCAAATTCAATAACCAAACACGCCACATTTAAGGCTCAACAATTCAGCAATACAAAGGGGATTACACGCCTTAACAAGACGTGTAAAATTCTGCCCCACAATTGATATCAAACTAGTCCAACCGACAATGCCATTCTCGGCCAAAAGATGTCACAACATATCTTCCTTTCCAATTCCTTTTCAATACAAGTTGTTTAGTATAACATGTTATAAAGCCGCAATCTATTATAACAACAATAATCTTCAAGTAGATAACATGCGACGATTCTAGTTATCGACCAAATTGTATTTCAATTTCAAATGGCTAATCAATGTCATTTCGGATTTGAGCTTCTAAAACTCCATAACACTAATCAATATTCATAACACATATCACATGATCATTTCTAACTTATCATAACATGGAATCTTCAATTACAATAGTAAGTCGAAGATTATTACCTCATTTAGCCCAAATATGCCCCAAGATTACAAGTCGATCCTTAGCAACTTTAGCTCCTTTTTTCGACGTTCCAATCCACTCCAAGCAACCCTTAGAAGCTTATGAAGAACTCCTCTTCAAGTTCCAACTTCAAAGTTGAAGAACTCCTTAGGTTTTCGCCTTGCGACTAACGTGAAAACGTAGTTTTCCCGGAATCTTTCTATTGAGATAACCTTACAATACTCTTAGGAACCTTGGTTTAAAGTATTGGGATTATTGAAGCAAGATTGCAAAAATTTTCTCCTTCATTTCTTGCTAAAGCCGAGAGCCTTTCTTTTCATTCTCTAAATTCTTGAAAAAATTTCTAAGTATGGAGACTAGTCTTGCACTAGTAGTAGTATATATAAATAAAACAAGGGCTAGGATTCATCCAAATTGAAGGTCAAGATGTGGTCAATTATCTCAAGCCATTGACCTCTTGACTTAGTCAAAATTATCAAGCTCTAGCTTTTAGCAAGACTTGGTTATCTTAACTTGGGTCAAATGACCATAACACCCATGGTCTATTTCGTCCAACCAACTAAGGGGGGTGACACGTGTCTCCCCCCCGTTCGTTGCAATACTTCGTTTTCCGACAATTCCATAATTCCGATAAATTTTTTTACTCGTCTCAAATCTTAACATTTTTGAGTTCTTACGTACGTTCTTATAAACATATCCTGGAATTCCGGGGTGTAACAGAGACTGTATACATGCACCAACCATTGGGGGTACAGAGATCCTCAATATCCCAATCATGTGTGTTTACTTAAAAAATTATTATATTGTCTCAAACAGGCTCCCAGGACTTGGTACAAGCGGTTTGCAGATTTTGTGTTCACCATGGGTTTCTCAAACAGTCGTTCGGATAATTCACTATTTATTTATCACCAGGGTAATCATACTGCTTATATTCTCTTATATGTAGATGATATTATCCTAACAGCCTCTTCAGACTCTCTTTGCAAGAATATCATGTTCCAGCTGAGTTCCAAATTTGCTATGAAGGATCTTGGTCCGCTTCACTACTTTCTAGGAATTGTTGTGACACGCCATACAGGTGATTTATTTCTTTCACAAAAGAAGTATGCCTCAGAGATCGTAGAACGGACTGGAATGTCATCTTGCAAACCTTCTGTAACTCCAGTAGATACCAAGTCAAAATTGAGTGTCATATCCATCAACCCATTTGCCAACCCGACATTGTATCGCAGCTTGGCAGGAGCTTTGCAATATCTCACATTCACCGGGCCAGATATTACATATGCAGTACAACAAGTGTGTCTGTTCATGCACAATCCAATGGAAGAACATATGCATACACTCAAACGCATTGTGCGATATATTCAGGGCACTCTGAATTATGGATTGCATCTGTACCCCTCTTCCATGTCCAACCTTGTCACTTACACAGATGCAGACTGGGCAGGATGTCCAGACACCAGACGATCCACCTCCGGTTATTGCGTCTTCCTCGGTGGTAATTTAATATCATGGTCCTCCAAAGGCAACCAGCGATATCACGTTCGATCTTTGGCGAATCTTGTCGCGGTAGCGATGTTATGTCGACTCATCTTTGGATTCAAAATCTTTTACTTGAGCTTCGTTGTCTGATACGGCGGCTATGGTATCTTTGTGATAACATTAGTGCAATTTATCTCTCTGGGAATCCAATCCATCATCAACGCACTAAGCATATTGAGTTAGATATTCATTTTGTCCGTGAAAAGGTGGCTCGCGGACAAGTGCGAGTGTTACATGTTCCGACGCGACATCAAATCGCAGATATTTTCACAAAAGGGCTTCCGCTGATCTTATTTGAAGAATTGCGGGGATCAAAGATTCGCCCTCCTCGATCATTGCATGAGTGTTAAAATATATATTATTAATTACTATTTATAATATAATTATGTAGAATCATATGTATATGATAAATAGTACTATGTATTAATGTAGGGGATATAATAGTATTAATATAGGAATATATTATGGGATAGTATAGGAGAATTTTAGGGAAGACTTAATCTTCCTATTAATTATTACTTGATGTATATATTATTACCATTTGTGATGAATAAGATTAAGGAAAACATTCCAAACTCTTTCACAAACGACTCCTTACAGAATTGAGTCTAGCCTAGCGCTTGGCCGTATTTTTTACTACAGGGGAGCTCTTATGAGGAGCGGAGAGACGACAAAGCAATTTAAAATATTTTTCTTTGAGAATATTGACATTTTTATATAATTTCCAATTAATATGGTATGATTTTGGCCAAGAATATATTTAGCACATGAAATCCGAAAAAGTTGGACGGGTGTGGTTAGAATTGGTTGAAAACACCTACAAGACTATATACAAAATTAGAGGAAGATTAGAAGTGATACAAACTTGTTTTAAGAAAGAAAAAAAATAGACCTAGAAAATGCCTCCACGACAACGTCATATATCATTTATATCAGTGTATATCACACCGATTTTCATGGACGCCGCTATTACATGTAGTTATCACATTGTATATCAGTGCATATTGCACACAGATTTTCATATATATATATAAAAACAATTGGACCATTTCTCGATTTGTGTGTGACATCATTGCGCAGGGGCCAATGCTAATCTTCGTATCTTTTCAATTTTATTGGACGTCCCGAAGAGTGATTTTCATGTATATATACATGATATAGAGGAACCAAATGCCTCGATAAAGGAGCTAAATCGATATATAATGTGATATACATGAGATACAATTACATAGATTGAGTCATCTTCAACCTCAAGATTTTTAATATAAAATTCAGCTCAAATCCTCTTCAATTTATCTCTAAAATTAATATGCAAGCTCCTTAAGATATTTCCAACAAAATCCGATATCATCCAATTGAGACAATCACAAATTTATACATAGTTGAAAAAGTTCTAACCAAGCTTCGATAGTTTTAATTTAATGGTGTTTTCATGTCCTTATATTCAAAAATCGAGGGAGAATTTAAAATATATATATATATATATATATTCAAACCCAACAATAAAATTGATGAACAACCAGAAAAAAGAAGAAAACTTGGCACTGTAAGACAAAATCAATGAATAACTAATGAATATTTCTTAGTTGAAAAACAAAGTAGACAGACTTGACAGAAAATATTAAAATCTTTTGGCTGAAATCATTAGAAGAGGGGGGGGGGGGGGGGAGAAACTCAGGATAATAATAGAGATTTGGAGAGAGGGTATTCAAAATTTTAGAAGTATTTAACGGAAGATTTTTTCGATTGTGTGATAAAAAAATTCTACCCTGAAAAAAGTGACATGGACTACCAAATGTCAATTTTCAGAATTGTAACTTTTTTCATGCCATTTAATAGGCCATGTTTTCATATGGTGTCAAATTTCCATTTGTAATGACCTAGTCGGTCATTTTGAGAACTGATACTTTATTTTGTGTGTCGTCTATTTCAGAAGTTCCGTAATAATTATTTTGACTTGCTTGGAAAATTTGATGTCAAATAGATATCATTTGATTCACGTTGGGAGAAGTTTTCATTTTAGAAATCCCAGTATTTAATTATTTGGATTAATTGTTTAATTTGGGAAAACGTGCTCTGATTGGCGATTTAAAGATTTTGTTGAAATTGTAATATTATTTATGACCTATAGAAATTAATGGAACTAATTTTAGAGTTTGTTTGGTTGATTTTTAACAATTAAGTCGATTTTGGTATTTAATATGCCTATTTATGGTGAAAAGATGGTCACATAAAGAAGTACAAATCTGATTGGAATTTTTTTGATTCCCTTAGCTATGAATTGATGTGTATGACTTGCGGGGATGAGTGGCGCAATTCTCAAGGTAATCGGATAAAAATCGTGGAAGAAAATCTAAGTTTTGAAGTATTAAGTTTGAGAAGTTTGACCAAGAGTTGACTTTTAGGTAAATGCATCTGGAATTGAATTTTGATGATTCTGTTAGGTTAGGAACACGATTTCTTACTTATATGGATGGTTGGAACGAGTCCCGAATGATTAGGGTGAGTTTTGGACAAGAAAGAGAATTTTGAGGAGGTCTCAAGCAAAAAAGGATTTGATTGACCAAAATCAACACCGGGGGTAAATGAGTCATTTTGAAGTTTTATTGATTCCATTAGGTTCGGAATGTGATTTAAGATTTATGTCGAGTCGTTGATTTGATTCCGAAAAGGTTCGAGTGTGAATTAGGTGGTTGATTGAGAAATTAATTTTTGAGATGATTTGGAGTTGACGATGGTCAACATCGGGTAAAGATGGCCACCTTTGGATATTTTTTGGGTTTGAGCAGGTCCTATGATGATTTTGGACTTGTCCGTAAATTTTGGTGAGATTCTGATGAGTTTCGAATGAATTTGGGTTGTGTCGCGCTTGTGTTTGAAGTTTTGGCGTCACTTCTTTAGCCATAATGGATACCATATTGTGTAAATGACCTTTTATTTGTGTTTCTATTGAACCATTGGATTCATATAGAATTACGAAATCATAGCAAAAAGAATCGTCAAATTCTGATATCGTGTGATGAAGTTATGTTCGTTTTAGACTTTTAGTGCAGATAATTGTTGCTGGTTTCTGGTGTGGTCGCAAATGCGAACCCCTGTGTATTAAAAATTCAGACTTCCTCCATTTAGTATTCTGAGCATTTCTTGAGTTCTAAAGCTTTGTTTGAGGTGATTTTCACGGAGTTTTTCTTATCTCAACGAGGGGGTAAGTATCTAACTTTTACTTTAGTGTTTCTCAATGATCATTTCCGTTGGTTATTATTTTTATCCTTGTTTGGGTTGTACAAATTGGGATTTCGAGCAATAAGGATAAGAAAATGAAACATCTTGATTTGGGAATTGATTCATGAATGGAATTGGGTGATTTTCTGGATCTAGACTATATAAGTCATGGGTAAACCAAATTTCAAATACAATTCTAGTTTTGCCCTTGGGGCATGGGTTACCTTTTTGATGTCATTTTTGGATTCCGAACTAAAGTATAACAATATGGGTATCAATGGACTCATTTAACCTCATAGAATACTATTTTAACTATATTGAACCCGATTTTATAATGAAATTACAGTTTTAACCTTCGGGGCTCGATTGACTTTTTAGGTGACTTTTTGGACATGAATTATTATCATAGTAACATGGGTGTCTACAGAATCATATACTTACATAGATTACATATTTAAAACGTTTAGGATAGTTCAAAGGCTTTAAATAAAGGCAAGATTATCACACCCCAACCTTGGGGAAGGGGGGTGACCGGCACCCGATGCCTGAACGACCCGAGCGTACCACCTGGATATCATTACTAACATACAACCATCTGGGCTGACGAGGCCTCAGAATAATAATTGTGACAGACATGACGTGAAACCCTGCAAACAGAAGATCCCAACGTAACAGATATATACATACTAAGGCTCACAAAGCTAACATAAACCCTAACCAACATCCAGGCCTACAAGGTCGTACTGAATAAATTGTACAATACAAGACTTGTCTATAAAGCCTCTAGGGGATTATCAACACAAAACATAAGTCAGGACATGGCCCATGACATACCCAAAGTACAAAAAGGGATATAAACAAAGCCCGACTTGGCAATACTCCAGAAGGAAATGGAGCTCACCAAAAACGTTGATACCATCATACGATATATGAAGGCGGGTCCTCTCTTCGCCTACCTGGACCTGCGTGGCATGAAATACAGCGTCTCTAGGAAAAGGTACATCAGTACGAATAATATACTGAATATGTAAGGCCTAAATAAAACACAATATTACATAATCATAAGTGAGAGGGATACGAGTCAACCTGAACCTCTGAAATACCGCTTAGGCCCCAACCTACACAATGATTATCTTACATTTTAACCTCCTTCTATGCCACTAACTATGTAAAATAGGTCAAAGTTTTAACATAAAAACGTCTTAAGTGTTAGTCAATTAGCTCAAAAATACCCTCTGACTAAACAAGTAATTTAAACTAACGGCTTTTCCAGAACAAGAAATAATAGGCTATTTTTCCTTTGAGCTATTTAAAATGTAATAATTTATAAGATATCCATTCTTAGTATTATAAGTTGTAATACTCCACATATCAATATGATAAAAAATACATCTTAAGATATACTCCCACCGTCTCATTTTAAGTGACTTAGTTTGACTTGACACGAAGTTTAAGAATTAAATGAAGACTTTTAGATCTTATGGTCTTAAATTAAAGATGTGTATGATCTTTTAAATGTTGTGGTCTTAAATTTGTCATGTAGGATGTTGAAATTGAAAATTTTACTAAATATAGAAAGAGACACTCTTTTTAGGACAGACCAAAAAAAAAATAACACTTAAATTGGACGAAGGGAGTATTAATCAGAGTTCATATAGTTTAACTCTAGAAAATTGAAAAAATTATTATAAACTTAGATGTTGCTAGACTCGCGCGACTTGACTCTAACTTGAATAAGTTTGAAACCCAAGCCTGCCTCTGTCCATCTAACCAAAAGAAGAAATTAAAGAAGTGTATGGCTTTGTCCCAAAAAATAGTAAAACTGAAAAAGAATAGCTGAAATAAGTTACGCCATAAAACCCTAAATATGCTAACGTATACTACTAAAAAATAAGAAGAAATTGCAATGCTGGACAGCCCACTTCTTGATAATATGACACGAATAGTGAGTCCAAAGCTGACAAGGCGCCAACATATGTGTCCAAAAACGTGGTTGCCGCTCATGATGTTTTATACTCTACTTAACTACTCTTTCTCCCATTCTTCTGCTGACGTTTCCCTTCCACGACGAAAAGAATTGGCATCCCTCACTTCTTTGTCAACTACTCAACTGTCCGTTACCGTTGTAAAATTATACGATGGGTCTAACTCACATCTCAAAAGCTAATTTAAAAAAATGAGAATTATTCAAGTCTTATAAGGAGTTCAGGGTTCTCGTCTGCTATCGATATGATATATTCTCTTCACCCCCTCCATCCTCATATCCACATCCAAACATTCTTTTTATCAGGGGTCCATTGTCCGGTTTGGAGTGTGCACTTTTATAGACCGGGGGCATTTTCACTCCGTCTGTCCGGGATCGGTCAATTGATCCGGGGAGTTCTGCCCCCCTTTTTTCAAGGACCCACATCGGATCGGGCTTGGACCTGACTTTGATATCATGTAAGAGTGTCTTGGGTTTTATCGGCCCAACAAACATAGTATTAGAGCATGACCCATCTCACCCGATGTTGGGGTCCCAAATTAAATTGTCCACACACCAAATGTCAAGCTTGGGCGTGAGGTAGGGTGTTGAAGAATAAAAAAAAGTCTTACATCGATGGTTAATGAGATGGGCGGTCTCCTTATATGGACTTGGACAATCCTCCCCTCACGAGCTAGCTTTTGAGGTTGAGTTAGATCCATGTTTCATTTCTTTACAACCGTTGCACACTATATATGAGGTCGTTTGGTTAATATTATGTATTACAATCAAACATAATAGTATACTCTCCGTCTTAATTTATGTGATGTCTTTTTTTTTTTCACTTGTCTCAAAATAAAGGCCATCTTTCTATAAACAGAAATAACTTAACTTTAAAAATTTCTTTGTATCCTTAATGAAATGATTTATAGATACAAAAATGATTAAGCTTTGTTTTAGATCATAAATTTCAAAAACATTTCTTTCTTTCTTGAACTTTGTGTCAAGTCAAATAGTGTCACATAAATTGAAACAGAGAGAGTATCATGTTTGGCATCATTTTAGTTGGTATATATAAAATTATTCACATCAAGTATCGTAGTTGGTAACCCATTTACAATTTCGCATAAGTAGAATATGTATAAGTTATGAGTCAATTTATCTATTATTTTATACAAGTAAAAAATGAATAACTAATACGTGAATTAATAATCCATGAATAACTAAACTTTCAAAACTCTGACAACAACAAATGGCCTTAACAAGGTGGACAATTAATAATCAAATACAACCAATTAATAATCTTTATTATGGCTATTAACCTTTGAGATTACAATGTGGACATTATAATAAGGAGATTAAAAATAAAAACTATTTAGTTGATATATATTTTTGGTATATTTGATTAAACATGATATATATATATATATATATATAAACATAGCATAAAATAAGTGTTCGGTTTTATGTTAGATAGAGTTGAGTAAATTTAATTTTCAATTTAAATATTGACCTTCTTAGAGAACTTTCGGAAGAGGTATTGGAGAAAAAAATATTTTACTCGTGTAGTTGTCAAATCCGTTTTGGAAAACATTTTTCTTGAGTTGAGGATCTATAAGAAACAACATCTTTGTCTTATAAGGTAGGAGGTTTCTACAACATGGGTGCACTACTAATAAAGGAAAAAAATTTCATGAAATGGAAATTGATCTTTGTTCCTCTGAGTAAATTACTTAGCTTAGCAAGTGCAACGTTAAACCTTTTTGTAGCATGAGTGTCAACACGTAATATTAAATCTATTCTAAAAAATATGTACATACAATATCTATTTTTGAAGTAACGACCATGGATTCACGTGCATCATAAATTGCATAGTAAATTCGCTCGTGGGTAGGAGTCTCACCCTCCCCAAATATATATAAATATTGTTGTTGTTGTTGTTATTGTGTACTACAATAATCTTGAGATTGTTATCCCACATCGAATATATATGATATAAGAATAGTATAAAAAAAATTCGAGATGACTTATACATCGGAATCAAATATTTTAACTAAGTATTAGGATAAAATAATCCTAACATTTTATCTCAATAGTGTTATCCCTATTCATCAACAAAACGACCTTGATAGTACAATGAACCTTTAATACTAGCACATAATTTACCCTATAATTCAGCAAGTTATCTGTCGTACTTTTTGGATTACTACTTTCACTTAATATGATGATCAATTATTTATATTGACTTCTATGTGATTTAATAGTGTATGAGATCTTTTATACCTAATTTAAAGAATAGGTAGAAGGCTTTTGAACTCTAGTTGATTGATCTTGTTCACTTGTTAGGAACTTAGGATTGAGTGACTAGCTAGTTTTTCTTCCACTTTAGATTACTATTAATTTTATTTTCTGTATTTTCCTTTCTTTGCATTTTTCTATAAATACTTTGATTATTTTAATAAATTCCCACCCGTTTGATGATTTTGCTAAAACCGTAGTTCAATAACAATATATAATCCAAAGTAAGGCCTATGTTAATGTCAGCCACAAAAACAAACCTTATGGTTGTTTTCTTTAGGGCTGGTCAGTGGGTCGGTGTAACGCCCCATTTCAACCGGAGTCGGAACGGAACTACTGCTACATGGTTGGATTCCTAAATGCAATTTAAAGGAGTCGCCACTTAATTATTATAGTGAATTAGGACACTGAAAATGTAGCATAAAATGCTACGGATGATCTCCATTTTTAAGGTCTGCGAAAGTTATATGAGATTCTAGGTAAGAGTTCTTTATTATCCTAAAGGGAAGGAGTTAGGCATCCTAAAGGATCCGCTAACTTGCGGTTATCCGTTCAAACTTAGGTTTTAAAATTATTGTGCTAATAAATGCATACTTTTATAAATGTTAAATAAAAGACGTTTCAAGTTTTTAATAACAAAAGATGCATTCTTGACAACATGAAAGAGTTGTAAGACTTGTTTATAAAAATACATATATGGGTAAAGATATGCATTTATTTTATTTGTAAAATACTTATATTTTGGCAATTGAAAGTAATGAGAAAATAATTTTTTCTTTATAATACCAAGAGACGATTTTTTTGTGAAAAGTTTATTTTTTAGCAAATTAGGTAAAAGTAAAACCTTATTTTTTCCTATGATTAATCATACAAATAAAAGGTGACCAAATTGTTTTGAAAGCTTAGACATGTATAACGAGCCTAAAATAATCTAGCGTTGGGTTTCCAATTTTAGAACCACCCCCTTTTTTATTGTTAATCTAGGTCTAACTATTCTAAGCATTTCAATAATTATGCAGGGTTACATAATAAGATAACAAGACGACAAATAAAGATGACGGAATTTAAAGAATTAAAATGACTAAAGCGAGTGACGATGTCATCCCGCCCTATTTTGTTTTGAGATTTCCGAAACAGGAAGATGCAACGTGTTGGATGCGGATCTTCATTTCGTCATGGTTGCATTGAGTCTCGTAACGAGACTCTTCGTTGCTCCCGATGCATTTTCATGTAAAACAAAGAAAGAAAAGGATTAGTAAATGTTAAAATTTATCATATAACATATTTGACATATACGTTAAGTCACCATAATGCACAGTGAACCAGACACAAGACTTTATTCGTACTATACTATTCAACAATATGACACTTAGGATAAGTGAGGACAAGTAATGTGACTAAATTGGTGGGCATCCCAAAGAAGCAGTTCACTATAGATTGAAGCAACTACACATCTAATTCAATTAACTAGAATCGGAATCATCATTTGCACATACAAAGTTCCCTATTGTATTTTATCATTTTAAACTTCAGTATACAGAGGTCATAAACATGCTTGCCAGGATCAAGAGTTGGAACTACCCTGTCATTTATTATTCATGGCTACACGAGTAAATGACGGCAATGAATATATTTACAAACGGCAGACGCATATAATCCATGTAACATATTCTTAGCAAAAGTCCAGTATTAAGAACTGCACATACATACTACGGCAATGGACATAGACATGACCCGACATATTAATAATCAAAGTCGGATAGACTAACGAATCACCACAGTAGAACACCTCACGAAATACCCAACTAGTCAATATCACACCTCCTTCTAAATAAATGTTAAACGACCTACAGGGCTTGTTATATTGGATATAAACCTAATTGGTGATTTAATAACAAAAGAATATGCTCAAATCAGTTAAGGCATACTAAACATTATGTATCACTATTAACAAGCATATTCAAGGCATGAATGACAGGAAGCGCACAACACAAAGAATTGAAATTCGAGAGGAAAATGGGTTTACCTTCTCCGGGTAGCGAACCGAGGCGTGTTTCGACTCGTCGATTCCGCTCAGAGAATTGTTTTGTTTTTGTTTATGCGATGAAATGAAAGTTCAAAGATTTTTGTAGCTTTTTCGATTCGGACTGGGAGTAAAAGAAACAGAGGTTTTCTTTCTGATTTCCAATAACCTAAGTAATAAAATTTGGATTTTTGTTCGTGGTCTTCTGAAAAACACAGAAATTCGATCCCTTAAACAAACAAAGAATCTTCGATTTTTTTTTTTTCAGAACCTGAA
This sequence comes from Przewalskia tangutica, assembly GCA_029844215.1. Classification (NCBI taxonomy): domain Eukaryota; kingdom Viridiplantae; phylum Streptophyta; class Magnoliopsida; order Solanales; family Solanaceae; genus Przewalskia; species Przewalskia tangutica. The sequence continues at coordinate 12,338,316 of CM056722.1, forward strand.
ATTCAATCTAAGCTTTTAAAATATCGAAAAATTCCTCCTCCACACACAACTCAAATGGGTCATATTTATAGTCACCCATAGAGGGGTTTCCGTTTGAAATTCAAATTGAAGAAAAAAGGTGAAAAGCTCTGAGATTGATAAGATCATGAGGGGACGAATTTTCAGCCCTTTAGAGCCGTTTGGGCAGAGGTATGGGTTCAATACTTTGGGTCCAAACTTAAACGAACCTGAATCAATGTTTTATCCACTGAATCCGATAGAGGAGGACAGAGGATTCAGAAAAGTACGGGAGAGGTGATGTGAGATGTCTGATGATGCAGATTTTCGGGGTAAAGGGAGCGACTTTTCGAGGATTTTGCAGGTGATGGGTGATGGGTGATGGTTCAAGGTATGGGGGTGTCAGTGATGGGTAAAGTATTTGGGTGATGGTCATTGGGTGTGGTAAAGTATTTGGGTGATGGTTCAGTATGGCGATCTTTGGTCGTCATGGGGTTCGTCGGTTGGGGATCTGGTTTGGTTTGAAGTGGACGAAAATGGAGGTTCTGGTTTTGATTTCTGGGAAGGGACGTTTTAGTTAGGGGTACTGAAGAAATGGGGGGTTGGGCGCGGGTCGCGGGATATGAGGCGAGGTGGGCTTCGGGATAGGGGGAGTTTAAACGTTGGGAGATTTAATAAGCCCAATTATAGAATTAACGGGTAACTAATCCAATTCTCTCAATTAATTAAAATATGTTTCCTTGTCCTAATTAATTTAAAAAATGCACACGCATAAAACACGATACAAAAAATTTAATACATGTATTTAATTTTGAATATAATATTCATAAAAATGATTAATTTAGTAATTGAAGAACATATTAAGAGAAAATCGATCATCAATACTGACGACGAGATATTAAAATTGTTTTGCTTATGTAATACTCGATATTATAAAATTATGCGGTAATTAGTGAAGAATATTAAAATTACTTATTTTTTTTGACGATTTTCAAGACTGAGAAGCATAGTAAAATTAATTGGAGATAAAAGGACGATCTAAATGAAATGTTCAGTAAAGATGGGACAAAATTGGGTGTCAACAGTCGGGTCGGGCTCAATGGAATCGGGATGGGCGGGGTCGGAACAGAGAGGAGGGGTGAGGTGGAGCCAGGCGGGACCGGTACGAGCGGGACGATACCGTGTCCCGTCCCGGTATCGGTCCCGGTGGCAAGTGGGTCGGGACGGGACGGGCGGGACAAGTTTTTTTTCAATTTTTTTTTCACTAAATTAAAAATACTAACATATAGTCATATATATATTTATAAACTAAATAATTGAACAAAGACATGAAGAGTGTAAAAAAATATCCTAAGGCTGTTTTTGTGCCTCTTATATTATTAATTATTTCATTGAAATATACAAGATTCAGAATTACAACATTGTAGTGTACTGTTGTTGAAAAAATTGCAAAAGACATAGAAAAAAAATACTAAAATTGCAATGAAATAAATTACCAATTTGAAAATATTTTTTCTAGTTTCTTTATAATTTCGTGTGGTTCTTCGGTTAGAATTGGTATATCTTGGTCAAATTGTTCCACGTCGCTACTCATGCCTTCAGATAAGATGTCGTTGTAGTTTTCGTCTTCTTCTTCGTTAATCTCTAGTTGACCGCACCTTCTTCGCTCCGCTCGTATCCAATCTCTGAATAGTACCGCCATCTCCAAGCTGTCTCCGGCTAATGAGTGTCTGTGCTCTCCTATTTGAAATCTGCCGGCAGAAAAAGCGCTTTCAGAAGCGATTGATGACGCTTGAATGTTCAAAACATCTCGGGCCATCATTGAAAGTGTCGGAAATGTCTTCTCATTCTGCATTCAATATTTCAGCAAACTTCCTTTCCGTCTTGATTGACAACTGCTTGGTAAGGTAAAGTACCCTGCAAAATAAAAACATCGAAATCACTAATTTGGTTAGCAGTGCTACCACCGCACATTCTCTTTTTGAGGCTTTCAATACTATCCGCAGAAACAACATGTTTTTTAGAGGCTGTGTTGAAGCAGAAGAATATGGTACGAAAGTCGGTTGGTTGCTAGCAATTTCTTGCTGATAATGCCGATATACTTTTTTGCATTCATCTTCTACGCTATCCAACACTTCTTCTAGCGTTTGTTCAATAGGTGGTGGGACATTTAAATTTCTGGGAGTTGGAGGTGGTAGTACGTCCATACAATTATAAATATTTCAGTAAGACTTTTGCAGCCGTCTACTTTAATAGTCGGATTTAATACAACACCAATAATTTAATTTCATAAATATTTTTTTAATAGCTGCCTTATAAGCAGATTTTTCCATATATTCTTTAAGCAGTAAAAATATTATAGCTATATAAAACAACATAGTTGAAATAGTAGGATAATATATAGTAGAAAATTCTTTTGTTGCTCGATGAAAATTCTCTAGAAATACAATAAGTTCTTTAATTTTGTCCCAATCATTATCCACAATCATATCAGTTGGATTTTGATTATGGGCATTAAAAAATAAAGTGATAGTTTACTATAATCATAAGCAACAACTAGTTGGTCATATAAAGAATTCCACCTAATGGGTACTTCTTCGGAAAATTTTCTATAAGATAGTCCACAATCGTGCCAAGTTTTTTTTATATTCTTTTCTCTGTTGGATTCTATTATTTTTAAAAATAAAGTTTATAGCAAATTGTATTTTTTCAAGAATATCTTGAAAAAGTGAAAGACCATCCTTTACAACTAAGTTATAAATATGACACACACATTTGATATGAAAATGTTTTGGAAAAGAAGGAGTTAAAACTTCTTTTAAAGCATAAATAGCAGATACGTTAGAAGATGCATTATCTAATGTAATACTCATAACTTTATCAGTTATTTCGTAATAATCGCAGACTAAATAAATATTTTATGAAATAAACCGACCAGTGTGTCTACTATCTATATATCTATATGCTAAAATACGTTTTTGCATAGACCATTTATAATCTATCCAATGACAGGTTACCATTAAATAATCACGGTCGTTAGTACTACGACCTATATCAGAAGTTAGAGTGACTTTGCCATTAAAATGATATAATGCATATCGTAAATACTGCTGATATTCATGCGCAAATTTAAATACATCTCTCTTAACAGTTGATCTAGAAAAACCTTTATAAGCAGAATTATACATATCTCTAATATAATGAATAAATCCAGGAGATTCAGGAAATGAAAGGCAAACATTCCACAACAACTAATTTTGCTAGTGCTTCCTTATCTTTATGTTTATCGTATTTAGGGCCTACAACTCCCCCCGTCATAGGGTTAATTTGACCTTGTACTTTGTCCGGGACAGTATGTGAACCTTGTCCCGATTGAGAGGGCGCTTTCTCACCATCTTTTTCAATAATGTATTGGACATGCAAGACTTTGTGTTCTTGCAATAAGTGTCTTCCTAAACCCCCCGTCCCACCATGACCTTGTCCAGTTTTAAAAGTATAAACAGATTTACAAGTTTTACATATAGCTACTTGATTCGGTACGTCCCTGTGAAAATATTTCCATACAACTGATTTTAATGGTCGTTTTGTCGGACCTCGTCTCATACTAGGGGGAATAGGAGACATTTCACTAGTGAGTGTATCATCATCTACATTAATGGGTGTATCATCATCTAGAGTGACATCTAAATCAAAGGCTTCTTCATTTTGAGAAAATACATGGTCGTCTAGATCATGGTATTTCAGGAAACTGTTCAGGATCAATAAAATCATCTTTTCTAGGAGTAGGACTAAGAATACTAGAAGAAGTACCCTTGCCCTTGTTACCCGCCTTACTAGAAGAAGTACCCTTGCCAAAAACACTTTTTACTCTTTTCATGGTAATAAATAGTTAAAGACAATGAAATTAAATGTGCTAAATGAAATAAAGACAAAATAATAATTTAATGAGAGAAGGAATGTACCAAACGCGGACGTAGAGTCGACGTGTAATCGAGAGGTTGAAAATTGAAACTTTGCTCGATAGATAATCCTCAAGCTAGTTGCCAACTTTACTCCCAATTCCTAAATTAATAAATAGATTGAATATGTAGTAGACAATGTTGTATAGAGATTGATTGATTGAGAGATTAGAAAGATTAGAGATTGTAGGAATATTTGTGAGAAATAAGAAGAGAAAATGAGGTATTTATAGTTGGAAAATTGGGTTAAAGTGTAAATATAATAACTTAGGGGTTAAAAATAAATATAAAGAGGGTAGGGGAGTTGGGGGAGGCAAAAAATGACCGTTGCAAAACGACCAAAATGTAAAATGGTCGTTATTGGAACGAATATTTTGCAATTGATTGGGTTTCGGGCGGAACTGGGCAGGACCAGGGCGGGACCGGGACGGGACGCGAGACGAGTCGGGTCATCGCGGGACCGGATCAGGCGGGACCATACCATGTCCCGTACCGGTTCGAGCCCCGATCCCGCTATTTTTTTTTTAAATTATTCAAGGCCGGGAGGAGACCGGATCGGGACGAGACGAGACCGGGCCGGCCCGGCCCACTGGCCAGCCTAGTTTTCTTATTAGATCACCTAGGACAAAATCTAATTCTTGGTTAATACATACTCTCAGAGTCCAGGTAGGACAACTATATAGTAGGTGTACATATGGAGAATTTTTCTTAAATAAAAAATGAATTAATAGCATTAAACAATTATTGCATCCCCCTTCCGTGCCATGCTTGGGTCACTCAATTAGCTACTCGTCTTTCCAAGTAGCTTATGACTTCCATGAAAAGTTACCTGGTTTTATTCCTTTTATTTTCCGTATACAGCAAATTGAAATAATGTGCCTCCATAAATATGAAAGATCGGATAATCCGGAGCTATAGAAGTTGACAGAAAGACATACACACACAAACAATCAAAAAGAGAGAAGGAGAGATGGGTGTGAAGGTAGCCATAGGTGAAATGTTGCCGTGCACAACCATGATCATAGTAGAAGCTTGCACCATTTTCTTCACAGTTATGGCGAGCACCGCCATGTCTAAGCTAGCGATGAGTTCATTTGTATTCGTGGTTTATACAAATGCTCTTAGCGTTATCCTCCTTATTCCATACTTGAAAGAAATGATCCCTTGATTATTCTTATTAATGAAAGATATATATATACAAGTTACAAGGAAGATCTACTTCCTATTCTACCTAGGAATCCCTATTCTATAAGAATACTAACTTTATAATTATGATAATATTACACTACTAATTAAGGTACAAACCTAAGTCTAATATTCACCAAATATACAAAGGAAATGACTGCTGGTCGTGGGGCCTACTGCCCACTGGATGTGCTGGGCTTCACTGGAATGGGCTAAACCCATTATGTTTAACATACCCCCTCAGTCATAGTGGACGGTCTTCGTCTGTTGAGGATCTCTAAAATCTTCAAAAGGGTGAGGAAGCCGGCTGTAAAGATGTCTGCAATCTGATATCTGGAAGGGACATGGCGGACGCGTACTTGTCCTTTAGCTACCTTCTCTCGAACAAAGTGAATATCCATCTCTATGTGTTTAGTACGCTGGTGCTGAACTGAATTACCAAAAAGGTAGATGACACGTATATTATCACAATAAATCAAAGTAGCTTTTTCAATCGGACAATGAAGCTCTAAAAGTAGATTTCGTAACCAAGATGACTCAGAAATCACATTGGCTACCCCTCTATACTCGGCCTCTGCACTTGAACGTGAAAGCGTGGATTGACTCTTGGCAGACCATGAGACCAAGTTATTACTGTAACACCCCATTTCAACCGTAGTCGAAAACGGGATTACTGCTACATGGTTGGATTCCTAAAATGCATTTTTAAGGAGTCGCCACCTAATTATTATAGTGAATTAGGACACTAAAAATGTAGCATAAAATACTACGAATGATCTCCATTTTAAAGGTCTGTGAAACTATGTGAGATTCTAGGTAAGGGTTCTTTATTATCCTAAAGGGAAGGGGTTAGGCATCCTAAAGGATCCGCTAACTTGCGGTTATCCGTTCAAACTTAGGTTTAATATTATTGTGCTAACATGCAATCTATAATTCTAAAAGTGTTCTAATTATTAAACTAATCATGAGTTATTTAAACTAGGCATGCAAATATTTAAAAATAGATATATATTTAACAAGATAGTAATAAAAACAAATAATCATAAAAAGATGTAATGAAGAGAAATTAGCGACATTTCGCTTTTATTTTATTTTATGCGAATGTTTTAACTTTGGGGTGTGCCTCCGGGTACCTGCGAAAGACACTTAGTAGAAGAGTTAGTAAATAATAAATAAATTACCAAACAAACACAATGTATGTATATATATATAGATATATATGTAGAAGATATTGTAAAAGATATATTTTTTATATAGTGTGGGCTCAGCTAGTGTTATGCCAAGGATACTAAGACATGAGAAGCTAATATCGCTACGGCGGCGGTCGACTCGCCTCCCGGTGAACGATACTATGCATTCTCGTCTAATCTTTTTCACTTTCCTCCTCGCCCACATATTCCGTCTCGCTTACCACGGGGGCCTCCAGATCGACGGATAAATCCTTCGTAGGCCAGTGTAGTATCAAATTCAAAATCAGTAAAATACCAAGTGTAGTAACTTGTTCAAAATCAGTAAAATACCAAGGGTAATAACTTGTTCAAAAATCAGTAAATAAATTAACCCAAATAGCCTAAAATTAATGCAGAAACCAATGAGCAGACGGTTCGCGGAGCGATGGCGGTTCGCGAAACGATGGCGATTCGGCGGAGCGATGGCGATTCGGAGCGATGGGAAAGTCGTGAAAGCAGTCCAACGGAATTTTCAAAAGCGTCGCGAGTCTTAAAACTCCGTGAGATACCTCAAAACGTAAAATCATCCCATTAAGCGAGATAACAACCGATGCACGAAAATGCGATCAAGAACAAAGGTCGCGAGTTTTAAATTCGCGACACAACACAAAAATCGTAAAATCATATACCGAAATAAAGCCAACAAGATTCGCCAGAGTTTTTAAACTCAGGCAAGTTACCAACAGTCAAAATCAGTCCAACAAACGCAAAATATAGTTGCAATAACAGAGAAACAAATAACATCGCCGGTAGTGTCCGCCGATGGTCAAATCGCGGAGAACCGCAAGCAGGGAATGGAAGCGACGTTGCTTGGCGGTTTTCACCGAGCAACGCCTAAAATACAAGCCAACGGATGGTCGGCGTTATGGTGGCGGCGGGAGAAAAGAACTGGGAGATGGTGGGTTGTTGTTGCGTGTGTGTGTGTGCGATGGTGAGGTGTCGGCCGGAGCGATGGCGGCGGGAGGTGCAGATGGCGATGGTCGCGGTGAGGTGTGGAGTCGGCGAGGAGCGGGTGAGGAGATGAGTGGAGAGGAGATGGCGAGGGTGTGCGGTGGTTTAAAGGGGTTTCGCGGAGTTTTAGAACTCCGTGAAGAGCGGAGGCGGCGAAGTGCGGCGGCAAGAGAGGGGACAGGATATATTTTTCCTTTTGGTTGAAAAATGGAGAAATGGGCGGATGCCCTTTCTTTTTTGTACTGAACGTGGGCTCTGCCTTTTCTTTATAAATTTTGCCCTCATTTTTAATAAAGGGGATAATGTTTTGGGGAAAGAAAGTGGTATTTGAAATTTAAACGATGGGGGGGGGGAGGGGGGGGGGAAATAAGAGGGTGTTTGGAATTTAAAAATAGGGGGGAAATCAAAGGGGGTGTTTGGATGAAAATAAAAATGGTGTTGGATTGAAATGATTCGGATTGAGTCTCGTACTGGACTGGTTTGACAAAATGCAAAGCGGGTTAATTATTTAAAAGAAAAATTAAAAAAGATGCAAGATTATTAAAATGCAAATGCTGACGCAAAAAATGCAATATTTAAGACATGTTAAATGTCTGATTAAAATTAAAGCAGGATGTCAATTAATTATTTAAAGAGACGCAAAATATTATTATAATAGAAACATAATATTAACAAAAACAATGCTTAAATTAAAATAAAAAGATGCAACGTCATTTTGTGAATAAACAAACATAGAATATTATGTAAAAATATGCAAAAATAACGATTAAAATGTGGTGTGCTAAAATACTTAAAATTGCACGAAATATACAAAAAACGGGTCAAAATTGACTGTCAACAATTACCTAAAAACATGCAATAGCCAGACGTAGATCGTCTGGTGTCAAGACAACCACCCAAATCAATATCTGTATAGGAGACAAGTGTAGACGTCGACGAGGGATACAAATGCAAGACATAATCAAGTGTCCCCTGAATGTACCTAAGAATGCGTTTGAGCGCATTCATATGTTCAACTCTGGGATCATGCATAAACAAACACACCTGCTGTACGACTCAGGTCGCGTGAACGTTAGATACTGAAGGGCGCCTGAAAGAATGCGATAGCAGGTCGGTTAAATATATTCAATATACATACAATATTGTATATGTGTATATCATGTATATATTGTATGTATATTTAACATTAATATAGTAACAAAATTAAAAAAATGTGACAAGAAATTAACCTCAGCCACTATATGGGAGACAACAAAAAACCACTATATGGGAAATTATATTATTATTGGGAATCGACTAAGTGAAGAGAACTTTAATCATTTTGACTGTATGAATATTCTCTATATTTTCTCAGAACTTCTGCACAAAAACATAGAATCTAATGCTTTTCTGTTTCAATTTATATGATTATGTTAAATTGAGCACAAAGTTTAAGATTTTTTTTGTGTGTATGTGATCTAAAATAACTTAATTTACAGATATTTATATAGTTGTGAATTACCTCATTAATGGTAAATTGGGCATTTTAAAGTGAAATTTAAATTGTTACTACTAAATTTTGGAACTAATTATGATTATCAGTATTAAAGACCAAAGCCTATTGTTTTTTAGGAAAGTAAGAATCGACTGGAAGAGCCAAGGAAATATAGTAAGAGTTATTGGCACCTTAATATCAATAGTTGGGATATTAGCAATGACTTTCTATAAAGGTCCAGTTGTCAAGCAGCATTCTCCATCTTTTCTTCATCTTGCCACGTCACCGAAGCTCCTCGTCTTCACTTCAAAACATGAGAATTGGGTTCTTGGTTGCTTCTTGTTTGCATCTGCTTCCTTTGCTCTTCCAATTTGGAATATCATTCAGGTATATATATGGCCTCCTTTCTATTTAATTTCGTCTCCTATCAAATATATTGAATATTTGAATGGAATTGTGTTGTTTTCAGGCGGGAAGTAGCAAGAAACACCCACATGTGATGAAAATAACTTGTCTTTACACCTTATTTGGAACGATCCAATCTGCACTATTTGCTCTACTTATGGGGGAAAATCTTAGCGTTTGGAGACTTAAGCTTGACTTTGAACTTCTTGTTATTGTTTTAACCGTAAGCTAACTACTTATATTAAAGCAATCAGACTTTTAAGTTACTAATTTTAACGCGATGCTTTGATATGTAATAGGCAATTTTCGGAAGTTTAATACGTAGCAGTTTCCAGATGTGTTGCACGCGCTTGAAAGGACCTTCTTATCCCCTCTTTTTCAAGCCTGTCGGAGTTCCAGTTGCCAGTACTTGTGGTTGTGTACTCTTTGCTGCTACTTTCCACTACGGAAGGCAAGTTTAATATCCTTCTCTTTTATATATTATCAGGTTACTTAAAAGATAACTACATGTAACCAATTACTATAAGTAGGATTAACTAGAACGCTTATATGGGTGATATGTGCAGCATGTTGAGTGCATGTATATGTGGACTTGGTTATTACACTACGCTATGGGGACAACTCAAAGAAGGCGAGACAAAGAAAGACATTAAAGACAACGTGTCTGCTTCTGATGAAAAAGTCTCTCTTTTGCAAGACCAAGAACAAGAAGGAGATTCACAGGTCTAGGGTATTAGAAAGAATGATCAACCAACTGTAAATATGTATTAGAGGGTGTATTTTTCAAAATCCTCCGGTACAAGTTACGTTGACGTTTAAAAAATTACTCCTAGAAGCATTCGGTTACAGAATAATGTACCGTTTGTGATTAATATAAGAACGAGCGTTCTTTAATTTGTAAGAACACGTAATTGTGATGAGAATAATGAAGAGTATTATGCTTGGTTAGTGTTGATCCGACTACAAGAAATTGTACTGTTGAAGTTATTATTCACAGTAGTTGAGTTCGTCGAATCGTGATTGATTCACAGTATTTGAAATCTATAAACAATATTATAGAAGAAACTTTGCCAACAGTACTGTCTAATGATGAAGGAACTTCGAATATAAACATAAATATTGTGGATCATCATCCACTCTTCCTAAATGCTTCTGATACACTGGGAGCAGTACAAGTAGAGATACAGCTAATTGGAATGGAGAACTACACCCTATGGAGTCGAGCGATGAAGTTGAATCTTCTAACAAAGAATAAATTGGCTTCATTGATGGTTCTATGAAGCGAGATACTTACGGTATAAATCAGATGAAGCAGTGGGATAGATGCAACGCGATGGTGATTTCGTGGATAATGAGGAACGTGAACAAAAGCCTACTAAGTGGTATATTGTATAAATCTACTGCCTATGCAGTCTGGAAGGATCTAAAGGAAAGATTTGACAAAATAAATCTTTCGAGAGTCTATCAACTGAAGAAGGAACTAACAATGTTGCACCATGGAGCTATGCCAGTGTCCAGCTATTATTCAAAAATGAAAGATCTATGGGATGAAATCGACTCGATCGTGCCACCACCTACATGTGAATGCAACAGTCCTAGAGAGTATGCATTACATCTTGCCAATCAGAGATTACTTGAATTTCTTATGGGACTAAATGATGGTTACAATCAAACGCGAAGTCATATACTGTTGATGTCACCTGCACCAAATGTAAACCAAAATTATGCTATGATAGCATAAGACGAAAGCCAAAAGCTGATTTCAAGAGGAAACACAGTTGGAGGAGAGCTTGGTGATCCAATGATCATGGCAAGCAGATTTCCTCAAAACAAGCCAAGGAAGGGAGGTTTATGTGACCACTGCCAGATGAAAGGGCACACCAGGGAGATTTGCTACATGCTAATGTATTGTGACTACTGTAAAAAACAAGGACACGTCAGAGATAAATGCTACAAGTTAGTAGGATATCCCAGTGATTTGAAAGATAAAATGAAGGTGAATGCAGCAGTAATAGGTGGTGCATGAGGTGATGGCCAAAATGGATATCAGCAAACACAATATCAGAATCAAAATTACCAGAATCAGCACTATCAGAATCAGAGGCTGCTTTCAAGAATCAGCACCATTTCCTTCTAGTTTTAGAAAATCAGAGGCTGCTTTCCAGATGTTACATCTTGATGTGTGGGGACCTTATAGAATTCCCACTTATAATGGGATGAGGTACTTCCTTACTGTTGTTGATGACTATACTAGATGAACTTGGGTATTTTTGATGACTACAAAGTCAGATGTAGTTTCTGTATTGAAAAAATTGTTTACAATGATCAAGACACAGTTCAATGTCAGTGTTAAGTCCATTAGGTCTGATAGTGGCACTGAATTCTTTAATATTTCCTGTAATGAGCTATTTGGTCAGTTGGGGATCATACATCAAATTTTATGTTCATACACCCCACAACAAAATGGGGTAGTGGAAAGAAGGCATGGACATATATTGGAAATTGCAAGAGCTATTAAGTTTCAAGGTCATCTCCCAGCAAGATTCTGGGGTGATTGCATAGAAACAACAGTTTATATTATTAATAGAGTTCCATCTGTAGTAATAGGGAACATTTCACCTTATGAGAAAATGTTCAGAAAGAAACCATCAATGTCCCACATAAGGGTTGTAGGGTGTTTGTGCTATGCTACAAATTTAGTCAAGAAATATAAGTTTGATGCAAGGGCCCATAAGTCAGTGATGATTGGCTATTCTGCTAGACAGAAGGGGTACAAATTACTAAATCTACTCAACAAAAGTATTTTCATCAGCAGAGATGTGTCCTTCTATGAAGGCATTTTTCCTTTCCAGCAAGTCCAGCAAAGCAGACAACATGACCCAGGAGTTCAGAATTCAGAGGAGGACTATTTTTCTACTCTTGAGGTTCATGACACAAAAGTTCAGGCTCTAGAGGAGGTTGTTGTTCCACATGGTGTTGTTTCTGATCCACATGGTGCTGTTACAACAACTTTCTTGAATGATGACATCAGTCCAAGGGATATGGACACATATCATTAGCAAGCTAGGAGGATAAGAGATGGTAATGGTCTTCTGGTTTCTTCTAACATTGATGTGTTGAATGAAGTTGTATCAGGTCCTTCTGTACCACCTGGATTTCCTGTTCCACCTGTACGAAGAAACAACATGAGGGAAAGAAGACCACATGTGTGGATGAAGGACTATATTCAAATATCTTCACACAGGTGAAAGACTATATTCAAATATCTTCACAAGCTAGGACAAGGCAGACTCCATATCCATTATCTGACACAGTGAATTACACAGGACTATATGTGTCCTACAAGAGTTCTCTAACCAAGATCTTAGAGGAACATGAACCATCATTATACCTTGAAGCAGCCAAGGATGATAGGTGGGTGAAGGCAATGAAGGATGAAATTCAAGCTTTGGAAGATAACAAAACTTGGGAGATAATTGATCTACCAAGTGGTAAGAAGACTATAGGATACAAGTGGGTATACAAGATAAAGTACAAAACATCAGGTGAAGTTGAAAGATTCAAAGCAAGACTTGTGGCAAAAGGGTGTAACCAAAAGGAGGGCATTGACTATCAAGATACTTTTTCACCAGTGGTTAAAATGGTCACTGTTAGGTCAGTGATTTCACTAGCTGCTGCAAAAGGATGGGTTGTGCATCAGATGGATGTGTTCAATGAGTTCCTACAAGGAGATTTTCATGAAGAGGTTTGCATGCAGTTGCCACAAGGTTTCACACATGAAAAGGGAAAGGTTTGTAGGCTGATCAAGTCACTGTATGAGATTAAACAAGCCTTCAGACAGTGTGATGCGCGTTAAGATGCACACACTTAAACGCAAGTGCACGTTATCGTATCAAGTAGTATAGTCTTAGATAAGACCGAATATCGTCCTCTAGGATTAGGGTTCAAGTACCAATTATCTATTTTCTAGTATCTATTTGGTGGATTAATGATTGATTGGTTGTTTATGACTAAGAATTACAAAAGCTATTTAGAGTATAAAGATTTACTTCAGGAGTGATGAGAATAGGGCTTCTATGTATCCTCACTATCCGCTTATGCTACTTACTAATGCATTACTTATGTTATTCTTCTTTTGGAGAAAGCAGGTTTACGAAATCGTTTTATACTTCCGTTAGGGTTATATAAACACTCAACCCAAAGTCGTTCCTTACCTACCTTTCGGTGATAAGGGTAACTTTATAGGAGGATTAAGAACAAAAACCTAGTTGGCCGTCGCGCAATGCGCAAAATTAGGGTTGTTAAGCCTCATCAACGCTTACATAAATAATTGAGGTATTTTCATCCCCAATCAAGAATGTCTACCAAACTTACAAAGATATTCACAATCCCTCTTTAATCGATTAGAAATCATATAGTGATAATTAGTTGTCAATTAATTACCAAGAATTCAACTCAATTATTGGATAGATCTCACAATAAGAACAATAACCATAAGCGTCGTTAGTTTATAACATAAGTTTCAAGCAATTCAACATAGAAAGCCTATAAGAGAATTAGTTCCTAGCCATTTACATACGAGAACTAATTCCATGTTCATCATACAAAACTGAAATAAAGTAAAGAAAGGAAAAGAAATTACTAAATTAATGGTATCCAATCTCAAGCAAAAGTCTTGAGTTGTGCGAAGGGAACCCTAAAAAGCGCCTAGGGTTCTCCTTTTATAAATGCAAACCGCCTCCTCTTTTCCTTCAGCTGGCCCGTAAATTCCAAAAACCTAATTTTTCCGCGTCGGCACGCGGCCTGCGACAGCGCCGCCGGAAGTCTGTCCGTCGGTGTTTTGGCGCCGCGGCCCGATATCTGGCTGCGAGGCGGCGCGCCACTGCAACTCTGTGGCTTCTCGGATGTTTAGCGCGCGGCCCTGCATCTGGTCTCACGAGCGCGCGTGCCAGTCTTCTGCAGCCTCTGAATGGTGGCGCGCGGCCACTTTTTAGGCTGCGAGGCCGCGTGTGGTTTGGATTTCGCCGCCCTCGCCACGCCACTTTTTCTGGCATCTCCTCTTTTGCCTCTTTTTGCTCCTTTTCCGCCATTTGGCCATTTTAACCACTTTGACTCAAAAGAAAGAAAAACTATCCTAATACGACACTTATATGTGCAAAACGGGACAAAAGACTAACTAAAACTGACTCAAAAGATGTATATAAAATACACCGATCACAGTGGAATATTAAACTCATTGATACTTTGGTGTCCTCTGAATTTACACAAAGCCATTTTGATTATTCACTTCTTACCAAGAGAGATGGAGACAAACGGTGATAATTCTCATTTATGTGGATGACTTGCTCATAACTGGAAATGACATCAAGCTCATTACTAATACTAAATTTGTGATGCAACAACACTTCAAAGACATAAGAGACTTAAGGTATTTCTTGGGGTTTGAATTTGCTAAAAATAGCAGTGGAATAGTGATGCACCAGAGGAAGTATTCTCTGGAATTGTTGACTGATATAGGACTTACTGATGCTAAGCGGTGGGCTCGCGATGGGCCGAATACTCATCCGACTTCTCCGGTCTTTGATCGATATATGGTCGTAAAGTTCTGAGAGAATGAGGGTATCGGCGTGTGAAAGAAGATCCTTTGTTGGAGGATTCTCTGATTTATCGAGAGACTCATTTGTAGGCTCCTATATCTGACCAATATGAGGCATGATATAGAATTTCTTTGTTCAAATTTGAGCGGTTTATGCAAGTCCCAAAGTGTCTCACATGATGGCGGTATGAGTTGTCAAATATCTTAAACAATCACCTGGTTTGGGAATTTTTATGTCAGCAGGAGGATCTCCGTAATTGCGCCTCTTTGTGATCTTGATTGGGCGTCGTGTATCAACACCGTAAGATCGATCGGTTACTTCATTTTTTATGGAGCTTCCGTCTCTTGGAAGTCGAAGCGACCAGCTATATCGAGAGCTCGTGAAGAGTCTGAAGCATGGCCGGTTGTGGCAGAGGTGGTATGGCTTTAACTTTTACTAAAAAGTTAAAGGGATTTAACTTTTACTATATATTCATAAAAAATAGTTTTAACCTTTTACATAGTGTAATTTCGATGAACCCTAACTCAGCACGTGGCTGCTAGCTCCTTCAATTTCTTAACACTAGTAAGGGGGGGGGGGGGGGGATATCTAAAGTATATAGTGGTTTAGGTTAATTTCTTGTCACATTTTTTTCAATTTCGTTACTATATTAAGAGGGGAATATTTGAAATTTTTATTCCATACATGCAGAGTGGCATGTAGTACGTAGTAGGTCCATTCACTTGTGGACCTTACCTTTATTCCAATTGATGGACCTTACCTACTACGTACTACATGCCACTCTTATTGCATGTATGGAGTAAATTTTTCAAATATCCTCCCTCTTATATATCAAATACTCACTCTTTTTGGTATCATGCTCTACAAATATGGCTACATATCTGCTCATCTAATCGAATCATTATTAATCATCATGTTATTTTTAATGAGTCCCAATTCCCATTTTCTAAGGTAGAAAGTTTCGTGCCTAGTTCGTATAATTTTTTAGATGATGATATATCCCCGTATTTAATTCACCATGTTTCGAACATATCCACTTCCAAATCGTCAGTGGTCCGATGCAGGTGTCTGACCGATTCTGTGATTCACTCCTCGGCGTCCAGTTTCCCTTATGGCTACTATATACCAAATATACACTAGGAATTTATGCCAAATCTGTCTACTGGCCGTGACTCTACTTGGGCTGGGCTGGACGAGTCCTTCTCGGATTTGGCTGGCCAAATATGTTCAATATACATACAATATACATGTATATCATGTATATATTGTATGTATATTTAACATTAATATAGTAACAAAATTGAAAAAAAATGTGACAAGAAATTAACCTCAGCCACTATATGGGAGACAACAAAAACCACTATATGGGAAATTATATTATTATTGGGAATCGACTAAGTGAAGAGAACTTTAATCATTTTGACTGTATGAATATTCTCTATATTTTCTCAGAACTTCTGCACAAAAACATAGAATCTAATGCTTTTCTGTTTCAATTTATATGATTATGTTAAATTGAGCACAAAGTTTAAGATTTTTTTTGTGTGTATGTGATCTAAAATAACTTAATTTACAGATATTTATATAGTTGTAAATTACCTCATTAATGGTAAATTGGGCATTTTAAAGTGAAATTTAAATTGTTACTACTAAATTTTGGAACTAATTATGATTATCAGTATTAAAGACCAAAGCCTATTGTTTTTTAGGAAAGTAAGAATCGACTGGAAGAGCCAAGGAAATATAGTAAGAGTTATTGGCACCTTAATATCAATAGTTGGGATATTAGCAATGACTTTCTATAAAGGTCCAGTTGTCAAGCAGCATTCTCCATCTTTTCTTCATCTTGCCACGTCACCGAAGCTCCTCGTCTTCACTTCAAAACATGAGAATTGGGTTCTTGGTTGCTTCTTGTTTGCATCTGCTTCCTTTGCTCTTCCAATTTGGAATATCATTCAGGTATATATATGGCCTCCTTTCTATTTAATTTCGTCTCCTATCAAATATATTGAATATTTGAATGGAATTGTGTTGTTTTCAGGCGGGAAGTAGCAAGAAACACCCACATGTGATGAAAATAACTTGTCTTTACACCTTATTTGGAACGATCCAATCTGCACTATTTGCTCTACTTATGGGGGAAAATCTTAGCGTTTGGAGACTTAAGCTTGACTTTGAACTTCTTGTTATTGTTTTAACCGTAAGCTAACTACTTATATTAAAGCAATCAGACTTTTAAGTTACTAATTTTAACGCGATGCTTTGATATGTAATAGGCAATTTTCGGAAGTTTAATACGTAGCAGTTTCCAGATGTGTTGCACGCGCTTGAAAGGACCTTCTTATCCCCTCTTTTTCAAGCCTGTCGGAGTTCCAGTTGCCAGTACTTGTGGTTGTGTACTCTTTGCTGCTACTTTCCACTACGGAAGGCAAGTTTAATATCCTTCTCTTTTATATATTATCAGGTTACTTAAAAGATAACTACATGTAACCAATTACTATAAGTAGGATTAACTAGAACGCTTATATGGGTGATATGTGCAGCATGTTGAGTGCATGTATATGTGGACTTGGTTATTACACTACGCTATGGGGACAACTCAAAGAAGTCGAGACAAAGAAAGACATTAAAGACAACGTGTCTGCTTCTGATGAAAAAGTCTCTCTTTTGCAAGACCAAGAACAAGAAGGAGATTCACAGGTCTAGGGTATTAGAAAGAATGATCAACCAACTGTAAATATGTATTAGAGGGTGTATTTTTCAAAATCCTCCATTGCAACATGAAGTTGTTTTGTGATAGTATAAGTAAGAGTGGGTGTTCTTTTAATTTATAAGAACTCTTTGATTATTATGGGAATAATGGAGCGGGGTATGTGTAGTTAGTGTTGATCAGAGTATAAAAATTGTATTACGTTTTTCTATTATTATCTACCTTGGTTAGGGTTAAAGACCATGTACTGTGTTTTAAATACTACGGACACGTTTGGTACGCTGTATTACGATGGACTGCACTGAACAAAAAAATAATACAACGTTTGGTTCCAACTGCCATTTTGAGGCCCTGGACTGTAAAAAAAATAAAAAAATACAGTCAATTATATATTAATACTCTAATATCATTCATTATATATTAATACAGTCCACTACAATCCAATATAAAAATATACAATTCAGTGCGACGTACCAAACGAGCCCTACTAGCACAATTTATTACCTAAATTGGTTTGCTCCGGATAGTTCCTCCAGTGAAACATTCGATTTATGACATCTGTCCTACTAATAAACAAAGGGACCAGATTTGTTTTATTAAAACACTTTTAACTTTTATCTTAGTTACTTTCCCCCCACCCCCCTGCTCGAGAACCCAGATAACTCTAGGCTTCATGTCTTTCCAGTTCAATTTACAGAGGAATTTGGAAAGACAAATTAGTAAAAAAATACCAACATGGAACTCAATTATTTTCTGATTCGGTACTAATCTCAAATTTATCCATAATTGTGTTCACCATTTTCACAAATTTGACCAGTCCAAATATTTAAAACCCATATGAACATTTTGAAGCAAGAAATTCATAAAATTATTCGTTTCAGAAATATTTTGTTTAAATTATGGTATATAATGAAGAAAAGTAAGGTTTGGATGAAATTTCTCAGCCATGGGAGAAGAGAAAAAGATATGGTGTTCTCAAAGAGGGAGGGGAACGGAGAGAAAGAAAGTAACTAAGATAAAAGTTAAATATTGACACCTCTGCATTCCTATTTATCTTTTTTCCCTTCTATTTACATCCCCCCATAATCTACTAACTAAAAAGCTTTAAGAAGCCTAACAAAATAAATATAGAATTAAATCACACGTAGTAGCAGTAATCAAATCAGACAAACCTTTCCAATAGCATGTCTTCCAAAACAATTGAGTAAATTGCTCTAACGAGCAGAAGCTTCTTCATAGTGAAAAAACAAAAAAGCCGAAATGCTACAAAACATTCTCTTATAGGTCCATTCAACCTCACAAATCACGAGGAAAGTTTCTGATTTGGCCTTCCTCCAAGACATCTTTGTTATTCACCTTATAACTTATCCGTATGCGCATGACAAGGGATTTCTGGGAAAATGAATATAATTATATAGCTGTTAAAGAATCACAGGAATTCAACAAGAGAAGTGAAAAGTACACCCAGTCTCATTGTTTAAGGGAACTGCATAAGTTTGAAATACATTCAATTCCGATAGCTGATAAACAAAATTCCATTACTAGTTTCAGTTTCTTATAGCAAAGATTGCTAAATAATAAGAACAATGTACATTTGTAGCTATCTTTTCAAACCTCTACAAGGAAATAAATGTTGCAACATCCTGCCCGATTATCACTATCAAATTGATAAAGAGCCTGGACGATGTTTTTAATATGAATCCGGAACTCTGGCAAAGAATGATAGAGCATATACTTAGGAAAGAGTGGCATTAAACTCATGAATCATACGATGGAACTCTGGGAAAAAGTAATATAGCATACACTTAGGAATACGACAAGAGTGACAGAGCACCAGTTTGGATTTATGCCCGATAGATCTATAACAGCGGCTATATTTTTGCTAACAAGATTGATGAAAACTTAAGGGCGAAAGAATGGTGTTTTCTTGTTAAATCATATTATGAAAAGCTTTTGAACAGGAAGGAGGTGGACTTTCCTTATAGAGCGATTTAGATAACGAAGATACCGAGAAAGGTGTGTTTTTTCATCTAGCAACTAGAGGAGTGATCTTGACGGCAAAGAATCTGAGAAAGAGGAAGATAACTTATGTCAGTTGGTGCTTTATGTGAAAGGATGCGGGTGCAAACGCTAACCATCTCCTCGTTAACTGTCCAGTAGCTTCGAGATTATGGTGGGAGATTTTTACATTGTTTTGGGATTTTTTGGGTGATGCCAGGCACAGTTAAAGATGTTATGGCCAGTCTCAGTATCTTTGGGATCCAATTAACTCTATAAGGAAAATCCTCCCTATTCAAAAGCTTTTCATAATATCCGTTTGTTGTTGTTGTAATCATCTATGTTCATTCACTCTATTTGGGTCTATTTCATTTGAATAGGGGGGACTATTTCTTTTGAAAACTGGTAAGTTGTTGTAATCATCTATGTTCATTCACTCTATTTGGGTCTATTTCATTTGAATAGGGGAAATACCTGTGCATTAAGACAAAATAGGGGCTGAGAGGTTTCTAAATCATACAATTCATACATTTATTTCTACCCAGAAAATGTCTACTAAAAGAAATCCAAGATAGAAAATGAACAATTCACATACCTTGCCATGTTGACTGTTTGTGATTCTCAACTTCTGTGTGATTGATCCATTACCACTTGCAGGTAGGGTATTACCGCTAGCTGGATCCAATAGCAGTTGAAGGAACTGATAGAAATGCAAATAAGCTTAGTCAAGAAATGACCAATGGTACATGTATTGAGAATTTGAAAATTAGGTCATCCAACATATATTACGATTCACATTCAATTGCAACTAATTAATGGACCTGTATACCAAGAATTACCCAATTCATTCAAGCCTTCAGAGTTCTTTTAGAACTTCAAAGAAGTGGATATTTTACTTCCTAAAATTTTAGCCTTCCAGAAAAGTCAACCATGATGAGATATTTGCAAGTCATGAAATCCACATCAAGGGCAACACCGTCCCCGCGCGGACTCTCCGTTTTGGGTGCCGTCCCAGTACCGAATACGGGGATACATGTATACGGTGCGGGAGGTCAACCAATTTCGGATACTTTGACCGGAGTACATTGAAAATTTGGGGGGAAAACTGATATTTGATTTTTTAAAATTAAAGATAAAACGGATTTAAAATACGGGAAATGGCATACCTTCAATATTATAGTATTTTTGTCTCATTTTTGTTGCTTCGTGTTTAAACAAATCAAGAATTCAAGGTCGTGTTCTGAGTTTGGATGGTAGACGGTAGCAGCGATATATCTTTATAGCTCTATTTTTTATAATTTTAGATTTTCTTAGCCGAATCCCCGCACTCATATCCATACATGGATACGCACCCCGAATCTTAAAATTTAGATTGTCGAATCCGACACTTGGATACGTATCTGTATCGGATACCCGCACCCGAGTCTGAGCAACTTAGAAGATTTGACACACTTAAATGAATTTATACCCCATAACTACCAACTCCGCCTATGTGAGCTTGCTCACATTGTCAAACCTTGCGCAAACGAATAGTGTAAATGAATAATTGGCATGGACCGACTATGAGAGTGACATAGTGTAAATAAAATGGACTTTGGGCCTAACTCAACCAAAAAAGCCAACTCATGCGATGATGATTGCCCAAAATCATACAACGAGACAACATTCTATTGTCTTAGGACACTATAATACATGGGCCTATCGTCATTCAAGGTGGAAAATAACAAAAGGTAAAACAATAACACAACAAAATCACTATTGGATGATGGTTCCTTTGTTTACCTTTGGAACTGCTGCCTGGAAGATGAAGTCTGTGAAAACATCTTGTG
Organism: Przewalskia tangutica; assembly: GCA_029844215.1. Taxonomy (NCBI): domain Eukaryota; kingdom Viridiplantae; phylum Streptophyta; class Magnoliopsida; order Solanales; family Solanaceae; genus Przewalskia; species Przewalskia tangutica. Next base: position 12,359,650 of record CM056722.1, read on the forward strand.
ACTTATTTGTAAAACTACCATCAATAAGTGTCATCTGCGGGTTTCCAGGCTGCTTTGAGAAGTTGAATGTTAATATCAAGGAGCTGCTCTCAAACGCAGTAACTGATGAATGTGCCAGACCATTGCCTTCTGTAACTTAAAAAATCTTGTGTCAACATTTCCAGAATAAAATTAGACTGGCCGGGAAGTTAAAGAGCTGATAGAGATAGTACCAGACATTGATGGACTGGAAGGAAGCCCGTCCAATAAATCCAACATAGAAGAATTTCCACCTGTAGAAATGATTTGCGCGGAAGGAACTGAAGGTGTGGACAATCTATCTAATATATCCAATGGACTTCTATTGTCTGTATTGGAGGATAACAACTGAGGTGGAGATGGGCTGTTCTGAGCAGGAGTTCCAATCGACAAAAGATCCAGTAAAATGTCAGGGCCACTCTTTTGGGCCTGAATTGTATCTGAAATTCAAAGAGCATAAAGAGAAAATCCACTACGGAGTCAAGTTTAAGTTAGATGTTAGTTTGTGCTTGGAATAGTCAAAAGATGCCAATTTTAAATACAGTAAGGAGAAAAGAAGAAATGTGAGGGTGATCAGAATTATAAATCAGGAAAAGCATTCTGAAAGATTCATGCAATACACAGTAAATGTTACCTGGTTGCAAAGACACTGGCATCAGATTGACACCAAGAAGATCTTGAAGAAACTCTCCACCAGAAGAGCTAGGTGCAGGAGCATCATCTAAACTAAGACCGAGCAAGTCAGCAACAGGAGCAGTACTAAGCCTGGCAGATCCATTTGGAAGATTCACTGATACTCCTTGTGAAGTTGACACAGCTGCTGGCACAGAACCAGCTCTCCTTCCGCTGAAGGTTGCTTCATCCAGAACCGGCATTCTCTCTGCGAGTGAAGACCTGAAAACATGCATCGCTGTTTAGCATAAATCGCACTAAGTGCCCGTTTGGTTGGGCTTTTGGATTTGCCAAAAGTGCTTTTGGAAGGCCAAAAACACTTTTGGCTAAAAATAGGAGTGTTTGGTTCAAAATCGAAAAAGTGCTTTTGGCTTCCAAAAGCTCAAATTTTGGGCTTTGGAAGTAGAGGTTGCTTTTGCTTATTTTTAAGCCAAAAACACTTTTTATTGACAACCAAACACCTAACTTGATAAAAAGCTCTACTTGAAAAACTCTACTCCTAAAAGCTCTACTTCTAAAAGCTATTTTTAATAAGTTGTACCAAACGGGCCCTTAAAGAAGACAACAAAAGGAATAGAAACAACTTTCTATAAGATATCAACCAAACCTCATATTCTGATGCCTCTCGATAATAGAGTTAAATTCAATAGCTCTCTGTTGCAGTTCAAGCACAAAACTTCCTTTATACTGACCAATGATTTCATTTATCCGCCTACATTAAACAAGAGCATTGCAGATTACTCAGTTTCAAAAAAAAAAGATTACTCAGTTAAGTGTATATTCAGACCAACCGTTTAATAGTATCCAACTAGATGTAAGGGCACCAAGCATCAAATTAAGAATATTATATAGGAAAAAATACAATTTACCAAGAGGCACGTGGAATTGCAAGTACAGATAACATTCCCAAGGAACAATACGGTATAACAGTCTGAGAGTGATGTAGACAACAAACAAATAAAATAAAAAGTTTAATACAATGCGTCCTTCTCCGCGTTGATGAAAAGAACAAGTTTGTTAAGAAAATGTACCTTGGGCCTAACTCAAACCGAAAAGTTAGTTCAAGTGGTGAGAATTGTCCTAAATCAATAAGGAGACTATAGCCCATACAATTTACCAATGTGGGTTTCTAACCCCCGGCGTGAAATTTGGAAAGAGCAACATATCATGGATGTCCAAACATTGGTTAGTCCAACATGTCCGCATGACTTTGGTCCGACAATGAAAGAAGTACAGTGCAATGTGGAGTAAACACACATCACGAGAAAGCCTGATATTTAAGTGGCAGGAGGATAAAGAGGCAATCTTATACTCCTCGGAGTTTTGGACATGTGCACCAACTAGGGCTGGGCTAACTAACCCAGGGATTTCTAGGTTAACATTGGGTAGGCCAACATCAAAGATCAATGTGCCGATGAATCCATATTAAGAAAACGGATCTTGGACCTTATTCAGCCCAAAATGCTAGAGCAAAGACATGGACCAAGAACCAAACTCAACCCAAAAGCTAGCTCATGAGATGAGGATTGTCTGGACCCTTAGTGCATGAACAAAATAACACAAGGGGCCAACATGGGTAAACCACGAATAAGGATGGATATGACTCTAATACCATATAAAAAAGGATGAACCTTAGACCTAACTCAACCCCAAAAGCTAAGTTCCTAAGATAAGGATTGTCCAAAATCATATAACAATACGACCATCTATTCCCTCAACCAATGAGAGTCACTTAACAACTCGCTCAAGTGATAAGAATGGTCCAAGATCGTATAAGGAGACTATAGCTCATATACTTATCCGATGTGGGACTCTAACAGGGTTGAAAGGAATGTATACTTCTTCAAGAAGATGAGTATTATAGAAACCAAAAGAAGTTGCATTGAGTTGAAACAAAGATGGACAAGTAGCCTCTATAGAGATCAAACATTCTTTCTAATAGGAATGTATACTTCTTCAAGAAGATGAGTATCATAGAAACCAAAAGAAGTTGCATTGAATTGAAAGATGAGTATCATAAAAACCAAAAGAAGTTGCATTGAGTTGAAATGAAGATGGGAAGTAGCCTCTATAGATATCAAACATTCTTCTAGAAAGCGAAAACCCAAGAATTACCCTGAAGACCCACACCTTCGACAAAATTACTTGATTGCAAAAAGAATGTCTTGAAGTTTATCAGTGTCAGGTAGGTAATTACTAACTCTGTTAAGAATGAAACTTGGCCCTAACTCAACCCCAAAAATAGCTCATGAGGGGAAGATTGACAATACTATATAAGGAGACCATTAACCCATCACATATTTGATGTGCGGTTTTTAACACTCCCCGCATGCCCAGACCTCATTAGGGATTACGTCAATTATAGAGGCAAGTGAGCTAATTAATGACAACATGATATGGACTTAGCAAGGCTATATCAAGGAAGGAATAAAACAAGAACAGACTCAGGTTACCAGAAAACGGAGCAAGAGATTGCTGAACTGAACATCAAAGGCAGTCGTGATCAGCATTGTTCTAAATGGCTGAAACTAATCTGTCTTAAATAAATATCAGAATTTTAGGATGGAAGTTGTATACAGGTTTTCAAAATCATCAACAAAACCTTATTGAAAGAAAAGGAAAAATTCCTTGGCTCTTCAGAAACATAGGAATTAGTCAATTAACCAATCATATTAATACTTGACGGAAGAGACATTAAATTATTCACGGTGCTCGAATATGAAGTTGTTTGGTGTCCCAAACATCACATCACATCATTGCTTAATTGAACTAGTTAATGAATAAAGTTTTGAAACTTGTGAAGAGTTGAGAGCAGAGAGAGCTGAAGTTTGTAAAGCACAAGACACAGATTTGATTTGCAGACTATTTACCAAAAATGAAGAGTATCACATCACATCATTGCTTAATTAAACTAGTTAATGAATAAAGTTTTGAAACTTGTGAAGAGTTGAGAGCAGAGAAAGCTGAAGATTGTAAAAGCACAAGAGGCAGATTTGATTGTGCAGACTTTACCAAAAATGAAGAGTTTCACATAAAAATAAAGCACGATAGACTATATATTATATCTGAACAGCACAAACAGATATCCAACTGAATGAACATGAATTCTAGCGGAAATGTCAGCTGATGGTAAGTAAGATGTGCATGCTTCATATACTGAAGTCAAGAGTATTTTAGGCATAGTATAGAAGAATACATACTGTGAACAAGATGGAAAGCGACTTGACAGCTTTAACAAAGCAATCAGACACATCGCCTGAGATGTGAGATCACACGAATGGCTTTTCATAAATGTCTCCAACACATCCACAGCATCCGACTTTGTCACCTGCTCCAACAAACAACTATTATGTGGAAAAAGCTGAATTGATAATAACATGCACCCAACTCCAAAATGGCAAAAAGGTAAATCTCTTTTATGGAAATATTGAAATACAACAACAACATACCCAGTGAAGTCCCACAACGTGGGTCTGGGGAGGGTAGAGTGTACACAGACCTTACCTCTACCTTGGTAGGTAGAGCGGTTGTTTCCGAGAGACCCTCGGCTCAGGACAAGCAAAGCAGGAAAAAAAAGTCAGACCCGGTCAAAAATTTAGATCGGTAAGAAAATGTTGATAGCAAATGCGAATACGTCATGATAGCGTATCCTAAAAAGAAGCAGTAACTACGCAAATAAATGAGATAAATCAAGTACATTAAAGAACGCATAGACTATAGAGCGATACTACGCCTATTCGTATGATATGCTAAGCATGTCTACAGTAATAACACTACACCTACCAGTTTGTAAGTGTAAGTAGGACTGCGTTCGACTACCTACTACCTTCTACCCTAATCTGTGACATCCACAACCTCCTATCTAAGGTCATGTCCTCAGTAAGTCTCGCCTGCTCCATATCCCATCTAATCACCTCGCCCCAATATTTCTTCGGCCTACCTCTACCCCTCTTGAACCCGTCCATAGCCAACCTCTCACATCTCCGCACTGAGGCATTTATGTCTCTCCTCCGCACATGTCCAAACCATCTCAACCTCGCTTCCCGCATCTTATCCTACACCGAGGTCCCTCCCACTCTGCTCCGGATATCTTTATTTCTAATCATATCCTTCCTTGTATGCCCACACATCCATCTCAGCATTCTCATCTCCGCCACTCTCATCCTTTGGGTGTGCGGCGCCTTGACTGGCCAACACTCCGCCACATACAACATAGTCGGTTTAACCACCACCCAATAAAACATGCATTTTAGCTTTGATGACACCTTTTTGTCGCACAAGACTCCAGATGCAACTCTCCATTTCATCAAAAAGTATGTCTGTACAAACGATCTAGGCTAATACGATGTGTGACATCGTCATCAATCGATAATAGATCTGAGGTATTTGAAGCTTACTTGCTTCGAAATGACTTGAATCTCAAGTCTCACCTCCATGTCTGTCTCACGGTCGCTCTCGTTGTTGAACTTGCACTGCATGTATTCTGTCTTAGTCCTACTCAGAACTCTTTAGACTCCAGGATCTGTCTCCAAACCTCCAGCTTAGCGTTCACCCCGCTGCGAGTCTCATCAATCGGGACTATGTCATCTGCGAATAACATATACCATGGCACCTCCCCTTGGATTTGTCACGTCAGTCCATCCATCACAAGACAAATAAGAATGGGCTAAGAGTTGATCCCTGGTGCAGCCCCATCATCACAGGAAAGTGTTCCGAGTCTCCTCCCACTGTCCGTACCGTGGTCTTGGCTCCATCATACATATCCTTGATCGCCCTAGTGTACGCCACAGGTACACCTTTAGCATTCAAACATCTCCAGAGAACCTTTCTAGAGACTTTATTGTATGCCTTTTCGAGGTCAATGAAAATCATATGAAAGTTCTCTTCCTCCCCCTATACAGCTCCATCAACCTCCTAATAAGATGGATGACTTCTGTAGTCGAACGCCCCGACATGAATCCAAACTGGTCCTCGAAAATAGACACGCCTCTTCTGACCCTCATCTCCACGACCCTTTCCCAAACTTTCATAGTGTGGCTCAGCCTGATATCCCTATAGTTGTTGCAACTTTGGATATCACCTTTGTTCTTGTACAAAGGAACCATTGTACTCCACCTCCATTCTTCGGGCATTCTCGTCGTCTTAAAATATGAAAATATTGAAATAAAATACAACATGTTTAGTATTCTTTTTAAAAAGTCATGGTGATGATTATAAGCCATGTTTGGACTATCCATCATTTGTTTTCAAAATTACATCTTTATTTGACTACATCACATTACTAGACGGCAGATGCACATTATAACAATAATGTTTCACAATATATCATCATATTCTGGTCTTGAAATACACTAGTAGCAGCATATTGGGTAAAACATAAGTGTTTGTCAATATTTCTTTCTTTCACTCTCCCCTTTTTTCTCCTACTTTAGTATTTTGGAGGAATAGGGCATTTCTTGGAGATCTGTATTTTATATAGTACTTGAAAGCACAGGGAACTAGTTACATTCATTACTACATTCAACCAGAGCATAACTTCATTCTTAGTGAATTTCCAATAAATGTAACAGGAAAATCAACAGTTATAGTTATTTATTATGAACACATCCATCGTGAGTAGCGTAGAGGATGACAATAATGAATGAGAAACTTCATCCAGAGAATGCTGGATCACAAATGAAATACAAGCAGGTTAAGAATGATGCATACTGAAATGGAGAAAAATATTCATAGATCATATTTGCTAACTGTCCAAAAGCATGAACTCACAGTTAAGGGTTCTTCTATGTCAAGCCTTCCAACATTATTGACTAACATTTCACCATACTCTCCAATGCACCAAACTGCAACTCGAACAAGAGGTTCCTAACAAAAATAATCAAATAGAATACAGTAAACAATATGGACATATTCAAGACCAGAAAACTGCTCATGGGTTACAGGAACCTAGCTTCTGATAGAAGATAAAGGAAAAGCATGACGTACCTGTTCCACTGCTGCCTGTACGGCTCTGTACAAAAACCGTACCGCATATCCATGGAGGTCGGAAGCATTTGTAATCACCACAATCAGAGCATGCCACACGTCATCCTTGACATACTTTCCAGCCTATAGCACAGCTGACATATTAGTACTTTTTACCACAAAGAAAGAAAGATCAAGTAGATCCACCAAAACAGGCGACATGAATCGGATGCTAAGGACTGACACTTTGATAGATATTGAGAAATAAGTATGATAATCACAAATTTTATCCAACAAGGGGCTTCAAATATGTAGAGTCAAATCCAAAACGAGCAGCATACCTCAGAAAGAACCTTGAGCATCTGATCAATGTACCAAATTTTCTCCGGGGAGAACCTAGTTCACCATAAGCAGTTGTAAGCATGAGATGCATTTGAAGCGAACGAACAATCCACATGTTCAGGAAGTTATGTAATTGTATTACAACACAAAAATCCCCTTGGGACACAGCCAAAAAAATAAACAGAAACAAAAAAAGGAAATAGCAAAGCAATAACCAGAAGATCTTTTCCAGAATATTCAAAAGCAGGAGTTTTCTGTGAACTGTGAAAATAAGAGATGATAAGCAATAACCGAACCCTGCTAAGGGGCGATGCTTTGAGCACCGGGCAGCCCTTTTTTTTAAGAGATGATAAGTTTGACAGTTATTCAGTATTGACTTACTTTTCCACAATGGAACAGATTTTAGCAGTCAGATCTCCCTTAAACTCTGGATCGCTTACTTCCAGATGTTCAGTTAACTCCTTGGTCAATGGCTTCACATTGGTGTCGTTCACTAATAGATACACTAGTTCAAGGGCTCTTTTACGAATTGATGGATCGGAGTCCTGAAAATTTAATAAGCACATAAGTTGCAACAGAATTGATAAACATGCAAAATTTGGGAAAAGATGCAAGACATTTGCATTCCAACTGAAGAGGCCATATAATGACATAAGTACCAGTATGAAAAAATGCCATTAACTATGTATATATGTATGTGTTATACATTCCCCTGATGCATCTACAAAACTTTTAAGACAGACCTTATAAAATAGAGTACTGCATATCTAGAGCACAAAGTGCTAGCTAGCAGAATTTTAAACAAACACTGGAGAAGTATTATGAAGGAGGTACTCCACATATGAGAGGGAAAAAACACTATGGATTGAAGACGAAAAACGAGAAGCAGTAAATTATTATGCTTTATGAGACGAAACAATAAAACATAAAGGTAATATACCTTCACACATTCCAAAATTGTTGCTCGGTGTCTTTGTACCGCTTGACTATCTACAGCTATAGCTCTCATCAGCATGTTCAAGGCAACATATCTGAAATAATTGGACCTCAATAAAATGGAAATCATATTGCAGAAGAATACCAGTAATTATGCAGCACAATAAACGTGGCTTTCAATACACAGAAGGAAAGCCCCTTTTCCCTCTCTTCCCCCAAAAGAGAGAAGAATAAACAAAGAAAATTAACCAGGTATTATCAGGATTGTTGTACACAGTCAGGAGCATCTGAAGGTGGCAATAATGGTAAGCCAACTGATAGCATGAAGATTTTTGTACTGAATTTCCATGCAGATTGCAGTCAGATTCACATTATACCAAAACCAGGGATGTTTTGCGACACAAAAGCTTGTCTTACTTTGACCGCACATAATTAAGGTACAGTGTAGGTGGAATAAGTGGGAGCTGCGAGGGGCTTTGCCCCCCTCCTTATATGTATCACCAAAGAGTTCTCTTTTCACCAGTGAATAGCTTTCATCCATTTATGTCTGGAACACATGAAATAATTACTGACTCCATTTAATTTTATATGACATTATCTGACAACTCATGGAGTTAAGATTTTAATTTAATTTAAAATTTATATTAGTGATAGCAGAAAAAGATTACAGTGAAGTTGAAGTTAGTTTTATAGAGAAAATATCACATCGAAGTTTAAATAGTTTTTATAGAGAAATATCACATCGAAGTTTAAATTTTGAGTAGTTCAATAGATCTCTATTCTTAGCTATCGTGAAAGTTTTATGGAAAAGGAATCATGTCAAACATTTTGGAACATGACAAAATGAAAAGAGAATCATATAAATTTGAACAGAATGAGTATATTTTCTTTAAGTTCCTTTATCCTAGGTTCGAGGAGTAGCTTGTTAAAGGAGCTAAACTAGAGAGGAGACGGGAAAGGTAGCAAGGACTGAAGCAGCCACACCAGCATCTATCTGAGAAGCGTTTGGCGGAAAGGTGAAAAGCACAAAATCTTTCTTCCTGGTTGGTGTACTAGGGCGAAGCGAACTCCAGCACTCTAGCTTCGAGCCACTTGGACGATTTCTTAGTTCATACTTGTCTTGCTTCGTGTTGTCTTCATTTAAGACGCTCTTAAGCCCTGAAGCACAGAAACACCCATGGAAGGCGATCCGCCTTACTTAAGCTAGGCATCAATGTAGGCAACCGACTAAGACGTGCTCCTCATTGCCCATGCATGCTATATTGAATTGAGTAGTACTAAACAATAAATGTAATCCACAAAGAGATATACTAATTGTTAAGGAAAACATTATGATTGAATTTGTTAACTTTTTACATATATATTTTAAATTATTTCTTCATTGCCCTTTTTTGACTAAAGTCCACGCTTTAACTGTGCTCTGCGCTTAAAGCCCCAATAGACGTGGAGCGCTTTTTAAAGCTTTTCGCCATTGACAACACTGGTCTCCTTGATTTTTTTTCTCTTTAGATTTGAATAAATATGACGATTTTTTGAAGGCATAGTACTTAAAAACCCCATAACTTGGTACGGATTATTAGTTGCACCCCTAAACTATTCGCAGTCTTAGTTTATCCCCCCCACCCCACCCCACCCACCCGGCCCAAAAAAAAACTTGACTATTTGATAAATGTTGGCGCATGGAAGTGAAGAAACAACGAAAAATCAACTTCCGGGTGGGGTATTTTTCAACCATTAATTGTCGCATAGTTATACACAATGGCTTATATGTTCTAATTGTGTAGTTCTTGCTCATCTTATATACAATGCATATCTTATGTCAACTTTGCATTTTTAAATTTCTTCTTTAGATACAATGACGATTTGTTCCAACTGTGTATTTTTCTTTTTGCGTCAAAGTTTGTAAAAAACTAGGCTGGAACTCCATTTTGGCTAAATAAAAAAGTTTTAGCTAAAATAATGTAGTACCAACTGTGTATTTCTTATTATTTTTTCTTTAAATGCAATAGTCATTTATTTCAACTGTATATTCTTGTTTTCGGATCAAATCAATAAAAAACTTGACCAGAGCTCTAGTATTTTTATCCAAATAAAAAACATATAGACAAAATAACGAAGTTGCAACTGACTACTTCGTTTTTATTTTTTCTTCAGATGCAATTTCTATTTATTTCAACTGTGTACTTGTCTTATTCGACAAAATCATGCTTGTCTAGAGCTTCATTAGTCTTAAAAGGCAGTCCGGTGCACTAAGCTCCCACTATGCGCGGGGTCCGGGGAAGGGCCGGACCACAAGGGTCTATTGTAAGCAGCTTCATTGGTCTTAGCGAAACAAAAACTTTTAGCCAAAATAATAAAGTTCAACTGTGTATTTATTTTTATATCTTTTTTAGATGCTATGACTGTTTGGTTCAACTATACCTGTCAACCGGTCCGGGTTGACCCGGAACCGGACCGGTTGACCCGGTAGGTTAACCGGACCGGCCCGGACCGGTAAGGACATACCGGGTTGGGGGTCGGATTGTCCCCCAACCCCAACCCGCACGGGTCATTTCAAAACCCGGTACAGCCCGGACCGGTAAGGCCCGGTATTGGAAAACCGGTTCCATTACCGGTTAACCGGACCGGACCGGACCGGTTACAAAACAAAAATAAAAAAAATTGCCCAACGGTCATTTCGACCGTTGGGCTTGGGAGGGGGGCAGGGGCTGGCCAACGGTCATTTCGACCGTTGGTCATTTTTTTTTAATTTTTTTTTTGTTTTTTGTTTTGTTTAATTATTTATTTTAATTCCATTTTTACCCTTTAAAAAATCTATAAATTCTCTACATTTTCTTCATTTTTATCACACAACATTTCTCTCAATTCTCTTATTCTCATACTCTCTTAATTATCTTTATTATCAATTTTCAAGTTATTAATATTATTAGTTTTCAAATTCAAAGTAGCAAGACGCAAGACTTCGAGCTTCGAGTTTCTATTGAATTCTGAATCCCGAAGTTTGGTACACTCGTTTCATTCTCTAATTATTTTATTAAATTGTCATATTTATTTGTTGATTATTTAAATATTTTATAATGTCTTTACTAAGGGGAATTGCGTCGGATCGCTACAGTAAATCTAGTTCAAGGGTAAAAATCAGAGGTTCTTCATCATCTAATCAAAATATGGATTATGATCAAATGCAAGAAGATTTTGGAATAGAAGATAATGAATGTGATAACGTTCAATTAGATGATATTGATGAACTTGAAGAACAAGAACCTCCTACACCTACTAGTGTTCCTTCTGTCAATGTTGGTACTGCTAGTGGTAGTCGTAGACCTCCTTTACCAGAACCAGTAGCAAGAAGAAAAAGGAGTAAAGTGTGGCTCTTTTATGATAAAGTTGTGGGTACTGATAGAGTTAAATGTAATATTTGTGGAGAACTTATAAACATAAGGCGGGGTGGTGACGGGACGCACTATAGGTAGACATATAAAATTCGGTCATCCCAAGCTGATGGAATGTCTTCCTAATTTAGAACCCGGTCAACAACAACTTAATCCATTAACCTGGTTGGCTAAGTACGATCCAAAAAGATCGCGTTGAATTAGCAAAAATGATTGTCGGAGGTTGTTTGCCTTTTCTTTCGCTTCTTCTTCATATTTAATTACATATATTCAAAGAGTATATAATCCTTTTTTAAAGGTGTTCCTCGTAGTACTACTAGAGCCGATATTTTTAGACTTCATAATGATTATGTTATTTTCTTGCAATATTTGTTTGCTAACCTTCCATGCCGTTAGTTTTACTTGGACATTGGACACGTTGAGCAGTTATGATTATTTAACAATTACTTGTCATTGGATTGATGAAAATTTTAGAATGGAAAAACGTATTATTGCTTTTTGCGTATTTATGAGGTTCAAAGTCATACCGAAAATATATAAGCGAAACTATTTGTTTTTATGCCCAAAAATATAATCTTTATAATAAAATACTTTGTGTATCATTCGATAATGCATCTAATAATACCGCTCAGAGATTTTTAAAAGCGGAAGTACAATCACCACTTCTGATATATTTCATGTTCGTTGTGCTTGTCATATTTATAATTTAATTGTTAAAAGTGGTCTTGATTTATTTTCACCAAATAAAACTTGTCAAAAGAGTCATTGGAGTTATTCAGGTAATAATAGGAAAAATAGAATTATAGAATTTAAAGAAAAATGTAAACAATTTAATTTGAGACCTAAATTCATGCCGTAAGAGATTATTACACGGTGGAATTATACTTATTTATTTTTAAAAGAATGTTATAAGTATAAAGACCCATAACACATGTTGCAAATGCGCATTGTAAGAACGTGATGTATATGTTAACCGACGAACATTGGAAATCAATTGGTGAACTTTTAAAATTTTTACGTAAATTTTACATCGCAATCGTTGAATTTTCGTGATCTTATTACCCAACAAATTTGTAATGCTTTAGCTCATATAAATTTGAAATTTCATATTTACTTTATGGGTTAAAATCAAATGTGAAATATAAAGATGCGATTCTGATTATGTTTGAAAAGTTTAAAAATATTTTTTCCTATTCACGATGTTTATTGTATTGAGTGCGATCTTAAATCCTTCTATTAAAAAGTAGATTGTCATAATTTAATATTTAGTTTATATAATTATATGGAAATAGGTCAAATGAAACTCCATCTTCATTTGATTGCATAAGTAAACTTGATACTAATTTAACTACATTATATGAATATTATGCTACATTACATGATAACACCAACTCGCTACTAATATTCCTTCTAGTTCTGTTGTGTCTACACCTGCAGGATTCAATGATGATGACGATGAAGAAGAATCTTTAGACATATGGAGCACTTTTACAACACAACCAACCACAAGCCGATCTTGCGATGAGATGCAATTTTATTTGCAAAAGCCACGTGAGAAGAAAAATTTTGACCCTTTACAATGGTGGCGGGATAACAAAGGCAATTCGGTACTTGCAGCGATGGCGGGATGTTCTTAATGTGTCGATCTCAACAAAGGCTTCGAAAGTGCATTTAGCCAAGCACGAGATCAAATAGAGACACACGCGTCACTCATGGGTGGAAGCACATTAGAAGTGTTAGTCCGCAGGGATTGGATCGATCGCAGAGAAGAAATCAAGGATGCGAGACGTTGATTATCCCGAAGCTGAAGAAATAGGCAATATTTTGGAAGGCGGGGGCGGAGGCGTGACTGGAATTAATACTCCAGATTTAGAGGCTATGGAGCATAACCAATTCAATCAACCTATAGATTACGAAGAACTTGCAAAAAGGATGCATAATATGTAAATAAAATTATTATTACTTCATTATGTACTCTTATTAACGTTATGAAAGTTCAAAAGTTTACATCTTATCATTAATTTTAATTTTACTATCTATTTAGTTGTTAATCATATTACTTATAAGTTATAATGTTATATACTTATATGATATATCTACTAATCTAATAAATTATTAAAAGTATAATTACAAATTTACAATATAAAGTTATAAACTATAAAGTATAAAGTTATAAACTATAGTATAAAGTATAAAGTTATAAACTATAAAATCAAAAGTTAACTTTAAAGTTTCAATTTTAATATATACAACTAAATTATATATTATATTATTATATTACATATTTAAATTGAATTTAGTTTATATTATAGAAAATAAATACTAGAATTAAAAAAAAAAAAAAATTGAAATCGACGGTTGGACCGTTCGACTTAACCGCACGGGCCAACATGGAATCCGGTAACGACCCGGACCGGTAACCGGTCCGGAACCGGTTAAACCCGGTAATGGGCTACCGGTCCGGACCGGGCTGACCCGTTAGACACCTATAGGTTCAACTATGTATTTCTTCTTCTTTAGGCCAAATTTGTAAAAAGAAAAAAAAACTGAAACTTAAAAAAAAATAACCTAAATAAGGGAATTCTTTTACAAATTTGACCCGAAAAGATGATCTAAAAGTTAATGAATTTAAAAAGGTAAAAGAACTATTTCAATTAAAAGAAATATGACGTGGACAGAAAAATCCGTGTGGCAGGCGTGTGCATGCCACTTCCCTGGGATGAGATCATCCGGGAGGGAGGGTGATAACTAATAACTTTCAAATAGCCAAGCTCAGGGCATAATTAACACTATGAATAGTTTAAGGTTGCAACTAATAATCTGTGCCAAGTTTAGGAGAGCTTTTAGGTATTTTGCCAATTTGTAATTTTAGGTTTGGTCCAAAATATTTTTCTAGTTCCACTCCTGATGCAACACCAATAGCATCATAACACAAGAAAACTTCGCACATTCAAGGCGTGCGACAAGAAAACAATAATATCTATCACTCATTTGCCAACATATCTGAAAAACCAATTGGAGGGTGTTCAGGAAATAGTCACATATTGAACGTGCACAAACTTTGAAAACGATGAATCCAATTTCAACCAAAGAATATTATAAGGTGCAATCCTATGACACAAAAAAGGAGTCGCAACGTATTGGAAGATAACCCCAAAAGAATTTAGCAAGAAAATTTAACTAGATGAATGAAGATGACCTGATATTATTGTCACGGTTGGACAAAAATCTTCCCAAAATATTAATAGCAAGCACATGCAAACCACCATTATCTTCAATGTTCATGATAGTTTCAACACATTCATATAGAATAGCGTTGCCTGCATTTTTGTTTGACTCCGTCTTCGTTGCCACCTAAAAGTAATTTAAAATTGTTAGAGAATGAATAACAAAATGTTATATTTCTCTATACATAATAACTTCCTTCATATTCAGCAGATTCCAATGCTTCTTATTCATACAGTTAATAGTAGTTTCAATGATGGTATAGTCCAACTTGCCACAAACTAGATGTAAAAAAAAGTGCTAGGAGAAAGAAAAAAAAAAAGACAACTGCCTCAGATTGTTGTATTTGCTAAGATGCTTGTGTTAATCACAGTCTCTGAACTGTGAATAAGCTTATCATGATGCATATACTTAATACAATCATTTACTAGTAGAGCTTCATTCAGTCTCCTCATCAAGGGTTCGCATAGTAAAATTTCCAAATAAAGATAGCTAGCCCAGAAGGGTGATTGAGAGTATGAATAAAGATTTCGATGAGAACAAAGGAACAAAATAAAATGAAAAGAGTTGTGATCTAACACCCAATGTACTTAAAGTAACTACATACACTTGCTCTTTATCTTTGACTACAAGCAAATATTTATCAACTGCAATTATACCTTGCTCTCTTTATCCTTTTTTATAAGCAATTGTTTATTAACTACATTCCGTCTATCTTGTACAGACATAGAGGAAGAGAACCCATTCTTCTATCTTGTACAGACTAATCAAGGGAATGGGCCATTCTAATGCAAGATTTCACAAGTGAACTACCAAAATGTTGACAAAACATGCCTATGAGGAAAGCATTCTAAAAAATTCACACCTGTACAACTCCATGACATTCACATATGCTTCAATAATCATTGATCTATAACTGACCTGAGCAAGAATATCATTCATGGAATCACTAGCGTCAGCATCGCCTTGGCCTAAAACACGTAAGACCTTGAGCAATCTTATATGAAGAAAAGGGTCTGTAATGCCGGAAATGTCATATTCAGGTGCATATGGGCTGTTGGCAACATCCTTTAGAACTTTCACTAAACCATCTGTGCATTTCTACAACCACGGATGAAGGGAAACAAAAGAAAATGTAAATGCCTTGTTGAACTGAAATAAACCTTTAAATCTTATCTATTTCATAATTCAAATACGGCATTTAAATTCAAAGTTTATGCACAGAATATTTTAACACATTGTTTATGCTTTAAAATCCAACATGTTTATTCTTAAGATATTTTAACACTATGTTTAATACAAAAGAAGGCAAAGTGAAGCATTAAAATGTGGAGGTGGGATCATTGATTACTTCCATTAGCTAAAGTATTCAACGTTTACCTCCAGTTTTTGGTCTAAAGGAAAGAAGTCAAGAAAATATGTCATCCTTCCCATTAAATATCAAGGATGTCAAGACACCGAAAGAATAGATCATTTCCCCTTATACTCATTTTTAACCAACAACAACAACATACCCAGTGAAATCCCACAAAGTGGGGTCCGGGGAGGGTAGAGTGTACGCAGGCCTTACTTCTACCTTGGGAGGTAGAAAGATTGTTTCCGATAGACCCTCGGTATAAGGACAAGCATTTTAAAGCAACATAAAAAAGAAATAACGGAAACGAATAAACCATGATAACATACTATATATAAAAGCAGGATAGAGTAGAAACAACCAAAAAGTAATACGATAGGCAAAGAACAACAAACAACAAATAATAGCAGAAATCGAAGGACAGAAACTACAAAAATAATACTACGACTACTAGTGTGGAAGGACAAGCGGGACAATACACAACTGCCTACTAACCCTCTACTCTAATTCATACCCTCTATAACCTCTCATCTAAGGTCATATCCTCGGTAAGTTGGGATTGTGCCATGTCATGTCTAATCACCTCTCCCCAATACTTCTTCGGCCTACCTCTACCTCTTCTGAAACCGTCCATAGCCAATCTCTCACATCCTCACTGGGGCATCCGTCTCTCTCCTTTTCACGTGCCCAAACCACCTCAGTCTCGCTTCCCGCATCTTGTCCTCCACCGAGGTCACCCCCACTTTGTCCCAAATATCATCGTTTCTAATCTTATCCCTCCTAGTATGCCCACACATCCATTGCAACATCATCATTTCTACTACTTTCATCTTCTGAACGTGAGAGTTCTTGACTGACCAACATTCCACCCCATACAACATAGTTGATCTAACCACCACTTTATAGAACTTGCCTTTAAGTTTTGATTGCACCTTCTTGTCACTATACTCATATTTACCAAAGAGACAAAATTATGCCTCCTCTTTACTTCATATCGTCCCACCTCTCGTCTTTTCACCCAAACCAATCATGGGAATAAGTAAATTTAAGATATTACCTGTGCAAGTTTAGTCAATCTTTTCCATTGGAACATCAAAAAAAAAGTTTGAGGTGTAGAAAGGAAGAACCAGAACTGAAAGAGTGGTCGAAATCCTAATAACGTGCTTTGACCAATAAAAGTAGAGGCTTATTATCAAATCTAACTTAACAGGTCAGATAAAAACTATAACTTTCTGGAAAGCAGGAACCTCAGCAATAAATACTACTTCCACAAAAATATTGCAAACTCAAAGTTATAACAAGTAAGAAATAAGATACAATAGGTTGACCAAGCATTTCAGCTTCAAAACATGTACATGGAACGAAAACAGCATGGAAATATAGTCCATTATGCCCTTTTTATGCATTTGGAACGAAAGGGTCGGGAGGATGTATCAAAGTAACGAGGACGAGATTTAAGAGTTCTCATTGTTTCACATGCACTTTTGGCATAAAGAAAGAAAACCTTCTTGTATAGGTAGTTGGGTAGGCTTGACAGGAGAATGACAGTAGCCTACATAGCCCGAATGAACTTATAGTTTTGGAACCATCTTAAAAAATGAATGAAATCGTATTTAATTTATCAAACAAAACATCTCTCCTAGTCTCCCCCCGGACCCTTGGGGAACATCTTCCACTCTTTCCTTTTACCGTCGTGGTTGTACTTACACAGTTATACCTGGTTGACATGCCAAAGCTTCATATTATTACCCTTTGGTTTGGAGACTAGAACAGGAAAGAGCAAGGAAGAGAAACAAAACGAGGGAAAACGGGAAAAGTGGAGAAAAGTATTAACTTTCCTTTCTGAGCTGAAAGAGAGAACAGAAAAGAAAATAAGTTCTTTTGTTGATCTAGTGAGAAAATTTGCAGGCCCCAGAGGAATATAATTTCCATTTTGCATACCCAACAAGAGAACAGAAATTTCTATAACTTCTATTTGGCATTCCTTTCTTACCTTCCAGACAACCCGTTAGTCACAATATTCAGTCATAGATTTTCCCCACGTTATCAAGCAAAGAAAAGGATTCCTAAGTTTGAACAAGCAATAAAATCAGCAAATAAAAGAATCTTATGTAAACAAAATAATTCTTGTTCTTTTATTAAAGGTAAACAAAATATATCCTTGTAGAACCAAAAGTGAAAAAGAAAACAGTAGTAGACACGAGAATGATATCGGCAAAGCCCTAAATCACAAAAAGATAGTAAAATCTGGAGTTACCATCACAAACGTCACGCTTCAAACAAGTACATAGAATAAGGATGTGAGCGAAAATCTTAATACCAATCAGAATATCTCCCACCCCCTTTTTCCCTTTTTCTCTATATTTTCCTTTTTCCTGGTTGGGTGGAGGATCTTAAGTTACAGCCATACTTTTCAGTGCATATATTCCCATCAATTTTGATTATCATGCCCTTTTCTTTTGGGCCCAGGTCGCGCAGTCAATTTAAGAAGATCTGACCTCCTTACTGGAGTTGAGAAGATCTATAGAAAGAGAAAATTCTAGTTTTTTTATGTAACTATATTTGTATTTAGTATTGTACACCAGTTAAAATGAAGATGTGTTCCTTTCTTAACAATAGTTTCTCAGAACTGCATTTAAGAGCATAATGTCATAAGAAGGGAGAAAGAACGAGCAATACCAAGGTAACAGACTTCCTAGTGACGGAATGTACAAGTAGCAAAAGATAATGCTGCCCATTTTCTACTTACCTTTCTAAAATAGTCAAGGGCCTCTGGACTAGCTTTACATAGATCTGCACAAAGCTGGACACCAGTGATGAGAACTCCATGGTGCTTCTCTTTTAGCAAGGCAGCTACGGGCTTTACAAAATTTTCAGCAAGATCTGGAACCTTCTTTATAATTCTTATAGAGCAAAGTGCTGCCTACAGTAGACCAGTAGACCAGTAGAACAAAGTAAAGTGAATAAATGTTGGCAACAACCATATGTAATTGTAGGAATAAAGACACATCAGACCATAGACCACTTGTACTAAAATACACGGAAGAGAATACTTAAGGAACAATTACCTTGAATAATATGCATAAGTTAATTTTGTTCAAAGGAGGCCACAGAGAAAAAGGAAGAGTGATAAACTAGAACGGGACCTCAAGAGGATTGATTTTCTTGTATCGCAAACCCCACCCATAACCAAGCCCACCTTATCCTCCCTCCTATGCAGGGGTCAATAGTGGGCCTTTCCCACTTTGCTTCCTTGGTGACTCCAACCTGAGGTTGGAGATAGAATGTCCTTTCACTGTGCTATTCCTCCCTTAGTGGAGCCCAAGATGATAGTTCACAAAGGAAATTTTGATGGTTGATTATGGAAAGTAATCATATAAATGCACAGTTTCCAAAAGGATCTAATGAGATATGCCTACAGACCTAATGTAACAGCTACTCATAAAACAATGTATGGTCTGCATTGGTGACTCCACTAAGCAAAAGTAAATCTGAGTCTGCTTTTTCCTGTATTTAACTTGATTGTGGAGTCAATTTTCTGTTCAGCGATCAACGTCAAGCAAGAACATTTAATTTCCTAGGATACTCAGCTCTCATCCATATTTACTCCTAATTCCTACATGGAGTTTGATGACAGCTCTGCAAAAACGATAATGCAAAATTACAAATTTAACTATTTAGGATTGCATAGAGGAAGGATTTCATTATAAAGCCTCCATCTCAACATTTTACTAAGAGTTTAAGTTTTGTGCACCGTCAGTGTACCAAATTTTTTACACCATCGGGTAAATAAACAGATAATTACGGTAACTTTTATAATTTAAGATTCAGGAAAAATATTAGAAGTAATTAGAGTCCTAGTTGTACTCTATTCATATTTGTTTTTCCTTTTCTGGAGTATATCAAATATGTGTTCCTTGATAGCTTAATCAAAATTCTAAGTTTTCCATGCTTTTTTCAACAAGATCGTTTATCAGTGAAGTAATCTTTAAACCCCAATACATTAGATATTGTGTTCTTCAACACTTCAGCCATAGTTGATCTTGAGGAGTTTTTTGTTTTGTTTTAAGGTTCACTAGTACACATGTATAAACAAATTTAAATTTTCATTTTTCTGTTTAGTTGAGAAACATCTGTAACTACAATTCTACAATATAATATAAATTTTTGCAGCAAAATTATAAAGCTTATTAAGTCCTTATATTAAAAAGATCAAAGGCCTACAGGTTGGAAAGAACTTACAGAAATAAAACAGGGAAAGAGGGTTCGAAGGAGTGTTTGGAAAGAGAAAGTAACAGTAGTGCTTAATTTTAGGAAAAGGAAAAAAATATTAGTTGGAAAGGATGGGTAACCTGCAATAGCAGGTAATTTTACCTGATGGTGTAAAAAATTTAATACACTGTCAGTGCACAAAACTTAAAACTCTTTTACTAAACCAGCAACCTCTGATCTGAAGGACAGTCTCCATATTACTGCTGGTCAAGGAAAAGCCACCTTCTAATAACAAATCCTGAAATTCCTGATTAATTTCTCGTTTCTCACACACTGAATTGTCTCACACATCGTAACTAAATTGAGCAAGTTCACTTTCTCTAACACAACATACGGAAATTCCTATTAAGCTATCAGTGTTTCCACACATGCAATAAACAGTTTGTCTTTTCTTTTTAACTCACCAGCCCCCATGTTCCCTACAGATGGACCTCAACTTTAATTGATTCATCAATGAATTCCTTAAGAAAATAATATTTAACGAGTTTGCGGGCAAACTTAATCCCACAGAATTTCACATTTTGGAATGGAACTTAAACAATTTAAATGAAAACTTTATATTAGCAAGAGATATAAGACTAACCTTCTTTCGGATATTAGGATCTCTAAACTGCAGCAACCTTTCAACTTCAGGTGCTAAATCACGAGCCATTTCTGCAGAACAAATGTTTCCCAAGGCGCAAAGTGCAAGTCCAACAATATATTGGTTGGTGTGATTAAGATCTCTATTAAAAGTTAAGATATCTCAGAAAATAAAATTTCATCTTCCAAACAAACTGACCAGCAACAGCTTTTTCTTATTCTATTTTTTCTCCTTTTTGGGTATAAATCAACTGGCAACGAGCTTATGAAGTTTAGCTGTTTTTCAAAAGAAGCATAAGAGAAGATATGGTCTCCAGCAATTCTTTCTTCAATCATTTTAATTTGGTCTAATTATTCAAGTGACTTCTACTAATGTGGAGAAAGAAATAAATTAAAGAGAGACCACTATAAAAGCAGTAAGTCTGAAATGGATACTGTTTTATAGAATTTGTAACCAACATGAGAACTTCTTGTCTTTCATCAAGCAGCAACATTAGACCAAGATATCCTATTCGTTTCTCTGGGAATCCCGGAGATGCGATTAACTTCAAGCATTCCATTTGACCAAAATGTGTCGGGTAACCAAGCATGTGAATGAACATTAGTTTTGCAAGATTACGATGTCTATAGTCTGAATCGTTTTCACTGATTGAATCTCTAATAGCAGCACACTCCTTTCTTACTACGCCACGCTCTTCTGCTGCAGTTTTGCAAGCACGGATAGCCCGAATCATGTCCCTGCATTGGAACAATAAGGTACATCATCATCTATATCACACCTACGCTATCTTATGAACTAAGCATCTTTAGTTAACTAAACAGAATCTGACACAAACTTAGCATCAGCATCCTTACACACTTTCTTTTTCCTGTGGGAAATGGGTTATGCAAAGATGGGGCAAATAAAATGAAATAGTCAGTCAGTAGCTGGAGAGGAAAATTGTTTCATAAAAGATATTGTAATGCAGGTAATTCCTGTTTCCTGGATGCTTTCTGTGACAAAATAAAATAATCCTTAATGAGTTACACCTCTTAGGGTCCATCCACACTGTTGTCTTACCCATCAGAAACAATTCGAAAATTAAATAAAGAGAACAAATAGCAGTTATGTTCTATATCAGATGAAATGTAAAGAATCATGTTGCTATAAGTCAAGGCTACAGAGGTGCCAACAAAGCTGTAAAACCATCAATTCAGAGGAAACTGAAACCATATGTAGAAGTGTAACATGTGATCTGGAATATGTAGAAAACAGCCCACTTTAGATTAAACCAAACTAAACTAAAAGTGTTTTTTACATTTAAAAAAAAAAACACTTTTAGGTTAGTTTGGTTTAATTTAAAACTAGTAACCTGAAAATCCCTTCTGAAAACTAATGGGAGTCCAAAAAAGAGGCTACCAAACTGCCAACTTGGACAAAACTGAAGCCACAAGTTTCGGAGTGATGTGTAGACAACACAACAACAACAATAACAATTACGCCTCAATTACAAACTAGTTCGAGTCAGCAAAAGGAATCATAATTATCCGTCATGCTCAATAATTTTTCTTTTAAGACAAACTAGGTGTTCTATAACAGCCGAGGTTCTCTACATTTTCTATCCAACTAAAATAACTCCTTACAACAGCACATCTAATATAAGTGTATCAACAACCTGTACAATGTGGTCTGAAAAAGGAATATAAACAAAAAAAAGTCGGGTTTTTCTTCTAAATGTGCAACCCTCCAACTGACATGAAATAATTCAGAGATTTCATACACACACACAATTACATATATATATATATATATACACACACACACATTATGGTAGTATGTCTTTTAAGGAGATTGTTCGAGCAGTATAGTAGGAAAAAAGACTTACATATGGTGTTCAGAAAAGGCATACAACAAAGTCAGGCTCTATGGAGATGCCTGGAGTCTAGAGGTGTACCTGTGGCATACATTAGAGCGATTAATGACACGTATGATGGAGACAAAACCTGAGTAAGGAATGTGGGGGAAGATCGGAACACTTCTGAGTCGTGATGGGGTTACACCAGAGATCAGCTCTAAGTCCCTTTTTATTCGCCCTGGTGGTGAATGAATTAACACCGTGTGGATGAATTAACACCGCATATTCGAGGGAGGTATCATGGTGTATGTTATTTACAGATGACATAGTATTAATTGACGATACACGCGACGCGATAGAGTTAGCACTATACTAGAGGTTTGGAGACAGACCCTAGAGTCTAAAGGTTTCAGATTGAGCAGGACTAAAACAGAGTACTTGAAGTGCAAGTTCAATGATGCAACACAAGAGACAGATGTAGAAGTAAGGATCGATACACAAGCCATCCCCAAGTGAGGAAGCTTCAAGTATTTTGGGTCAATAATCCAAGGAAGTGGGAAGATCGAAAATGATGTCACACGTCGTATTGGAGCTGTGTGGATGAAATGGAGGCTAGCATCCAGTGTCCTGTCACCAAGTCTTAAAGGTAAGTTCTACAGAGTGGTTGTTAGACCTACTATGTTGTATGGGGTAGAGTGTTGGTCAGTCACGAACTCACACGTTCAGAAGATGAAAGTAGCAGAAATGACGATGCTTAGGTGGATGTGCGAGCATACTAGGAGAGATACAATTAGAAACGGAGATATACGGTCAAGGTGGGAGTGGCCTCCGTGGTGGAGAAGATGGAGGAAGCGATGTTGAGATGGTTCGGGCATGAGAAGAGGAGGAGCACAAATACCTCAATGAAGAGGTGCGAAAGGCTGGCAGTTATAGGCCTAAGGAGAGGTAGAGATAGACCGAAGAAGAATTGGTGAGAGATGGAGGTAGACCGAAGAAGTTCTTGCACTCTTGTATTTTTCAAACCTTCCGAAAAAGAAGCAGTAACTAACGCAATGTAGAAAAAACACATTTTTTAATAACTTTGAATCTCTAGATTACATAAAGCAAATCCTTACATCGGAAAGATCATTGTTTCATAGATAGTCAAATATCATATACAGATAACCTTTAGTCGTATTTTGTATTAGCGACCAACAATTTCTTCAAAACACCATATACTAAATACAAAGGTTATGGAAAATCCAACATCATAACAAACGCCCATGTCCACACTCTCACTTCTAAGGCCTAGTTACCGAGGAAAAGGAGAAAATCTCTCTTAGAGAAGTTACCACCAAAGGGTTTGAATACTATGTAAACATGATATGAAGCAACAGGCTCAAAAGAACAGACCATATGGCACATTGGGAAGATCCTTCAGCTTGATTTTTCTCTCAGATTGGCATTACAGGACAATCTAAAAATCAGTGGATGCATGCAATCTAGGATTACTGAGAAGCTTCCTGTCCTAACAAAATAACGATGGTAATTTCCATATATATCTTGACATGAATACAAAAAGAAACATGTAGCTAATCTTCATTTCTTGTGTATTGTCCAGATTGCAAAGTCTAAGACTATAATATCCAATGAAGAGAATCAAAGAAAGGGTAGAGAAAACAAGCAATTGACTTTAGATTGCTATAAAATTAGTCTTTTTGGTGGTAAATGACAAACAAACGCTAAGATTATAACTATCCAGTTAAGAGAATTAAGCCCACTAATGGTACTAATCACTAAATTACTGCATTCAAGGGAGCCACATCACATAACACTTGCAAAGTTGCATGATATTACTATTCACATCTGAGCAGGTCATCTATTCATCACCATATTTTAAGGTTTAAAAGACGCCTGATCACGGATTTTGAGATTTTGTTTCCAGTATAAGTATGAGTTAAATAAACATGAGCATTTTCATTCTGATCAATCATCCACTTCCAGTCATTCCCTCTTCCTCTTAACTAATCCCAGAACCAACACAGTTCGAGACTTGCTCTCTTTTTTTAATAACCGTGGTGTATAAGCCACGACTAATTCTACTGGATACCCTCCACCAAGGCTAGGACACATAGGAAAAAATATCCTAGTTTTTCTTTTCCATGTTGGAATTTGAACATGAGACACCTCATACAATGTTGTATTTCAACATAGCACTAAACCAATAAACCCCAATGTACAATTACTTAAAGAATAAATAAACTTGACTACAAAGTGATAAAATAATTAGCTGAAACACTAAACCTAGTAATACATTACCTGAAATTAGCCCTTAAATAAATGAAACATTAAGCCATACCGATAATACAATAACAATCACCCTCAATGACATAAGCATCAATGAAATAAGTAGATTTCAGCACAATAACAATGACATAGCATAAAATTGACAACAATAATAAGAGTAGATATTTTTGTGTAGTAACCTGAGACGCGTGCCGGAGGAAAAGGGGTTCATGACTGGGTCCGTTTTGAAACTATGGGAAAGCTCGATCAGATCCAGGAGTCCTGACTTTCTTTATAACTCTTCACAAACTTGATTAATTGAAGATTGAGAGCTGAAGTTGGGAAATTGGAGATCTGGGGAAGATACAATTGAAGGATCTGAGAATGAATGAATCAGTTAGGTTCTGTTTGGATCTGGGAATCAAGAACAAGGAGAGGGCGTGTGTGTGTCCAAATGTAATGACATATTTTAAGCTAGTTCCAGTTTGGTATAGTTCATAATGCTCATAGTTTCATCACTTCGGAGACGCGATTCAGAATATCATATACTAGTTCAGTTCAATTAGCATACATATATGCATGGCTGAAGTGGTTCAAAAACTCCTAACTTGGCATAGAGTGCAACTTTAGTCCTCAAACTATGGCTAATTTTCAAGACCCCTAAGCTTGTCTAAGTGAATTTTAATACACCCCTGGCTGTCAGACCTTATTACTGTGAGTCTGTGACTGACTGACTGTACGCGTTGTCCACTTAAAATTTTCGTCTGAGAGGTGTCCTCCGCATAGATAAACTAAAAGCCAACTAATAAATAAAAATTCAACCCATTAAATAACCGACCCATTAACCCGTCGGTCAAATAAATCAACTCCATTCAAAACACTCGGGGCGCGTTTGGTTCTCGCGAAAGAACGGAATTAATTCGAAGAAATCGAGGAGAAAGAAAAGAATGACGCGATTCCCTACATGTTTGAATCGTTTATAAACTAATCAATCGCACTGATTTTTTTATGACTGTTTGGTTAAAAGAAGGGAATCAATTGCAGTCTCATCTTTCTTCTAATTTTTTTATCTAGTTTAAGATGTTGATAATTATATGGAAGGACTATTACTTGTTAGAAGCAGTTTAACACAGTTAGTGAATTTGATACATAAAATACAACTAGGTGGATTTCTTTATAGGTCAATAACCCAACTTCTTGACATAGGTCAATATCAAGAGACAACAACAAGTCAACCTACAGACAAATCGCACACTACTCTGATTGGAGAGAAGCAGAGGAACAATGTTAAGGCAGTGCTATTAAATATGAAACATATGAATAGTCAGACTCAGCTAAGGTGGTGGGAGTTGCTTTTCAGAATGAGCTCCTCACAAGGTCAAATCCGACAGCGGCTAAAAGTGGTGGGGGTGTGATAAAGAGAGCAAAGCAGCGGCTAAAACCTGGGGAGATAAGAGTGAGGTTAATGAAAATAAAAGGGGAGGGGTGTGAGGTCGATGAAGAGGATGAGGGTATAAGGGGTTCGTGGTTCACCGGAGCTCAGAGCTCCGGTGAAGGTGGCGGCGACGGGGGTTTGTGTGAGAAAATGGGAGTGATCTTGAAAAAGTAAAAAAGGGAGTATATGACAAGGGAGGGGTAAAGGGAATGAAAATACCTAGGGGATGGTGGGGTATCAATGTAGAAGATTTTGGGGTAAAGTTAAAAATAAAATAGGGTAAAGGGAATGTTAAAATAGGCCCAACAAACAACTCCAAAGGGAATCATGTCATTTAATTCTCTTACCCTTAGAGTATTACCCCGAATCAAACGCCCCCTCAGAATCTTCTCTCACACTCAAACTCTCTCAAAATTGTGACACCTTCTCCGACTGAAATTGTTGACACCCAATTTTGACCCATCTTTTAGTCATTTCTCGAAATTTTAAGCATTTTAGGACACCGCATTTTAATCATTATTTTTTGCATTTTTACATAATATTCTATGTTTATTTCTTCACAAAATGGCATTGCATCTTTTTATTTTAAACTAAGCATGATGTCTTTGTTAATATTATGTTTTTATTATTATTACACCGTCGTTTTATTTTATTAATGTTTGCATCTCTTTGAATAATTAATTGGCATCCCGTTTTTATTTTTAACTAGGCATTAAATATTTCTTAAATATTGTATTTTATTATTATTGCATCGGCATTTTTATTTGGATAATTTTGAACCTTTTTAAATAATTTTTCTTTTAAATGATAAACCCGTTTTGCATTTTTGTCAAACCAGTCCAGTCCGAGGCACAATCTGGATCAATTCAATCCGCCAAAAACCGAAGCCCAAACTGAGGCCCAAAAATGAGGCCCAATACACATTTCATCCTTTCCCCCCCAAAACCCAAAACTAAACCTAAACCTAATCTCACACTATAAATAAAATTATTCCATCCCTATTCTAGAAAAAAGGACACACAGCAGCCGCACCTCACTTCTCTCATTCCTATCTTCTTCATCTCCACATACACACACACCCACTCTCTCACTCTCCTCCTCCATAACAGTCGTCGACCACTGCCCATCGTCAAACCACCACTGCCCATCGTCGAACCACCACTGCCCCAACACCACTGAAACCCATGCTCTCGTCGAACTCCCGTTGCCGACAACGCCATCACCCCGTCACCATACACCCGTCGCCGACAGACCACCCCGACTTAAATCCCTAATGTTGTTTTTCCGGCGAAGCTGCTGCCACTTTGTTTGTTCTGTCTTTGTTAACTGTTATTTCCATGTTTGTGATATTCTTGGGCTGTTCACACTATTGGACTGCTTCACATTATTTTTTTTAATGGTTTTGTGCTCGTGAAATACAACTCCGACGACCTTTGCACAAAATGATTTTCTGATTCTCGATATTTGTTGGTTGTTGTTGGTTAAAAGACTGATTTTTCTGGTTTTGGTCTAGCCGGAGTTTTAAAACTCTGGCGAACCTTGTTTGGCTTACTATTTTTTTTGGTTTGTCGGCTAATGTTGTTAACGGACTGAACTTTCTGACTTTATAACTTTGGTATCTGACCGGAGTTCTAAAACTCCGGCGATGTTCTGAAATTTCCGACAAACTACTTGCATTTGTTCCTGCTGTTAGTCTGATTTTGGACTGGTTTTTGGGAGTTTTTGCTTCTGATTTGGACCGCTTTTTTGGCTATGTTGCAACTGACTTTCGGCTATTCTGCTACTTATTTTGGCTATTTTGTCGGACTGAGTTCGGTCCTCTTGCTACTGATTTTTGACATCTTTTTGCTGGTTAATTGATAATGAACAAGATACTACACTTGATGGCCAATGAAAAAGTTATCCGTCGATTTTTGAGGCCTCCACAGTTGCAAAGACGGAAAATAAAATAAAATGAAGCTTTCTGGGCGTTGATGATTTCTTCTACTTACACAGGATAACCAACATGCGCTGGCGGGACAAATTTTCGCAGCCAGACTTGTTTAGGATGTCCACTTTATTTTTTATATATCTGAGCCCTCCGTGTTTAAAATTATTACTGTTTTGGCGCGGATCTGAAGGTTTTATTTATTTTATTATTTCTAACAATATTGGCCGATGAAGGAATCTCCGTCTGATTTCCAAGGCCTCCCTGTACAAAAGACGGATTTATTTTTGGCTTTACTTATTAATTCTTGCTATTACTTTAAAATTATTTATTCTATTACTAACACTTTTACTAAGTGTTTATGCATGTATCCGGAGATCATCTTGTGCAGAAGGCCTAAAAAGGGCTAAAAGATGTCCCGGAGTTTTTATTCGATTTTAGCTTTATTATTTTGTATTACATTCCATTGTAATTGTAAATTATGAAAACTGCTTAGAATATGTAGAATAAAAAGGCAATAAATAATTAACCTAGGTTTGAACGGATAACCGCAAGTTGGCGGATCTTAAAGAATGCCTAACCCCTTAACCAATTAGGTGGTTACTCCTCAAGATCAGCATTATTGCTCCATCAAGGGAACCGCGCCAAAGAACAATGTTGCGGATACCGTTCAGACCCCGAGGTAAAAAACGGGCGCGACAGAAATCTTAGAATTTTATTGTATAAATCTCGATAAACATTAGACATTTTGTTGTTCTTGGGTTTACTAATTATGGGTGGGTTCAATTTCATGGATTAGGGTTTGGTGGGGTTGTTTGGTTGTTGTTTAGGGTTTCAGTGGGGTTCTTTTAGTCTTGTTCGGATCTTTCAATTTCTTCCTCTTTTCTGATCAAATCGATTGTCTTTGTTGTCTTCTTCAAATGTTAGTGATTTTAACCTTTCTAAACAAGACTCCTTAATGACTACATTGTGGATGCTACTAGAGAGACATATCTTCAATTTATAAAAGTTCGAAAATTTCCTCCAAGAAAGGATTATTCAAATATGGAAGAGATCTTTTCTACCAAGAAAAACCTTTTTGAAATAAAACACAATTATGGTAGAATCTAAATAAGGTAAGAAATTCAGGGAAAATCTTAACAAATCTCCATTTGCCTGAATTTTCTGGCAAAATAATCTTGATTCTCCATCTTCATATAATCGTCATCATTGTTGCTTGTCATTGTTAAAAGTAGGTATTGTTGAAAATTTAAGCCTTGTGCTTTGAGTGAGAACAGATTGAAACTGGAGCCTATGCATTAAAAGTGAGTATGAGTTAAAATTGGCCCAAACGTTTAAAGTAATCAATGGTAGAAAATTAGAGCTCATACGTTAAAAGTAATAACAATAACACATACTCAGTGAAACCCCACAATGTGGGGTTTGGAGAGGGTAGAGTATATGTAGACTTTACCTCTACCTTGGTAAGTAAAGCGGTTGTTTCCGAGAGACCATCGGCTCAAGACAGAGCATACGCACAAGCAAAGCAAAAGTAAAGCAAGAGTAACTGTTCGGGAAAATTTAAAAATTTAAAGTAGTATGAAAATGCTGGTATCAAAGCGCATACGCCATGATAACGCATTTTGAAAAAATAAGTATTAACTAGCACATGTAAATAAGCTAAACAAAGTACACTAAATGATACATATCAGCAGATAACCAGCTACATGTTACTATAAATCCATAATGTGCTGATTTGTATGATAAGTTAAGCAGACCTATAATACTAACATTACCACTACCAGTTTGCAAGCGTAAGTAGAACTACGCTCGACCACCTACGACCCTTCTATCCTAATTTGTGTCCTCCATCACCCTCTATCTAAGGTTATGTCCTCAGTAAGTTGCACATGTGCTATATTCCGTCTAATCACTTCTCTCCAATATTTTTTTGGCCTACTCTATCCCTCATGAACCTATCCATAGCCAGCCTCTCACACCTCGGCACTAGGGCATTTGTGTATCTCCTCTCCACATGCCCAAACTATCTCAACCTCACTTCCCGCATCTTATCCTCCACCGATGCCACTCTCACTCTGTCCCGGATAACAATATTTCTAATCATATCCCTCATTGTATGCCAGCACCTTCATCTCTGCATTCTCATCTCCGCAATATTTATTTTTAGATGTGTGAAGTCTTGACTAGCTAACACTCCCCCCATACAACATAGTCGATCTAACCACCGCCCTATAGAACCTGTCTTTAAGTTTTGGTGGCACATTTTTGTCGCATAAGACTATAGATACGAGCCTCCATATTATCCACGTTGTCCCAATATGATGTGTGACATCATCATCAATCTCTCCATTCCCTTGGATAATAGACCCGAGGTATTTGAAGCTTTCATTCGGGATGACCTGAGTACCAAGTCTCACCTCCACGTTTGTCTCAAGGTCGCTCATGTTACTGAATTTGCACTCCAAGTATTCTATCTTGGTCCTGCTTAGCCTAAATCCATTAGATTTCAGAGTCAGTCTCCAAACCTCCAGCTTAGCATTCACTCTGATGCGAGTCTCATCAATCAGGACTATGTCGTCTACAAATAACATACACCATGACACCTCCTCTTGAATTTGTCGCATCAGTCTATCCATCACCAAGGCAAATAGAAATGGGCTAAGAGCTGACCCCTGGTGCAACCTCATAATTACTTAAAAATGCTTTGTTTCTCCTCCTACTATTCGTACCCTGGTCTTGACTCTATCATACTTATCCTTGATCGCCCTAGTGTACGCCACATGTACATCTCTAACCTCCAAACATCTCCATAGAACCTCTCTAGGAACTTTTTCATATGCCTTTTCGAGGTCGATGAAAATCATATGTAAGTCTCTCTTCCCCTCCCTATACAGCTTCACCAACCTCCTAATAAGATGAATAGTTTATGTGATCCAACACCAGACATGAATCCAAATTGGTTCCCGAAAATAGACACGTTTTTTCTCACCCTCATCTCCACGAGCCTCTCCCACACTTTCATAGTGTGACTTAGTAGTTTGATACCCCTATAGTTGTTACAACTCTGGATATCACCTTTGTTCTTGTACAGAGGGATCATTGTACTCCACATCCATTCTTAGGGCATTCTCGTCGTCTTCAAAATGACATTAAACATGTCATGTATGTGCTCTTCCAAAATTCAAATGTGATCTCATCAAGCCCGGTCGCTTGTCCCCTGCGCATCCTGCAAACAACACCTTTAACCTCTTCTACGCTAATGCTACTACAATACCCAAAATCCTGATACCTACCAGATTGCTCCATGTCTCCCAACATAACGTCTTTATCTCCTTCTTCGTTCAAGAGTCTATGGAAGTAAGACTGCCACCTACGCATAATATGTGCGTCCTCTACTAGTACTTTTCTGTCCTCGTCCTTGATACACCTCACGTGATCCAAGTCACGATCCCTCATCTCTCTTGCCTTGGCTAGTCTGTACAATTTTCGATCCCTGCCTCTCTCCTCTAATTCTAAATACATGCGTTCAAAAGCCGCCATTTTCACCGCCATAACCGCAAATTTTGCCTCTTTCCTCACCATTTTATACAATTTTCTATTCATCCACTTCTCTATCACATCCTTGCTTTCTACCAATTTCGGATATGCCACTTTCTTCGCTTCCACCTTCTCTTGAACTCTACCATTCCACAACCAGTACCATCGATGACCACCACGGCTACCCCTCGAGACCCCAAACACTTCTCTAGTTACCTCTCGAATGCAACTGACAGTCATATCCCACATACCGGTCGCATCCCCACTACTTCCCCAAGCCCCTTTGGCTATCAACATGTCCCTCATCTCCTTTGCACTAGCCATGGTCAAACTCTCTTATTTAATTTTTAACCCGTCCTCTGCAACCCTCATCTTCTTCTCCATATTGATCTTCAAATCTATCACCAAAAGCTTATGTCGGGTTGTAAGATCTTCCATAGGAAAAACCTTGCAATCTTTACAAAGACCTTTGTCCGCCTTCCTAATGAGTACAAAAAATTTCTAATCCTAGCCACAGAACTACGAAAAGTCACCAAATGTTCACCAAATGTTCCTCCTTCTTTAGGAACCTCGAATTGGCTATCACCATCCCACATGCTCTAGCGAACTCCAAAAGTGAGACGTCTCCCCCGTTCCTGTCCCCCGGGAGTGACCCAATATGTCCATTGAAATTCCTTCCTACAAATAACTTTTCAGTGGGTGGTATACCACTCACCACCTAGTCCAAATCCTCTCAAAAGTGCCTCTTCTTCTCCTCGTCCAAGCCCTCCTTCGACGCGTAAGCACTAATAATGTTCATAATGAGCCCTCCAACTACTAACTTAATCACAATTATCCTGTCATTGACCCTCCTAACCTCTACCACCTGATCCCTTAGGTCGTTGTCTACTAAAATGCCTACTCCATTCCTATACCTCGACCTACCCGAGAACCATAACTTATACCCGTCCATATCCTTAGCCTTAGATCCTACCCATGAGTTAAAAATTATAGCTCATGCGTTAAAAAATATTTTTGTGTTAAAAATATGCAGCAGCAGTATTGTTGAAAAATTGATTGAAAATCATCTCCACATGTAGTACTCTAGATATCTTTTTTTTGTGACAAAAATCTTTATTATCGTCGAGTTGGTTGCAACTTGAACTGATCTACCTTGAACCCGTCTTCAACCTCATTTAATCATTGACTCTGATACCACTTGTTGTGATCGAAATAATCAGGGAGTCATGCAGAAGCTTATAATTACAAACCTTGAACGACGATAAATCAGACGACAAAGAAAATACACTAAAAAGATATAATATTATAATATGATTTGATCAAGTGACCTACATATAAAAAAATAAATATAAAAAGCATAAACATATTGAGAGAATAATCTCCCCCTAAACAAGACTGTTTAATGACTATATTGTGAATGCTACTGTTTTTTTTTTTGTAAGAGACGAATCTTCAATTTATAAAAGTTTGAAACTTTTCCTCCAAGAAAGAATTATTCAAATATGGAAGAGATCTTTTCCACCAAGAAAACTTTTTTGAAATAAAACACAATTATGGTAGAATCTAAATAAGGTAAGAAATTAAGGGCAAACCCTAACCGTCATGACCTAAGTGTCAAATTTGGATCATGACATCGAGAATTAAATGTAATATACGGTGTAGGTCGGCCAGCGACCCGATCCGGTCAGGCCCCGACCCGAATACACGACCAGTATAAAAAAATAAAAAAATGGACCGGCTCGAATCGGGACAGTATGGTCCCGTCGACCCGACCCGCTGTGCCCCGATCCCGCCTGCCCCGCCATTTGCCAAAAATAGTCGTTGTCTAACGGCCATTTTACATTTTGGCCGTTAGACAACGACCATTTTTGGCTTCCCCCACTCCCCCTACCCCCTTTATATTTATTTTTAACCCCTAAGCTATTATATTTACACTTTAACCCAATTTTCCAACTATAAATACCTCATTTTCTCTTCTTATTTCTCACAAATCTTCCTATATTTTCTCTAAGTTCTATATACAACATTGTCTACTACATATTCACTCTATTTATTAATTTGAGAATTGGGAGTGAAGTTGACAAGTAGCTTGAGGATTAATCTATCGAGCAAAGTTTCAATTTTCAACCTCTCGATTACACATCGGCTCTACGTCGGCGTTTGGTACATTCGTTCCCTCATTAAATTATTATTTTGTTTTTATTTCATTTCGCACATTTAATTTCATTATCTTTAAGTCTTTAATTATTTATTATCATAATTAAAATGAAAAGAACAAAAAGTCTTTTCGGCAAGGGTACTTCTTCTAGTAAGGCGGGTAACAAGGGCAAGGGTAATTCTTCTAGTAATCCAGTTATTCCTAGACAAGATGATTTTATAGATCCTGAACTGTTTCCTGAAATACCATATGATCTTGACACAAATGTTTATCCTCAAATTGAAGAAGATTTTAATTTAGATGACACTCTAGATGATGATACACCTACTAATGAAGATGATGATACACCTACTAATGAAGATGATGATACACCCACTAGTGAAATGCTTCATATCCCCCCTAGTATGAGACGAGGTCCGGCAAAACGACCATTAAAATAAGTTGTATGGAAATATTTTGACAGGGACGTACCGAATCAAGTAGCTATATGTAAAACTTGTAAAAATGTTTATTCTTTTAAAACTGGACAAGGTCATGGTGGGACGGGGGGTTTAGGAAGACACCTATTGCAAAAACACAAAGCCTGTACGCCCATTACATTATTGAAAAAGATGGTGAGCAGACGTCCTCTCAATCGGGACAAGGTTCACATACTGTCCCGGACAAAGTACAGAGTCAAATTAACCCTATGACTGAGAGAGTTGTAGGCCCTAAATACGATAAACATAAAGATAGAGAAGCACTAGCAAAATTAGTTGTTGTGGAGGGTTTGACTTTTTCATTTCCTGAATCGTCTGGTTTTATTCATTATATTAGAGATATGTATAATCCTGCTTATAAAGGTTTTCCTAGATCAACGGTTAAGAGAGACGTGTTTAAATTTGCACACGAATATCAACAATATTTGCGTTATTCATTATATCATTTAAATTGCAAAGTCGCTCTAACTTCTGATATAGGTCGTAGTACTAACGACCATGATTATTTAACGGTAACATGTCATTGGATAGATTATAAATGGTCTATGCAAAAACGTATTTTAGCATATAGATATATAGATAGTAGGCACACTGGTGAGTTTATTTCAGAAAATATTTATTCATCAAGGACATTACTTTAATAACTGATAAAGTTATGAGTATTACATTAGATAATGCATCTTCTAATAATGCTGCTATTTGTATTTTAAAAGATGTTTTAACTCCGTCTTTTCCAAAATATTTTCATATCAAATGTGTGTGCCATATTTATAACTTAGTTGTAAAGGATGATTTTTCACTTTTTCAAGATATTCTTGAAAAAATACAATTTGCTATACACTTTATTTTTAAAAATAATAGAATTCAACAAAGAAAAGAATATAAAAAAACTTGTCACGATTGTGGACTATCTTACAGAAAAATTCCCGAAGAAGTACCAACTAGGTGAAATTCTTTATATGACCAACTAGTTGTTGCTTATGACTATAGAAAACCTATCACTTTATTTTTTAACGCCCATAATCAAAATCCAAATGATATGATTGTGGATAATGATTGGGACAAAATTAAAGAACTTATTGTATTTCTAGAGAATTTTCAACGAGCAACAAAAGAATTTTCTACTTTATATTATCCTACTATTTCAACTATGTTGTTTTATATAGCTATAATATTTTTACTTCTTAAAGAATATATGGAAAAATCTGCTTATAAGGCAGCTATTAAAAAAATGTTTATGAAATTAAAGAAATATTTTATTCCTATTCCCCCTATTTATATTATTGGTGCTGTATTAAACCCGACTATTAAAGTAGATGGTTGTAAAAGTCTTATTGAAAATATTTATAACTGTATGGACGTACTACCACCTTCAACTCCCAAAAATTTAAATGTTGAGCCACCTATTGAACAAACGCTAGAAGAAGTGTTGAATATCGTAGAAGATGAATGCAAAAAAGTATATGAGCATTACCAGCAAGAAAGTGCTAGTAACCAACCGGCTTTGCCATCTTCTTCTTCAACACACTAAAAAGACATGATATTTCTGCGGCTAGTATTGATTCTATCAAGCCTCGTAAATAGAATGCGATGTGTGATGCTAACCAAATTAGCGAGTTCGATGTTTTTGTTTTCAGGTAATTTACCTTACCAAGCGATTATCAATGAAGGAAAGGAAGACTTGTGAAATATTGAATGCAGAATGAGAAGACATTTCCGACACTTTCAATGATGACCGAGATATTTTGAACATTGGCGTCATCAATCGCTCAAAGCGCTTTTTCTGCATGATTTCAAATAGAGAGCACAGACACTCATTAGCCGAGACACTTGGAGATGGCGGTACTATTCGAGATTGGATACGAGCGGAGCGAAGGAGATCGCGACAACTAGAGATTAACGAAGAAGACGCACAACTACAACGACATTTTATCCAAGGCATGAGTAGCGGCGTGGAACAATTTGACCAAGATATACCAATTCCAACCAAGAACCACACGAAATTATAAAGAAACTAGAAAAATATTTTCAAATTGGTAATTTATTTCATTGCAATTTTTAATTTTTCTATGTCTTTTGTAATTTTTTCAACAACAAGACACTACAATGTTGTAATTAGATCTTGTATATTTCAATGAAATAATTAATAATATAAGAGGCACAAAAACAACCTTGGGATGTTTTTTTTACACTCTTCTTGTCTTTGTTTAATTATTTAGTTTATACTTTATACTTTATAAATATATTACATATATGAGTATAATTATAATACTATAATATTATAATAGTATAATATGAGTCTATGACTATCACTATATGAACTATATGTATATGTTAATGTTACTTTGTTAGTAATTTAGTATTTTTAATTTAGTGAAAAAATTAAAAAAAAAAAAAAACCGCCGGGACCGGACTGACACGATCGTCCCGCTAGTTCCTGGTCTCGCTTGCCCACCCCACCCGACTCCCGCCCCTCCTCTCCACCCCGACCCCGTCCCGATCCCGCTAGTCCCGACCCCGGTGGGACCGGCCCGGCCCACTGGCCAGTCCTAAATATATGTACTCTTTTTCATTTACGGGATCTTTTCCTATAGAATTTTTCCTAGTAAGAATTAACGAGGCATATTAACTATAATAGACATCCAAGAGGGAGTGCTACAAAAATATTAATGTGTGAATATTTATAACTCTTCTAGATAACTCTTGTAGATGTAACCCCCATTTCTTCATGACCATTACTCTCACAATTTATTTCTGTAACCCTTAGTACCCATGATAATGACACACCATTAGTGTCTCAATTTATTCAGTAGATGGATTGTATGTAATGATTGGACGCTTGAATGAAATAAAAAAAAGTTTCCCTTTTCCCTCCACATTTTCTATCTACATCTGATGCCATATTTTGCTTCTCATTTTATAACCTAAACATACATATTGCTGGTTTTTGGTTTCAAGAGGGGAAGAATGCTTCTTGATATTGGGGGTATTGCTTCTTGATGACAAAAGTAGGTCTTAAAGCTAGAAACAATGTCGATGCCATCTTCTTTACTAACACGTGCACGTTATTGTCCTAGATTTTTATTGTTTGATTTTCCAAAAGCATTTCAAAATAAGTATTTCTTCCTTTCAAAACTATTGCTTCTTAAATAAACAGGATGCATACTCTTGCCCTTAAGCCATCTTTGTTTGCACACATTGCTACTTGATGGCAGAAATGAGCAGATCGATCACTTCACAATGACATTTCTTACTTGCATGATATGAAGAATTCGACTGATGCATTTTATACATCACTGTTAGCAGCTACTATTAAGATAACCCAAGTGATATAAACTAAACTATCATATTAAAGAGTCATGTATCTGTACAAGGTAACAGTGCCTGTTAATCATTCAGGGCAGGCGCCATTGACTACTGTAAAACTATACTTCGAAAAGAACTATAGACCTGATGATACTTTCTACACGAAAGTAGTCTGCATCCTTGAAAACCTCAAGTCCCGGAAATGCCCAAGCCTTGTATCCAGCCATTCATCACATTTAAGTTAATCTAGGATGGAACTCATTCCTATTCTGTAAAAGAGAAATCTCAAAGCATAACCATGTACATGAAGCGCCAACTTGTTTCCCCACTCAAATAACAGAGCCAAATGCAGCCTGGAATTGAGCTGTATATCTTGGCTTCGGATTAGAAGCATTAGCAAGGCCTTCAAGCAGTCTAAGAACATCGGCCGTATCATCGAGGTAATACTTGGCTTTGCTTGGCTTTTGCCCGACAGTGCAGGCAAAGATATCAGGGGCAGCAGTGACTGACGGACTGGAAACAGTGCTTAATATGCTTTCAAACATGTCTTCATCCGACCTGTCATCTCCAATGCACATCACAAAATCAGGCGGTTTCCCACTATCAACCATCATTGAGAGAACTTTCTCTGCAACTAATCCTTTGGTAACACCCTGCAAGTCAGATAAAGAAGTCAACACTTTTGAACGGCATTATGCAACATGCTTGTGGTGTATCAGTTAAACACACACACACACACACACAGAAGAGGAAGGCTTACTTGCGGCTTGACTTCAACAATATGTTGACCCCTCTTAACAACTGCAGGTTCATTTGCAAGTACACTTTCCAAATGATCCAACAATTCCTTTGCCTGACAGGAGCCGAAGTCAGGGTCTGCATCTTGATGGTGCCACACTAATGCACTCTCTTTAGGTTCTATATATGATCCATCAGTTGCTTCTGTGTAAAGTTTCATCACAGGTTCCGCAATTGCTTTCCATTCAAGATCAGAATCCAAATAATCCCATTCAGAGGTTTTACTACCACTGCAACAAGAGAAAGCAATAGAGATCATGTTATAAATGAACGTGTAAAACATAAAAACAAAATAAAACCTGAAAGAAAACACAAGTTCCAAATGAGAAACTACAGTCCAACTACAAAACAAGGAGGACCACCTGACGAAAAGTATAAAAGCAACCCCAAAAATACAAGATGGTTAGTTCTGTACCTTATGAAGTACCCATGTTCAGCAGCTATTCCGAGCCTTTCGCATGGTGCAAGCCACTCGCATAATGAAGTCCTTCCTCTACCACTAACAATATACACAGTGTTTTTAGGGTCATTACTTAGATCATTCAACAGTGTAATAACTTCAGCACTTGGAGCTTTAACCATCGATGACTGAGGTACAACAGTACCGTCATAGTCCAAAAATATCGCCCTTCTCTGTGTCCTCCTGTATGAGGAAACAATGTGATCTATGGACAACTTTCTAAAGCTTGGTGAAAGTGCAATAACTCTGAAACCTAGGCCCAGGCCAATGCCCCAGCAACGCTTACTATAATGATCTTTGCATGCTCTCTCCAAATCCTGCATGAAGCTACGAGCCCAATAAGCTACATCGTGAGAGCTCACATAGCGGTAGTGCTTCTCATGACGCAGTTCTTTCTCAGAATCCGACATTGTAATGGCCACATTTAGGGCCTCAGCCACAGCTTCAATATCCCATGGATTTACCCTAATTGCCCCACTCAATGATGGTGAACAACCAATAAATTCAGACACAACAAGCATGCTGGTTCTAGAAGAATCAGCTTTGATACCCATAGCCTCATCCATACCAGGAGAGCCTTGCCTACAGACAATATACTTGTAAGGCACTAAATTCATCCCATCCCTCACAGCATTGACTATGCAACATTCAGCAACGGCATAGTATGCAGTCTTCTCATACCGAGCAACTGGACGATCAATCAAAATTACAGGCTCATAATTAGATCTTCCATAAATTTGGTTGATCCTGTCGGCAGTCGTATATGTCTCCCTCTTTGCTTCCTGAACATCCTTTCCAGAGCTACGAGCGGGATTTACTATTTGGACAAGAACAAGTTTACCCTGCAAATCCTCTTGCTGCTGTAGTAGGTGTTCAAAAGCTAGTAATTTCAAACTAATACCTTTAAAAATGTCCATATCATCCACACCAAGAATGACTTTCTTCCCTTTGAACTGTTCTTGAACTTCTTTAGCTTTAGCAAACGTAGAAGAAAGATTCAACACAGACACAAGTCGACCCATATGTATGCCTACTGGAAGAATTTTTATGTAAACTGTACGACCAAAGTAATCAAGTCCGATGTGTCCACGCTTAGATTCATAATCTAGACCTAGCATTCTGCTGCAGCACGACAGAAAATGACGCGCATAATCAAAAGTATGAAAGCCAATCAGGTCGCAGTTTAACAGTCCTTTTAGAATCTCATCCCTAACTGGGAGAGTTCGATAAATTTCTGATGATGGGAATGGGCTATGAAGAAAGAACCCAAGCTTCACTCGATGGTACCGCTTTCTTAAGAATGTTGGAAGAACCATGAGGTGGTAATCTTGAACCCAGATATAATCATCCTCGGGATTAGCCACTTCCATAACCTTATCAGCAAATAGCTTGTTTGCTGAGACATAAGCTTGCCACAGCTGACGGTCAAAACGATCTCCATGGTCTGGGCACATCGGGAGCATGTAGTGACAAAGAGGCCACAGTTGTTGCTTACAGAAGCCATGATAAAACTTTTCCTGGATGTCACGGGGTACAAAAGTAGGCACACACTTGAACTCCTCAAGTAGTCTCTGTGTAACTTCCTCCTGTTCACTGGGTTCCACATCTACCTTGAGAGAACCCACATAGATAACCTCAGTTTCAGGTGAAAACCCATCCTTCAGTTGTAATAAAAGAGAATCCTCGTCCAAACTAAAGCACAACTTTTCAGCTGTTGTGTCCCTTTGAGCATGCAAAGGCAGCATGTTTGCAACAATAATTTTTCGCTCGTGACAAGCATATGACATACTATCTGAATCCCCATCAGAAATTATCCCAGGAACAGTCATCACACGTGGAAGAGCTCTAGGAGTCTGAGGTATATCCAGTATCTCCTCAGATGCCAAGTCAAAAAAGTTTGCACAAGATCTTGATGCCATGATCTGAAGTAAAATTTAGCTTAT
Organism: Przewalskia tangutica; assembly: GCA_029844215.1. Lineage (NCBI taxonomy): Eukaryota > Viridiplantae > Streptophyta > Magnoliopsida > Solanales > Solanaceae > Przewalskia > Przewalskia tangutica. The sequence goes on from CM056722.1 coordinate 12,400,550, forward strand.
CCTAAAAGTTCTGCTGTAATATGTGAAACAAAAGAAAAGTGTGCCCCAGCAATTGCTGAATCAACGCTTTCCTGCAGTCTACAAAACCAAAAAAAAGGATGGAACGCATCAATCAACCTTTTTTCATAAGTGCATCATAGAACTTGCACATTCTTAAGTTCACATAATTCCAGAGAATGATGTCATGCTAAAAACAAAAGGCTAAGAGGAATGTTGGGCAAGAAACAATCTCAAAATAAGTTTTTATACAATTGTGAAAACATTGTGACAGGAGGAGAAATCCGATTCCTAATTACCCTATTCAAAGGATTCATCCCAATTAGACAATTGAGATGAAATGTAATCCTCAGTACTCAACAGTAGTAATGCCTTTATATAGAATGTTCCAAGTTGACAAGTACAGCATATAGAAGGTACAAATACAATCCATTTTTAACGGGTAGCACTGGTGGGTTAAGCATATGTATATACAGGTTGAACAAACATTTCGGATGTAATGGCATCGGGAGTATGGTTTTAGCATTACAACAAGCACATGGCTTTTAAGCAAACCATGGACATCCAGTAGCAATGACGGTGGTCTTGAGCAGAAAAGCCAAGCCTTTTGTTATATATGAGGCCTGTGAATAAACTGCCATGCAGTAGCACTAAAGAGTACAGTTCTAAAAGGAATAATCAATTTCAGTTCTACTATTCATGTGTTGGATAAACATTAAGGAAGCCACTCGAAAACCAGATTACAGGTGAGTTCAGGTGCATCATTTATTGCCTTTACTTTTCAGATTAAAGGGAATGATAAACATTACAAAGCTGCTTCAAAACAACAAAGACAACTTTTCTTCTATCTCCTTGGTATATAATTAGAAGTATTGAGTCTATACTAACCCGCAAGGGTAGCCAAGTTGGTGTAGCAGTAGAGCGCGGGACCGCAAGGTCACGAGTTCGATCCCCTGCATAAACCTTCTTGGTTGAGCCTGTCACACATGGCTTGCCAAGTGTGGTTTACATGGCTGACGTGGTTTGCAGGCTACTGCGTCAGTCCGGGGTTTACCCTGTGCGCACTCGAAAGAGTAGCGGCTGCGGGTTCCTTCGTCAACAAAAAAAAAAAGAAAGTATTGAGTCTATACTATAGACTTAAAACTTAAACCCAAGGGTGTCGCTCAACGGTCAATGAAATGGGATGAAAATCATAGGAGAGTAGGGTTAAATGCTGGCCGAGGCAATATAGCGAATCTTTTTCATCTGCCCAAACTTTGGTGGGTAGAGTTACCCGGTATGTGTTGGTCGAGCTAGTAGGTACACGGTGAAACAGTCAACATGTGCACAAACTATTTCGGATACCACCATTATACAAAAAATGCTTTGCCAACCAACTTCATATCTCACTTCTACTTTCCAAAATAGACCTTCCAAAATCTGGTTGATGAAGAATATCAAGAGAAGGATTTCACATTGGTGACAAACAATAAAAGATAGCCTAATAACACCTAACAAAAAAAGAAAATAAGTAAATAAAAGATAGCATTAATACAAATTGTTATTACGTAATGCACCTTTCTATTCCAATATTCAACAACAACATACACAGTGTAATCCCACAAGTGGGAAGTGACCTTACCCCTACCTTGGGAGGTAGAGAGGTTGTTTCCAATGCTCGGCTCAGGATAAGCAAAAATAAAGCAAGTCAAAGAGGGAAAAGGACCAGTAACTACAACAAAATAGTACGTTAGTAGCTAAGTGAATAACAAGAGACAACATATAGTAACAGAAATAGAAAGATAAGAAGCTACATGAGAAATACTACGACTACTAGTAAGGAAGGATAAGCGAGACAACATTCTACTACCTATTAACCTTCTACCCTAATATGTGTCCTCCACAACCTCCTATCTAGCCAAACCACAAAGACTTCATTTTGGAAAAGACTACTAGTTTCATAATACACCCCTAATAATTATCTACGATTTTTTACTCTCTGAGCTCCCAAATGGTACTCGGGCATTTCTCCAAATAGCATAAAGATCCATATTTGGATAAAATAGATAGTTAAATAGTCAAGCATAAAGATTTCATTTCCTAAAAGACTATTGGATATTATTAGGTCGCATGGGGTTTGACGTGCGGGTTATCTCTCCTGTGTGGTTTGCGAGCTATTACACAGGAGGAGAGTTTACCCTATGCGCACCCGAAGGGTAGCGACTGCGGGTTCCCTTGTCATAAAAAAATATTATTAGACCGCTCATGATTATAATTTTTAGACTTTCTCACTCAACTCCCAAATTGTTCTACTACAACGGTTTCACTTCGAAGAAAACTACTAGACCAATAATGCAATAATACATCAAGGGTGCTTTCTACATACTTTTACGTCTCAGCTCCCTAAATGTTATCACGGTTTTGTCTAACAGTAATTAGCACATTTACCCGTACTGGTTGGGAAGCAAATACTATACAAAATGAAACTCAATCTTCAATTTACCTTCAAAGCAGACCATTGAATCTCACAAACTAGTCAACAATGACCTGACATTAGAAATATGTACCATATGGGTTTTCTCTCCTATTAGATCGAACCTTGTCACATCTACTGCCAAACATGGTGTAGCGCTCATATCAACTTAGTCGAAACAGATCAAAGTTTTACTGCCTTTTATATCTTACTAACGATTAAACAGCCAGTAAATACAACCACTGAACATGAGAGTGATTAAGCAGTGGTTTTGCATGGAGATGGTGGTGCAAGCCTGCCTTTTCTTTCTTTCTTTCTGAGCAAAGGTAGTTCAAAGCTGACTTTTGGCTTACTAAAACTAGGCTAAGGGGAACAGGGGAAGGAGCATTGGCAAAGTACAACAACAACATACCCAGTGTAATCCCAACAAGTGGGGTTTGGGGAGGGTAGAGTGTACGCAGACTTTACCCTATCTTGGCAGATACTGAGGTTGTTTCTGATAGACCCTCGGCTCAAGTAAAGCAGAAAACGCATAGGGATAGCAAGAGAACTACAATAGAAGAGACAACAAAGAGTAATAGAAAACTAGGAACAAGAAACACATGAATACTAAAATAAAAATACAAGAAAATAATGGAAATAATACTGATCCAACAAGAAGGAAAATAATATTAGTCCTACTACTAGCCTTCTACCCTAATCTTCGACCTCCACACCCTCCTATCTACGGTCATATCCTCGGTAAGCTAACGACTTGTCATATCCTGCCTAATTACCCAATACTTCTTCGGCCTGCCTCTACCTCTCTGTCAGCTCTACGTCTCTTCCCGCCCTCCATTGCCAGGATCTCACACCTCCTCAAAGGAGCGTTTGTGTCTCTCCTCTGGACATGTCTAAACCATCTCAGTCTCGCCTTCCGCATCTTTTCCGTCACGAAGCCACTCCTACCTTGTACTGAATCTCTTCATTTCTGATCATATCTCTCCCAGTAAGCTCATACATTTATCTCAACATACTCATTTTCGCAATTTTCATCTTCTTGACATGAGAGTTCTTGATTGGCCAACACTCCACCTCATACAATAGCGTCGGTCTAATTACTACTCTGTAAAACTTGCCTTTAAGTCTCGGTAACACCTTATCACACAGGACACCAGATGTGAGCCTCCATCTCAACCACCTTACTCCAATACGATGTGTGATATCCTCGTCAATTTCCCCATTACCTTGGATTATGGCCCCCAAGTACTTGAAACTCTCTCCTCGGGATGACCTGTGAGTCCAACTTCACTTCCACGTCAGAGACACTCATTAACGCACTGAACTTGCACTTCATGTACTCTATCTTAGTCCTACTCAACCCGAAACCTTTCGACTTCAGGGTCTGTCTCCAAACCTCTAACTTAGCGTTCACCCCACCGCGTCTTGTCGATCAATAAAATATCATTCACAAATAACATGCATCATGACACCTCCCCTTAAATGTGCCTCGTCAATACATCCAACGCCAAGACAAATAAAAATGGGCTAAGAGATGATCTTTGATGCAACCCAATCATGACTGGAAAATGTTCCGAGTCTCCTCCCACTGTCCTTACCTGGGTCTTAGCTCCATCGTACATATCTTTACCTAATAAACCTAAACAATAGTGTTGCGTATTTAAAACCTAGAATGAACACCATAAGTATTCAAAAATGCCATGGACTAGAGCAAAGAGTAGTCAGGACTGTAACCATTAATGGACCTCATAAATCTTGATATACCTAACAAAAGCATATATTTAAGCATTCCCACACCCAAATCTTTCCATTTTTTTAGTGGTCATGTCGGGTAAAGAACACACAGAAAACATCTTTTCCCCAAGCCAAAAACCCCGAAGATTTTGCTCAAAAAGTATAGCCAATTGCAAGGGAGTTTGAATAGCACGCTAGCTCATGCTAGGCTCACTTCGCCTCTTCTCATGAATGACTTCACTTTTTGTATTAATTGAGCCAAAAAAATCTCTGATAGAAAAACATAGATCAAGTAGTGTTAACAAGATTCTTTTATGCGTGGGTGATTTACAACCTCAACTGAACATTACTAAAAATATGTATATTAAATTCTGTTGGATATTAACTAAAAAGGAATTAAATGCCTGATCGTACTATTCCTAGACTATCCAAATTTGATAGTTGTCACATTATGAATAGTATTAATGTTACCCTCCCCAGACCCCATTGGGTATGTTGTTGCATTTAATCGTAGTTTAATACGATATCCAGCGTTGTCTGATCGATGCAAACAAACTACTAGAAATTAGGTTTGTCTAGTCGACACACACAAACTGCTAAAAACTTCTTACAGCTACCAACAGATCAATCTGCTTTGACATGATTGTCGTTTTGCATTTATATATCTACCACAAAACTTTTGGAGGTTTCCAAGTCACAAAAATCCTTTCCTTAACTCATTAATGAATGTTTTTCACATGCATTCTTGAGCGGAAATCTCTCCATCGTAACACGCGGAACTTTTATTAGACAATACTACTACTTCTACTATTGACGTATGTTGGTTTACGTGCATGGACGTGCATGATTAGAATTCTCTCAGTATAATAACAGAAAAAGCTCCATAGCCTAGTCTTTAGGTGCTTCCCTATTTCATTTTTTTTCTCTTATCCTATTTTTTGCAATGCATATACTAACATATGGAAACAACCTCTACCTCCCAAGGCTACCCTCCTCAGATCCCACTTGTGGATTACACTAGGTAATGGAAACTCATATACTAACATATGGGTGACATACTTCTAAATAATAATTTTCATGAAGATACAAATATATGAGTCTGTACATGTACGTAATGTTAGATATGCTCCTTTAGTGGCCTGTAGGTCATGGATTCAAATTGTGGAAATAGCCTCTTAGCAAAAATGTTACAGGAAACTATCTACGGCATATGCCCATTTTTCTCCTACACCACACTAGCAGGGTAGCATTTTGAGTATGGCAGAAACATTAACTTCAACAAGTTGTCATTTAAATCATATTAGCATTTTATCTACTTCCACAACTCTTACACATTTTTTCAATGTTTTTTCGTCCAGGCCAGTGCGCGCACCTCAACTAATTCCACGGAATACCTGCCACCACTCACCCAGTAACACGTATCAGGTAACTCTATATTACACATTTTTTCATTTAGCATACTCTTAGTGAGAGAAGGCATGTAAATTATTATTTTTCACAAATCTAATCTGATTTGAATAGTACCACAAGACATATCTCAAGGGTCAGCAAAATAACCATTTAATGCTGACAGCTTTATATACAATGAAAACATTTTAGCTCCTCTTTGAGTTTTCAGTGATAGAATCAAGAAAAGAGAAAACTAAAACAACTTGCAAATTAAAAAACAAAAAAAAAGAGCAAAGAAGTTAAAGTACTTTAACTAAAACACTCCAACAACACAACAAAAAACAGCATACCCAGTGTAATCACACATGACACACCGTGAGATCTGGGGAGGGTAGAGTGTAGACAGGCCTTACACTGCGACAATAAAAAAACACAAATAACTTTTTTTCTTCAAATGACAAAACAAGGACCAAATTAATTGATTTTACCAAGTCGAGAGTACAACCATCTAAATAAATGTATCCTTAATGCTAAAAAAAAAAAACCTCAACATTAATTCAAATTTCAAATTAGAAATCTTCAAATCAGCTCGAATAAAATGATTACTTTCAGAAACAAACGAAAACATCACAATCTCAACAATTTCACTTTATTTCTCTATAGCCTTTTTCCAGCAAATAAAACAACATACGCAGTGAAATCACACAAAAGTGTGTTCTGGCCTCTGGGGTCTTATTATTTTTCCAGCAAATAATAAGTTAAAACATTAAGAAGAAGAAAAGGAGAGGGAGGTGCATAGCATACATATAAGATGCGGTGACCGGAAAACTAATGGTGACGTCAGAAAGCGGCGAGAGAATTTAGGAAGCGGTGAGGGTAACAAAATGACATGTAGAAATAAAGAAGAGAGTCGTATTAGTTTTGTTTGTAGAGAGAAAGGAAAATGGATAGCGATAAACTGATAATGCCCAGCCCAAATGGGGATTTATTTGTAGTTTTGGACAGCAAATAGTACAAGTCTTGTTGCACAAAGTACGAGCCCTGCATAGGTTTACGTGTAACAAGAGAATAGATACGTAGTTTCTACTTTCTACTCTCTATCCGGAGTACTAGTGGAGTAATGGATCGTTTGGTAGGGCGAGATAAGGCGGAATATTTTGGGATTAAATAGGTATTTATTATAATTTTAAATTAGCATTTATTTATGTCGCAATTTTATATTATGATTTTATTTTTTAAATTATCTAAAAAGACATAATTTGGAATTTTTTAAATGTAAAAATTGACTCATAAATTTATATTTTATAAAAATAATAATCATAAATTGGTAGATATATTTATCAATTATTTTTTATCAAATATTAATTTGCAAGTTGGTAAGATATTTTTAACAATATTCTCACTACGTGGGAGAATTATATTATAGAGTAGTTACATTACTATTCATGTTAATTTTTTTTTTATTGAATTAAATTTTGATCAATTGATGTTGTATTTTTTTAGAAAGATCTTCTAGTACCGTATTAATTTTGTTATTAACTATGACTTGCTCATTTGATAAGATTGTAAAAAAATTGAGAAAGTTTTGATGGTTTTCATAACTTGTGAGGTTTTTATGTCTATAAAAAAATATAATTTAAGAAATCTAAATTGCATGTCCAAACAAAATTCAACTTCAAATCATCGTGATTTCATCTCATAAGTTCATTCGTGATCTCAAATCATGTCCAAACGACTCCTAAATTTTTGAAATTAAATTTGAGATACAATTTATATTTTGTTTGGTTAAATGGACTTTCTACCGAACAAGGTATAAAATTTATTTCAAACTTAATCTTGAATAACCTATCTTATCCTATCAAGTTTAATATGAGTATTATTTTATATATACCACCTCCCAGGATAAGTTAATCCGGAATTATAATTTTAGGATTATAATTTTGAGATAATTTAATTCGCGTACCTAACGACACTTAAGGAGCTTCACTTTAGTCAGTTTGCAACTAACCCTGGTTTCAGAGTTTTCTATTCTTCCAAAGTCTTCGCAGAAATTACCATATTATTACGACTATGCACTTACTAACTTATTTTGTTTCTTGTTTTTGTTTTTTTATTTGGACTTGGGACTAGGGGCAGTTCGATTCGGCGTAGGAAGATTATCCACTACAACGTGAACCTTTGCAAATTTAAATTACACACACTATAACCTACAACTAAACTTTAATTTTTATCTCACTGATCTCACTAGACTAATGAGCCCACTTCAAGTTATCCCAACTTGAAGTTGAACTTTACTAACGTTTATACCTATGAATATTTCTTCTATGAAATCTGATAAAGGTGGAGCTCGATAACAATTTAATACATGATTCTAGACTCAAGAACTGTAAAACATAAACTATATTAAACAGGTTCTTCAATCTTCTTCATTCTACTAGGCCGCACTTCTAAATTCATAACTCTCTCAAATATGTTCGATATAATTTGCTCAATATTCTGATTTTCTATCTTTGTGAGTGCGTGAAACTTCTTAATGACAGGACTTGAAACTATATAGTTCTTGATGTGCGCAGGTCAGTTAACCACAAACCCTATGTGATGAGGCCCATTAGAAGGAATATGGTTTGAGTTAGTTTAGGATTCTTGCATCTTCACGCAACTTCAGTATCCTTTTAGGAGTCTGAAATATCTTGATAATTATAGCAAGAAATCATGCAATTTTGTACACCAAGTCCTTACCATAAAACACAAATCCTACTTATAGTAGGACTCGTGGCGATAACATGTTCTTGGACTTGGTTGAGGCATCTGGTGCATTCAATTATGTCTTGCATCTGTGTCTAAGATGAAACATGTTCGTAGACCTAGTTCTTTCACTTCACCTCTATGTTAGATTTATATATTTTATATGTCTCTTGGATGGATCAAGTCCACAAACCTAGTCCATTTGTTTTGTCAATCATCAAAACCTACATTTGTCATTCTTGCTAATGCCAACACTTCATATCAACAATATCAACATATCTTACACAAGATACTATCATAACTCCAGTCATATTAACATCACAAGAATATCTTAAAACAATTTAACATCACATACGATTTCTGAGTGTCGATTCGTATGTTCTAACTCAAATAGCTTAGCCGAGACTTATATACACTTAAATACATGAAAGAGAGGAAAGATCCTATCTCAAAACAGCAAGGACAACCTAAATTCAAGCCTAATTCACTTTGAAGAAACCCTCAAATTAACTACAACAAGAGAACTCAAGTTCTACAAGCACCACGAGATTTCTGACGAAAGATTTACGTTATTTGCCTTTGGATTCACTCTAGGATTATGGAGGAACTCCGGGAGAGCATTTAGGAGTATTTATGAAGTGTTTTGGTCAAGAAAATGAAGTTAAATAAAGGTATCGCTTACATAGGAAGCTGAATTTTTTCACCGCTCTATGTGGGTCCCAAAAGGGCTGCGTGCGCAGTCCAACTAAAATGCGTATATCTCCCTACCCTTACGTCATATCAACAAATATTTTAATGCGTTGGAAATTATACTCGTAGACCTTCAATTTGGTAGGTGGATAACCCCGTAAATCCAAGTATATTGGGATAAAAGCTCGGTGACATCTGACCTAAATTTTAGTAAACTTATAAACGTAACTTGCGATAACATTTGCCGACTTTCTATTTACAAGTCGCTTGATTTCAAAACTTAACATATGACTATGAAACACTTCAAACACCTTAAAACACGACCTCCTTAGCATGTTCAATATTTATAGTCTTACCCCAAAAGTATGGGTTACAACAAATAAATGACTAACAACATCATAAATTAGAAATCAGAAATCTTAAACAATCATGATAATGGGTTTTCATCGTATAAATTACAATTTATATGATGAAACCCCCTTATCATGATTGTGGCCTCATTGATTTCTATTAGTATTTTATAGATGAGTCTCTCGCTTTTCAATTACTTCTACAGAAGATGAATTCCTTGAAGTTACAAAGTACTTAAAACTTTTCTGTGTAGAATATTGACCCTCTTGATTCGGCAAGCATTAAGTATGCTTTGATTTTCATAGTTTCCAAACAATTTACTTAAAATACAAACCAAACTGGCAGTCGGTGCACTAAGCTTCCGCTATACGTGGGGTTTGAGGAAAGGCCGGATCACAGTGGTCTATTATATGCAGCATTACTTTGCATTTTTATAAAAATTGTTTTCATGGCTTGAACTCATCACTTACTGGTCACATGACAACAACTTTACCGGTTACTCTAAGGTTTCCTTCTACCTACCAAACATTCATAAAAAATCATCTAGCAACTTATGGTTCAAACAGATCACATTTAGAAGATATCGGATAGCTTTTACTTAATATCTAACGATCTAAAACAATTTTCACAACTAAAGGTACTAGTTTTCGGTTGGTGAAATTTGAAATTTATGGATTCTTATTACAACGATCTCAATTTAATATATAATAATAATTAAGTTCACAATCACAAAGATAAAATGCCGAATGTATATAAAACCATAAGTTACTAGATCCATATTCATGTCTAAATTAACACGTTTACAAACGGTTTATTCTGGCGAAAAATCGATCTACACAGGATTACATCAAATCATTAAAAGTATGATATGTGCCTTTTAGGTACATTCTTATCATTTAACTATAGTTATGTAACTTTTTTTTTTTTGTCGCAATTTATCACTGATCATATTAAATTAACACGTTTACAAACGGTTTATTCTGGCGAAAAATCGATCTACACAGGATTACATCAAATCATTAAAAGTATGATATGTGCCTTTTAGGTACATTCTTATCATTTAACTATAGTTATGTAACTTTTTTTTCTTGTCGCAATTTATCACTGATCATATTAAATTCATGTAGTTTGATGTAACACAGAATATAATTAATAGTTTTACCTAATTTAACGCATTTTCTTTTAAGATTATTATAGCGCTGAGTGAATTTCATAACTCTAAAAACTGTTTAGAGGGGAACATGTTTTGCATTTACCTTAAAAGAAGTTTATAGAAATTGAGGGTGTGTTGGTATGGAGGAAAACAATTTCCCCAAAATATTTTTCAAATTTCTCACGTTCGTTTGATAAAAAAATTTGAAAAATATTTTCTTTAGAAAAAAAGTTCCTCAAAATGAGAAAAATGATTTCACTAATGAACGTAGGGAAAACAAATCTCCAAGTGACATTCAACCAACTATCTCACCATCACCCAACCCACCACCTGACCACCCTAGCCGCAAACCCCCACACCAACAATTTTTTTTTTTGTTTTCTACACCACTTCCCCCGCAGCGAAACCCCCTATCCCCAAAAATAAGTTTTATTTTTCTTTTTTATTTTCTACACCCCCTCACTGTGAAAACCACCCCTTGATCCCACCCCCACCCCTAAAAAAAATTAAAAAAATTCTAAATTCTTTTTTTTTTCTACACCAACCCCACCTACACCTAGTCCCCAGCTGCGGGATCCCCCTCCTCCACAATGTTTTTTATAAATGTTAAATACTTTTTTGGATTTTCTACACCAAACCCTCCAGCCCCACCCTACCCCCTGACCCCCCTCCAAAAAAAAAATTTAATTTATTTTATTTTCTACAACACACCAACCCCCCCCCCCCCCTCCTGCCCTGTTGCAGAACTCCTCCCTCCCTCCCTCCCAAAAAAAAGTTTTTATTTTCTACACCACCCACACCCTGCTGTGGCCCTCCCATTTTTTAAGTTATAAATTCTTTTTTGGTTTTTTACACCAACCCCAGTCCCTCCCCCGACCCCACCTCCCCTCCAAAAAAATTATTTAAAAAAAAAAAAGAGTATTGTTTTTTTTGTTTCTACACTACACATCAATCCACCGCCCCACCCCCCGCACCCTATCCATTTCAATTTTCTATTTTATTTATTTTGTTTTGTTTTATTAAAAATGAGAAATGTTTCTTACCCCCGACCCCCTCCAACCACAACCCACACACACCAAATTTAACGATGCAATTTTTTTATGTTTTATAAAAATAAAATAAACATATGAACTAGACAATTTGAGAGGGGTAGGGGTGGGGGACACGGGAAGGAGGGGGTGGGGCAGTGAATTAGTGGGTGGTGTAGATTGAAAAAAAAGTTAAAACTTTTTTTAAAAAAATATTATTTTTAGAGGTGAGGTCGGATGTGAGGGGGAGGGGGAAGGGGGGTTTCCCAACAGGGAATGGGGTGGGCGGGTTGGTGTAGAAAACTGGCTAAAAAATAATTTTAACTTTTTTTAAAAAAATTGGGGGGATTATAGGGAGGGTTGGGGCGTGGGGGTCACGGGTTCGTAGTAAGGGGTGGGAGGAGTGGTGTAGAAAATAAAAAAAATTATAGGTGGGGGTGGGGGGTGTGCATAGGGTGGTTTGGGCGTGGACTGGGTAGTGGTGGGAATCAATAAAATAATACTCCTTGTTAATATTGGTATAAAAAAGGATGAGATGAAATTAATTAGCAGGAGAAAAATGTCAACTAAGCATATATTAATTTGATCCTTTGTTTCATATCTTTTATTCAGTCGTGCGTTTCTTCATGAGTAGTGCTTATGAGAAAGTGATTTTGGTAGAAGTGATTTATGTTTGGATATAATAATGTAAAAGTGATTGTTATTAATAAATAATGTTTGGATAGTTTTGATCAAAATTGCTTTTGAATGTAGAATTACCAAAATGAACATTTAGTCAATACATATAAATAAAAATTACTAATAAATATAAGTATGTAAATAGAAATTACAAATAGATAATAGAATTTAAAGTGCAATATAGTACTTAAATATTAGTAGAATATTATTACAATACTAATTTAAATGCAAATATTATTTAAATATTATTACAATACTAATTTTGCATGTACTCTATAATTTGATTGCGGACTAAGTCTCGAATGTGATTCATCTCTGATGAAGAAACTACATTAAAAACCTGTGATTGATCAAAGTTGGATGATGTATGATAATCATCATTGTGAATGATTGTGTTTTCATCTTCATAAAGATCAAAATTAATATCCATTTCTGCATTAGCTACTGGAGCGTAGGCGCCGCGGCCCTTCGGGAAGGAGCTGTGACGCCTAAGTTCCAATGATTTTTCACCGCCGCATGAGCCGCGACCCTTGGGATGAGGCGTCGCGACGCTTAATTTTCAGTAGCTACTGGAGCCTAGGCGCCGCGGCCCTTCGGGAAGAAGCCGCGCCGCCTAAGTTTAAGTGATTTTTCACGTCGAAGGAGCCGCGACGCTCTTCAGGCAATTCTTCAAAAATAAAAATAAAAATCGGTACTTCAATTTGGGTATATTTATTTCTTGTTTGTTCAAAATATAATGTATTATAGTAGTAATATTTGGAGTATTTGAAAGAAGACAATAGAAAAAGGAGAAGGATAATCCTCGTATAATCGGACAACGTTAGGATGTTTGAGGAGTTTAAAGTTTCAATCTTCAATTACACATGAACAAATGTCAACTTTAGTAGTATATTTGATTTTTTTAAAATTAAAACAGAACATGAGTAGTATATTTGATTTTTTTTAGTAATTATTTCTAGATATTTAAAGAGGGTAATGAAAGTTGTATGTTTGAATTTTTTTTAGTAATTATTTCTAGATATTTAAAGAGGGTAATGAAAGTTGTATGTTTGAATATTTTTTAGTAATTATTTCTAGATATTTAAAGAAGGTAATGAATGTGGATAGAGTTGTTGATGAAAATTAAAGAGGTTAATAAAGAAAATGGTAAAATTCAAATTGAAATAAATGGTAGAAGTCCTTCTGGCAGAAGCTACAAATTTTAGCTTCTGCCAGAAGCACTTCTGAAAAGTCAAACCAAACATATCAATTTTGTCATTTTCACGAAAGTGGGTATCCAGAAGTGCTGAGTATCCAAAAGTCAATCCAAACCGACACTAAACCATTTAGACACTTTACTACGGTAAAGGTAAAGGTAAATATTTATGTGAAAGTATAATAAATAATTTAATGAGGTGAGAATGAATGCTAATTACTTATAGTTAATTTATATAAGTTTATATGCACATATATACATATCTTGCCTCTATAAACTTGATGTAAATTCGGGTGCTTGTAAAATTTTACCTTTTACTGTATTACTGTAAATATTAATTATATTCACATTTGATATTTATACAAATTAATAAATATAAAACATATATTGTTATCACTTAACAATCTAGTGACATGCCTTCTTACTTAAAGTTTTAATCTTTGGTTGAACATGCCGTGGCTTAATAGAAAGTATGATTTAATATTTTTGTCACTTTTTAATCGGCTCATGTTTGATTGGGTACGAGATATGAGTTTGATTAATGGGTTTGATGAGTTAAATAGGTCTATTATTTAAAAGAATGGCACGTCAACTTAGGAGAAAAAGAGACTTTTGAGGTGTTTACTATTTTTTTGAGGAAAATAATGATATTTGAGAGATTTTATTATCCTAAAAGAAATAAAATTGATTTTTGTAGACAATTTTCAAAATTTGGATGACTAGTCAGGAAATTAATTCCTGTTACGGTTAAATTATTTAATTCGTTTATAAACATGGGTTTACCAGATTGCGTTGTGCTTCCTATGACAGACCTTTTAGCAGTCTTACATTAGCTGTCTTTTCAAATAAAACACAACTATACACAGCTTACCACCCGCAAGGATAGCCAAGTTGGTGTAGCAGTAGAGCGCGGAACCGCAAAGTCACGAGTTTGATCTCCTGCATAAATCTTCTTGGTTGAGCATGTCACACATGGCTTACCAAGTGTGGTTAATCGGCTGACGTGGTTTGCGCGCTATTACACCGATGTTTACCTGCGGCGCACTGAAAAGAAAGAATCTGCGGGTTCCTTCGTCAACAACTATACACAACTATACACAGCTTACCAAGCAGAGGCACAATATACACAGCTTGCCATTTCAAATAAAACACTTACTGAGCAACAGAAACAGGAAACTAAAAGGTGAAACTATGAAGTATGAACAAAGCTGTCTGATTCTGGGTGGGGTTCGGACACATATAACATAAGAAATCTCCTTTGCAATTGTACTTCATTCTCTGCTCTTCTGAAAAATTATCTAGTTTCTCTCCCTCCATATGTTGTGCACAATCTCCGAGTATAACATTCTCTGAACATTTGTGCTCTTTAGGTGTTTCTTCTAGAATTAAAAATCATCCAAGCAAATGCTACTCCCAAGTAATATCAAAACAAGGTTGTAAGTTCATCCAGGTTACAATTTTATCACATATCCTTCTAGTACAATCACAATGCACATACAAGTGTTTCCTGTATTAAATAGTAGTGTAACAACCCGTTAGATCGTTTTGAATATTTTACGTATTTTCCCCTAAATGACCCTTTCTTTATCTTCTTGTGGGTATTTGACTTGCTGGGATAGGTGATACGATTCCCGAGGCAATGAAGAAAATTTAGTTTTTTAGAATCGGAGTTGACCTTGGTCAACATCGGGTCAAGACGACCTCGTATGATGGTTTCGAGTGCGTGAGCAGGTTCGTTGCATGTTTTAGAACTGATTTGCATATTTAGTTTGTGTCCGAAGGATCTCGGATAAATTTCGAGGATCGATTTGAAGTTGGAAACACACCAGAAAAATGCAACTGCTGATGTTGTTTTTCGCGGTCGCGAGCCGTTGAACAGTTGGTCATCGCGGACAATATTCCAGGGCAGCGATCGCGATATGTAAGTTCTGGGCAGTGATCGCGATATGTAAGTGTAGAGTGGATCTTGGACCTAACTGAAAGAAATAATCCCCTGATTATTCTTATTAATGAAAGACATATATATACAAGTTACAAGGAAGATCATCTTTCTATTCTATTTAGGAATTCCTATTCTATAAGAATACTAACTTTACAACTATGGTAACATTACACTACTAATTTATGTACAAACCTAAGTCTAATATTTACCAAATATACAATGGAAAAGGGGAAGGACCCCACGGCTGATGGGCTCACACGGCTAAGCCCATATATACTTTAACACACACCCGCAGTCATAGCGGGCGGTCTTCGTACGCTGAGACTGTCTCTAAAATCTTCAAAAAGGACCGAGGGAAGACCCTTTGTAAAGATGTCTGCAATTTGATATCTTGAAGGAACATGACAGACGCGTACTTGTCCTTTGGCTACCTTCTCTCGAACAAAGTGAATATTCATCTCTATGTGTTTAGTACGCTGGTGCTGAACTGGATTACCAGAAAGGTAGATGACACTTATATTATCACAATACACCAAGGTAGCCTTCTCAATAGGACAATGAAGTTTCAATAAGAGATTTCAGAACTAACACGACTCGAAACCACATCGCTACCCTCAGATTTCTCTGCACTTGAAAGTGAAAGTGTGGATTGACGCTTGGCAGATCATGAGACCAAGTTATTACCTAAAAACATGCAATAGCCAGACGTAGACCGTCTGGTGTCAGGACAACCACCCCAATCAGCATCTGTGTAGGAGACAAGTGTAGACGTCGATGAAGGATACAAATGTAAATCATACTCAAGTGTACCATGAATGTACCTAAGAATACGTTTGAGTGCATTCATATGTTCCACTCTAGGATCATGCATAAACAAACACACATGTTGTACGACATATGTAATATCAGGTCGCGTGAATGTCGATTCTTGAAGGCGCTGCAAGATCGCGATAATGGTCGAATCCTCATATGGAGAGCCAGCTGCAGCACCCAACTTGAGTTTAGTATCAACTGCAGTAGAGGTGGACTTACATGATGACATCTCAGCCCTCTCAATGATCTATGTTGCAAACTCAGCACTGAGCATCATTATAATGGACTTGCGCAAGGCATCAGAAGAGACAGTCAAGATAATATCATCAACATATAGTAGTATATAAGCCATGGACGAACCCCGACGATATATGAATAATGAATTATCAGACCTGCTGTGAAAAAAACCCATAGTCGAAACAAAATCAGCAAACCTCTTATACCAAGCTCGTGGAGACTGCTTAAGTCCATACAAGGATTTCTTCAATAGACAGACATGATGAGGATATCTAATATCCCTAAACCCCAAAGGCTGAGCACAATGCGAATAGTAGCCGACTTGACCACTGGACTAAATGTCTCACCACAATCCACACCAACCTGCTGAGTCTTACCATCACCTACAAGTCTAGCCTTATGCCTTGCAAATGAACCATCAGAATTTTCCTTATGAACAAAAATCCACATAGATCGAATAATATTAATACCAGATGGACGGGGTACCAACTCCCACGTCTTATTATCAATAAGAACATTATATTCCTCGGTAATGACAATTTTCCAATTAGAGTCATTTAAAGCAGACACATGATGACGGGGTAATGGGGATTTAAAAACATTTGAATGCAAATTAAAATGTCTTTTTGGTTTAAAAATACCTCATTGACTACGAGTGACTGGACCATGACTCTGGGCTGGATTGAGTGAATTTTGAAAATTTTCGGAAACTCCAGGAATTATCGTCGAGGGCCGCGGCGCCAGAAAAACTGGGAAGATCGTAGGAGTTTTGGCGCCGCGCCGCCCCTGTGCAGGGTCGCGGTGCTGACTCGTAGGGATATTGGCGCCGCGGTGCTGACTCGTAGGGATATTGGCGCCGCGGCGCTGAGGACAGGTTTTGGAGAACCTGCGTATTTTCTGGCAAATCTGAAAAATGTCGGAGAACATAGGGGGAGATATCATCATCCAAAAAATCATAAGAGCTAGACACGGGTTTTTCTACTTTAGAGAAGGAAAATTAGAATTCATCAAAGAGAACATGATGATTAATGATGATTCGTTTAGAGGACAAATCAAAACATTTATAACCACGGTGATTTGATAGAAAACCCAAAAATACACAAGAAGTAGAACGTGTCTGAAGTTTGTTGACTGTAGTGGATGGAAACAGTGGATAACATAAGCATCCGAAGACCCTAAGATGAGTGTATGACAGAGTATTATTGTATATCACTTTTAGAGGGGATGAATATGTCAAACATTTAGAGGGAAGAATATTGAAGAGATCGATAGCCATTTGTAGTGCATGATGCCAAAATAATGGAGGAACGGAAGAATGAACCATAAAGTGCGGACAATATTATTAATGGTACGAATTTTTCGCTCATCTTTCCCATTTTGTGAAGACGTATGAGGACAAGAAAAATGAAAATTTATCTCATTTTGAGCACAAAACTCCCTAAATTTTCCATTATCATACTCTATGTCATTATCACATTGAATGTTTTTTATTTTCCGTTTGAATTATATTCTTATGAAAGCTCTAAATTTTATGAAAATGGAAAAAACTTGAGATTTTTTCGCAATTGGAAACGTCCATAAATATTTAGAATAGTCATCTAAGAATAAAACATAATAACGATGACCCATAAAATTGAGAACCGGAGATGTTCATAAATCACTATGAATAATTTCAAATGACATTGAAATATTAGAATTCGAAGCTACAAATGGTAATTTAATAATTTTTCCCAAAGCACAGGATTGACACAGTGGAGTACTACGCGTACTCTTACAAGAAATAAATTTTGTCTATTTAAAGAAGATAAAATAGACGACTCTGGATGACCTAGACGAGCATGCCACAAGGAAGGAGCAAGAGCTGCAAAGGTGGATGACATAGCTTGACGCGAGACGCTGGGACTTAGTGTGATTGGACAGAGGTCCCCCCCCCCCCCCCCCCCATTGTTACACCTCATGAGATGACTTCCCGTCTTGAAATCCTTCACAGAAAATCCAAATGGATCAAAATTAATAGAAACACAGTTATCAGTTGTGAATTTACGGACAAACACCAAATTTTTAATTAATTTTGGGGAATGAATGGTATTTTTCAAGACAAGTGGTGGATGAGGAGGGGACACAATTTTATGACCATAACCTTTAATTGGAATAGAACTGCTATTACCAACAGTTATACCACGATTAGTGCTCAAATTGGAATAAGACGAGAGAGTACCTTGATCGGATGTCATGTGGGTAGTGGCGATTGTGTCCATATACCAATAAGGGTCTGGTTGAGTCAGGCCAAGTGTGTGCATCGCTGCTTCAATGTCGGTCTGAGTGTGTCCCACTGCGTGGTGGGCCTGATGGGAGCGAGACCCAATTATACTAGATTCTTGGGATCGCCATACGTGATGCGAACACGAGTGCGGAATGAGAGAAGCTAGCGCGGCGGTATACTGATCACGAGGCTCGCGGCTAGGGGTGTACAAAACCGGATCGGACCGGTCCGGACCGGTGGATTCCGGTCCGGTCCGTCAAAATGGTGGATTCCGGTTTTCCGGTCCGATCCGGGTAAAAACCAGAATTTTCCGGTCTGGACCGGAATGGACCGGTTTTTTTTTTTAAATTGAATTTTCAATATTGAAATTGACATTTCCGGACACATTACCATGAAATTTGAACGTTGAAATTTATTGTATATCGCGAGATATTTAGCTTTGAAAATATAAAAAAACGTAACAATTTGGGGGGAAATTCAAATTGAGCGGGGAAAAAGACGTTTTTCAGAAAATTGGCCTGACCGCGGTTTGACCACCCCAGTATCGAAAAAATACGCGAAATAAAAAAAAAGGTAAAACGGACGTTCGAGCGCAAAGTTATGATCATATAAACTTTGATCAATTTACAACTACTTTACTTTCTTCTCTCCCTACCTATAATTTATGTCGATGCTTCAGGAATGTCCAAATTCCAAATAGAAAATAGAAAATATAAATGTGGTGTGTAACTTTAATTAATGAGTAGTTCAGTAGTTCGTATACGAACCAAGTACATTTTGTGGTTTTCTTTAAGTTAGTCATATTAATGAAATAAAGTATATTGAAGGATAAGGAAAAAAACAAACATATTTAATGAGATTGATAAACGAAGACATTGTTAAAAATTTATAATTTATAAATTGCATTTAACAAAAAAAAAAAAACCGGTCCTCGGTCCGGAAAATTTCCGATTAGGTTCGGCCCATTCGGTTAGGCCCGGTCGATTCGGACCGGTGAACACCCCTATCCGCGGCACCATAAGGTGGCGCCGCGTACAGAAGGTCGTGTCGCGGCTGTTAGGTCGTGCCGACCCATCACATCGACCGAGGTCCCCGGGTTCGGGATTCTTGCTGCTGCTGACGGTTGCCCCCGTTGTTGCCGCCGCGGTTCTTGTCATTATTCTTCCGATTTTGGCCTTTCTTCCCACCCCTGTTGTTGTGATTTTGGGTCACGTTGGCTGGATTGAAAGGAAAAAAGTTGGAAGAAGTCATCATGCCGACAGGACTGGCCCCAAGCGCTACTTTCTTAGTCAAACCGGCTTCTTTCAAAGTGAGCATAGAGCGAGCTTGATAAAATCCCGGCAGGGGGTTACTCTGACGAATAACTGAAGCAACACCACTATAGGCCTCTGACAGACCTGCAACCATCTGAAGAACTAGACGACTATTAGAAATAGGAGAACCCATGTTGCTGAGTTGGTCTGCCAAGTCCTTGAGACGTTTGCAATTAGAAGAAACGTTTTGAAAATTCACCATAGACACCTGTGAAAATTCCTGCTCAAGGATAAAAATTCGAGAATGACTGTTATCTTGGAATATATCTCGCAATCGATCCCACGCCGACATAACTGTGGAGTTGGGTTCCATAATCATCTGCAAAAGGTCCAAGGAAATAGTGGCATAAATCCACTGAAGAACCTTGGAATCAAGCATGTCTCATAATTCTAGGCTTGCTTCTTTAGTGAGCACATTAGATGTAGTCATCTTATCACCCTCTTTTGAAGGAGCAGGAAGGATGATGTGGTGAAAAATTTTATGTGCTTTAACATGAATCTTGAATAACTCCGCCCACGTCCCATATTGGATGTTTCAAGATCAAGAACAATAGGGATGACGCTCTTGATGTTAGAAACTGAGAGGGCATGATGAAAATTGTTCTTATCAGTCATAGGGATAGAACAAACAAGATTCAGAGAATGAAATTTGTAGAGAAGAAAAAGGAGGTATCGGATTTTTGGTGAAAAAAAAATGAGAATTTGGGAGGGATTTGCACGGTATTATTGAGAAGAAATTGAGAAGCGGAAGCAAGGAAAAGAACCTAGACTCTTGATACCATGAAAGAAATAATCCCCTAATTATTCTTATTAATGAAAGACATATATATACAAGTTACAAGGAAGATCCTCTTCCTATTCTACCTAGGAATCTCTATTCTATAAGAATACTAACTTTACAACTATGGTAACATTACACTACTAATTTAGGTACAAACCTAAGTCTAATATTTACCAAATATACAATGGAAAAGGGGAAGGACCCCACAACTGATGGGCTCACACGGCTAAACCCATATATACTTTAACACTAACTCAACCCAAAGCTAGATGTAGAATGAGCATTCTCCATATCCATATAAGGAGTGTATGTTATCATTCCATTACCGATGTAAGACTCTTAACAGTAATTTCTGGGCAGCGATTGCGATGTTGTTCTGTTGATGTTGCCATGGTTGGCACACTTTACTTCTGTTTGTGAGTATGGAATCTCTATTTATTGAATAAAAATGACATGGATTGTTGTCTGATTATTTGATGCCTTGTTACGGTGTAGACAATTTATTTGTTTAGTTTCTTGTCTTATTAGTAGCTTCATTTGGTCATACTGAATAAATAAAGCAAATGAAAATGGAAAATGATATGGATTTTGGTTTCCGTTTGGGACAAAGTTTGACAATAAAGTTGTGGGTTTAACAAATTTAAAAAGGATATTTATTAGGAATCAACTTAGGGTGGGTTTGGTTCGGGGTAAATAGGAAAGGGAATGGAGGAATGAAATTTCCTTTGTTGTTGTTTGTTTGACCTTATTTTTTCATTTCCTTTACCCTTTTCCACTTTCATTCCATTTCCTTGATTCCCCCCACCCCACTAGGTATTTGGATTCCTTTTCCCAACCCGGACCACTCGGACCACCCCGGACTCCGGACCACCCAGAACCAAACATGTAGGGACAATCAGGTAATTCATTTCCTTTTCATTTCATTCCCTTATTAGATTCCATTCCGTTTACCAGAGCGAACCAAACACACCCTTAATGTTTAGCATAGTTAGAATGAAATTACAATATTCACATGTTTGATTTGAACGTCAGCATTTAGGTTGAATTGCATCAAATATTAAGTCAAATGGGTTTCGATCATGTTTAGTTAATCTGTTGGAAATTTATTATCGTGAAATAAAGTTTATCCTATTATTTATGACTCGAACAACTGAGGTCCCGTACGTCGGAAACATCTTTTCCACACACATGCACACATTGTACCTGTAGGCGTTTTGTCGGGTTCGTACACGCAGCGAAATTTGAAAATTTATGTTTCAAACCCGACATGGCGGTCAAACTGTAGTATGATTATATGATGTAAATCACCAAGTAAAATGTAATACTTCGAACGAAGACTTACATTTTATAGCAACCTCGAAATCTTCAAGCTTTTGTGTACACCGAGGGTGTGCACGCAAATGTTCCTTGATTTGCATGTTCTGAAAATTTTGATGTAATTTCTAACTCTTGGAATGCTAGGAATTCCAGCAGAGTTTTAGAAGAGAATACTCTCTTGGTTTGAAGGTGTAAGAAATGTGAGGGGAACCCTCTTATTTATAGCTGAAGAGATGCTAGTGGTTCCCAAACGGGTCACCATTAAAACCTCGCAGATCCCAAAGATTCGACCATCGACGCACTCTCGCCGCGACGCTTCATAAGTGGAGCCGCGACCCTCTCCCATTTTCTGCCTTGTTTTCCATTTCTTTCTAATGTCTCGATCATCAACCGAACATATATATAATCTCTAATTACATCCTTGAATCGACAGAACATTTGACTTAGTGTTACCCTTCAGGCCTTTACATATCGACACTAATAAGATTAGGGTCTACACGAAACTCCTAGACTGCGCCGGAAGACGAACTCAATATGTAAAGTATAGTTACACGAGACCTGTAAATTGAACCTCTATGTGGGAAGATAAAATCATTTCATTCACGACACACTCAATCAAACTTAGGATTTGTCAAATGTCTATCCAAATGGCTTGATCAATAATTCTCATCTATATTAGTTGACAACAAGACCATATCAAAGACATGTCCATTGCGTTGGCCAACGACTTAGTCAACCTAATACCATATGAGAATCTGAGTGTTCTCTCGAATATACATTCGAGGAATGAATCATTTCTTGGCTCAACTACCACCTTTAATCCACTTCGTAACGTACCCAAAACAAATCGCGTCTCAACCTACAAGGTATTTGAGCTTAGGACAAGATCAAAGTACATTATTCCGTAAACAAGTGGTATCGACCTCAAGTCTAAGGACTTCTATCTCCCACACACCGATGACACTTTAGACATATAACAAATAGTGCATCAACATGGTATACCAATACTTCAACAAGTATCCATGTGTTCATCACGAGTTGCCATAAGTCGTAGCAAGTGAGACATACTACATTCCATATGGATATGATGAAGACCACATGTCGACGTATCACATATCATCGATATCCCAATCTCGATGATCATTAGTCGAGACGATTTAAGAGTTACGTTATAATATTAATTCTCACATCATTAATAAACACGTAAACTCTAGGGATGCATTTATAGAATATTATAAACAATCAACTAATAATTCAACAAATGCAAATGCCATAATATTAATCATCATAAATATATATATAAATATGAATGTGTATAAAGTACATTTGTCCTAATACAGATTGTCTCTAGGACATACATATACTTTTAGTACCAATGATCATAAATTTTCTTAGTGAAAGAGATATTGGTACGTAAACAGAATGTTTGAGACATGAAATGATAGACGGTTGTTGGCCAAATGACGAGTGTTTCACGTTGGTAAATGAAGGAAGAAGTGTACGACGTGTAAAAGATGAAACGAGTCAGAAATTGCCGCGAAGGGCCGCGACACATCACCGTCGGAGCTGCGGCGCGTGGTTTAGCCACTGGAGTTCAGGCGCCGCGGCGCTTCGGAGGTAGAATGGTCGACGGGAAGCTGATTGTTTTTACTTTTGGGCTGATTTAGGACATTGATTCTCCATTACTTGACACATGAATTCAGCCATTATTTGGCTGATTAAAATCTCTCAATAAGTGTCATTACATGACTATTGAATGTCATTAGTTGACTAGATGAGAAGTCATCTTTCATACACTATAAATTGAGACCCTTGACTCAATTGAAAAACACACTTGCAATCAGAAATTTCTGAGTGCTTCTTTCTCTCTAAGCAATCTCTCACACACTCAAAAGTTCTTCTTTTTAGTAAACAATTGAGTTTCTTTTGCTCACTTGTTCGTTGCTGTTTTATCTTGGGAGACAAATTGTCAATCACCATAAAATGGTTTATACGGGGCAATATTATCTTAAGTACAGAGTGAATATAACTCGACTCAGCAAACCCTTGTTTATGTTCTCATTTTCAGATTGTATTCTTTGTAATAATTAGGGATGACAACGGATCAGATCTGGACCGGATCCTACTAGATCTAGATCCATATCCATTTTCATTGGATCCATCGGGTCCATAAAAATCAGATCCAAATCCGGATCCATCGGATCCACGGATCGGATCTGGATCCACATTAGATATCGCAAGTTTGGCTTTGTGCAAATGGAGAAAATCACTGTGTGCGTTTTGAGGATTTTTTATTGGAATTTTGTATGGTTTTATTGCAGGAATCAACCAAAGTTAATTATGGAAGGAAGAAAAAATATTACACTTTGGATCAAGTTTCTTTTTAATTTTTTATTTAAATTTTTTAGAATTTTGTAGACGCTAATTTAAACTCCTCCACGAAGAGTACGATGATTAAGAAAGATTTAAAGTTGAACGTTATTATTTAATAAACCAATAATGTTCCCTTCTTAGTGGAAGAGGAAAACAAAACATTTTTGTCAATCCGTCACTAAGGATATGTCTTTAACTGAAACTATACATTTAACATGTTGTTATACAAAGTGGAATCTAATCTAAGTTGATATAATCATCAGACTGGTCTTATGGATGTATAAATATATAATGTATTTAATAAAAAATAGATCCACAGATCGGATCTGGACCAGATACGGATCTCAAAACAAGATCCATATCCAGATTCGATCCGTCATAAACGGATCCGGGTCCGATCCGGATCCGTCGGGTCCAAATTTTGAAAATCCATATCCTATAAAATGGATCTAGATCCACCGGATTTGGACCGGGTCCAGGATCCGTTGCCATCTCTAGTAATAATTGTTTACATTCCCGTTTCCTTGTAATCATCCAATTATTGAAACTGTTGTACTACAATTTATTCACAAATCCTCCATATTTTCTGTGGTTTAAATAAGTGCCTAATGCATGTTAAAGCTTTCAATTGTTGTATTTTCTTTTCTATCCTTAATGAATTCCCCCGAGCTTTGATGAATAAAGAAAGTGATTTGCTCGTTTGGCCGACGGCTTTAATATTAGATGCATACGATTTTTGGGTACATACAAAAATTTAAAGGCCTAATTATTAATTAATTGTGAGTTGAGCGAAACGGAAACAAGGTTATTTCAAATTCCGTTTTCAAAAGATTAAAAAAAAGGACAAAATAATTGTCTTGGATTGATAGAAAAAATGATTTGTTTCAAATGGTAAGCCCTAACGAGGGCGACGAATAATACGTCGTCTTGACAGAGGTCGCAACCACGCGTCTCGGATAAGGACATGTAAATAAAAATGTCAAGGTCGTGACCACACGTCTTGACCGTAACACTTTTTTTTTTTGAAATAATCTTCATGTTTTCACAAACGCTAGTAGGTTAAATCATTAGGTGCGATAAGCAAGTCTCGGTGTATGTCAAACTTGAGGTCGCAACCTTGCGTCTTAGTCAATACTAATAAAAGCTAAACAAAATGAAGCGGACCATAGATATAACTAACAAACACGATTTATCTAAGATTTATTTAAGCCGAATCAAGTCGATAAAGCGACCGTGCTAGAACCAATGCCTAATAGCTTCTCCCCGATCAATAGAATTCCTCACCCGGTCTTCTGTTTTCGCGGACCAAGAAAAAGAGTCATTTCCTTTTGATTAGGGATTCATAAGGTGACTTGGAACACCAAAACTCAATTCTAAGTGACGACTCTGAATAAATAAATAATTCCTTTTCAATACTGTTACTTTAATTGTTAAAAATTCTTTAATAATAAAACCTTTAGTGTTTATCGTGGGGAGCGGAAAAAGGGGTGTGACACTCGGGACTTGTCCCAACCATCCATCTAAGACAAAAATCAAGTTCCGAATCTAACATAATTATCGAAATTTGATTCCGAGCACGTCTTCCTCTTAGTCAAACTTTTCAAACTTAGAACTTCTAATTTTTAAAATTTAAGTTTTCTTCCGTTATTTTCACCAAATTGCCTCGACAATTGCGACACCCATCCTCGAAAGTCAAATATATCAAAATAAGACGAAAAGATCATTTACAGAAAAATAAGCAAAATATTCAAAATGACCTAACGGATCGTTACAATATAACTTTTAAAATTGAATACTGGAAACATGCTTTAGTGCCCACCCTCCACTTGCGGTGCTAAATGGATATGTACAAAGTATATGGTGGAAGCAAGTGATTAACAAGGTGGCAATGATGAAGAAGGGCATAGTGCTTGTGCAGTTTGATAATGAAGTAGAACAAACAGATGCGCTTCATGGTGGTATTTATCACTTTGATAACAAGCCTCTGATGTTAAAGCCTGACTTCATGAAATTGAATTTTTCAAAGAGGAATTAAAATATGTACCTATATGAGTGAAGCTTCCGGGATTAGACTTTTAAATATTGGAGTGCTAAAGCATTGAGCAAAATTGGGAGCCTAGTGGGTAAGCCTCTCATGGTGGACAAGAACACAGAAAAGAAAATGGAACTCAATTTTGCTAGACTTCTAGTGGAGGTGCACTTTGGTTCCGAGTTACCCGATATTGTTGGGATGTTCCTCCATCCTTAATTGAAAGTTTCAAGTTGTAAGGGGCATTTAATTCCCAAAATGGGATTTTTAATGTGAATCCGAATTAATCGACGTAAAAAACAACGAGATATTATTAAATAGAAGCAGAAAAGAATATCATTATCGATCCTTAATACCGAAAGAATTTGATCAAATGATGTTAATATTACTATCCATCTACCCAACACTAATAACTATTTTTCCGTGTAAATATTTTTTATTGGTAAAAAAAATATTTGAGAAAAATATATATGCTGAAATGAGCTCAAAAATCAAAATCAACTTATATTCAGTTTTTTTTAGGGCAAATATATCGTGGTTAGCACGTGAGAGTAATGACCAAACATGTGCTGTATAGCGGTGTGTTTGTATTTTCTATTTTGTAGGTCAGACTCAAAAAGAGAGAAGGTGGGATGTGGGCCCAACTTTATCCATTAAGAGGTGGGCTTCGTCCTTATCCAAAAATGTGGGGCCCAGTTTTCAAATTAAGTACAACAACAACGTTATATACATGGGATGTTCTTTAACGTATCTAAAAGTTTAAAACAGTCTCATCCTTTTCTTTTCTGTTTTCTTCTACATTTGTTACCACCTTTTGTCACGATTTTCTTTCATAATTCATGGGAGATGAGAACGTGACAACCACGCTAACATAAAATGTATCTACTACTCGCAAAAGTATGAAAATAATATAACAAATTTGGATTCACATAGAGATGCCCTCTATAATTAATATTTCTCAAAGGGCATGTAACAATAATAATGAAATCTCACAACGTGGGGTCTAGATATGATAAAGTGTACGCAGTCTTTATCTCTATATTGGTAGGTAGAGCGGTTGTTTCCGAGTGATCCTCGACTCAAGACAAAGCACAAACACAAGCAAAGTAAGACAAATAAAACTACTAAGTCATGATAGCGAATTCTGAAAAAGAAGCAATAACTAATCACTACAAGAAAAAGGACGATGTGATTGTTATTAACCGTCATCCCGAAGTGCATGACGGTTATTTTAAGATTATCAGAATGTGTCACGAATTGATGATAAGAAACCGTCACATCTTGTGACGGTTGTTGATGACGGTTATGTGTGACAGATAAAAACCGTCACATCTTGTGACAGTTGTTTGTGACGGTTATGTGTGACAGATAAAAACCGTCACACCTTTTGATTTGAAATTTGTATTTTCCCTCCTTTTATCAAATTTTGCCGCAAATTCTATGACGTTTTTTGTGACGGTTATAAAAACCGTCACATCTTTGCATTTCAGATCAGATTTTTAAATATTTAATGATAATTAAATAGATTTCTCGAATACACATATTGCAACTAACAACGTACATACTTTATAGAATTGTTCAAATACACTAAATTGAATAACAAAAGTACAAATAATTCTATCAAATTCAACAAAATAACATAATATTATCTAAATAAATCAAAAACCATAATATTGTCTGAATAACCCAAATACAAATATCTTTCAAACAATTATGTTGCAAGGAGAATCTTTGAAAAGTGTTGCGCCCACTCCATCCGAATCTCATCCAGCCCATTTTGAGAAAAACGTTTTTTCCATTATACTATCAAACACAATTAGAACATGGTTGTCATTTTTCTTCCAATATAATATCTAATAATATTAAAATAAAAAGTCAATAATAACAAGTAAACGATACGTACTGTGTGATCATTTTGACCAAGTATTGAGAGGGAGGAGTATTAAGTGAATCAAGGTAGTATACCTCAAATTTTGACACATAAAAAACAATCACTACCCAATGATTCCTACAAATCATGTATATTTAGTGTTTCTCAAACTAATTAAGACAAAAGAGACTTTAGATACAATATATATACATATAAAGAAAACAGAATTGACGTGCTGAGAATTATATGCCCAATTTCTTCCATTTTTCTCGGGACTCCTTTTCTGCTCTCTTTCAACCTCTTTTTCGCCATTTTTCCATCTTAGAACCGCTGTGACTCAATAGAACGAAAAACAACGCTACACTATACAAATTTAAAATAAAAATAAAAATACTAACTAAAAATGACTCAAAAGTGTATACAAAATCGACTCAACAAACACCCCCAAATTTAAACTTTACTCATCCTCGAGTAAAGCACTAAACAAAAATAAAAATAGAAACAAAGACTCTATGGAATGGATCAGGTAGCTATAGCAATGTTTCTTCAGAATCATGGATGAAAAATGAGATAATATTTTAGAACATACATAGCATGAATTTTTAGCAATCTAGAATTTCAAGTTAGATATTTCACAAATTCAATTATATCATAATCACTGGAATTACAAACACCTAACCTATGCATGTCAATTTCATTCCATCTTTCCAAAAATTCTATAGACCTGTTTACTTATTATTCTCCACTAATAATAGACATACACATTAGAGATCATCAGGACTTTCGAGGGTTGTAATGTAGGCTTAGGCAGGGGTAGATAAAAGTAGGCATTTTAAGCTCAAATTACGTACCATAAACATTTTTCATTCAACAAAACAAAATAATACACCCAAACTTAAACGACACATTGTCCCCAATGTGTGTAAAGACTAAAATAAAGGAACAACTTACAGACATAAAATAACGGCTCAAAATAGTGGTGGTGGTTGGTAAGACGACTGATATGCTGGCGGGTGTCCCAAATATTGCTCATCGGGAGCATCATCCACAAACATGTGCTGCATGAATGCATTAATATTATCGACGCTTCTTACCTCATATTCGTGCCTTTGTTGCCTGAATGTGTTCATGTATTGGTATGTCTGTATGAGGTATTGAGTCTGCTGCATCTGGTGTTGCTGCATTCGCTCCAAGCGTTCTTGAGTTTGCAGCATGCTTTGTTGATTTCGGAGAAACTGTTCCATGATCGAGAGTGGGGGCTCCAAAGCCAAGGGCGGCTGGTGGCTGCTTTCGTCGGGATCATAGTATGTGGCTGCTTCAGCATCTTCTTCCATCACCCTCGGTCGACGTCTAGGTGGCCCTTGGATGCCTACCTCGGCAGCTGCATCTCCTTCACCTTGACCTCTTCTCCTTTCTGCTGGGTTTGCTACAAGGTCAGGGTAGGAATAAACTAGATCAGACGTTATACGTGGTGACTCTTCTCAAGAATATGCGTGTAACGTTGGGACTACTACGCCAGCGTAAAGCGAGAATGAATGAACCATGTCCCATCGCGTTAGTGGTCACCGCTAATCTAATCTCTCTTATACTCTGTACTATATACAACCCTTATATCAATAGTCTTGCCCGTCATTATACCACATATAAGCTTGATTCTGTCTGTGGGTACATTGGAAAAATGAGTCGACGGAATCAAGCGGCCACTTACAAAATATAGCCAAGCCTCGCTACTCATAAATCGACACCGCAAGTCCTGCCTCGTTGCGGGAATAACGATACTGCGCGCCTGGGTAGCATAGGACATCAACAATTTATCCCAGGTTATGTGGCTGACATCCCTCGACCAACTTCTGAAATGGGCTGGATTGTAACCCTGATCCCCAACGTTAGCAGTCCCAAAGTTTGCGTTCACTTTCTCAGCGTTAATGAGCACATACCACCCTCTTACAAAGCATCTCCCATTACCTTTTTCCGGATAGTTGGCGTAGAACTCTCTAACAAGGCTAACATTTTGTAGCGGAATAACTTCTGGATCAACGAACATTTCCCAACTGTTTGCCTCAATCATGGCCCTAATGGGCTCGTAGTCATCATCAACATTGTATGACATGTCCTGATATTCCATTCCCCTCTCTTGTATCACTGCCCTAGCACTTATTCTATTATACCGATCCTCTGCATTCCTGTTGGTGAATCGAGTAACATGATAGTCTGGGGCAGGGGGAGTGGAAGAGGTTCTGCTAGTCGTCTTCGGGAGGCCATATTTGGAGATGCTATTAGAAAAATTTCGACAGAGTTCCTTTATATTTCTTATGATTTCCTCCACAACAAATCAACCACAACAACAACTACCCGCAGCACCCTCGTAACAACAATCAATACTTAACTACGTACAAATCACGACACATACAACAACACCCAACAATAATCAACACTCAACTACGCACAAATCACGACACATACAACAACACCCAACAACAATCAACATCCAACAGTGCACCAAATCCGAAATTCAAACCCACAGTAGTAATATCCAAATATCCAACCACAGCAACAACCCACAAAGCTAGTTCAAAAGCCCACAGTACCCATACACCGAAAATAGGAATCCTCAACACTCGAAAGTGCTATCACTAACATGGGGAGAAAATGTTACATTTTTAAGATTGCTTCTTGTCAAAATGCCCTAGTCCAAGTGATTGGGGTGATTGTGGAAGACGTTAGGAGTTTTAATAGTAATGGTATGTAGGATTTGGAAGATTTGCGGTGAATATGTGGAGGATTTTGTGGAGAAGGGAGTGTTATTTTTTGGCTCTTTGGAGTAGGAAGAAGGGTTTGTGTGAATGTGGAAATATATTAGGGAATTAGGGTTTTTAATCTTGAAACGCGACTTGGCGCCGTAGAAATCAGAAATTCCTCCTCGGCGCCATGGCTAAAAATCTTGTAGCCTCCAGAGTTCCGTGCCATTCACTGGCTGGTCACGTACGACGACGTGATTTCCCAAAATTCATCATTTTTCGTCTGGATTTCGTCAGATTTCTTTTGTGCTTCCTGGGACTTCTTAGACTTCATTTCTTAGGCTTTTCTTATGCAATTACATCCTCAAAAGTAGTATCTTCTCCTTTATAACCGCTGTGACACAAACGAAAGAAAACACACCTAACACTATACTAAACGCAAAATAAAAGAGTAAAATACTAACTAAAAAGGACTCAAAAAGTGTATAAAATACACTCAACAGAACGCTAGAATTAGGTTATTTTGTGTGTATTGGGTTGAGACGGGCCGGGTCGGACAGGGTCAGGCCGGGTATTACATTTAAAAAAAAATTAAATTATATATTAAAAAACCATCACAAAGATATGTGACGGTTAAAATAACTGTCACAAAGACTGTCACGGTTAAAATAACCGTCACATAATTGTCACAAAGACTGTGACAGTTATTATAACCGTCACACAATTATCACAAAGTCTGTGACGGTTATAAAAACCGTCATATGATTGTCACAAAGACTGTGACGGTTATAAAAACTATCACATAATTGTCATAAAGACATGTGACTGTCATATGATTGTCACAAAGACTGTGGCGGTTATAAAAACTATCACATGATTGTCATAAAGACATGTGACGGTTAACACATGATTGTCATAACTTGTGACGATTTTTATAACCATCACATAAATGTCATAAACGCGGAAAAACCGTCATAACATATGATGATTAAAAAAAACGTCACACACATACTGTCATCGTAGGTATTTTTTCTTGTAGTGAATGCATATAATAAGACAAACAAATTACACATGGACTATAAAGCAATATTGTGTCTACTAGTATGATAAACTAAGCGGACCTACAATAATAACATTATAACTACCAGTCTGTAAGCGTAGGTAGGACTACGATGGACTACTTACTACCCTTCTATCCTAATTCGTGTCCTCCATAACCTCATATCTAAGGTCATGTCCTCAGTGAGTTTTAACTGCGTCATATATCGTCTAATCACTTTTCCTCAATACTTCTTCGGCCTACCTCTACCCCTCATGTATCCGTCCATAGTCAACCTCTCACACTTCCACACTGGGTATTTGTGTCTCTCCTCCGCACGTGCCCGAGCCATCTCAACCTCATTTCCCGCATCTTATCCTCAACGGAGGCCACTCCCACTTTGTCTTGGATATCATCATTTATAATTTTATCCCTTCTTGTATGCCCACACATCCATATTAGCATCCTCATCTCCGCAACTTTCATCTTTTGGATGTGCAAAGTCTTGACTGACTAACACTCCACCCCATACAACATAGTCGGTCTAACCACCACTCTATAGAACTTGCCTTTAATTAAGTTTTGGTGGCACATTTGTATCGCACAAGACTCCATATGCGAGCATTAATTTCATCCACCCTGCCCCAATATGATGTGTGATATAGTCATCAATCTCTCCATTCTCTTGAATAATTGTCACGCCCCAAATTTTCCTAAGTATTTACTTAGGGCGTGATGGCACCTGAACAATTATTTTCCACCAGGAGCACCATTTAATTCTCTTTATTTAGAAATTTAAACTTATATTCAAATACGGAGCTATTAATAAAAATAACAATAAAGAAATTTGTTTATGACTTTATTGAAAATATAACGCGAGCCCATGCTCGTGCAAATATTGTTTCTACATAGACATACTGACAAATATTATTCTAAGTTGGAAGGGAGACCATTCCACACCGCATTTCGAGACATTGAACCGACATTCAACTCGACGAGTACCAAGCCCAAACAATGGACTTGATATGACAAGAGGTCATGGACGATCGCTAGCCTCGCGTGGAGTCTTTCCTCTATCACGCTCAAACATGTTAAATAAAGAGTCACCTACCATCCAATGAGTGAGAACCTTACCCTGCAATTCAAAGTAACACCACAATATTCCAAGCGCAATCACATTATAACGTAATAAGCATATTGCAAAAACATATCAGGTTACAACATTTTTAAATATGCAACAACTCCTTATAGGAAATTCTCGGTTTAACTAACACTTCATTTTATCTCGTATTATACGTTAAGACATTCCCCTGCATTTCCACATGTTTATTACATTTATATATTTGTGAACGCGTATTCACTTTTCATATTTATATATAGGTGAACATGTATTCATCTTTCATATTTGTTGCGGCGTGCAACCCGGTCCATTATATTTACGTATTTGTGAACACGTATTCACTTTACGTTTTGTTGCGGCGTGCAACCCGATCCATTATGTTTACGTATTCGTGAACGCGTATTCACTTTACGTTTTGTTGCGGCATGCAACCCGACCCATTATATTTACGTATTTGTAAACCCGTATTCACTTTACGTTTTGTTGCGGCGTGCAACCCGACCCATTATATTTACGTATTTGTGAACACGTATTCACTTTATGTTTTGTTGCGGCGTGCAACCCGATCCATTATGTTTATATTTATATATTTATGTGAACACGTATTTACTTTTCATATTTTTCAGAAGATCGAATAAATAATATTCTCTTTCCCAACATTATGTCATTCATACTTGTAACGATTATAACTTTTTAACCATAACTCCAACTAAGGTGTTTCTCAAGCGGAAACTAAGGTAAGACGGGGATATTTCACTGTACCAAATTTCATTTAAAACTACTTTGGGTAACTAACACAAATTTATCCTCAAAATAGCCATATGAGATTTGTTTCGGCAGAATTTTTATTAAACAGAACTCAATCTTAGAATAGTCATAACTCCTAATCTGTAAACCCGTTCAAGCCCCATAAAATCTCAAAACGGCGAGAACAGAGAGCTACACGTCTCCATGTGAACCATCCTTTCATATTCTGTACCATTTGGTACAGTTTTACACTTTTATTCGCTGCCCTTCCTGGATCTCGATAGATCCGAGGCAGAAACTTTAAACAACGATAACTCTCAATCCGTAAGTCGGATAGACCCCCGTAAGGTCTCAAAATGTCCACAACAGAGATATATAGAACTTTCATTTAGCAACAATTTTCATATTCTCCACATATTAGTACAGTTTTACGTTTCCACGTCATGCCCTTCTGGATTCCGATGAATCCGAGGCAGCAACTTCAAACTACAATAACTCTCAACTCGTAAGTCCGTTTTAATAAATATTTATCTATATCTGTCCGTAACAGAGAGATTTACAACCATGTAAATTTGCATATAATTCTAATAAGTAAAACTCAATAAAAACAGTCCGTAATTATGCCTTTCCGAATTTCGACCAAATCTAAGGCAGGAACTTTGAACTATGATAACTTTCAAGCCGTATGTCCATTTTACCTCATTTTTGGTTCTATGTGATCATATTAGAGGGGTGTACCACTGTTCCGAATTTCATCAAATTCTAACAATTATAACTCAGTGAGAACAGTTCGTAAAGTTCATGACGCAACTAGTTATCTAAACAATCAAAAGTTCAATATTTCTTTTCAACACTCAATTCTTATTCTAACATGTATTGAACTAAAAATAAAGGTTGTTACCAAGAATTCCTGAGTGAGAAAACTCACCTTGTAAGTGTGAAGATTATTGTTGTGTGGTTGCTAAAATTATCCTCACTCTCTAGTATTTTGCTTCTTGTTCTTCTTGCCCTCTTGGTATTTTTTTTCTCTTCTTTTCACTTATTTTTTTCTGATTTTCTAACCTTTATGTTATGTACTTTGTTTGTGTGTAAATACAATGTATAAGTGGAGAGTTTTCTATAACCTATGGGAGGGGAAATGAAAAGGGGGAGAGGGGGGGGGGGGGAAGGGAAGTGGACGTACTGCATGCTGCATTTTTTTGTTTTGTTTTTGTTTTTCTTTTGTTTTTTTTTTGTTTTTTTTTTGTTTTCTTATTTTCATTTCATCTATCTATTTATCAAACATTAACACTAACTCTATCTAATGCAATTTATTCTTTGTTTTCTTATATATATATATTTTTATTAACCCAACCACAACTATATATTTTTTTTTTTTTTTGGATTTCACATTCTCTCCTCCTTAAGCAACATTCGTCCTCGAATGTGAATAAGGTCGTAACATAATCACATAGACACAATAATGTTTATTGTTATTGTAACACTAATTTGAGACTTCACAATAATATACCCGAGGTACTTGAAGTTTTTTTTCTTTGGAATGACCTGATTACCAAGCCTCACATCCACACCTGTCTCAAGGTCGCTCCCGTTACTGAACTTGCACTCCAAGTATTCTATCTTGGTCCTACTCAACATGAACCCTTTAGACTACAGAGTCTGTCACCAAACCTCCAGCTTAGCGTTCACTTCGCTGTGAGTCTCATCAATCAGGACTATGTCGTCTGCAAATAACATATACTATGGCACCTCCTAATGGATTTGTCGCGCCAGTCCATCCATCACTAAGGTAAATAGGAATGGGCTAAGAGTTGATCCATGGCGCAACCTCATCATCACTGAAAAGTGCTCCGAGTCTCCTCCTCATGTCCGTACTCTGGTCTTGGCTCCATCATACATATCCTTTATTGCCCTAGTGTACGCCACAAGTACACTTCTAACCTCCAAACATCTCCATAGAACTTTCCTAGGGACTTTGTCGTATGCCTTCTCGAGATCGATGAAAATCATATGTAAGTCTCTATTCCTCTCCCTATACTGCTCTGCCAACCTCTTAATAAAATGAATGGATTCTGTAATCGAACATCCTGTCATGAACCTAAACTGGTTCTCAGATATAGACACACCTCTTCTCACCCTCATCTCTACGACTCTTTCCCAAACTTTCATAGTGTGTCTTAGCAACTTGATGCCCCTATAGTTGTTGCAACTCAGGATATCACCTTTATTCTTTTACAAATGAATCATTGTACTCCACCTCCATTCTTCGGGCATTCTCGCCGTCTTATATAACGTTAAACAACTCCTTTGGCCACCCCAAACCTGCCCTACATGTGCTCTTCCAAAATTCAAGTGGGATCTCATCAGGCCTGATCGCTCGTCCCATACGCATCCTGCGAACAACACCGTAAACCTCATCAACCTTAATGCTTTCACAATCCCCAAATCTCGGTACCTACCAGATTACTCCAGATTTCCTAGCACAATGTCTTTATCTTTTTTTTTTCCCGTTCAAGAGCTTATGGAAGTAAGACTGCCACCTCCACCTAATATGCGCGTCCTTCACCAGTACTTTGCCTTCATCGTCCTTGATGCACCTCACGTGATTCGAGTCTCGGGACCTCCTCTCCTTTGCCTTGACTAGCCTGTACAACTTCTTATCTATACTTCAATCGAAATTTTTTCAGCTCATGGAGTTACTTTGTTTAATTTTAATCTTAATTTTGTTTGCATAAATAAATAAAGTTGCAAGCAACAAATATTGTGTGAACTTGAGCACGTTCAGGGCATCAGTGATGTACAAAAGATAGTGGGTGTGTTTGGTATGGAGGAAAATATTTTTCAATTTTTCTATGTTTGGATGGTAAAATATTTTGGAAAACATTTTCTCTAGGAAAACAAGTTCCTCAAAAATGAGGAAAATGTCTTCCTTAATGGAAGTAGGGAAAACGAGTTGCATAAGTGACATTCCAAGTTTATTGTCTCATCCCCACCCACCAATGCCCCCAATCCCCACCCCTTGACCATTCCACCCCTGGTCACCCCTAAACCCCCACTTCCAACCCCATCACACTTTCATAGTATTTTGCTAGATTACATATAAATGCTCTTGAGATGATTTTTTTCTTCCTTACCAAACACTAGAAAATAAGTAAAAAACTCACTTAATTTTCAAAAAATCATTTTCTAGGAAACACATTTTTTATGGAAAACATTTTCCTTGATACCAAACACACCCAGTATCACAACTTAGAGACAAGAATAGTACTCCAATAGTTTGCACAAAAGAAGAGAACCAAAACAAAAAAAAATCATTGATTTGATAGTAAAAAAGAATTCGTCCCCGAGGACATCTCATTTAAAATTGCGCTCATGACTTTTAGAAAATTGAACGCTTATTTATTTTTTCTCTTTTTGCTACACACAAGTATATACTAGATGTGAAAGGGGCCAACATCACAATTCTGGGTTTGAAGATGTTCATTATTTTAAAAAAAAAATGAATTATCAATATTTTTAGCTAAGCACAATAGAGAATGATAATGAAATCACACTTTATAATAAATCTTCTTCTTTATTTCTATAAAATTAAACAATGACTTATAATTTGTTTAAGTTACGACAATTAATACTCACTTTAGCATTACGTAAAATACATCATCGAATTAAACATATGTATCATGCTAAGTTGTAACATTCGAAAAATATTTCATGTCAGTAACGCAGCAATTTGTTGTCTCCTCTTTCAAATATTCGGAATTCCCTGAAGGACTGAAGTGAACCGGAATTCTAATTCTGCACATCAAACTATCAAAGTGAGTTGTCAAATTCATATGTTTCAAGGGATTTTGTGGTTTAACTGAACTATGTTTCTTTTTTTATATATATATCTATTGTGGATTCTAATGAGCAATTGTGAATGCAGTCTGGAAAAGTATATCCTTTTACGTTTGTTTATGATTATTAGTTTACAATATATATATAGTGTGTAAAATTATAATTCTAATGGAATAAGGATCTCTACTTTACATAATTAGACTAAAATATTAATTAAAAAATATTGCAGAATATACGGTGAATATATGAAAATATATCAGTATCATATTCATAAGTGAGACTATGATCATTGGCTAACAGTATGGTAGAAATTCATTTTCAATCATAATAACGTTAACACTTCTCCTGTACTCTTACATAAAACTACAAACATATGTACATATTTCACTAAGTATTTGTTTGTCCTCCATTCCCAAAATCATATATGGTAGACCATTCCTACCTCTAAAGTAGAAGCATGAGGTACAGTTAATGCATAAGTGATTGTTCTACTATTCCTTCTCAGAAACTCATATCCATAATTTATAACTACTTTCTTGAATAAGCTAGATCCTTGTTTGGCTTCCACATAGTAATGCCCCAATATATAAGTTATGCCTGCTTCCCTAGCTTCCATCAGTTCCCGCAACTCCTCTTGCGCGTCTCTGTCAATCTTTGGAGTTTCTGGTATGACAAACTTTACCCTCTTTTTAGGCTTGGTTATCTGTGAAGGATGTATTTCTCTAAGTTCCGATGTTCCAACAGTGTCACATTTCACTTCACCATCCTCACGAAGTTGAACTCCGGATACTTGAGTTGAAGGGGTTCCAACAACAGTCATGTCCTCCAAATCATTGTTTCCCGTCCGTATAAACTCAGCTATGCTACATACAAGATCATCCTCAAACTGGGAATCATCCTTGTGAGCATCGTGATAACCATATCTAACGATGCACCTATAGACGTGGCACTCTCTAGGGCCAATGTATCCGACAAGGAACCGTTCCTCGTGTCTAATGTGAGGAGTAGGGACAAATTTGACACAAACGAAAACTAAGACCTGGTGGAACGCTGGAAGATTGGTAACAAAGTGTGAGAAGATTGTTGGGATTCCGGACACAAGCTCAGTGTGTATTACGCCAATCCCACGGACCCTTACAATGCCTAGACTAGGACCTAGATGAAGTAGCCAGTCAGCAGAGACCTTATTTTGAACATCAAACTCATATTTTTTCAGCGAGCCATAGTGCCAAATGCACATTACTATCATGAAAACAAAAGCCATGGCAATAGGTACCCATGCACCTTCCAAAAATTTAATCAAAGAAGCGGAGAAATATAAAGCCTCGATTGACCCAAAGAAGATCACAAAGCAAATTGCAAGGAGAACACTCTGATGCCAGCACAAAACAATTACCAATGACATCAAGCAAGTGGTAACCAGCATGACAGTTATGATTGCCAAACCTGATGCAAAGAAAAACTTTTAAAATGATGCTTCTTCGACGATATCATTTGACCACTTCACAAACAAGTAAAAAAACAGAATTTAAAAATAAATTGAGTATTTATGCAGATATGGAGAAAACAAAGCACAACGAAACATGAAAACTGGTCCAATTAGTCACAGGGTCCTTGAAATACAATGCGATAAATATAACTTAGTTGTATGATGGTATCAAGCGCAAAGAAAACCAAGAAGGGATAACGAACTTTAATAGCAAACCCAGAGTGACTCCAATTAAAATGGCATTTGAAGTTTTCAACTGAATCAAAGAAGGATAAATGATTTCCACCCAAAAGATATATATGATTATATCCATACCTGCAGCATTTCCCATCCTTTTGGTGTCTCTTAAACCAATAGTAACAGCCAGGCATTGTAGCATTAAGGTCCAATTAACCTCGGGGATGTAAATCTGACCATGTATTGTTGACGATGTATGCAGTATTTTGACTCTTGGGAAGCATCCGAGAGCAGAGCATTGTTTAATAATTGAAAAGGTTCCAGTGATAATGGCTTGGCTCCCAACTACTGCAGCCAGTACAGCAATCACCAGAACCGGCCATCTTAATTTCTCTGAAGAAACATTCTGAGATGTCAATCATTAGCTGAAAACTTGTCTACTCTATCATTCACTTAGTAAAAGTGAATGCATACCAGGTACAGAAACATAGAAGCCAATCTGATAGTCACTCTCCATAACATGATGACACGATAGATAAGCAGCTTGCCCCATATATGCAAGAATAAGTGAAGGATAAACTATGGAGGTAAAAGCAATCTGCAAAAGGGAACTAGTCTCACTGTGATACAAAGTGTATGAGCCGGCAGAATTCATTAAAATGACTAGGTTCAGCTTTCTTTCTACAAGACTACGACCATAAGGAGAACCTTCAAAATATAGTACCTCAAAGAAGATCTATCTTCAAAATGTATTTGTTCATGTCTCTAGTTCAATATCATTTTTTTTTAAATTAATGAGATATTTACAGTCCAATGTCTTTTGGTGATCTAATTTACAAAATAGTCCGGAAATGTATAGGTTATATTGTACCCACAAATATACATATACTATACACAAAATATACATATTATATACTCAATCAGTGTATATGTTTTGTATATTTTGGCTAGCGCCACCCATAGTTAATTTTGGCTGATGGGCCAAAAATGAAAAAAAAACCTTTTTTTATTAAGCATCATCTGAGATATAATCATTTGTGAGAATTAAGTGCGGACATGTGAGTGAGTTAAAGTCCATCAGCAAAGACCTTAAAGCTCTATCACAGTTAGAAGAAGAGGACGTGTATCAAGGATGGATGAACACATACCTTTATTGACAACTGGGAGAAGTGCCCAAGATCAGCAAACATTGCTTCTGAACCTGAACGAATGAGTTTTGTATTAAGTGATATGATGATACTGAGAGAAGTAATAGATATCTATTCATTTGAGAGAGCTATATAGTTGCCTGTTATGCACAAAAGGATTCCTCCCAAGGACATCCAGCCTCTTGTTTGAGTTTTCTTCAGGAATTTGTACATGTAATAAGGAGACAGTGCTCGATACACGTGAGGATTCCAGTGTATTATATTATATACACCAATAGCACTGAGACACAGAAGCCACGCCACGACAACAGGTGCAAACAAAAATGCAACCCTGTGGGTGCCATAATGTTGAAGGGCAAACAAGGCAATCAGTACAATACAAGCAACTGGAACTTCCACATCTGCAAAATCATATTTTAGGAGAAAGGATAGCATGTCATTTTGGGCAGAGGTATTAAGAATTCAATTCTATTAAAAATCCTTAATATGATTGGGAACACAATAAATAAGCAGTGAAGAACGAAAAAAAATAAACTAATCTCCATTCACTAAAATTTCTCAAATATTAGAACTCCACTCGATATCAAGCTGATAAATAAGTACCTCAGAGATCAGTTCTATCTCACTATATAACTAAGGCAAACACACCTAAGCACAAAATGATTAACAAATCAATGCTTAATTTTAAACTGTACCTTCACATTTTCCATTATATCCTCCAGAGATATTTTTAACCAATGAAATTCAGTGAGTGTAAATGACAATCACCACTTCTAAATAGCCAGAACTATTCTTTAAACTCTGAGATTATAGAAGGAAGTCAATCTCTGCTGGCTTTGGGTCAATATTGTCCAGAGGTTCAATATTATTGTTAGTTATAACAAAAAAAAGCATCCACCATCCTACATGAGGATGTCACCTTTTTATTTTAATTTATCAGCGACAGATGTTTCTTATATATTCATTTAGGATCAGCCAACATATATTAACCCTTCCAATGGTATAACAACACCAAATTTGGCTCGTCTTTTGTCTGCTTGGGTGCGACCATGGTCCAATCTTATAGAACACAAAAGCACCAGAAAAATCCAACTTCCCCATTCACCATAAAGGAAGTAGGGCAGCAATATCTCTTCATCTATTACTTGATGACTTCTTTGTTTATAGCTTGCAAATAATGATAGGACGAATGGTCTCTTATGTCACCTTTTCTCTTTTTAATGTTCAGGATCATGACTCCTGAATGTTCTTTAAGAGTTTCCAGACAAACACCACCATTGAATGTTAAATTAGGAAAGCTTCCTTTCACAAGTTTTCTATTCCAACATCACCGAACTCTAGAACTTTCTACCTGTTTGGAGCTTTTTGTTATATCCCATTTAAGCAGACATGACTAGGTTTATACAGAATTTCTAGGGTCAGAATTTAGAGGGTCTAAACATTTTCTTGACCTTCTGAACAAGCCAATGTGAGTGAAATGTTCAAAATTTAGTCCCTTCCTTCAACTCTGAGTCCATATGACTTCTAACAAGTCCTATGATATACTAGTTTCTAGTCTTCAACTCCAATTGTATTATGGTTGAACGAGATCAAAACCGTAAAGTTATGTTTACACATGAAAATGTAACAATTTGAACTTTCAAGGGGTGCCAAGTTCGGCCACCTTTATCAAATCTAGCAGCGAGCTATCTAATTTCAAAGACCAAAAGTTCAACGCGTTCATTGTTGGCCATGATCATTCAAATTTTCTTTTGAGTTGAAGCACAGAAAGAAACTGCATATACCAGAAAAATAACACACGACAAGGTTAAGAATCTTACATTTGTGATGTTCTTTTGCCAAAGAAAGTTCAACACCAGAAACTGCTGAGAAAACTGCAGATAGTCCCCAAAAGAAAATGTAAGCTTTCAGAAAATAGTATCCTCCATTTCAATATGTTTTGTCTTACTTTTTTTTTTAGTTTGTTTGAAAAAGAATATCTCTTTTCTAATTTGACAACTCTTTAATTCTCACATCCCACAGGACACATTTAAATCACAAGATTAAAGGGCATTTTGGTACATTATACATATCTATGGTTTAAGACCACAAGATTTAAAAGACTTTTTTATTTTCTTAAACTCTGTATCCAATCAAACTAAGACAAACAAATTGAAACCGAGGGAGTGCCAAATTTTCCAAATTGAGGTTAAAAGTCACAACCAACCTGAAAGTATATGTATGTCCTACAGACAATCTGTATTATGACACAATGTACTTTATACACATTCATATTTATATTAATGATGATTAATATTATGGCAATTTGCATTTGTTGAATTATTAGTTGATTGTTTATAAAATTCTATAAATGCATCCCTAGAGGTTACGTGTTTATTAATGATGTGAGAATTAATGTTATAACGTAACTCTTAAATTACCTCGACTAATGATTATCGAAATTGGGATATCGATGATATGCGATACGTCGACATGTGATCTGCATCATATCCTTAGTGGATGTAGTATGTCTCAATTGCTACGAGTTATGACAACTCATGATGGACACATGGATACTTGTTGAAGTATTAGTACACCCTGATGCATTATTTGTTATATATGTCTATAATGTCATCGGCATGTGGAAGATAAAAGTCCTTAGACTCGAGGTCAATATCATCTTGTTTACGGAGTAATGTACTTTGATCCTGTCCTAAGCTCAAATGCCTTATAGGTTGAGACGTGACTTGTTTTGGGTGCATTACGAAGTAGATTAAAGGTGGTATGTGAGCCAAGAAATGATTCATTCCTTGAATTTATATTCGAGTGAACACTCAGGTACTCATATGGTATTAGGTTGACTAAGTCATTGGCCAATGCATTGGACATGTCTGTGACATGGTCCTGTTATCAACTAATATAGATGAGTTATAATAATCAAAACATTTGGATAGACACTTGACAAATCCTA
The DNA here is from genome assembly GCA_029844215.1 of Przewalskia tangutica. Taxonomy (NCBI): domain Eukaryota; kingdom Viridiplantae; phylum Streptophyta; class Magnoliopsida; order Solanales; family Solanaceae; genus Przewalskia; species Przewalskia tangutica. The sequence goes on from CM056722.1 coordinate 12,444,145, forward strand.
AGCTTGATTGAGTGTGTCATAAATGAAGGGATTTTATCTTCACATATAGGTTCAGTTCACATATTTTGTGTAGATAAACTTTACATATTGGGTTCGTCTTCCGGCGCAGTTTAGGAGTTCCGTGAAGATCCTAATGTTATTAGTGACGATATGTAAAGGCCTGAAGGGTAACACTAAGTCAAATGTTCAATCGTTTGAAGGATGTAATTAGAAGGAGATTATACCTAAATGTTCGACCGTCGTCGGGTTTGAAACATAAATTCTCAAATTCCGCTGCGTGTACGAACTCGACGTAAACACCTACAGTGGTGATCAAAGTCGAAAGGCAAAGCTGTTGGTTAGACGTAGGCCATGCTATTCAATAATATTGGAATAAAGGCAGCGTAAGAGAACCATGTCGAAGGAACTCGGCAAAATGACCCCGTAACTTCGGGAGAGCTCTATACGCTCAATAGCGCGGTGTTTAAGGCCTCTTTTAACGAATTGCTCGACAGCTTATCGAGTGAAGGGGAGAGGGAAGTGAGGCTTAGCGAGCCTCTCCTTATCGGTGAAAGCGAAACCTAAACGGAGAACGCTGCTTGTTTAATAAAAGCACATAATAGAGGAAGAAGGACGGACAAGTGTAGACTATGGCAGAAAGGCAGGGTTTAGTTCTGTTCTTCTCCTAGTTTTATAGCACACCCATGTAGAGGGATCTTTCCGACGTTCAGTGAGACCGGGGCTTAGCTCTTTGAAGCAGATGTTTAAGGAAGTTTCGAAGATAGTCATTTCAGTCTGTTTCGGATTACAATAGATCGTGGTATCAGAGCCTGGGCTGTTTAGTATGATTTGTAATGATATTAATGATAATATGAGTTAGGATTTGTTTAGATCTATGTTTTATGTATTTAAAAGCTTTAAAACCCTAAACCTTTAGAACACATGGTCCTTGTGACCAGATCTGTTAATGCAATTATGTATTCGAACAAGTCAATCCAATATATAACTCTTCTAAGTTGAAATGTGTTATCCGGCTTAAAGCATGGTGCATTGAAACGAAGAACGAGAAGAAAATTGAATTTGATGAACATGTTGTTTTAATGGGGATGGTAATACAAATGATATATCTGAAAGATCTGGCCCTAAACCGCTTTTGGGGTTCTAAATTTGGATTTTGTGATTCGGGAGAGAGGCACCGCTTCCACGATGAGCACTACGGTCGCTAGTGGTTTTGCGGGCGACGGATTCCACAATTGGAACAATGGTCGCCCGGATGAAGTCGGAGGCACCGCGTCCTGCTCACGGAGCGGCGGTTGCTCATCCGTAAGCTTAAAATTAATTTCGACACTGCGCAAGGCACCGCGTTCCACTGTTAGGACCGGTGCTCGTGGAAAAATTATGAGGCACCGCGGTGCTAATTAATTTGCGATTTCAGCCGCTTATCACTCGTAGGCACCACGGTGCCACCTGTTGGAACCGCGGTGCCGATGACGAATTTAAAAAAATCAAAAATCAAAAATCAGAAACAGAGACTTAAAAGTTTCAGATTCTGAATCTGAAGTTTTACATGTTTGATTTACAAAATAAAATTTGAATCGAATGATTTGGTCCTTTCGCAAATCTATAATTAAAAGAAAGTTTTCAAAGTTGATTTTAGGTTCAAAATTGCAAACAGTCCTTAAGTTTGAAAATATTTTCAAGTTTAGAATTGCATTTTATGAATTTATAAGGTTCGTAATTGAATTTTAAATTCTTAAGGGACTAAAGTGTAAATTAAAATTTACTGAATTCGAAAATCGTAATTATAAAATCGTAAAATGTTTAGGGACTGTTTGACATTTACATAGATTATAGAGTTTAGACAAATAGACTCATAGTTATCATTAATAGTATATTATTGAATAATATACAAATGTGCTAAGTGATTAAATGTGATGCATTTAAATTATTAGCATAGCGTCCGCAATTATCATGCAAAGCGCGCCCGAATTGTTTAATTTTAAATGATCAGAATCGTCGCAGACGGCGCCCAGTATGTGATTAAAACCATTTTTTATCATGCCTATTGGGTTTGATGGTTTCCATCTAATTGTGTTTAGAAATTGCAGGATAGGATGTCATATGATGTATGACTTGATTGTTGATCTTGAATGAATCCCCAAAAACTAAAAATGTTCCCAAAACATTAAATACAAGTGTAATTATAACGCGTCGTCCATTATAATTGTTAGGGTGCTAAGTCCTTTTCGGCAATAAAGGTATTTATGCCAAAACATTTGCTCTAAGTCTAAGAGGACCAAGGCCCTTTCATAGATGTGTTAAAATGAAAGTAGATAATAAACTTTTGTAGGTATTTACATCAAAGTGTTTGCTTGCAAAGGCTAAATTTACTTAGGCATATAAACGCAGAATCTTGGCGTCAAAGTGTCGGACTAGTCTAAAGACGTAAGATTAAAATGAAAGATATTTAATCAAATCAAGAGTTGTAGAGTTGCTTTACAATTGGTTGAGGACCTATCAAAATGTGCTATTGAAGTTATCAGCCAAAACAAACGCGGATATAGCATATGCTTGGATCTTGGCCTATTATGACCTTTATATTGATTTAGGTCCGTATTCTACTATGGGGTCGTAGAAGTATGAAAAATAGTGGGAGCTAATTAAACAAAAGGTCATGTTAAATTAGTCTATAATGAATGTGTATAAATTAGGAGAATGAATGTTGATTGCATTTTCCTGAGTATATCTATATCTTCAAAACTTCAAAATGTCGAACCTATCGTTGAAATGAACAAACTCACCGGACCGAACTATCTAGACTGGCTAAGGAAATTTAAGAATTGTTCTAAAAGCAAGAAAAGATAAAATACGTATTGGACAAAGTATTCCCCACAGTGCCCGTTGATGATTCTGCAAAATATTCCACATTTGATAAGATAGCCTACCATAAGAACCTAGATGACGCCACTTCATCACGATGCGTCATGTTGTCTTCCATGTCAGTGGAACTACTTTGACAACATGAGAACATGGTCCCTAACGAGATGCTCGAACATTTGAAGAATCTCTATGACTCTCAGTTCCAAACTTTGAAATTGAGGTGTTAATAGAACTCTTCAAGTGTAAGCTGAAGGCGAGCCGTTGTCTCGGCACGTGTCAAGATGATAAGGCTGATAGAAAGGCTGACCTCGATTGGCATAAGGCTGCGGAGTAACGTCGCTTCCACCCTCTGCCGAAACTGCATGACATGTTAAAAACCTTTGAATCTTCAATTTCCAAGAGCAAAGCTGTGCTCATGATGAGCTCCTCTAGCCGGACCAAGACAAAAAGTAAGAAATGGCAGAAGAAGAAGGGCAAGGCAACATCGCGCCTCGCCATGGCTTCCAAGAGAGGTGTGAAGAAGAAAGGTGATTCCGCCAAGGATGTATGCCTAATCGTAATAGGAAGGGCATTGGAAGAAAGGATCAGATCGCACTAGGAGGAAGAGCACAAGATGCTTCTACCTCTAGTGGATAAGGTATGTACATCATTGAAATTAAAGTACAAAATAAAAGAGCTAAGTTAAATGAAAGAAATGCTACCTACCTACGGTGATCGCAGACTTGGTCATATCAATCAAACAAGGATGTAACGGTTGAGGAAATTAAATTACTTCAACCATTTGACTTACAATCTTATGGTAATCGTGAATCCTGTTTGAAAGGTAAGATGACCATTAAACCTCTTTCTCGAAAGGGGATCCGTGCAAGAGGTGCTTGAGTTGGTACAAACGGACGTATGGACCATTTTCGACTAGAGAGGTTTCTCTTATTTCATCACTTTCTGCATTTAATGACTTATCAAGGTTTGGATACGTGTATCTTATGAGACACAACCGAGGCTTTTGAGAAGTTTAAGGAGTTTAAGTGTGAAGTTGAGAAATTTCTCAAAGAGTATCAAGACTCTCCAACTGATCCTCGGGGTGAATACTTAAGCAAAGAATTTCTTGATTACTTAAAGCTTCACGGAGTTCATTCCGAATGGACACCTCCCGAACACCACGGATGAATGGTGTTGAGAGGAGAAACCGAACTTGCTTGACATGGTTCGTTCCATGATGAGCTTTTCAGCTCTTCCTACATACCTTTGGGGATACGCTATTTTGACCTCAATATATGTTCGAAACAGAGTTCCATCTAAATCAGTCGAAAAGACACCATATGAGGTATGGTGTGGCAAAACTTCATCACTTAGACACACGAGGCCCTGGGGTGTCCTGCATATGTCAAGAAGTTGATCACTGATAAGTTGAAATCTAAAAGTGAGAAATGTTACTTTGGTGGGTATCCGAAGGAAACTAAGGGATATTATTTCTATCTTTCTGGAGAACATAAGATATTTGTTTCTAGGAACGAAACTTTCTTTGAAGATGAATATGTCTACAATGCGACGAGTTGCAGACAGATGTAACTCAAGAAATTCAAGAACAAGGTAACAAAGAGGTTGGATCCTTGCCCGATGATAAAGTCAAGAATTCAGTGTGAGCTTCTGGCGAAGATTGAGTATTTAGGGTACCTCCTTCGGCCAGTGGGAGTGCTACGAGGAGTAATGCAAAAATACAAGATTTTCCTAAGATGCACTGTGTTAGCAAGTGCACTGGGCCAGATTTCTCCCATTCAGGAAAGATATGAAAATGATATTCCTGAAAGCTCTAATGTTGGTGGATCGATCAGCGCACAAGAACCTACTCACAAATGTAACATACCAGAATCGAATCGCAAGACAATCAACTCAGTAGTCTTCTAGATCTCATCGCCCTCCGAAAGACTAAATCTACTGTGAAAACACAAAGTGAACTAGATATTCCGGATGATTTACGACGAGCCTAGAACCTATAACGGCAATGCTAGACATTGATTCAAGAGATGGAAAGCCGTGAAATTCGAAATGAAATCTATGTATATCAACTGGTGTGGAACTTGGTTGATTTGCCAAATGGGGTTAAACCCATAGGATGCAAATGAGTCTTCAAGAAGATTGACGATCCGCGCGTTCGAACTTATAAAGCTAGACTAGTGGCTAAAGGTTCTACTCAGTGTCCTGGTGTAGATTATGATGAAACCTTTTCACCGGTGGCTAAGATAAAGTCTATTCGGATTTTGCTTGCAATAGCTGCACACTATGATTATGACATTTGGCAGATGGACGTCAAAACTGCATTTCTCAATGGTAATCTAATTGAGGAAGTGTATATGAAACAACCTGAGGGTTTTTCATGTGAGTCCAGACCAAATGTTGTGTGCAGGCTACAGAAGTTCATTTATGGACTTAATCAAGCCTCTAGGAGTTGGAACATTTATTTTGACAATGCTATCAAATCTTTTGATTTTGTCAGACGCAAAGAGGATCCTTGTGTTTATTCCAAACGCAAGGATGAGGGTATTGTCTTCATTATAATATATGTTGATGACATATTGATAATGGGAGATAATAAGACCCTCACGCAATCGCTAAGGATCGTTGTCCAAGACCTTCACGACGATGAAGGATTTAGCGGCTCGCTACATTCTGGGAATTAGGATCTATAGAGATAGACCTAATAGATTGTTGGGGCTGTTACAATCAGTCTACATAGACAAAGTGCTTAGACGTTTTTCAATGGAGAATTCCAAGAAAGACGATCTTCCAATGGGTCAAGGCATCAAGTTATCAAAGAAGGGTTGACCTTCTAATGCTATTGAACTTGAGCGCATGAAAAGGATCTCGTATGCTTCGTCTATAGGATCAATCATGTATGCCATGACCTGTACTAGGCCAGATGTGGCATTTGCACTTAGTATGACTTGCAAGTTCCAGCAGATCTGGCAGAACATCGAAAGCGCCAAGAGTATTCTCAAGTACCTCAGCGCATTTAAAGATTACTTCATAGTCTATGCGAGTTGATGAACGGTTGCCACCGGGTATATCGATGCTAGTTTCGGACAGATGTTGATGATTTCAAATCTCACCGTTACACTTTCATTTTCAACGGAGCAGCCGAAATGGAAGAGTTCCAAACAAAGCACTACCATCAGACTCACCATCGCGAGTACGTCAATGGATCGGCCAGCGGAAGAATGGGGCCACCGCCTAGAATGTAATTCTAAACGGAAAATGCTTTCTGTCATTTTGCACCTATATGGGACATCCAAATTCTATTGCGCGGTAGAAAGAGGGAGACATGAAGCACAATCAACCTCTCTACCTTAAGACTTCTAACATGGTCGGGAGGCCGCTAAAGAAGCTGTCGCGATTTCTGAGTTTCTGAAGGAACTAGGGGTTGTTCCGAGTGCTAGTTGTCCAATAACCATTTATTGTGACAACACTGGTGCCATTGCACAGGCAAAGGAACTAAGATCAACAAACAGAAATAAGCATGTACCAAGAAAGTACCTGAGAGAGATGGTGGAAGCTGAAGATATCAAGATGATTATATTCCCACAAACAATAATCTAGCAGACCCGTTTACTAAACCATTAAGTTTGGTGAAGCATAATGGACATTTTGAGAACATGAGTATTAGATATGTTGGTGATCGCTCTGGCAGTGGGAGATCGAAGTATATGTATGCCCTGCATAATCAGACAGACACAATGTACTTTATACACATTCATATTTATATTAATGATGATTAATATTATGGCAATTTGCATTTGTTGAATTATTAGTTGATTGTTTATAAATTTTTATAAATGCATCCCTAGAGGTTACGTGTTTATTAATGATGTGAGAATTAATGTTATAACGTAACTCTTAAATTACCTCGACTAATGATTATCGAAATTGGGATATCGATGATATGCGATACGTCGACACGCTGGTCCGTGATCATATCCTTAGTGGATGTAGTATGTCTCAATCGCTACGAGTTATGGCAACTCACGATGGACATACGGATACTTGTGAAGTATCGTACACCCCATCGATGTTATTTGTTATATGTCTATAATGTCATCGGCGCGAGATAAAAGTCCTTAGACTTGAGGTCAATATCATCTTGTTTACGAGTAATGTACTTTGATCACGCCCTAAGCTCAAATGCCTTATAGGTTGAGACGCGACTTATTTTGGTGCATTACAAGTATATTAAAAGTGGTATGTGAGCCAAGAAAGGATTCATTCCTTGAATTTATATTCGAGTGAACACTCAGTACTCATACGGTATTAGGTTGACTAAGTCATCGTTAACGATCGACACGTATGCGTGATACGGTCCTGTTATCAACTAATATAGATGAGTTATAATAATCAAGACATTTGGATAGACACTTAACAAATCCTAAGCTTGATTGAGTGTGTCATAAATGAAGGGATTTTATCTTCTCACATATAGGTTCAGTTCACATATTTTGTGTAGCTAAACTTTACATATTGGGTTCGTCTTCCGGCGCAGTCTAGGAGTTCCGTGAAGATCCTAATGTTATTAGTGACGATATGTAAAGGCCTGAAAGGTAACACTAAGTCAAATGTTCAATCGTTTGAAGGATGTAATTAGAAGGAGATTATACCTAAATGTTTTGTTGATGACCGGACATTAAAATGGGAAACGGGCGTAAAATAGATGCGACCGCGGCTTGAGTCGAGTCAGACTCTGCGGTGCGAACACGTGCAAGACCGCGCGGTTCATCGAAGATCGCGCGGTGTGGCGTGGCCCGGCATCAATTTTTGCCTACCGCTTTGGTTGGGCACGGTCCAACTAAAACCCTAAAGCTCCTATTCTCAACTATAAATATGAGGCTTACCTCCCATTCCAAACATATATAAAACCTAAGAGAGGTCAATCTCTTCTAAAGCTCTGTCAGAATCCTTAGCATTCCTGACTTAGCAATTATATCAAAGTTTTATAAATTGCAAATCGAGGGACGTTTGCGTGTGCACCCTCGGACTACACAAAGTTCAAGAAGATTCAACAATCTTCTGCTTGGCTGATTGCTTCGAGAATGTAAGTCTTTTGTCGAAGTTTTACATTATTCTTTGTGTTTGTATTTTTCATTACTTATCATACTGCAGTTCGACCGTCGTCGGGTTTGAAACATAAATTTTCAAATTCCGCTGCGTGTACGAACCCGACGTAAACACCTAGACAACCAACCAGAAAGCAGTAGCATACCTGAAATAGCAGGTGTAAGAACACCATCACCAATTACCATACAGGCTCCAATAAGAGCCAATAGAAGCAGAAATCTCTGCAACACTCTATACTTCTCCAAATTTGATTTAAGTTTTGCCCCAAAAGTACTTGGGGCTGGAGTATTTATATCCTTCATGTAGGTTGACAATTGTTCATCTGCTAATTGGAAACTAGGCAATGGATTCAATTTGGCATGTCTGCAGAGGAGTGAATAAAGAGCAAATGTACCTCCTTCACCATTATCATCAGCTTTAAGTACAATAAAGACATACTTCAATAGAGGAACCAAAGTCAATGTCCAAAATACAAATGACAGAACACCATAGATTTCTTCATTCGTCTCTGAGTGTACAATGTCATCAGCAAAGGTACTCTTATACACATAGAGTGGTGAGGTAATCAAATCCCCATAAACAACTCCCAAACTTTGATATGCCAATGTCAAGATTGTCCTCCATGATTCTTTCTGCAACCCCAAAATCAAGAACACTTTTTATATGTAACTACTAAAAAACAGAAATTAGCTACAGATAAATTCTATAGCTAACAACAAAATACGTGACTAATTGTGATTAGCGACGATAAGTTTTGCAGTAAACAAAAAAATCTGTCGCTAATCATTATTAGCAAACGGACAAGTTCTCGTGATAAACAACAAATTAGTCGCTAATCTTGATTAGTGATGGATTATCAAAAATTTCTGTTAGTTACAAGTTAGCGACAAAGTTCCTTGCTAATTCCAGTTTTTTTATGATCTAAACCACCAAAGAACTAAACATTAACACGTAAAAAGACTCACCTTTACATGATTATGATAAATGCTTGTTTCAAGATCCATAGCAGGTCCTTTCAAATTGGTAAAAATACCATGTTTATCACAAAATCACCAATTTTGACCGACCCCCATTCACTTTACAAGAATAGAACTTGAAAATATTGGGACACCCCTTCTCAGAAAGTTACAAAATGAAAATTCATATAACATAGAAAGTGATGGTATATTGGTAGTAATCCACTTTGGCACAATATATATAACAAAAGACAGTTGGACAACTCTTTAGAGAATGCACAAACACGAAAAGCCACAGAGAAACTTATGTAAAGAGAACCTTGGACAAGAAAGTGATATAATATAGTTCTATATATAGTTTTAAAAAAGACAGGTGCATTAAGCTTCAGCTATGCGCGGGATCGGAGAATGACCGGACCATAAGAGTATTATATGCAGTCTTTTCTTACCTTACATTTCTTTAAGAGACTATTTCCACGGCTTGAACACATAACATTCTAGTCACATAACAGCAATTTTACAAATTACTCCAACACACCCTCTCTATATATATATAGTTAATGGCTTTTAAATAAGTTTGCGTTTGGGAGTAAGTTTACTGAAAAGCAGCAATTTTTTTTGTTTTTAAATTTCTTGAATTCTTGCTTTTGGGTGACTTCGGTACACTTGGCTACTATAGAAGGCAAAGACGTTTACGTGTGTTGTTATACTAGGCAGACATATAGTCCATTTTACAGATTCTTTTGTTGATCTTTGGAACTATTTTATATATTTCAATGAAGTCTGTATTTAAGGCTAGTTGACTTTTTACGTAATGGAAGCAATGAGTTACGAATACAGAAGTCTTACTCCTGAGTCCTGATTTGTTTCTATTAAAATTAAAACATTTAATCTGAATATTAAGATATATATAAAGATCTAGATGTCTGACTCTGAATACACATCTCAATATTAAGATATTGTCTCTAGATTTGAATAATGAATGATTAAAATCTTATTTATTTTCATTAAGATTAAGACGTTTGAATTTGAATGCACATCTAAATGATTAAGATATTGTCTCTGAATCTGAACACAGAATGATTAAGACTGTTTATTTTTCAACATCTGAATGTGCATATTATATTTATATAAACATAATAAATATACAATCAAATAAAAAATAAAGAATTATTAGAAAATAAATATAAATATAATAAAATAAAATTATTATTTGATAAAAAAAAATATATATTTATGTTCGCTAGTGATAGTAGAGATGTTTTTTAGTGGTGTGCTAGTTGTGATAGTGGAGGTGGTTGGTGTCATAGTAATTGGCGCGATGGTGGTGGTTGTGATGGTGGAGTTGATTGATATTAGTAATTGATAGTGTTAGTGGTGATGGCTAAAGAATGTGTGATGGTTGATGATGGTATTAGTGGTAATTAATGGCGATGCTAGTTATGATAGTAAAGGTGGTTGATAGTAAAGATTGGGTGAAGTGTTGGTAGAGTGGTGTGGGAGGGTAATGTGGTGGCGGTGAAAAGTGGGTGGTTGGGTAGGAGTAGGTAGATGGGTGGATGTGAGAGGGGGTAGGGAGAAGGTTAGGAGGGTGAGGGTGGTGGTTAGTGGTGGTGTGGTGGGAGGTGGGGTGGAAGGGTGAGGGTTGGGGTGGGGTGATTGTGATGGCATATGTGTTAGTGGTGATGGTGTGAGGGGTGGAGATGGGATGGGTGTGGGGTGGGGTGGGGGTGGGTGGGTGGTGAGTGGTGGAGTCGGGGTGGAACTGGTTGTTGTATATTGAGTGGTGGTAAATATTATCTATACAAAACTACCTCTTAATGATATTAAAATTTTATTTAAGATCTTAATTATTAAGACATATTCAGACCAAATAAGTTCTTAGATCTTAATGTAAACAAATGCACTCAATGACCTAAGGTCTAAATCATTCAGATTCAGATCTCCGTTTAGTGCAGACAAATAAGGCCTAAGAGTTTGAGTCATCAAGGGAACAAAGGGAGAGCTCATGGGGGAGGGTAAAAAATAAAGAAATAAAAAAATGATTAAGATTGTTTGTTTTCAAAATATCTGAATGTGCGTATGGATTAACCACAATATCTATAAAATATTATAAAAATCTTATTTCAGCAAAATATATTTATTTTTATAGAAGATAATATTTTGAATATTTATGTTTGATTAAAAATATGAATTGTCTCTTTTTATTTTCTATAAAGATAAGATTTGAATTATCTGAAATGCAAATAAAATTTATGCATCAATATAAAAAAATTGTAACAAGGTAACATGATTTTTTTAAGAATTTGTGCTTATTATTTAAATAGTAAATCTTTCTCTATTGAAAGTGATTCAAAGAGAATTGTTATGGATGAATCCTACAAGATGTTTTCTAGTAAGAAACTTTGTTAAAGTAAGATAAAAATGAGGAGATTTTTCAATATTTAACACAATTTTTGAGCGTTCAGTGTTGTTTCTTGAAGTTTGATATTGTAGGTGTTTTCGCCGGATCGTACACGTAGCGGAATTTGAAAATTTATGTTACAAACCCGACATAGACGGTCAAACTGAAGTATGAGTATGTAATGTAAAATAAATACAAAGCAAATGTAATACTTCGAACGAAGACTTACATTTTGAAGTTGTCCGCAATCCAAGCTGTTGAAACTTTACGCTTTGTGAAGTCCGAGGGTGCACACGCAAACGTCCCTCGATTTGCAAATTTTAGAAACTATGATGTAATATGCTAAGTCTGAAATGCTAGGGATTCCGACAAAGCTTTAGAAGAGATTAAGTCGCTTGCTTTGGTGTGTTAAAATGAGAGGAGGAATCCCTCTATTTATAGTTGAGAATAGAGGCTTCTAGGGTTTCCATGGGCCAAACCCAAAGAAAATCGGATCGCTAAAATTAGATCGCTCGAAACGCCGCAACGCGCCCGTAGTAAGTGGCACCGCGTTTACGCTGCTTTCGATCGCGTCCTGCCCCAATTTTCCACTGCTTCCATTTCTAATGTCCCGGTCATCAACCGAACATATATTTAATCTCCTTATAATTACATCATTCAATCGACGGAACATTTGACTTAGTGTTACCCTTAAGGCCTTTACATATCGTCACTAATTACATTAGGATCTTCACGGAACTCCTAGACTGCGCCGGAAGACGAACTCAATATGTAAAGTATAGCTTACACAAAACATGTGAACTAAACCTCTATGTGAGAAGATAAAATTCTTTCATTCATGACACACTCAATCAAGCTTAGGATCTGTCAAGTGTCTATCCAAATGGCTTGATCATTATAACTCATCTATATTAGTTGACAACAAGACCATATCACGTATACGCCCATCAGATCGCCAATGACTTAGTCAACAAATACAATATGAGTGTCTGAGTGTTCACTTGAATATACATTCAAGGAATGAATCCTAATCTTGGCCCACATATCACCTTTAATCTACTTCGTAATGCACCCAAAACAAGTCGCGTCTCAATCTATAAGACATTTGAGCTTAGAACAGGATCAAAGTACATTACTCCGTAAACAAGGTGATATTGACCTCAAGTCTAAAGACTTCTATCTCCCACATGCCGATGACATTATAGACATATAACAAATAGTGCATCAGCAGGGTATACCAATACTTCAACAAGTATCTATGTGTCCATCACGAATTTTCATAACTCGTAGCAAGTGGGACATACTACATCCCCTAAGGATATGATGCAGACTACATGACGACGTATCGCATATCATCGATATCCCAATCTCGATGATCATTAGTCGATGTAATTTAAGAGTTACGTTATAACATTAATTCTCACATCATTAATAAACACGTAAACTGTAGGGATGCAATTATAGAATATTATAAATAATCAATTAATAATTCAACAAATGCAGATGCTATAATATTAATCATCATTAATATAAATATGAATGTGTATAAAATACATTGTGTCCTAATACATATTGTCTCTAGGACATACATATACTTTCAATATCCCACTTGGCCTAGAGCCAATCACCAACATATCTAATACCCATATTCTCAAAATGACCATTATGCTTAACCAAGCTTAATGGTTTAGTAAACAGTCCGATAGATTATCATGCATGGAATATAATCTATCTTGATATCTTCAGCTTCCACCATCTCTCTCAGGATGTGGTACTTTTTTGGTACATGCTTGTTTCTGTTAGTTGATCTTGGTTCCTTTGCATGTGCAATTGCACAAGTATTGTCACAATAAATAGTTATTGGACAACTAACACTCGGAACAACCCTTAGTTCCTTCAGGAACTCAGAAATCACGACAGCTTCCTTAGCAGCTTCCGATCCATCAATGTACTCCGCTTCAGTAGTCGAGTCTGCAGTAGTAGCTTGCTTGAAACTCTTCCAACTAACTGCTCCTCCGTTGAAAATGAACGTGTAACCAGACTGGATTTGAAATCATCAACATCTGTCTGAAAACTAGCATCGGTATACCCAGTGACAACCAGCTCATTACTTCCACCATAGACTAAGAAGTAATATTTAGTACGTCTGAGGTTTTGGTACTTGAGAATACTCTTGACTGCTTTCCAGTGTTCCTCGCCAGGATTCTGCTGGAACTTGCAAGTCATACTAAGTGTAAAGGCCACATCTGGCCTAGTACAGGTCATGACATACATGATCGATCCTATAACCGAAGCATATGGGATCCTATTCATGTGCTCAAGTTCTACAGCATTAGAAGGGCAACCCTTCTTTGATTACTTGATGCCTTGACCCATCGGAAGACCGCCTTTTTGAAATTCTCTATTGAAAAACGTCTAAGCACTTTCTCTATGTAGATTGACTGTGACAGCCCCAACAATCTATTAGGTATATCTCTATAGATCCTAATTCCCAGAATGTAGCAGACTTCACCTAAATCTTTCATCATGTAGGACTTGGACAACCAATCCTTAACTGACTGCATGAGAGTCTCATTATCTCTCATTATCAATATGTCATCAACATATATAATAATGAAGACAATACCCTCATCCTTGTGTTTGATGTAAACACAAGGATCCTCTTTGCTTCTGACGAAATCAAAAGATTTGATAGCATTTTCAAAGCAAATGTTCCCACTCCAAGAGGCGTGCTTAAGCCCATAAATGGACTTCTGTAGCCTGCACACAACATTTGGTCTGGACTCACATGAAAAACCCTCGGGTTGTTTCATATATACTTCCTCAATTAGATTACCATTGAGGAATGTAGTTTTAACGTCCATCTACCAAATGTCATAATCATAGTGTGCAACTAAGCAAAATCTGAATAGACTTTATCTTAGCCACCGGTGAAAAGGTTTCATCATAATCCACACCCAGACGCCGAGTAAAACCTTTAGCCACTAGTCTAGCTTTATAAGTTTGAATCTTGTCAGATGCATCAATCTTCTTCTTGAAGATCCATTTGCATCCTATGGGTTTAACCTCATTTGACAAATCAACCAAGTTCCACACCTGATTGATATACATAGATTCCATTTCGAATTTCATGGCTTCTTTCCATCTCTTCGAATCAATGTCTAGCATTGATTCGTTATAGGTTCTAGACTCGTCATCATCTGAAATATCTAGCTCACTTTGTGTTTTTACAAGTAGATTTAGTCTTTTCGGAGGACGATGAGATCTAGAAGACCTACGGAGTTGATTGTCTTGCAGCTCGATTCTGTGTATGTCGATTGTGAGTAGTTCTCGCTACCGATCGATCCACCAACATTGTAGAGCTTTCAGAATATCATTTTCATATCTTTCCGAATGGGAGGAAATGCAATCGTGCACTTGCTCCCAAGGTCCGTGTTTAAGATCTTGCATTTCTGCATTACTCCTCGTAGCACTCCCACTGGCCGAATGAGGTACCCTAAATACCCAATCTTCGCCAAAAGCTCCCAATAAATTCTTGTCTTCATCATCGGGCAAGGATTCAACCTCTTTGTTACCTTGTTCTTGAATTTCTTCAAGTTCTATCTCCGTGCAACTCTCATCCTTGTAGACATATTCATCTTCAAGGAAAGTTGCGTTCCTAGAAACAAATATCTTATGTTCTCCAGGAAGATAGAAATAGTATCCCTTAGTTTCTTTTGGATACCCAACAAAGTAACATTTCTCACTTTTAGATTCCAACTTATCAGTGATCAACTTCTTGACATATGCAGGACACCCCCAGGGCCTCATGTGTCTAAGTGATGGTTTCTTGCCACATCATACCTCATATGGTGTCTTTTCGACTGATTTAGAAGGAACTCTGTTCAGAACATATATTGAGGTCAAAATAGCGTATCCCCAAAGGTATGTTGAAAGATCTGAAAAGCTCATCATGGAACGAACCATGTCAAGCAAGGTTCGGTTTCTCCTCTCGGCAACACCATTCATCTGTGGTGTCCCAGGAGGTGTCCATTCGGAATGAACTCCATGAAGCTTTAAATAGTCAAGAAATTTTTTACTCAAGTATTCACCCCCACGATCAGATCGGAGAGTCTTGATACTCTTTGAGAGTTGTTTCTCAGCTTCACACTTAAACTCCTTAAACTTCTCAAAAGCCTCGGATTTATGTCTCATAAGATACACATATGCATACCTTGATAAGTCGTCTGTGAAAGTAATGAAGTAAGAGAAACCTTCTCTAGCTTGAGTCGGAAATGGTCCACATACGTCCGTATGTACCAACTCAAGCACCTCATTGGCACGGATCCCCTTTTCAGAAAGAGGTTTAATGGTCATCTTACCCTTCAAACGGGATTCACAGTTACCATAAGATTGTAAGTTTAATAGTTCGAGGTAATTTAATTTCCTCAACCGTTCTATTCTCGTTTGATTGATATGACCAAGTCTGCAATGCCACAAGTAGGTAGAATTTCTTTCATTTAACTTAGCTCTTTTATTTTGTACATTGAAAATTTTCCTGCGGCAGTTTAATGTATACAATTCATTCACAAGAGGCGCAATTCCATACACAACATCATCAAAAGTCAAAATCATATTGTCATTAGACGTGTTTGAGGAAATACCCTCTGAATCAAGTACAGGAATGGAAATAATGTTCCTTGTTAAAGAAAGAACATACAAACAATTGTTTAACATCAAAACTTTGTCGGAAGGTAAATCTATCCTATAAGTTCCCACGCGCAGGTCTGTCACGCCCCAAATTTTTCTAAGTCTTTACTTAGGGCGTGATGGCACCTGGATAATTATTTTCCACCAGGAGCACCATTTAATCCTCTTTATTTAGAAATTTAAACTTATATTCACATACGGAGCTATTAATAAAAATAACAATAAAGAAATTTGTTTATGACTTTATTGAAAATATAACGCGAGCCCATGCTCGTACAAATATTGTTTCTACATAGACATACTGACAAATATTATTCTAAGTTGGAAGGGAGACCATTCCACACGGGCATTTCCCGAGACATTGGAACTGACATTCT
Organism: Przewalskia tangutica; assembly: GCA_029844215.1. NCBI lineage: Eukaryota > Viridiplantae > Streptophyta > Magnoliopsida > Solanales > Solanaceae > Przewalskia > Przewalskia tangutica. Next base: position 12,460,533 of record CM056722.1, read on the forward strand.
GAACCTGACGAGTACCAAGCCCGAAACAATGGACTTGGTATGACAAGAGGTCATGGACGATCGCTAGCCTTCGCGGAGTCTTTCCTCTATCACGCTTTCCTGAAACATGTTAAATAAAGAGTCAGCCCTACCATCTGGGGCTGAGTGAGAACCTTACCCTGCAATTCAAAGTAACACCACAATATTCCAAGCGCAATCACATTATAACGTAATAAGCATATTGCAAAAACATATCAGCTTACAACATTTTTAAATATGCAACAACTCCTTATAGGAAATTCTCGCTTAACTAACACTTCAGTTTATCTCGTATTATACGTTAGGACATTCCCCTACATTTCCATATGTTTGTTACATTTATATATTTGTGAACGCGTATTCACTTTTCATATTTATATAAAGGCGAACATGTATTCATCTTTCATATTTGTTGCGCGCAACCCGATCCATTATATTTACGTATTTGTGAACACTTATTCACTTTACGCTTTGTTGCGCGCAACCCGATCCATTATGTTTACGTATTCGTGAACGCCGTATTCACTTTACGCTTTGTTGCGCGCAACCCGACCCATTATATTCACGTATTTGTGAACGCGTATTCACTTTACGCTTTGTTGTGGGCGCAACCCACCCATTATATTTACGTATTTGTGAACACGTATTCACTTTACGCTTTGTTGCGCGCAACCCGATCCATTATGTTTACGTATTTGTGAACGCATTCACTTTACGCTTTGTTGGCGCGCAACCCGATCCATTATATTTACGTATTTGTGAACACGTATTCACTTTACGTTATGTTGCGGCGTGCAACCCGATCCATTATCTATAAGTATTTGTGAACGCGTATTCACTTTACGCTTTGTTGCGCGCAACCCGATCCATTATATATTTATATATTTATGTGAACACATATTCACTTTTCATATTTTTCAGAAGATCGAATAAATAATATTCTCTTTCCCAACATTCTGTCATTCATACTTGTAACGATTATAACTTTTTAACCATAACTCCAACTAAGGTGTTTCTCAAGCGGAAACTAAGGTAAGACGGGGATATTTCACTGTACCAAATTTCATTTAAAACTACTTTGGGTAACTAACACAAATTTATCCTCAAAACAGTCCCATAAAATTTGTTTCGACAGAATTTTTATTAAACAGCACCCAATCTTAGAATAGTCATAACTCCTAATCTGTAAACCCGTTCAAGCCCCATAAAATCTCAAAATGACGAGAACAGAGAGATACACGTCTCCATGTGAACCATACTTTCATATTCTGTACCATTTGGTACAGTTTTACACTTTTATTCGCTGCCCTTCCTGGATCTCGATAGATCCGAGGCAGAAACTTTAAACATCGATAACTCTCAATCCGTAAGTCGGATAGAACCCCGTAAGGTCTAAAAATGTCCACAACAAAGAAATATAGAACTTTCATTTAGCAACAATTTTCATATTCCCCACATATTAGTACAGTTTTACGTTTCAATGTCCTGGCCTTCTGGATTCCGACGAATCCGAGGCAGCAACTTCAAACTACAATAACTCTCAACTCGTAAGTCCGTTATAATAAATATTTATATATATCTGTCCGTAATAGAGATATTTACAACCATGTAAATTTTCATATAATTCTAATAAGTAAAACTCAATAAAAACAGTCCGTAATTATGTCTTTCCGAATTTCGGTCAAATCTAAGGCAGAAACTTTGAACTATGATAACTTTCAAACCGTATGTCTATTTTACCTCATTTTTGGTTCTATATGATCATAATAGATAGGTGTACCACTCTTCCGAATTTCATCAAATTCTAACAATTATAACTCAGTGAGAACAGTTCGTAAAGTTCATGACGCAACTAGTTGTCTAAACAATCAAAAGTTCAATATTTCTTTTCAATACTCAATTTTTATTCTAACATGTATTGAACTTAAAATAAAGGATGTTACCGAGAATTTCTGAGTGAGAAAACCCACCTTGTAAGTGTGAAGATTATTGTTGTGTGGTTGCTAAAATTATCCTTACTCTCTAGTATTTTGCTTCTTGTTCTTCTTGCCCTCTTGGTATTTTTTCCTCTTCTTTTCACTTGTTTTTTTCTGATTTTCTAACATTTATGTTATGTACTTTGTTTGTGTGTAAATACAATGTATAAGTGGAGAGTTTTCTATAATCTATGGGAGGTGAAATGACAAGAGTTGGAGGGGAAATGAAAAGGGGGGAAGGGGGGAAGCAAAATGTACGTCGTGCACCTTTTTTTCTTTTGTTTTTCTTTTGTTTTCTTATTTTCATTTCATCTATCTATTTATCCAACTTTAACACTAACTCTATCCCATGCAATTTATTCTTTGTTTTCTTATACATATATTTTTTTTTATTAACCCAACCACAACTATATATTATTATTTATTTTTTCCGGATTTCACATTCTCTCCTCCTTAAGCAACATTCGTCCTCGAATGTGAATAAGGTCGTAACATAATCACCTAGACACACAACAAATTTCAGAATTTTACAAGGTCCACCTCTCAAGGCCCGACCTTTCTGCTATCAGTTAGCCCCTGCACATTTGTACAAATGTGTGAGCCACAAGCGGTATCAAGTACCTAGGAATGAGAATCATTTATAGATAAATTAATTTCAATTACAAACATACCTTCCCAGTAGAGGCTGAAGCACCTTGTGTCATTCCTCCGCCTGGGGTAGTACAATCATTTCCCCAATGCCCCTTCCTGTTGCAATTCATGCAAACATCCGATGCCGACAATTTCTTCTTCTTCGCCCCTCCCTTGGGCTTCATTGTTGCTGCCGGAGCAACATCTTTGCCCTTCCCCTTCTGTTGTCCCTTACCTTTCGGTTTGGGGCGACTAGAGGAGCCAACCATCAGAATAAGTTTGCTCTTGGAGATCGATGATTCAAAAGTTTTCAGCATATTATGTAACTCTGGCATTGTCGCTTTAGTTCCATTCATATTATAATTAACAATGAAACTCTCAAACGACCTAGGAAGTGAGTGCAAGATGAGAGTGGTGGAGACTCTGTTATGAAACTTTATGTCAATGGCGGCCAATCTTTCAATCAACTCAATCATCCTCAACACATGAGGTGAAACTTGGCCCCCTTTATTTAGCCTACATTTGAAGAGTTCTATTAGTAGGGCATACTCCATTGTCTGAGACTGCGAATCATAGAGACTCCTCAAATGGGCTAACATTTCGTTGGGCCCCATAGTTTCATGATGTCTTTGCAATGGTGGTGACATAGAAGACAACATTAGGCATTGAGCTGAGGTGGCATCCTTATAATGTTTCTCGTAAGCAGCCTTGTCGAATGTTGCATACTCAGCAGAGTCTTCCGCCGGAGCGGTGGGGAATACTTTGTCCAATGTATACTCAATATGTTCTTCTCAGGACAATTCTGACATTCCTGAGCCTGTCTATGAAGTTGGGTCCAGTAAGTCTGTTGGACTCCATAAGCATTTTCAACGAAAAATTTGACATTCTGAAGATCTGAAGATATAGATAGAACAGGAAAATGCAATCAAAATTCATTCTCCTAATTTATACACATTCATTATATTCTATTTTAACATGACATTTTGTTTAATTAGCTCTCACTATTTTGCATACTTCTACAATCACAAGGTAGAATACGGACCTAAATCAATATAAAGATCATAATGGGACAAGATCCAAACATATGCTATATCCGCGTTTTCTTTGGTTGATAACTTCAATAGCACACTTTGGTAGGTTCTCAACCAACTGTAAATCAACTCTACAACTCTTGGTTTGATTAAACATCTTTCATTTTAATCTTACGTCTTTAGACTAGTCCGACACTTTGGCGCCAAGATTCATCTAAACAAGTCAATCCCATTACACGACTGCGTTTAAATGCCTAAGTAAATTTAGCCTTTGCAAGAAAACACTTTGGTGTAAATACCTACAAAAGTTTATTATCTACTTTCATTTTAACACATCTATGAAAGGGTCTCGGTCCTCTTAGACTTAGAGCAAATGTTTTGGCATAAATACTTGTATCGCCGAAAAGGATTTAGCACCCTAACAATTATAATGGACGACTCGTTATAATTAGACTTGTATTTAATGTTTGGGAAATATTTCAGTTTTCGGAGATGCAATCAAGATCAACAATCAAGTCATACATCATATGACATCTTATCATGCAATTTCTAAACACAATTAGATATGAAACCATCAAACTCAATATGCATGATATAAGATGGTTTTAATCACACACTGCGCGCCGTCTACCCAGACAGTTATAGCGGTCATTTGAAATTAAATAATTACTGGACGTCGCTTACCCAGACAATAATTGCGGACGCTATGCTAATAATTTAAATGCATCATATTCAATCACTTAGCACATTTATATATTATACAATAATATAATATTAATGATAATCATGGGTCTATTTGTCTAAACTCTATAATCTACGTAAATGCCAAACTGTCCCTAAACAATTTCTGATTTCAAAATTTTGGTTTTCAGGAATTCTGCAAACTTTTAATATTTACATTTTAGTCCCTTAAGAATTTAAAAGTTCAATTCTGAACCACTATAAATTCAGAAAATGTAATTCTAAACCTTAGAAAATATTTTCAAGTTTCTGGGACCTGTTTGTAATTTCCAGAACTTAAAATCAATTTTCAGAAAACATTCTTTAATTACAGATTTGCCCGAAAGGACCAAATCTGTTCGATTCAAAAACTTATTTTCAGAAACTAAAACTTTTAAAACTTCAGATTCAGAATCTGAAACTTTTAAGTCTCTGTTTCTGATTTTCGATTTTTTTTTAAACTGTCGTCGGAACCGCGGTCCCATCAGGTGGAACTGCGGTGCCTCTGAGGCAGTGAGCTACTATTTCTTCAAAAACCAATTAGCACCGCGATCCTAACAGGTGGCACCGCGTGCCTCATAGGCAGTGAGCAGAAACGTAAATTACCGTCATAGGCACCGCGGTCCTAACAGGTGGCACCGCGGTGCCTCGAAGGTAGTGAGTCCGGAAAATTAACTTCAAGCTTTCTGGATGAACAGCACTGCGGCTCCCATGAACAGGACCGCGGTGCCTCTGGCTTCATCTGGGCAGCACCGCGGTGGTCCATCATGGAACTGCGGTACCGCCGCAAAAACCCTAGCAGCACCGCGGTGCTCCATCATGGAACCGCGGTGGCTTATGTCACGACCCGAACCCCGGGCCCGCGACTGGTGCCCTACCTGGACACCCTTATACCCGTACCTCCCATATAACCAACGGAAGCGAATAAAACTCATATAATAAAACAACTCACGTGATAAAACCGGCAAGCCGATAAGGCCACCATTGTATATAGAAATATCCGAATAACTGTGACTGTACATATGTTTAACTCACACATGACTACAGACCTCTAAGAGTATAACAGTAACTATGACGGGGACAAGGCCCCATTGCACTCGAATATACATGCCGCGAATAAAGAAACTGTACCAAAATGATAAACCCCTGAACAAAGGAGATATCCCAAAGCCGAGCAATGATCCTAAACTCGCGGATCAACAAACTGGGTACCTACACATGCGGCATGAACGCAGCCCCCCGAAGGGGGTCAGTACAACAGGTATCAAGTATGTAAACATAAAGTACAGTAATTAAAATCATAACTGGCCAAAGAATGACAGGGACAAGTATGAAAATCAAATATCAGATCAAACCGTGCCATATAAGATAAGGGTCAACTGTACCTTTTAAAAATAGAGAGCAACTATGCTTTTTAAAATAGAGAATCAACTGTACCCTCCTTTTCTTTTAAATGAGAGTCATGTCAACATCATGGGACGCCGGCCCATATACTTATCATATGTATATATATATATATATATATATATATATATATATAATAGTGTTGCGGATCGTGCAACCCGTCCCAATATATGCTAGTGTTGTGGATCGTGCAACCTGTCCCTATATATATAATAGTGTTGCGGATTGTGCAACCCGTCCCAAAGATATGTAAGTGTTGCGGATCGTGAAACCCGTCCAAATATATGTATACAAGTGTTGCGGATCGCGCAACCCGTCCCAATAAATATACATATAACTATCATGGCAACCTTGTGCAATTTAAATCACCTTTTGACTCTCAATAACATCATCTTTATAATGAACTTTCATTTTAGAAAACCAAGGCACTATCATACCTTTCATTTATAAAACCCCAAGATACTAGCATTTGTAGCATCAAGGCACTTTCACCTTTAAAATCAAGTCACTTACACTTTTAAACTCAAGTAACTTACACTTTCAAAATCAAGTCACTTATTCTTTTCAAATCAAGTAACTTATACTTTCAAAATCAAGTAACTTATACTTTTAAAATCAAATAACTTATTCCATATGGAGTCATACTTCCTCTGAGTGCGAGGTAAGCCTGTAACGAAGTCCATATTAATAATTTCCTATTTCCACATTGGAATCTAGATGTTCTGAGTCAAGCCACCAGGTTGTTGGTGCTTTACTTCTACTTACTAACAATTCGGCCACTGAGCAACAAACTCCATTTCTTTTTACACTTGTTCCCTCATTTTCTTACATTGTCGTGCTCTTCATCATTCCAAAATATCCGGGTATACATACATAATCTCAAACGTTGCTCCTGATTCCAATCTTTGGTGTCACTACCCCCCTTAAGGGATAAACTATTAACTTATTCTTTTATTCAGTACGTAGAAGATTCTGAAGAACTGCATTACATAACGTTGACCTACTATCTACAAACCTGGTCGTTATACGTCGATTCGAATTCCTTCACTTGCCTCATGGCTAAGACTTCTGTTAATGGCGTTTTAGGAAAAGATTTTCTTAATCTCGTTAAGTTGTAAACCCATTACCTTATCTATCTCATAGAACTTATGGTCAGTTTCAAAATACTCCTAGACGTCTGCATTTGCCCGATAACTTATCTGTTATATAATGTCCTTATCTCTTGACATACAACTTTAATGCTTACCTTATACTTATATCCATAGGCGTCATTGGCCTTTTTTCAACTGTTTAGGTGCTAATCTCGAGCTCTACTCATTGTTACTTTCGTTTACACACTTTCTGAAAGGTATGTCTACATATGTTGGGGAACCGATGCTTCATATATAGATCCAATGGCTTGTCAAGCTTTCTTGTTTTATCACTATTAGGTCTCTCATCGACCGAGTGCCCATTCATCTTACCTTTACATTTCCATTCCCAGTTGCCTTGGGGGTCTCTTATCTTAAGTATTTCTCATATTACTTTCCTGATTAAGGCAACCATAATGAGCCCATGAGATATATCAAACAGTTCCATAAATGTATTCAGCTCATTCAAAATCGTACATCAGTTCATAAGGTGACAATTAACTTATCTTAACTGAATATCAACGTACAACAGAATGTGTACCATTTTGTACCACCAAGTTACAATATCTTAAGAACAACAAATAAAGAAAGCTATAATTCACAACAACAACAATAAGTGTATAGGACTTAATAACTCAGCCAACCATATATAACCAACTCATACCATCCCATTCCTACTTATTCATTGTTTTCATATTTCTTACAGTCATTCTTCGACAGTTCCATAGTTTCCGTCCTCAATTACCCCCAACACACTATTTTTATCCATAGGTTATGTAGAATTGTAACATGTTGTACCATGTAGCCGAAGATCTATAACATACCTTAGCTTACTAACTTTGATACATGCAATTCTTAATAATACGCAACATCGCCCTTTACGCGAGGAAGATGGCTTATCTCCCTTTCATAATCTTCCCCTTTTTACCTTAATATTGAATACCATATAGTCCAATACTTCTCAGACTCGGTCCAAATTAACAAGGCGCTTTCATTCATTTATATCAATCTTATTATTCAAGAAGTAATAGTCCCTTCTTATTCTTACATGGGGACAATATTCTTTTGCAGTTCCTTACCTCTGATGGTTCTATCACATTGTAATTCCTTTGTAATCAAAGCCATATTCATAGGGTCCTGTTGTGGTTCTCTCTAGAATTCTAATCCACAAAAGTCACCGTAAAACATGTAGATTTTCATAACCTACTAAACCTTCCAATAATGTCTTCTATTTTTCATTTGTATCACTTATACTCATCTTATCCTGCGTATCAACTTGGGATACTTCGAAACATTGTGGCCATAGTTGCCACACCAAACCAACCTCCTGTACATTATGACACATTCCAGCAACCTGGTAAACATTTTAGAACCCAATACACTTGTCATATTGTGCATTTAATTGCAAATAGAGGTAAAATACCCAATTCATGAAGGCCTAGTGATTTCTTATATCATATACACATATTCATTTCATGTAGACATAGGGCACACCAAGGAATAATCACAACTAATATACTTCATAACCTTAAGCAATACAACAATCTTATCATTTCATATACCATACACCTCCACCAAGCTCAGCGTCAAACATCATATCCACGAAGGCTTGGATATCTAAGGTCTCAACGGTTACTTAATGTTCCAAGATTCTCCGTTATTTTGCTTCCCAAGCTTACATTATCTCTCCCCGTATAAGAGTAAGATAGCTTCTCATAATCTCAAAATCATGTTGTCTTAACCATAACAACCTTATTAACTTCTAACAACATGGTATGTCATTAAGTCAATTAAACATGATCTCTTAAGGGTTCATCACCCTCTCAGACAACTCATCACCTCCTAATTGTTCCAAATTAGCACATATATAACCTTGATGAGGATTCGTTAAACTGTTTCATACCTTCCAAGCCATTACTAAAGCTTAGCCAGCTCAGGATAACCCACAATCACTTCAGGAAACACACACATGACCCTAATAAATATGTTCATATAGATGCACGTCATCATCATACCAACTATACAACAATTTTACCAACCTGTATATCAAGTCCATATATTCTTTTTTGGGCCGCTGTCGCTTTCTTTGGAGGCATAGCTGCAACCACAATAATACGTTAGGGAAGGACTACCTTAACAACACCGCTCTATCGCACGATCTTAGAGTAAGAAGAATAGAAACCAATCCTAAATGTATTGTAGCCTCATGTTTATGGGTGTGGTGCACAACACACCGATAACCAAGACTCTACTGCACACGGTCTGTAGACATTTCGAGGACTAACTGCTATGATACCACTTTTGTCACGGCCCAAACCCCGGGTCTGCGACTGGTGCCCTACCTGGGCACTCTTATACACGTACCTCCCATATAACGAACGGAAGCGAATAAAACTCATATAATAAAACAACTCACGTGATAAAACCGACAAGCCGATAAGACCGTCACTGTATATAGAAATATCCGAATAACTGTGATTGTACATATGTCCAACCCACACATGACTACAGACCTCTAAGATTATAACAGTAACTATGACGGGACAAGGCCCCGCCGCACTTCGAATATACAAAGCCTGCAATAAAGAAATCGTACCAAAATGATAAACCCCGAAACAAAGGAGCTATCCCAAAGCCGAGCAATGAACTTAATGGGCTGAATCTGAATGATTAAAATTCAGATCTTCAAAATAAATGCACTTAATGGGTTGAATACTTGAATCTGAATGATTAAGATTCAGACCTCCATTAGTACAAACAAATGAGGCATTAAATTTTTTAGGTGGGATTTCACGCAAGTTCTTTGTATTGGCTGAAAACGCCCCTGGGGTATTTGATGCATTCGTGAACTCCAACGGCCCCGAGTCTCTATATAGTTGTCACCCACTCTCAACAACCCCCAACACATCAGCTCTCCTATATTATAGCGTCGCGGCGCACGTGGGTATAATGACATCATCACGCTCAGCGAATTGTTCTCCTCCAGTCATCTTTCTAGTCACTTACAGCAAGAATATTATCTTCAGCAGCAAATTGTTCTCCTCCAGCCATATTTTTAGTCACTTACAGCAAGAATATTGTCTTAAGATTGTGAGTGCAATGATGATTACAAGGAAACGGGAAGTAAGCAACTGTTACAAAGATTACAATCTGGAACAAGAACAAAAGGTAAACTACAACAAGTAATTTGCTGAGTCGAGTGTTAGCACTCTGTCCTTGAGACAATATTGCCCCACATATATCTTTTACGGTAATTGGCAACTTGTCTCTCAAGATAAAACATGAACAAACAAGTGAGCAAAAGAAACTCAAATGTTTACTACAAATGAACTTTTGAGTGTGTGAGAAATTGTTAGAGAGGAAGAAGTATTCAAAAAAATTCTGATTGCAATTGTGAACTGTTCAACAATTGAGCCAAAGGCTTCAATTTATAGTAGTGTAAAGGGGACCTCTTCAAGAGCCAAATAATGGTCATTTAAATGTCATGTAACGACCATTCAATCCACCAACTAATGCAGCCAAGTAATGACTGATTTATGGAGAAAAAACTGACAATTTAATGCCTCACAATGTCTCCAAAATCAGCCCAACGGTTGAAATTTTGTCGCGATTCTTTGCCTCGGATCTTGCGGCTCGACCTCGAGAGGCTCGCGGTGCCTCGACTCGATGCGAGGAACATGAATTAGTGTTGCGACTCCTCGTCGCCGCGCCATAGTTGTTAGTCGCGGCTCCCCGACTCCGCGGAGATGCCGCCGCCCTTTTCCCTCCCATTTCAATATTTACACTTCGTACACTTCTTCATTTATTTACCAACGTGAAACATTCGTCATTTGATCAACAACTGTCTATCATTTCATGTCTCAAACATTTTGTTTACGTACCAATATCTCTTTCACTAAGGAAATTTACGATCCTTGGTACGTGTGTGAAAACGACGTTTCCGACGTGCGGGGCCTCCAATTATTCGAGTCATAAATAATAGGATATACTTTATTTCACGTTAATAAATTTCCAACAGAATTCACAATTGAAGTAGATCTGGTGTTTGTGTGTCGCAATTGTGGGTTAGCCACCACAGTTGCGAAAGGTATGTAGTATAAAAGGTTTATTTTCAAAATTTTGGACTCTTTAACACTGGAAGCTATGGGTTGAAGGGATTTGGACTTGAATTTATCACATAGCTTCAAGGTAATAATTCTACACACACACATGATAGTATATGGTTTTATTGAAGACTTGGACGTATAAATCATGGAATTAAATCTAAAATTGAGAATTTTGGGTCTAAGCCCTAGACCCAAAACTGGGAACAAGTTGGTGATAAGAAATGGAAAAAATAGTCATTAAGCACTATCTAATCTAGTAGAATAGTAATAATAGCAATATGAACAATAGAACAATAACAAAATACTCATTATAGAAGTATGAAGAAAATAAGAATCATAATATTGTAATAATAATAATAATAGTGATAGTACTAATAACAATTATAATAATAATATAGTAAAAAGAATAGTCCGCATATTTTTCTTTTAGGACAAAGAAAGGTGAGAGATCGAATCATATACAGCAAAAGCCTATATAGGAAGATGGCAGAACATCCACGAGTAGCAAATAATTAATAAGAAAATCACTTGAACATGTAAGAGTTTTCTTCTTGAAACATCATACTTTATTTTATGCCTTGAAGATCTTTTGGCATCAAGAAATTTTAATGCAGCAAGTAGCTATATATGTAGCACCAAGATCAAACCATGTATGTCATTCCCACTTGGATAATATTCATGTGAGGAACGTGCATTGTCGCAGCACCTCCTCTACAATTCTTCCTCATGAACGCGTAGAAGTAATTTATGCTCAATTTCTTGATGAACCATGAGTTTTTCTTTGCTCTCACGTCCCCGTGTCCAAGCAAGTACGTAAATCCAGATTCTGTGGCTTCTCGGAGAGCAGAGAGCTCATATTCCAGACTAGGATCTTCATCAACTGACATAACACTAGCTGGCAACGCCAAAGACGCTTCTGATGTTGATGCTCCTGAAGTTTCCAATCTTTGATCACGCATTAATGGAATCTTAAGCTCGTCCATCCCATCACCATCTTGTACTTTGTACTCATCCCTTGACTTCACGGAAATGCTATCGAGTTCTGGCTGATTTATGTTGCATTCCAAAGCGAGTTCCAAGGCCTCCTTTCTTAGAAACTTGTCAAGGCTATCCACCAAAAGCTGCTCAAATGCATGATGATCTTCTTTTCTGACATCTTTATAGCCGTATCTAGCTACACAACGGAACATATGATAGTCCTTCGGACCAACCCTTCGAAACAAGAACCTTTCTTCTTGAGGGACAACAGGTACTGGCACATATTTGATGCAGACAAAGACTATCACAGAGTGAATAGCTGGAAGATCCAACAAAAACTGCGCGAAAATAGAGGGAATGCCTTGAACAAGCTCATTGTATAGTAAACCTATCCCTGGTACTCTTACCGTGCCAAGAGAAGAGCCAAGCTCGTGCATGAAATCCATTGAAATTTTCTGCTTGACCTCACTTTGGTACTTTAAGACGCTTCCATAGTTCCAAATATACATCACACAGAGGAACCAAGAGGCAAAAACAAGCGGAAGCCAACCACCCTCCAAGATCTTGGATAGAACAGCAGACATATAAATGAGCTCTATTGTTCCAAATATAAGTGGAAATAAGAGAGCCAGAAACAAATTTGTTTGCCATATTAGAAGCATTACAACTGTAACCAACGTCGTGCTAACCATCATGACACCAACTTCAGCTATGCCTGCAATAGAGAAGGATAGTTCATATGGAATTTTCTCAACTAAGGATATCTAGTAATGATTGAAACTTATTTTCATTCTATCAATAACTTGGAAGAAAAATTTAATAGAAAAATGAAATGGCACTCAAATTTGGAGGAGCAAACAGCCCCAGTACATAGCTGGAGCTGCTTGAAGAAGTGCATGTCGAAGAAGGAATGCAATTGAAAGGGAGAACAAACAGCGCAGGTTCAAGTAAGTACTCCTATCAGTTTCGTACAACAGTGTTTGACTAGACGCGCAGTCAACATAGAAATTGTTTTACACATAAGTTATATACCAAAACTATCCTCAGTATTTGGTGGTATTCATCATTAAGGGCAAACTCGGAATATTAAGATTAAAGAGTTCCCAAATATAGAATATATCAATCTTGCTAAAATGGGGGGGGGGGGGGGGGGGGAAGAAGGAAAGAGTGCCATATGGAATTGAAACGATGGAGTATTATTAACTAAATGCTGAAAAATATTTCGTTTGTTTGAACAAAATCCACAAAGTTCCTAAAGTGAGGTACCAACCATATGCATTGGCTATGTCCGTCGTGCTCTTGAAGGCAGCAACCACAAGCATGCACATTATCATCAAAAACCAATTAATGACAGGGATGTAAATTTGACCCATGTGCCTTTTTGAGGTGTGAATAATCTTCAATCTAGGGAAACATCCAAGAGACATAGCTTGCTTAACACATGAAAATGAAGCAGATATCATGGCCTGGCTTGCAATTATAGCAGCTACAGTTGCTATCCCAAAAACTGGCCAAAAGAGACCTTCTGTTGTTCACAAAAGTGATAATGTCAAAGAAGTACTTAATAATCAAAGCCGTTCAACATTTGAATCTCAAGAAAAAGGAAGCAGCAAAGAAATACCTGGGACAGAATCATAAAATATTCTGGCATATGCATTTGGGTGTTTCATAAGATAAGCAGCTTGACCAAAGTAGGCCAAAAAAAGGCAGGGGAAAACCACGCTTGTGAAAGCAATCTGCAACAGTCACCTTACATCAGAATGGAAACAAATGCCGCAGATATCATAATTAAGGTAGGTAGTTGAAAGTTTTTCAGGCAAAATAAAGAAAGGAACCTGTATAGACTTCACAGAGAAATGACCTAAATCAGCAAACATTGCTTCCGCTCCTGAAACCATTCGTTAAATAGCATATCAACTGAACAACAAGTTTGGGTCGGCTACAGAATCTTTCTATTCGTTCCGGTCTATTCAGGCCCATCTCATTCCAAACAATGTGTTCTCTAAAACAAAGTGTTTTCCTAATATAACACTTATTTCTAGACAGCATTGATATCTCTAATCAAAATAAAACGATTCCATGGAAATATAAGTAGGTTCTGTCGAGATTCAAACTTGCGCTTTCAGAATCTGATGTCCTATCATATCCCTGGTTTTCTAGATGGACATAAATGCAATAATACAGTACAAATCAAATTTCAACTATCAATGGAAGCACTTGCTAGAGCAGTCAGGAGAAAAGAATGTTCATTGCCTTCGAAAATAATTCCAATCCTTGTTTCTTTTGCACCTTTTAGAAGACAAGGAGTTCTTAGGCCATCAACAAAAACTTTGCAAATGTCTCAATCATCATACATCCCATTACACACACAATCAGAGAAGAAAAGAAGGCAGCCCAACATATGTGCATATAAAGTGAAAACTCAGATCTCTTCATGCACAAAACTATTTTATGAACTTTAGACCATACAAAAGGACAAAACAATTCCACGTACCTGTGATGCATAAAACACAGCCACCAAGAGCTGACCATCCATTGGTTGAGTTCTTCTTGAAGAACAGATAGATATAAGCTGGATTTAAAGCCCTTAAGACAGTTACATCATACTTCAGCAGGTTATAAATTCCAATAGCACCCAGACTGAAAAACCACAAAGCAAGGGCAGGAGCAAATGTAAAACCCACTTTGCTTGACCCATATTTCTGTATACTGAACAATGCGCCAAGGATGATAATTGAAGTGATAACAAGAGCATCTGCAAGCAATATTGATAGGGTGTATTATGCAAAGTCACCTTAACAGTGGTGTAGCCATAAATTTTACTAAGGGTGTTCAAACTTTGAAGAAGTATATAAATTTATATTGTTGAATGGGTGCACCAAAAATTTTAATCAGATTACATAGTAATATTTAGCTAAATTATTAAAGCACTTGTAATGGAGATAATAATTATATAAATCAAGACTAACATAAAGAAGTCAACAAAAGAAATCCTATTAGTGAAAGCATAACTCAAAATTTTGTCATTCCACTAAGATGAAAGGTGGTGATATTCTATATCGTGTGGGACTTTAGTTTCCCCACGGTACAACTAATAGCTAGAAGAGGCATGCTATTTTTGAAACGCCTGAAATCTTTGTATTGTTCTCTTGGATCCAGAATTAATATTACAGATCCTTAGGATTGGTATATTCTTTTCCATACTGTAAGTTTCCCTAAATCAAGCCAAGTATCATAACTCTTTTCTACTCATTCTGCAGATTGTCCCTTTTGTTCTAGGATGAAATGAACCTTAAGCTGTTGCTTGTAATTAGATTTGTAGTTTCGTCCAGTACAACTAATAGCTAGAAGAGGCATGCTATTTTAAACCAATTTAGCATTACCAATAGAGCACAAATTTTGCAGTTTGATTCTCCGAAGTAGCAGCAATTACAAAGAAAACAAGAAAACTCACTTGTGCCAAATCCTGGGACCCTACCTTGCAGCCCACTCATAGCCGACATAACTGCAACAAATGAGGATCATTAAAAGACTGGATGGGGTAACATAAAGCGTTGTAAAGTTAGAGAATCATTGTGGTGCCAAAAGCATAGTCATAATCCAACTTTAGGGTATCTGCATCACACAACAAAGCTACAAGTCTATAAAGAACTAGAAAGAACAAATGATGAATAATTGCAGAACAAATATTCCTAGATGATATCGATGCTTTTATCATATTTAACCATAGGTTTTCCTTTGTATTTGAATGCTTCTTATTGAGGACCTCAAATCTTTCACATCATCCACTAGCCGACTTCAATATGTACAGTTTAGAGAATCGCAGGGGCTAACCCTATCTTCGCGCATACTTCCTTGGTTGTCTGGAAGCCATACCATCTTTGCTGCGGAGGAACCTACATGTGAAAAAAAACATCCGGCCGCTTCGTGAAAGACTGAAATTAGTCTATGAAAGTCCCCTCCACAACTACAATGGTAGAGCTAGCTACTGATCAGTCGAATTGGCAGCGACGCAGTCAAGTGGCGCAGCTGTTCTAAGGAGAGTTGCCCGGATAGGGCGATACTGTTTAAGCGGCAACAACAGTGAAACAATAAAAGTAAAGTATGTAGATAAACGAAATCGAGAAAACCGAATCAATTGGCTTTTTTTCCAGCGTCAACGAGTGGCCCAGCATTCAATGCGGGTCGAAGCATCTGGTTGTCGGGTTGGTTAAATTTTGTAGTGCTAGCAGGAATGCAAGTGAATGAATTCCATCCCTAGCGGACAAAGGGTATACTTTCTTCTCTATGTTGTCGTCTCATCAATGAGTCATGAACATCGTAAGGTGCTGCTTTTCCAGCCCTTGGAGACGGAGGATGGCAGAAGCGAAGTTCAGCTTCTTCAACTAGCCTAGAGTCGGGAGCTTCCCCTCTTCCTCACGTTAGACCGGGCCGCTTTAACATCCAAAGAGCAAAAACGATAACCAAGCACCAAATGTCAAAATCCTTGCCCGCCCCAGATAAACTACCCACCTCGCAGTGTCCCGCCTCCCCCCGAATGATCGGTCATTCGTTGTGATGGGAGGCTCTGGCTGAGACAAACCTATGACCGGCCATCATATTAGCAAATAAACGTATTCCTGACCACTAGGGGCCCGGTTTGTCCTTCTTCCCGCAAGAACCCTAACCCACCGATTGGAGATGCCCTGAGTCATTTGGTTTTGACGCGTGACCAAACGAGCAAAAAGCCACAAAGGTTGACGATAAGAGCGTAAGACTTTATGCGAGAGGGTAGAGGAGAGGATTGATCCAACCAAAGCTTTGACTCTGAGAGTGAGAGTTGGCTCGAGCTTGCCATAAAACCTCGGGCCAAACCAGCTCCTGGCCTTACCCGGCGGAACCTAAAATAAAATTGTCCATCTTATGCCAGTTTAGATATTCCCCTTCACCTTTGAGCTAAATGAAAACCAACAGTGGTAATGAGAATGCAGAAGATCAAAGCTGGTCATTAAAATGTTCACTCAAGTGTGGTTGTTGGCCACTTATTGAGGATTTTAGCAGAGTTGCTTCTGCATCTATCGATGACAACCAAAAATTCAAAGAAGAAAAAAAGTTGAAAATACCTGATATTGCTGGGGTCAAGATACCATCACCTATTATCATTGATGTTCCCATCAGAACCAACAGCAAGAGAAGGGTTTTGAGAGAAGATTTACGTTCCAAAACCTCCTTTATATTTATAGCCCTTTCCAGTTCTGGAGTGGGTAACTTGAGCTTAAAACTTGATATGCGTTCATCAGCTGGCTGTCGATTGGGAAGAAGGTTTACATTTGCGTACCTGCAGATCAATGAATAGAGTGCAAATGTTCCTCCTGCCATCAACATTAATTAGTTGTTAAGGAAACCATCATTTCCCAAAAGCCCGTTGTAGGAATTAACCATACCTTCTCCACTGTCATTGGCCTTGAGGACTATAAATACATATTTCATTAGTGGAATGAGAGAAATTGTGTATAACACAATGGACAATGCCCCTAAGACATCAACTTCTGATGTGATGGGAACTTTGTTGAAAACATCCGTGAAAACATATAAAGGGCTTGTTCCCATGTCACCATATACCACACCAAGCGTTTGAAATGCTAGAGCAAGTGTACTCAAAAGAGAAACCTCCTGATTATTCCAAGAGACATAAATTAGTAAAATAAGATATGAATATTGGCCATTGTACAAACTCTTTTTCCAGAAAATAATAAGTACGAGCTGAAAGAAGAACAAGCATTTGCATCACTATGATTAATATTGTGTGTGTAATAACCTTTTCCTGACACATCGTTAGCCAATAATATCTGGAAATGTAAGTTGCCTTGCTAATCATTATGCAGAACAACAACAACAATATAACCAGTGTAATCCTACAAAAGAGAAAAGGAAATAAGATTTTCTCAAAGTTCGGCCTTGGGCAAAAAGGAGGAAAGAGGGAGGAATAAAGTTTTCTTGGCCTCTAAAAGTTGGTCCCAAACTTTATGTTGTCAACACTCTCCCTCTTATGTCATGCTTTTGATTAGTTTCTTTTTAATTAATGCACAAAAATTGCATATAACTTCTACAGTCATTGCCATTCCTAAACTCTATAAAGGATAACTGCAGTAAGTTGACAAAGTAAAACTAGTCAATTTCTATGAATCACAAGAATAACATATAGAAGCTAGCTGTTTGGATCAACAAAACTAGAACGAATCTCGTAGATTTTATCCTCAATTTCAAGTCAATATCACGGCACTTAAGCCCAGATAGCTTGCATTCATCCATTATGACAGAAAGCTTCACTTCTTTTCCCATAAAGCACAAACTTATCCAATCCCAAATGATATTGGTCCCACAATGCTTAAGAACAACAACATACCCAGTGTAATCCACAAGTGGGGTATGGAGAGCATAGAGTCCACGCAGACCTTACCCCTACCTTATGCAAGTACAAAAATTGTTTCCGATTGAGCCTCGACTCAAGGACCACAATGACCAATAAACAATTGAGAAGGAAGATGAATACACAAACAGAAAGACTCGTTTTGTACCTTTTTATGGTGGGAGGCATGAGCAAGAGAGATCTCCATAGCTTCAACATCAAAAGAGTCAACTCTTTTAGGCTTCTTGACAAGTCTTCTCCTAACAGATCCATAACCTTCTCTAGTAATTTCTTCATCGCCACACAATGACCATGGTGGTGATTCTGATGAGTCCACCTCACTACCATCCACCCACCTTGTAGACCCTCCACTCCCACCAGTAGTACATCTCTTCAACAACCCCACTGTAACTGTACTACTACTCTCTTCTATCTCTTCTTTCCCCATATTTTCAAGAATGAAATGAATGACCAAGATTTGGTCACTCAAAAGTCAAAATGACTTAAAAGTTATAGCCAATTGGTCACTCAATAATGTTTTTTTGTCAGTATAGTTATGAAATATCTACAATATCCTTTCAATCATTTTGCTGACATATTCAAGAATCTTGAAACTTGTTGTAACTAGAAAGAGGCAGCTCTCTATTTATCTTTGTGAATTTTTTCCCATTACGGTTACAATGTGAATATTATCTTGTTTTCCAATATCAAATAACCGGGGACAATATTACAGACCACATAAGACAATTTAAATGGCATGTTGAAGTGAAAATAATTGGAAAATTATTGAATATATAGGAGATAGTCTTGTCACGTGGAGACAATGTTTTCTGCGGGAAGGAGATATTGTATCCTGCAATGCTACGTGACAGTCTGCGATTGACTGTCAGAAATTTATTTTTCACCGCTACTTTAATTGCTATTTTTTATCAATAATTTAACCGAATTAAAAAAAAACACCAAATTTTTTTATTTTTCAAGATCTATAAAAAGATTTTACTTTATTTGAACACCGAAATATTTTGGCTATTTTCTCCAAATTTCTATCTTCTTCCAAATTATTTGCTATTTTTTTTAATATGAATCCTAATCAAAATTTTAATCTTCCTCCAAATTTTATATTTCCTAACCAACTACAAAATCTCAATATTCAACGTCCACAAAATTCTCAAAATATGTCATCTAATTTTCAAATGTCATATATGATGTCAATTAATTTTGGTATGCAATATCCGTATAACCGAAAATTAATTTTCAATTTGTGATTTTTAATATTATCAATGTTTTGGTGTGTTTTTGATAAATTGTACGATTAATTTATCTTCATTAATAAAATCATGTATTATTGTGTTTTAATATTATAATAAATTTGATAAGTGTCAAAATTAAATGAATATAAGTAATTTATAATTTCATTATTATATGTGTAATAATATGAATTACAAGAATAATATCATATACAAAATAAAAACTGAGATGGAATGAATATATATGGTAGGGTATATGCAGGGGCGGACTAACTCTTGGGACATTCTGGACCCTGGCCCACCCCCATTTAAAAAAAATTGACTAGAATTTTTGAGTTTAATTTGGATTGTTAATTATGATTGCAAATTAGGAAAATAATTAATTTTAAACCAATTCTTTTATTGATTGGATTTGATGAATTGTTAGAAATATTTAATTTATGATAGTAATATTGTGGTCCCAATTCAATTTTAGTTAAGCGATTGGTTATTTTAAATGTTTGATTTTTTTTGTCAGATTTGAAAATATTATACAAATGTCAAAACCACAAAAAAAAGATTATTTCGTTCTTTAAAACAAAAGAACTCATTAAACCTTTGGAAAATGATGCGTCTGTGGTAAATGAACATGTTACAAATGTCGGGGTTTCAAGTGAACGAGAAATTTCAAAGCGCGCTAGGCCGAGAGAGCTTAGTATCAATTCTCTTTCAAGTATTATTATGTTGTGTAAGTGGATGGTAGATACAGAAAGATCGAAAATTTATCCGTTGATATTCAGATTGATTTCTCTTGTGCTTACGCTCCCGGTTTCTACTGCAACAAATGAACGTGCATTTTCAGCTACAAAAATTGTGAAGAGTCGACTCCGTAACAAAATGTCAAATGATTATCTTACAAATATTTTGCTATTGTATATTGAAGAGAAATTGTCGATGACTTTGACATAGATGATATTATCAATGACTTTCGTGATTCGAAAGAACGTAAATTGTTATTGTAATATAGTTATTTGAGCGCTAATATATTTTTTATTTTATTTTAGTCGGCCCACCCTATGATTATTTTGTTAGTCCGTCCATGGATATATGTATTGATGTGGAGGAAAGCGAAAATGAATTATTTTATGAAATATCTCCTGTTGTGGAGTGTATATGTATGTGATAAATGAATATATTTGATGATGTGTCAGATGAATAATTTGATATGATATGAGATAAAAGTGATTTCAATTATATTTAGCCGGAGATGGTCTAACACAAGTACAGAACACACGAATTCATTGAACAACGTTGACATTTTCTTTAGCGTGATTTGGGTTTTTTGTCTCAATTTTGGTAGGTAATAATGTAGTACTAGTAATAAATTAGTGACAACTTGTTTGATGTAGCCATCTAGCTAATATAAAATAATATCATGTGATATATGGGTAGCTTTCTTGGGATAAGAAATGAATAATTGGTTATAGTATGACTATCAAAAAGTACTAGGCATACACCATGTTATGCGCATTTTAATAATACTTAGTACATATTTTAACCCTTTAAACGTGTATCGAAGTTCCTTTGACACACAAATTTCACATGAAATTTTTTACACACCAAATTCTCTCCAATCATGCCTAGTACATTACTTTAGGCCCCGTTTGAACATGATTTGAAATCATAATATAAAATGAGTGATATAAAATGAGTGATTTAAAATCATGATGATTTGAAGTTGAAGTTGAAGTTTTGTTTCGACATGCAATTTGAATTTTCTTAAGTTGTATTTTTTCATAAATATAAGAAAATCACAAGTTGTGAAAAGAATTAAAAATTTCTCAATTCTTATACAATCTTAATAAATAAGCAAATCATAGTTCATAACAAAATTAATACGCTACTAGTACACCTTTCTAAAAAATAAAACATTTATTGATCGAGCTTTAGTTCAATAAAGAAAATTGAACATGAGTTATAGAAGTAAATTTAGTTGTTAAATGATTGATAAGTGTCACGAGTCAAATCATCGTGCGGGCACCTATCCTTT
The DNA here is from genome assembly GCA_029844215.1 of Przewalskia tangutica. Taxonomy (NCBI): domain Eukaryota; kingdom Viridiplantae; phylum Streptophyta; class Magnoliopsida; order Solanales; family Solanaceae; genus Przewalskia; species Przewalskia tangutica. The sequence goes on from CM056722.1 coordinate 12,482,190, forward strand.
TCCCACCTAGTAGGTGAACCCGTCTCTTACATATTCATCCAACAACAAAATAAATAAATAAATAAATAAATAAAGTCTGAAAACATAGATAAATAATAATGTGGAATACAATAACTATCCAAGAATTTAATCTAAATAGTACAAGAGCTTCTAAGTATCGAACTTGAATAAAAGTTACAACCACAACCTGAATACAACTTCTATTTAGAAGGAGAATTAAACAGAAAAGTCTGGATGAACTCAATGAAATCCTTGAAGGCTAGTCGAACATCGCTCATGTACCTGGAACAACTCTACACTCCGAAAAGGGTGTAGCAAGAGTAGTATCAGTACAAATATTATGTACTTGTAGGTATCATAGGTCGACAACAGTTAGTTAACATATATAAAATAAGAGACTGAAGAATAGACACGCTCGCAATCAAGTACAACACAACACAGTCTAAGAACAACAACTCAAGTATAGAAGTATCACGTCAGAATCCATGAAGCACAGGGATGAAATACTCACTAAGCACATCCACGTAAGACTTGTAGTAAGGTGGACCACACTTGATCTCAGTAGTCTACAATCATAGTCTAGGCGGAACATCTAGTCCTCGAATCCATCATGTGTTTATGTAAGAGATTAACAATGCACTAGATGTACACTGATGTTTTACTCCTCACTTATCATCGTCACGCCAATCACCGGTAATATCAATGTATCATGAAAATGAGGATGAATGTATGTATGAATGTCAAATTCAAAACTAATCATGAGATTAATAAATATAACAACATCCGTAAATCAACTACAAATATGAACTTATTCCAAAATCTATACAATGTCACATATGAAATTTCCCTTCGGGCCATGTAAGGAACACCAATTATATATACAAGAGAGGCTATATTAAATATGCACGTAACAATCACCATAATAGAAAGCCTCGGATATTTCACTTTTCCTCTTATCGCTATTAATATCAAATCATAGTTCACAATAATGAATCATATAGAATGTGTATGAATGATATGTATGTATCAATCTCAAAGGTAAATCATAATCAAATCATAATCGTGCCACACATGGACACATATCACAATATCAGTATCAAGTTAAGTCATTTTCTCTATCCATGATAATATCAAGATAAGTGAGAGACAATTATATCACAATCACGATATGGCAACTAAGTGCAAATCCAAGATCAAACACTAGGCATCAAGCTAATAAATCACAAAGAGACAACGAATTCACAAATCAGTCAACAATATGAAACCAAAGTATTTCATCCCAACTTCATACCTGAAGGTTTAACATGTTTTCTTCGATAATAACTAACTCTACATATGTTTCTCTAACCGAAGTCTAACCAGAAGGTAAGTCATAACCTACCTGGATGTCGAGTTGGAGCCACGACCAATCAAACCTAAGCATTGCCTTTCCGGAGAGCTTTCAGTAATCAAAGTTTATCCATTATCGAATTCTATGTTAGAAATGAAGAGCAATGATACTCATATTGCTATACAATCATTCGAATCAGAATCAACAAAGAAAATGGGGGAAACGGGCCCACAATGGTAAATCGATAAATTGGATAGTGAAATCGGTAACCCGTCATTCTAGAAGTTTGAATCTACCCTCCAATTGCTAAATTAGTTTAATAATAGGTCAATTTCATCAAATAATGTTTAAAAAAAATTAGCCATAAACCCATGATTTTCCATAAACAATTTCTCAATAACAAAGGAAGATTTAAGCCTAATGGTTACTAAATCATTAATTTCCATACTTATATTAGTTAAATCCACAAACAAATCCCATTTAAAAAGACTAAAACTCATTTTTTTAAAATAATCATCAAAACCCATCTTTCCTCTTAAGTTCTATGAATTTTTTATCATGGATTCATGCTTAAGGAATGTAAAAGAAAGAATTCAAACTTAGGGAAGTTACCATCAAGAAGTCAGTCAAGAATCTCCTCAATTAGCCTTAAAAGTGCTTAGGAACAAAATGTAAAGGAATGGGAAATAAAAGGGTTTCATTTAGTATTTATTAGGTTATGGTTCGCGTCATTTCACAACAGCGGTAGGACATCCGCTACAGCGGGCCCGCCACGACGATCCACCCTCGCTATTGTGCATCCGCCACAGCGGATCACCGTCTAATGTGGCGATCCCTCCCAAACGTCACCACCCCGCTATAGCAGATGAAGACATGTTCCAATGAGTCCGCTATGGCGGATCTAGTGCCGCCAATGGACACCAGACCCCAGAATAATCCTGATTTTTCACTATATCAATTCCTAAATTCGACAATCATCTGAGACCTCCCAAACACAAATTGGATATGCATATACACGTAAAAACACGCTACAGACTCACTCGTGGTCTTGGAATTTCCATCGGAGGTCTATATAATCAAGTCAACCCCCAACGGCCTAAAATCAACTCTCCAACCAGTAGTCAAAACACTTCTGATATCATTGGGAACCGAATCAACTATCTCACCAAGTCATAAACAACTCTCTGGATCTCACGAAATCGACAGAATTCTGAAAAAGGTTCGTTTACTCAAAAGTCAATTATCGATCAACCGTTTTACACCTTAAGGCTCTACTTCGCAAAAATCAACATAAGTCTTGCTCGATCATCTCGAAAACCGTGTCACCCATCTCCGCTGATCAAATCGTACTAACAGGGCTCGGGGAAGGGTAAACGGTCAAAAGCGCAATAACGACCGGAAGAGTAAATTTTGTTAAAAATATACTATCAAATTGTCGATATTTTTTATATTTAATATAAATGGTTGGTAAATATATCTACCAACTTATGAATCTCTTTTTTTATAAAATATAAATTTATGGGTCAAGTTTCACATTTAAAAAAAATAAAATCATGATTTGGAATCTCAAATCACACCTTTTTGAAGAATTTGGGATTTAAAATCATGATATGAAGTTGAAGTTGAAATTTAGTGCAAGTTTCATAAATAAACACTTATTTGAAATCAAAATATGAAATCGTGATTTAATATCACATAACCAAATGCCTACTTAATTACGTGGTACTCACATGTTTTACACATAAATTGAGCGTGTGAACATGTAAATAACTCGTGTTTGAGGCCTTATTTTAGCACCACACATGTCCAAATTTTATTCTATTTATATTTTAAGTACCATTACATACTAATTTCTTCACCATGATTTTGGTTTTTTTTTTGTCTCAATTATGACTGGTTAATAGTCATAATAAATTACTCAATTATATAATGTTATATACTGATGTATAAGCGTTATTGCAACACAAAAGTTGACTACGCAAATATAAACTGAAAATATGGCTACTATGCAAATATAAACTGAAAATATGGCTACATGAGTGCAATATGTTGTGTGAGTTGTATGTTCTGAAAAAATTCCTATTTGAAATAGCATGCCTATATTATTTGTTCATGTGCAGTGTTCTAGGTTTCATCTGCAAACATTCTGGTAGTATATTACTCCCTCCATCTCATATTAGTTGACCACAATACTAAAAATATTCATCCCAAATTACTAAGTCACTTTCTAAAAATAAGATTAAATTAATTAAATTTTTCCTACTTTGCTCTTAAAATTAATTGTTTTTTAAAGTAATCAATATTGATTAGAGTACAATTAATTGGAGAGAGATAAGGGTAGTATAGTAAAAATACTCTTCATATTTATGATTTCTTTTGAAGCATGTAAAAAGCAAAGCGGCCAAGAAATATGGGACGGATGAAGTATTATTACTACGGAATATTCACCCAACTTCATTTAATAGTTTGTAGCTACACCTGATGGCCATATTGGAATTGTACATCCTAGGGGAGCTCTCATTAATCTTTTTTTTTGTTGTGAAGGCGAATCTGGCATTCGCTACTCTTTCGAAAAGACAGTAAACCCGGACCGACGCATAGCACCGCAAACCACGCCATCATGTAAACCACACTGGCCCACGTGTGTGCGCTCAACCAAGAAGGTTTATGCAGGGGATCGAACTCGTGACCTTGCGGTCCCGCGCTCTACTGCTACACCAACTTGGCTACCCTTGCGGATAGCTCTCATTAATCTTGTGGAGCCAATGAATTGATATTACTATGTCTTGTTTCGACCATACAAGTGAGTGGAAACAAATGTCATTACTCATTACACATTTACACTCAAAGTGATGTTCACGAAAATTTTTAAACTTCAAATATAAAGGTTTGAAGTTGGTGATTGTCAAGCCTAACTTTATATGCCAAATATCTAAAGTTCGATATTGCCAACTTCAAACATTTGGGTTTAAAATTAGATTTGATAGTCCCCAACTTCAGATTCGCATATCTGAAGTTTTAAACTTCAGACCCGAAATTTTCAACTTTTGTCCGCAAATCAAAAGTTGATTATGAGACGGCTAAACAATAAATACTTTGTAATTCTCAACTATTCTTTAAACAATGTTGCTCCAAGCAGCTATTTGTGCACCTTCCCGAATCTCAAACAGCCTATCTTTGATGGAATAGCTAAAGACAAGAACAAATGTCCAATTCTCCACTACGATGACGATGTTGGGTAAAAAGCTGTGTTTAGCTTGATTTAGAGCTTATTGAATGTTCAAAAACATTTCTTGAAAAAAATGGCTAAAAAGAAATTGTTACACTCCCAAAAACTTATCTGAACATCCATTTTGATAAATTGTTTCCCTAACATAACAATATCTTGAAAGCTTGACCAAACGGACGCATACATTTTCATATAATAGGGGGCATGATGAATGTAGAGAAAGAGGTGCAATTACTCCGTAAAAAAAGACTTCAATCGTAGAGCTCAAGATTAAGATAAAGGTGAGTACTACAACTAGAACGAAAGCAACAAGGAATGTATAACCAAAGTGAACCATACATCTCTGGATCCAACTGCCTAGTCACAGCACCAAATTAAACATAAAATTTCCAATGCTAGATGATCCTGACTTGTATAGAGTGGGAATGAGGTGTTCTAAAACAACTAAATCCTACTCCTCTAAGGACTCATTATTTTGCTTTGGATTCAATCACCCTCTTTGCAAAAGATGGCAAACAGAACGATGCAGAGTGAATCTGGGGACAAAATTAAAAGCACTGTAAGTACTAGAGAAGTGAATCCGAATGCGCAACTTGCCATTGGAAAAGAGAACCAGAGAACAGAATGACATCATACCTCAGAGTTGTAGAACTTCAAAGGTCCTCTAGTTTTGGTGTGGCTATCATCGGCATCAACTGGGTTAATTGGATTCTTGAAATCAACAGCAGGTCCCTCAGTCGAGCAGAGCATGAAACCAATAACACCACTGAAATAAAGACACGCAAACGACCCAAATTGGGATCAGTACTGCATCAGAGTATTCAGTACCTCAACAGTAGGTATTCTCAGTACCATCACCATCCAAAATAAACCAAAAAAAGGGAAGTTTTCATTTTTGGCCCGCCGGCCGAAATTAATTATTGGCACTAGTCAAAATACATATACTGATTATATATATAATATGTATATTTACGTAAATTATATGTATAAAATATGTAGATTATATGTATATTTATACTTAATATACAAAACATATACATTTGTTGGCTGAAACTTTTTAGGGCAGTCCAAAAATGTAATTATCCCCAAAACAAAAACATGAAAAGGCATGAATGACAAAACAGAATAACAAAATAATGCATACATATCAGCAAATATCTTGAAAGTGTACCTTGGATAAGTAGGAACTGTGGTCCAGGCATAGTTGACTGAGCCTTTGAAGATCTGGCGGCAGTTTGACACGATATCTTCAATTATGTGCATGTGAAGCCATATGCTCTCCGCCTGTGTACAGACAACCCCTCCGGGACGCAGAGCCCTTGCTACTGATTCAAAGAAAGGCTTTTCGAACAACTCTTGGGCTGGACCTGGAGTTAAAAAGAATAAACAATATAAGAGATGAAATTTCTACGACAGAGGCAGTAAGAAAGTAAATAGATTATTACCTATGGGGTCAGACGAATCCACTATAACTGCATCATAAGTTCCTTCGGGAACATTTTTCAAAAATGCAACTCCTGTAGAGATGAGAGGGGAAAAGGGAAAGCCCATGAACAGGTAATAGATAAATGCCCAAAAACCCAAGAAAATAAAGACGTCTTCTCAGATCATACCATCACCAACATGGAGTTTAACTCGGGGATCCTCATATCCTATAGCTACATTAGGGAAAAACTGTTTAGAGACCTGAAAAATGGAAAAACGAATTATGAGATCGTCGCTTTATGTTTTAGAGCAATGCTCCACCAAATCAAAATTTCCAAGGAAACTGATGAGCAATGAACTACAGGGATCATAGAAAGGGATAACTTTGGCAGTATCTTCCACATCAAAACTGAATATGCTACTTGCCAAATTCAACATTTTTTCTCTACCCTTAGTGCAGATAAGAAAATTCTCGAAGAAAAGAACCAAAGTACAACTTTAATTAAAAGAATGGAGAAGCCAGCTGACTTACATCAATTACCATCTTGTCAATCTCACAAATGTCTATCTGTTCAACAGAAGAATGCCGAGACACCTCACGCAAGACACCACCATCACCTCCTCCAATAACCAACACCTAAAGTAAGAAAATCAAGCTTGAAGTGTGGCACACAAGTAGAAGACACTAATCTCTAATTCCATAAAGTATCTTTTGGCAAAAATAAGGATGCATGCAGTATGCATGATTCTTAGTGAAGGCTGGCATTCTTCTCACTTACAAGTTCTCCTTCCCTTTTAACTTAGCCCGTCAGAAAACCAAGATGATAGCATATACGAACATGCTTATAGACTTACTATAAAATGAATTTACTAGGCAAAGCCACAGTAAAATAGGATGCAAGAATTATCACATATAGTAAGTTTAAGATGAAAGAAGTTTGGGTTTCAGAGAGTGCTAATTACGTATATCTGTTTTTTACGTTATATGGCAAGTGAGACTTGACCACAGGCATTATACTTATTATTTACAAAGTAAGAAGCAAATGTGGATATAGCTTATTTTATTTTAGGTTAGTGTCATTGCCAATGAAAACAAGTGAAGTGCCAAAACAATTCAAGATTGACATTGCATAAATATCAAAAGATACATAATCTTTAAGATTTTCTATTTTATACTGATATGTTAAATTTCACTGTTGCGTAATGGACCTTTTTGGGGTTTGGAATTGAACAAAGTGGGAGATGAGTGATCATTTCTTGGTAAGCGCATTCATCCCGCTCTGTGAGTTGTATCACACCATCCAAAATAAGCACCTTTCCATAAGTTGATGACTGCAGCAAACAATAAACTTACAGAATGAGCATCAAATAGTGAGTGAGAGGAGCAAACTCAAACGTTAATGCATCATGCAATTACCTGAAAAACCATGACATTTTGGTAATCTGACTTCCCCTGAAATAGTATCTTTTCAACTTTCAACGAATGTGCTTCCCCTGCATATAAATTTCCAACTTCAAAACTAATTTGTTCCATAATTACAGAAATCATAAGAAGGTTAAGACACTCATCACTACAACTGACTAATGAGTATTCCTCAATGTAGGTCCACACCTATACATACTGATGTTTTGACTCCAAATCTTAGAATTCAAGATTTATTGATGAAAAATAAATGAATTTCAAAATCTTCCACATATATTGTATGGGAACGAAAATTGATAAATTCGTCATATATAAAAATTATGTTAGTAATCTAGATAGTGAAAACAACTCCACCTATGTGACATTTGTACAACATAGCTGATTTCAAGCTCGCGGTTGCAGTAAGGTGACGGTCAGTTAAAAATAGTCAAATAATGATCTATCCTTTGAATACTAAGAGTAGAGAGAAATGAATACATATGTTCAGTATAACAGATAACTACTCGTCTAATTTGGAAACTAGGCGCAATTGAGTTGAGTTGAGTTAAGTTGGAAACTAGGCGCAAAAAAACAAAATCTCATCATACACAGGAAACACTACTTTTTTTTTTGAAAGAGAACACAGGAAACACTTGTTTCCAGCTAAGTACTATCAAGTACAGATAATTCCCAGGAGAAGGCACGGAATCATCAAAGCTAAAGTCTTTCCAAAAGACGCATAAGCAGAAGGACTAGAAACAAGAGAAAAAAAGAACATTACTAATTAAAACTAAAAACCCACAAAATAAAACGAACAATGGCAAAAAGCAACTGCAAACAATCACCCAAAAAACAGAGATTTTTGCTCCAAAATTCATTCACCAAGTAAAATGTGTGTCCATATAGATGCAAAAATAGACATATAAGCAGTAAGTACACCATATGTATCTAGAAAAAATTTAAGCCTCTTTATACATATTTACTAAATACTAAAAACTCACAAAAAGATGACAGAAACAATTGCAGACATTAGCCAAAAAAAAAAACAGGTTTACATTCCAAAAAGCACAGCAAGTAAAATGTGTGCACTTAGGGATTGTTTGGTAGGATGTATTAGAGAAAATAATGCATGTATTAGCTTTATATAATTAATCCCTTATTTGGTAGTGTACACTCTTTTTCAATAATATTCTTGTATATAGCAATCCATGGTATTAGCGCTACAAGAGTTATTAATATATGGATAAACATGGTTAAAGACATAATTGTCGTTAATACACCCAAACAGTGGATAATAACTAATCCCAGCATTAGTAGTACTATTCTTATACACACTACGAAACGAAACCCTTAGATTCATAAACAACAACAACAACTAGACCCCAATGTTAAGCTAGTAGGAATTAATCATATGAGTCCTGAATATCCATTTCAATGTAATTTTAAAACTTCACCATAGATCTATTATATGGGAAATGCATAAGAAAAAAGAAAAGGGAGAGAGAGTGACCAGGCCAAAGTGGGCTAATCTCAGAGAACCATCCAGGTAAGATAGAAGAAATGTAGGCTGATTTGCCTTGTTCCTCCATTGACATGGAGATAAAGTTCCCTTGCGATGCTGCGCCCTGATGGAAGATAATGATTGTGATCCCTTTTAGACGTACAGTAGTTATTTTGCTCTTTATATTTTTTATCTAATCTATGTTGATTTTGGCCTAATTTTTCGAAAACTAACATCTCTATTTGTGCGTACATGTTATGTAATATGTTGTCACGGGGTATGTATCCAACATTTGGGGTTTTAATTTTCACTTTGGCTCAAAAAAGTATCCAAAATAATTACCACTTTATATTGGCTATTATACTTCTAATATTAATAAGAATGCACCGTATTAAAGAAAAATAATTAATTTACTTTTATTAAATAAGGATAATTTAATGAATTATTTTTTGTTTTTTAAAATGAGCCTAAAATAAATTAAAAACGATAGTTAAAATGGGATATAGGAAATAATGTAGAAATTATGAGTTTTTTGGCTACAAATACTAATGAGGAACTAGTCATTTATGACCACTTACAAATTTAAATAGAATATATGTCATTTTCAGATCTTTTATATGGGCAAAAATATTTATAAAATACACTAAACGTATCTTAAATTTTACGGTAATATATTATATTATTAAAAATAAAATGTGAATATCCAGGGTTGGTCACTTTGGAGTTGGGACTATTGATTATATGGAGGTTATGATTATTATAAAATGATGGGGCTCTCAATTAGGGTTTAGATGTGAAAGCCTTGGGCGTCGCGCACTCATCAAAGTCCACACGGACAAAGATATAATAAGATAAGGGAGGGGTCGGTGATGGGGATTTCGTCTCACAATTTGTCATGAATAATCTTTATCTTTTTCTTTTTTATATTCAGATTTCTGGGTTGCGCCATATTAATCCTGGAGTTAGTAGTATTGTTTCCTCAATATTACTATTAGTAAATCGCGGGATATGCTTCAATAATCAGTGTTTGAAAACGGACAACTGATAGCACCTATAAATATCAACCCCAGAAAAAAGCAGAATGCTTCCACTGGAAATCAATCTCACGCCATAAGTGTTTAGAGCGCCTCAAAACTCCTCATTTGCCATTGAATTGTGCCGCGGGAGACAAGACTAATCTTATCTTTGGTTGGTAGGTATAGATGGCACATGCATCTTCCTTTTAGCAGCCCTTTCCACATTTTCAATTTAGGTTATTCCACACTCCACAGTATTACCTTTGTTTTCTTGGAATTGGTCATATTGGGCCTTGTGATATATTTTACTATCATTTATCAAAATAATTATGTACACATAAGTGAGATCTTATATTATTTGGAAAGTTTCTTCGATCCTAGAAATATTAGACACAAGACATGTATACACACGCTATTGTTATTTTTACTTTGATTATCTTTATTATTTTAGTATCAGTATACTTTCCTTATTCGATCCGTTATTTTCATCATAGTGTATTTACTCTCTTTTTTAACCTGTTCTGAAAACCGTTTTTATTGAACCTAGGTTTTTCGAAAAAAATCTTTATCCTACAAAAATAAGAATCTACATTTTATGTTCCTCAAATCTCATTTATGAAATCATACTATGTATGTTATTGTTATATCATTATGATCCTCCAATTGAAAGGAGAAGACAATAACAATGTACAACAAAAAGGAAGAAGAAAGGGGGGAAATAGTAAAACGAATTAGTATGCACATGCTCAGAAACTAATCATCATAATCATCTTCTATATCTATATATATTTATTTATCTATATTATTTTAAAAACATGAATATAAATGTTAGTTGATCAAAATATTCTTCAAATATTGAACGACTTTTAATATAATTCTACCATATTTCTCATGTATATATACAATATTGACCGACCAAAATAGCCCTAAAATATTGAGAGAGAAATCCATATTAGTATTGGAAAGAGAATCCTTCTATTAGATCGAACAGAAGGCCAATTGTTAACATCCTAAAGTTCTAATTCATACTAATTCTAAACGGATAACAACAATTAAACCCCTCTCACCTTAATATGTGCTCGTTTATATAAACTTTTAATTTTGTTGAATCACAAATAATATTATCTAATATTTTTTACTATAATTTAGCTTGGATGAGAATAACGCGTAACTGCACATTTATAGAGACTAGTATATTCTGAAAGTGAAAAAGCCCCTTATTGAAAGTGTTCTCATTCTCCCTTCAGTATTTTAGCAAGTCTTCACGTCCATCTTCGTTGACAATTGATTCGTACGGTACAACACCCTGCAAAACATAAACATCAAACTCGTTAATTTGTGAAGAACTTGAACCACTATACATTCTATTTTTAAGGTCTTAAATACTAGAAGTATAAATAACATGTATTTTATTAGGTTGCAGTGAATTAGAAAAAGATGATATAAAAGTCGGTTGATTATTTGAAATTTGCTTTTGGTAATATATATATATATATATATATATATATATATATATATATATATATATATATATGTGTGTGTGTGTGTGTGTGTGTGTGTGTGTGTGTGCATTTAGTGTGTATGCTAAACATAACTTCTTCTTTAGTTGGTTCGTCAGTTGATCTTCAGTTGGGTCTTTTGGAAGTATTTCTAAGCTTTCATAAATTGTTTCAACAAGTGTTTTACATCCGTCAACTTTAATAGTAGGATTTAATACAGAAACTAATAAAATAAAAAGTGGAAATAGGAAAAAAATTATAAACATTTTTAATAGCTGACTTGTAAGTTGTATTTTGCATACATTTATTAAGTAACAGAAATGCTATAGCTATATAAAATAAGATAGATGAAATAGTATGATAATAAATTCAAGAAAATTTGTAATTAGATTTTTTTCTTTCTAAAAATAGAATAAGTTCCAAATTCCCAATCATCATCTACAAGCATATCCGTTGGATTTTGATTATGAGCGTTAAATAATAAAGTTATAGGTCTTTTATACTCATGAGCAACAAGTAATTGTTCATACAAAGAATACCACCTAGTCGCAACTTCTTTTGAAATTTTTCTATAAGGTAATTTACAATCATAATAAGTTTTTAATGCTCTTTGATTCTTTGTATTTTATTACCTTTAAAAATAAAGTTTATAGCAAATTGTACTTTATCAATGATGTCTTCAAAAAGTTTTAGGCCATCTTTTACAACTAAGTTATAAATATGAAATGCACATCTAACATGAAAAATATTGGAAAAAGACGAAGTCCGTCGAGTTTTTAAAATGTTTACAACATAATCATTACAAGAAGCATTATCTAATGTAATAGTCATAATTTTGTCAGTAATTTCATGAATATTTCTTGAAATAAAAATTTCAGTGTGCCTTTCACCAGTATATCTATATGCTAATATACGTTTTTTGCATAGACCAATTGTGATCTATCCAATGACATGTAACAGTTAAATAATCATTACCATTAGTATTACGACTTATGTCAGAAGTGATAGCCAATTTGCCATTAAAATGATACAATGCATTTCGTAAATATTGTTGATATTCATGCGCAGATTTAAAAACAGCTCTTCTAATAGTTGGTCTAGAAAAACCGTTAAAAGCATAATTATATGTTTCTTGAATGCAATGAATAAAACTAGGAGATGAAGGGAATGAAAAAGACAAACCCTCCACAACAACTAAATTTGCTAAATTTTCTCGATCTTTGTGTTTATCATATTTCGGAGCTATAACCCCTCCCCCGTCATCGGGTTAATTCGACTATGTACAAGGTCGGAGACACTGTGTGAGCCTTCCCAACTCAGAAGGCATTTGCACACCCGCTTTTTCAGTCAAGTATTAGTTATACATTGCTTTGTGATCCTTTTCACGTGTCTCATTAAACCTCATGTTCCACCTTGAACTTTTTCAGTTTTAAATTTATACTCGCGGCGAATTTTACAAATAGCTAATTGATTATGTATGTCCATTTCAAAAAAATCATATGCATGTGATTTTAATTTTCGTTGTTTTTTGCCGCTTCTCATACTAGGGGGAATATTAGGGATTTCAGTTTCAATTTCAGCATGAGACTCAGCCTGAGCCTGATGTGGAGCTGCACTAGTGAGTGTGTTATCTAGATTATTTTCTAATTCATTTTCTAAATCATAGTGTGGTTCAGTAGTTAGAGATGCAGAATATACCTCATGATCTAATGATTGCACATTTGCATTAATATCAACATTAAAAAGTTTATTTTCATCTACATGAGTGAAATTATCATAATTAGGATTACTAGAAGATGCACTCTTACCCCTGTTATCCCTACTATCTCTTCCAGAAAAACGTACACCTCTTTCTATTATAATTATACAAATAAAGAACTAAAGTTAAGAAAATTAAGTACCATAATTAAAATTAAATAATAATAATTTAAATAAATGAAGGAACGAGTGTACCAAACGCCGACGTAACGTCGACGTGTAATCAAGGTTGAAAATTGAAACTTTGCTCGATGATCCTCAAGCTAGTTGTCAATTTCACTCCCAATTTTTGAACTTTGATAGACATTATCAAATAAAATATAATATTTAGTGTGCATTTTAGACTTGTAGAGAGAGAAAGAGAGATGATAGGAAGATTTGTGAGAAAAATAAAGAAAAAATGAGGTATTTCTAATTGAAATATAGGATTAATGTGTAATATACTAACTTAGAGGTTAAAAATAAATATTAAGGGGGTAGGGGGGTTTATGGGGTGTTGGAGAGCCAAAATTTTCGTTCGTAGCCGTTGCCAACGACTATAATTGCAAATGATAGTTTGTGCAACGACTACATTCTGGAAAAGGGACGTGATCGTGGCGGGACCAGCCCTAGTCCCATCCTGATTTTGAACTCGACTAGATTCAATCCCTATCCTATAATTTATCCGATGGGATCGGGACGTCCCGACCCACTGACCAGCCCTATTTGAAACTGTAGCAAAATTTTGAATTCCAACAGATTTTGCTGAAATTTCACTTATCAAATCTTCGAACTCCAACAATTTTTGCTAGTGTGTTTCATGTTTTAGTTGGGACAATTTTGTTCAAAACTGTGTCTAAAAAATTACTAATAAATATTAATAACATCTAAAATAGTGACTAGTATTTGATAGCATGTATTAAAAATGGTTATTTACCAAGTTTATCCAAGTTATAGAATTCGGCCCACAAATAAAAGCAAAGGTAGCCCAGCTCACATTCAGCCCAAAAGAAAATCCTAGTTTAAATAACTGGTTTGGCCATAAAAGCCTCCAGACCTAGGGTTAGAGCCTTTCTCCCATACCATATCAGCAGCTAAACAACATGGAGGCGGCGGCAGCAACGGCGGAATCCGTTCAATGTTTTGGACGAAAGAAGACAGCTGTAGCAGTAACCCACTGCAAACGTGGAAAAGGCTTGATCAAGATCAACGGTGTACCTATCGAGCTTGTCCAACCTGAAATTCTCAGGTACATATTCCTTCCAACCTATTTCTTACTCTTAACACCACACCTTTTAAAAATGCTCTTGTGATCCAAAAACTTAGAAATGGCTCAAAAATATCCTGTCTGTTAACGTTATTTTCAGGCTTAAAATTGTCCCATGATTATATGATACTTAATTTAATTTTAATTAAAGTCATTTCTCAGGTAACCTGTTTTACTATTAGGACGACACCGTTTTGCTGGATTATATATGCGGATCCGTGTAATAATTATTATCTACTATCAGCTTATATAATTTATAACATGAAAAAGGTAAAAAATGCCCTTACACTGTTTGGATGGTCGTTGTTACTCTACCCTATTGTATAGTATTTTATTATACTGTATTAATTAATACAATGTTTGTACAAGTGTTATTGTTTGTTTACTTTGACTATACGTTACTGTATAATAATTTTTAGCTCTTAATTACAAACTAGGTTATATATATATTAATAAAATTAGAGTAAATCATAAAATAAGAACTTTAAAAAATAAGTAGGTGATGGGTGGTGGGGGGTGTGGGGTGGCGGTGAGGGGTTAGGGGTAGTGAGTGGGGTGGGATGAAGTTATAATGGGTAAATAAAATAAGAAATCACGCAACACCCACCAAATCCATGGTTATAGAAATTGGGGTTTTTCATGGTTATATAACCACGGAATTACAACGGTTTTATAACACCATACAACGTAATTTTAAGAACAATGAAAATAAATATGGTATCAATGATAAACCATACAATAATGAACTACGAGAAACAACCATCCAAACAAGTGATTAACTTATTAGAAATGGCTAAAAATGAGTCAAATTTTCCTTTCCTTCCGCCTATTGGATTATAACGGTTAGAAATACTCTACGTCTCGCCTATTGGACTAACATTATTTTCAGATTTTGCCCCTTCAATTAACGGCATAATTATATGATATTTAATTAAATCCTAATTAAAGCAATTTCTCAGGTACAAGGCTTTCGAACCTATTTTACTGTTAGGACGCCACCGTTTTGCTGGAGTGGACATGAGGATCCGTGTGAAAGGTGGAGGTCACACTTCACAAATTTACGCTATTCGTCAGTCGATAGCGAAGGCACTTGTTGCGTTTTACCAGAAGTATGTTGATGAAGTGTCGAAGAAGGAGATTAAGGATATACTTGTGCGATATGATAGGACTTTGCTTGTTGCCGATCCGAGGCGATGTGAGCCTAAGAAGTTTGGTGGTCGTGGTGCTCGTTCTAGATTCCAGAAATCTTACCGTTAGATTTTTAATTATGCTTTGCTGTTTTACTGATGGTTTTGGTACTTTGGTGCTGTTGTTTTGAAGTTCTGTGAAGGATTTTGAAGTGAGTTTTATGTTTTGGATTTTAAAGTTTAATTAAATGACTGCAATTTGATGGATTAAATTTATGCTTAAGTTGATGAATCATGAATTAGATTCTATTTGCGATTTTTTATTGTGCGTTTTGGCCTTGCTATTAGTTTGATTCTTACTGTTATTTGTCCTTTAATGCTATGGTTTGGAAGTTCTGTGAAGAATTTTGAAGTGATTTTCATGTTTTGGATCTTGAAGTTTTATTAAATGACTGCAATTTGACGGATTAAATTTATGCTTAAGTTGATGAGTCATGAATTAGATTCTATTTTTGTGAATTTTGGCTTGCACTTAGTTTGATTGTTACTATCTGTATGGATACATTTGTTTGTGTGTGCAATTGAATTTGTTTGGACTGAAGGAAAGCTCAAATGAGCAGAAACTTTTAGATGGAAATGAGAAATAAAAGCTAATTCCTTGAGGAGAAACCATTTGGCGTGCATATTTTACATACCTATTTAATTTCAAATTTTCATAATCAGAAATTGGATTTGTGAAATAATTTCATTGAGAACCCAGTGAAGCTTCTGTGTGTGTATATATCTTCTTGTTTTTCTGCTGGTGTTGGTTTTATAAATTTTTCTTGCCTATATATTATGTGGCATGCACCTGCTTGGCCTTCAATGTATGATATGACTTGCTTTGCTCAGGGAAAGAACATAGTAGTTGAAATAATGTGAGAATCTGAATCAATTTAGTGTAGTATAATCTCAGTATGTTTGGCAACCTATACCATTCATTTGGAAATACAGTTAAACATCTCTATAACAATGTTGTTTATGGTATAGTGAAATGTTGTTATAGAGAGCATATAAATAGCATACCATGATTTGTTAAAGAGAGCATATAAATATCATACCATGAAGTGTCAGTTCTTAAAAAAAACATAGTTGTAGTGAAATATTGTTATAGAGAGGTTTTGATGCTTACATCTCCATAGCGAGAACATATTTTTTTTGGTTGAAGCATACTGTAAGTATCTGTTAGATCAATCCAACATATTCTGGAGGATGAAGGCAGGTTGCTTTGTTTTCCTACATACTTCCTAGTTATGAATTTTAACATGTAACGAAAATGATAGTTGTGTAGTGATAGTGGCATTTTATATGTGATGTAAGATGTTATAGTGTATCTTTTTGTATAAATAATTGTGTTAGGAACATCCTAACGAAGCTGCGAATGCTTCAAAATTGTGAACCATCAAGTTAGTCTTTCCTCAATCGCTTCTTATTGTATTGAACCCTGCATCTGGACTTTTTCCAACAATTCTTCCATCTGTGTTGTTTCAGCACATTATCCAGTCCTTTTTTATTGGGAAAGCACCTCGCATTTGGTGATCTCTTTTGTTACTAATGCACTTCCTATGCATTGTTTCATTCATCACTGTTTAGGATTTCTTGTAACTGTAGTGTGAGGGTCAATGCGGGTCAACTTTTACCTATCTCGACTAATTCCTTTAGGTACACAATGCTATTTCCCACCAGCATAGATATTGGTAACCTTCTCCACCCAGGCTTGTGTAGGGATTTGTTGGGTGTAAAACACACAAGTAAGGCACAACGAAAGTTTAAAATTTTGAGTAAACTTACTTGTCCCAACAAACGTTTCTGGTATGATTATGCGATAATTTAAATCTGCAAAGACAGGAAGAAAACTTACAGTTTAAGTTTTTGTTAGTCTTTACTAAAGGGAGCGCACGCGATTGTCAATCCGAGTGCAAGCCTTGCTTCGGTATATTCCTATGCCCAAGAAAGCTAGAAAATTTTGGCAGAGGTTTGAGAGAATTTTATTTCCTGAACTCTGAGTTCAGAAAGTGGAAAGTGAGTTCTAATGAAATTATGGGTTAAGTGCCAAATATATAGTGGAGGAAACCCTAAACCAAATCAGATTTGGATCAGGCTTCAAGACCTGACCCAAATCCAAATTGCAGTGGGCCAGTCGAACTGGGCCCACTGTTATGCGGCTCCTCTATTTATTTTCTGCACGTTTTAGTTCTAATTAAATCCAAGATTTAATTTTAACTTAATTAATTAATTTTCATCAAATGAAAATTATCCCATAATTTATTATAAAATAAAATATCTTGATTCAAAATCCGATATTTTACATTCTCTCAATATACCCTTAGACCGAAAAGACAATCGACTTAGTGTGACCCTTTAGGCCTTCACACATCGGCACTTGATCAAATCAAGGTTCACACGGAACTCCTAGACGGCGCCGGTGACGGACCCAATATGTGAAGTACGTTTACAAGACTCAAGTAAACATACCTCGATCAAGCTTAAGTTTTGTCAAGTGTCTATCCAAATGGCTTGATCACTTTATCTCATCTATATTAGTCGACAACTAGACCTTATCCTAGATATGTCTCTTGCATTAGCCAATGACTTGGTCGACCTAACATCTCTGAGAAGCTCTCGAAATTCCAATCGAGGAATGAATCCTATTCTTGGCTCAACTACCACCTTCAATCTACTTCGTAATGCACCCAATACAAGCCGCGTCTCAACCTATAAAACATTTGAGCTTAGGACAGGATCAAAGTGCATTGCTCCGTAAACAAGACGATATTGACCTCAAGTCTAAGGACCTCTATCTCCCACATGCTGATAATACTCTAGACATGTATAACAAATAGTTTATCAGCAGGGTATGTCAATACTCCTCTAAGAGTATCCATGTGTCTATCACTAGCAACTATTGCTGACAGTAAGTGAGATATACTACATTCTCTAAGAATGTGATGCAGACCACATGTCGACTTATAACATATCATTGATATCCCATTCTCAATGATCATTAGTCTAGGCTATTTTAAGAACTACACTCTATCATTAATATCTCACATTATTAATGACAATGTAAGTTCAAGGGATGCACATTAATGAATAATATAAACAATCAAATAATAATTTAATAATTGCAAATGCCAAGTATATATTAATCTTATTAATAATATAAATGTGTTCAAGTACATGTGCTCCTAAAATGATTGTTTCTAGGACATATATACTTTTAGCTTGAACAGATAATTTCTGTTTAGGAATTTTAATCTAGCAAAGAGCAGCATCGATAACCTAGTAGAACTGTGTGCTGAGTAACTTATTGGTATCACTGGAACATGCGCTCCTTTAGGAAGGAGAATATAAGAAAGTTATAGTGACTCTGTTTGTCTGAATAATTTTGTCTTACAGACATCATATAGAAGCTGTGAATGCTCCAAACTAAGAAACGTTACAGCCTTTCTTCTATGGCTTCTTATTATATTGAACCCTGAATTTGGACTTTTGTCCAACAATTCTACCATCTATGTTGTTTTCAGCACATAATCTTGCTTATCCAATTTTTTTGATGGCGGAAAACACCTCGTGTGTAAGTTGTTTTCTCTACTAATGCACTGCCTTATCCATTGATTCATTCATCACTATTTAGTTTTTTTAATAACTGTAGTATTCAGATCAGCTTTCATGCATCTCAAAATTTGATGGACATATCTACCAGTAACTTTGTCCATCGAATTTTGAACAAATGATCTCTATGTAGGAATTTCAATATAGCAAAGAGCTACATATTACCAATCTAGCACCATAACGCATACGTGTTCTGTTGGCATCCAAAACCTCATAGAAATGTACTAACTTCTTCGTGTCATTAGAACATGCGATCCTTTAGGAAGTATAAAACTTAAGAAAGTTTCTTTCTCGACTAATCATCAAAACTTAGATTTCTTTTTCGTTGAAGATTAAGGCTTGATGGTTTCTTTTTCATTATTTACACACTATGAATGTCAGTGAGACAAGAGGGGCTTGCTCAGATGGTAAGCGCCCTCCAATTTCAATCCGAATGTTAAAGGAGCTAACTCCAAGGGGAGGGGTTAAAAAAACGTCAGTGAAAGTTAAATCGCTTATTTTACTTGGAGAATGAACCATCTTGTGAGTTTATTGTAGTATATTACATGGCATTTGTTTTTTGTCCAGAATGGTATATTTTTCAAACGAAACATAGTTAGGTAAAACGCAATAACTAAAAAAAATGCTCCTCCTACTTCCACCTATTGGGACATAATGGCTCTTAAAATTAATTGCTGTAGCCTGTAGGAGTCATTTACATTGTCAAAGGATTAACATAATTTGAATTAATTATGTTGCTTGTGACCACATTGTTAACAACTCAACTGACTAACCTTAGGCTAAACAATAACAAAAAGTAATTAAAATATCAAGAGCGGACTAGGTCCATCCAATATTTTCCTGCTAAGCACGAAGATAATGAGAACAACGTCACGCTCTTTAGTCTAAACTTAAATAATGCAGCAGATAATGACTATCTATATATTATTGGATTATATTTAATCCATTGATTATTTAAAGATATCCTTTCACCAAGCCATTCTGAAGTATCAACATGAAACTTGCAACATATGTTAGGGAGTATTTCAGTGATGTCTTAGGGAGAATACCACTTTATATATAGCAATAATATCTCTGATTTCGGTTCTTTTAATTTTCTCGTGTTGTATTGTTTCTGAATGGATTGCATTATTTATTCAAAAGCGATCGCACTTTTTTTTATAATTTTTTTTGCGTGCTGGAATTGTATTATTTTCAGAAAGTGTAAGTTTCTAGAAAAGACAAAATTACAATTTTGCAGTAGATTTGTAAGTGGCAAATATTTATAAAAGGGTTATATTTGCCCTTAATTGGACAGAAATCTCACGTGGATCCAACGTGGCGTCCACATGGAATTTCTGTCCAATTGAAGACCCTTTTACTAACCCGAAGGACATATTTGACTCCATACTTATAACGGAGGGACATATTTGACCTCATACTTTAACGAATGATAAATATGGCCCTTTTTCAAAAGTTCGATGACAAATATGACCCTTTTCCCTTTATTCAATGCTTAAAACATTATATAATTCCGTTCAACGTAAAATGTAATTTAAAACAATTTTCAAGAGCATAAAAGTGTTTCTAACATTTTTATTGCCATTTGTACCACATATAGAATAGACTTGTCCAATTTTTGTTACTGTTTTTACTACTTTATTTTATGATAGTAGTACTCCCTATGTCCCAATCATTGTCACATTTTGCTTCTCGATAGTTAAATTGACTAATCTCCTTAATTAAATAGGATTAGATTAATTTAATATTTTAAAATTAAAATTTAGATATTCAAAACTACATAAAAGTACTATAAATTACAATTCTTCTCATATTTAATATGGTAAAACATAGATTTTAAAATATTAATCAAAGTTACAGTTTCACTCCTGAAAAGTGAAACATGACAAATATTTCGGACGGAGAGAGTATATATTGTTGTCCTTATGCTTATCCATGCTTATTTTTTTGTAATCTCTTATACAATTTAAATAACCAACGATAATTTAAGCTTTAGAAGTTCTCATATAATAAATTAAAGAGGCTGGAAAGAAATCTTAGAACAACTGTAGTTAACGTTATCTTTGTGTGACATATAAGCCATGGATTCTGTCGCGCCCATTTTCGACCGCGACTTTTATTTTCTAACTCCTGCTTAAATAAAAGGTTAGAAAATAAATAACAAATGCTAAAGTGCAAAAAGGGTGCTAAAATGTAAAAGGGTGCTTAAAAGTGCTAAAAACGTTAAAGTTTAAAAAGACGCTAAATGCTAAAGGGTTCGCGGAGTCGCCACCTAATTAGTTTGGGTGAATTAGGACACCTAGATGTCAACTAGGTTAAAGTCAACACTAACTCCATTTTATGGTCTGCTAAACTTAATGAGATTCTGGGCAAGGGTTCTTTATTAATCTAGAGGGAAGGAGTTAGGCACCCTCTAAGATCCGCTAACTTGCGGTTGTCCTGCCAAACCTAAGGTTAATTATTTATGCTGTAAAGAATGCATGTTTGAAAGATATTTAATAGAAGGTATTTGAGTAAAAGGATACTTGCAAGTATATAAAAAATGTATTTTGTCAGATGTAAGATTTATTTAAAATATATACAAAGTTAGTTCTGGATGAGAACATGCGAGATGAAATAATATGCCTTCAAGCTAGGATTTTAAAGAGGCGTAAGAACTATTTGCAAAGATAGGTTTTGTAGGCAAAAGATATGTATGGTGTAGGAAAGTCCTTACTTGATGATTGATGATAAAGAGGAAGTCAATTTACGCCAGGAGGATGATTTGTGCGAAAAATATTCTAACCCCGAATCCATTTTTTATTACTTGGCATGATTAATAGATGCCAGTAAGAGGCGACAAAATTAGTTTCAGAAAAATTAAAATCATGCATAACAAGGTTAGATTAAAATATTAAATAAACTAAGGATAAACTCCTAATGCCAACTGTTTTCTAACTTATTAATTTAAAGTTTAACTATTCTAAGCATACTAATATTTAGAGTAAGGTTAGGCAAATAATTTACAATAAATAAATGTGGGGGCGGGGAGGAATCAATAAAGACTCGAAGAATGGCGATGTCATTCCGCCTATAGCTTTGGAATTTCTGATGCGAAATGCACGTAAATGCTGGTTTTCATTTGAAGTAACTCATGATGAGTCTCGCTATGAGACTCTTCGTTTTGCTCCGATGCGTACCATGCAAAAATAAAGAAGATAAAGATTAGTATATATCCAAACCTTAACAATGATAAATAAACATGGATTTAAACACATAGGATCGAAACAGGAAGAATAAACAATATGCTGCACATCTTTTCCCAATACATATAATAGACATATCATGTGCTTAAGTGCATAATAAGAGGAATAACTAACAGACAAACGGGGCATAATGGCTTCAACAAGGAATTTCAACATTTGCCATACGCATACTCAGATATAATGTGGCGAGAGATAGTCATATTTTCTCCATGGGTGCATACATGATTTAAGTTTCCACATTAGTTTACAAGCACGCTTAAGAGGGCATGTGCGATAAATCAGAACGCATTAGAAGGTAACAGTAATTGGCATAGTCGGATACTATCGTCAGACACGGGCACATTCTATCCATACAAAAGAGGGGCTATTTACTCTAGCAATAGACCAGTATTAAAGCTCATTTCAAACACGCACACAGGTTATCAGGAAGCGGACATGCTCTCCTGAATCTGGGGCAAGGTGAACACACATTCTTTACATACGGCTTGGATAACCAAAGCAGAAGACATGTCTCAACAGAGTCTATACGCAGTTATATTGGTCTTTTAAATAGGCAGGAATGGGCCTAAACAGATGGCCTCAACAATATATCTCAACTAGATATGACCCTTAACCGACAGTACATTCATCATACGATTTTTGATTCCCTTCAACAATATATCCTCCATTTGAATGAATCCCGAAATGGGATGGCATACGAACTGGCTAGGATGTCATTTTTCTCTTTTTTAAAAAAACACTTGGTCTCAGTTCAAATAAACACACCCCTGTTTCAAGCCAATATCACCTAATCTAACCAGATATACCCCTGTTCAAACCCAGACAACAATTAGTCATGCTTAACAATCTAAGGAAGATAAAACACGCATCGCGATGCATTCCAACAACGGACAGTATCAACCAAACAAGCCTCAGAATCGTCTAACATGATTGATAAGTTTGTTCCCGAACTACATCATATTATCCACTCAACAAATGCTAGTAGAACGAATCGACCGTCATAGTCGCAAAAACATCATAGACAATATCTAATACATTATTTAACACGAATTCGCACAAAAACTACAAAATGAACAGAAATCGAGAGGGAGTGGGTTTTTACCTTCTCCGCAATAACCGGCGCGTATCAAGTCGTCGATTCACTCGGAAATGGCTATGCGAAGGAGAATAACGAGCTTTTTGCTCTGAATATATGAAGCTTGGATTAATGACAGGGGGGGTTCTTGAGCCTGAAAGCCTTTTGTGGATTCCACCTTTATGCATGCACTGGTTTTCCTCCCCCTGATCGATGTTCTGTGTCTTTTCCCCTGTTTCTATGCTATGGATATGCTGCTCTGCCCCTTTTCGAATGTATGGAGATGGGTTTATATAGCATCAATGTTGGTTCCCAATTAGGGCTGAGATTGGGCTAATATTGGTGCTGATTCGTGCTGCTTGAACAGGTAAGGTAAGGAAAAGATTCAGGGATTTGAAGGATATTTCGTGCGATTTGTAGTGATTCGATAAGGTACGATCTGAGGTATTTGTGTAGGGATTCGGTTTATCTATGGTAAGAAGGGCTGGCTTCGTGCATGGGTAAAGGAAAGTAAGGGAGAGGTCGCCGGATTCTCAGGCGAGAATCACGGCGACGGCGCGCATCGCATTTAGGGTTGCTAGGGTTCTTCTTATTCTAAGGGCTGTCGACGAGGGAGGGTAGGGAAAGTGAAGGGCTGGGGGGTTTGGGCCAACTGATAAGGGAAAGAGGCGTGGGCCGGGGTGCGGGTCGACGGGATTTGGGCCACGCGGGTCACGGTTTGGGCTGGGTAGGTTTTTTAATTCTAGGAGTTTAATTAGTTTTAGGATAGTTAATTAATTAGCTAATTAATTCTAGGTAAGTGTATTATTAATTAACTAGTGATAACTTAAATTAACAAATGTGATTAAATTATTTAGGTGTTTCATTAACCTAAGTTTGAGTTTAAATTATTATAAAGAATAAAGACGGGCGTGCTATTTAACTAATGCTTAATACTTTAGAATGCGGCGCTATTATTTTAAAATCTTATTATTATTGCGAAGTTAAATTAGAATTGAATTGAGTTTAGATTAAATTATTTAAATGCTAAATGCAAATATGATATTTAGGAATTGTTTAAAGCTTTTATAAATGCGACGTTATTAAGTGCATGTATTAGATTAAATTGATTTTAAAATACAAATGATTATGAAATTCTCTGGCGTATTAATAAATGCGGCTATGCTACCTGCCACGACGTCATTGCTAAATTATTTATTTTATGTATTTATTAATTATTTAAGAATTACGACAGAGCTTGAAATTAATTAATGCGGGCGCGAGACTCTAAATGCTTAATACTCTACGTAGAAAATGCGAAGTTATTATTAAATTGCTTATTTATGTCTGTATTTAATGTTTTATCGCTGCATTTTATTATAAAAAATCATAAAAATTATTTTACAAAATTAGTCTAATTTTATAATTAATGACTGGACGGGAGTAGGGATGTCAATGGGGCGGAGCGGGGGCGGGGGAAGGGTATCCCATACCCGTACCCACCACCTAAAACACATCCCCACCCCCGCCCCACCACCCATCACGGGTAGTAATTCTTCCACCCGCCCCCGCCCCACTTACTTCACGCGGATACCCACTTACCCGGCGGGTACCCATTAATAAAATGCTCAAATAATGTCTAGCAATTGTTGTAGTCACCAAAATGAAAGTTATATAAGAAAAAAGGAAAAAAAAAGGAACCTTTCCACTATGGTGTATCGAATATCAAGTCTAAAACTTTGCCAAAATATTATGAATATTAAAAAACAGTAAAGATGAAGATATTTAACAAAAAAAAAGAGAACAAAGAGAATAAGAAAAAGAAACGTGGTGCATTACAGTGCGGGTTAGCTCAAGTCACATTTTAAATCAATAAATGGCCAAATAAATTCGTAAATAGCCTAATTAAACTAATAGATGATACAGATATGAGCGGTGCGGGTACGATCGGTGTAGATACGGTGCGGGTAGCGGGGCGGGTAGCGGGGCGGGGCGGGTGCGAGGCGGGTCTTATATGAAATCCACCCCCGCCCCACTACCCATGGCGGGTAGCACTTTTGATACCCATACCCGCCCCACCACCCACCAAACCATCCCCCATACCCTCCCCAATTGGAGCGGGTGTGGGGCGGTACCCGCATTTACCCGCCCCACTGACATCCCTAGACGGGAGGGTCAAAATTGGGTGTCAACAGATTCGAACCGTTAAAGTAGTCAGTAATGCTTGCATTAGAATAGGATATTATCATCATTATACCCCTTGAGGTGCGACCCTTCTTCGGAGTCTGTTAAAACATGATGCTTTGTGCACTGCCTGCCCCGTATTATATAGAGGCCAGCAAGTACATATTACGTTTGTTGGGTTTTGATATTGGTAAATGAAAAATGATGGGATAAAAATTAAAGAGAGTAAAAGGCTCTTTTGTCCCACATCGAAAAAAGAGAAGGAAAGAGAGGTGTATATATTACATTACACCTTCTCTAGTTGCTAAAAGGGTTGAGAGGGCAATGACTCCTCGCGCCGTCGTCGTCGCTCGCTCGGCTTCGGATTCAGATTTGTCAAACGATTGATTGATAATCTTTTTGGACAAACTTTTCTTTAATTAATTAATTAATTATTTAATTAAAATAAATCCAAACGGATCGACCCAAGACCCGCGACCGACCGACCCGTCCGGTTTAAGTCCTTTTCTTTTCGAATTTCCCTCCAAAAGTTTGGTGACTATTCTGAATGGTTGCAAACATTCAGAATCAGTACCTCCAAAACCTATAAATTCTTGATTTGTTCCAAGAATTCATGAACTGATTTCTAATCTGAATTTCTCTACATTTCGAAAATTTCACTCTTCTTAAGTCTGTGTGATATACTACTGTTGAGTGGTTCGCTGCTACCGTAATTTGTGTTAAGATCCTAATTATGTGACTAATTGTGATTGCCTGTGAAGTTCTCCATGTAAGGAGATGGAATTATGAACATGAACAAAAAAAGGGGAAAGAAGAAGATCGGTTTTTTGTGGAAGCTTTTCAATACCTTTTCTTATGTAGCCAACTAGTATTTATAGTACAAACTTTGCACTATAAACCACTTATTACAAACATAGACAACTAGTAACTATTAACCAACAAAGTGACACAAATGTAAACATTACAATGCAGCAACACAAGCCCAAAATAACTAAGTGTATAACTAATGTATATCTAGTGTATATCTAGTGTATCTGTATCCTCAACACGCCCCCTCAAGCTAGGAACTAAAAATAAGTTCTTTAGTCCTAGCTTGGACAATAGATAATCATGTCTTCCAATTGTCAAGCCCTTCGTAAGAATGTCGGCAGGCTGCTCAGCAGTGTGTATATAGAGTGAGTTGATTAATCCTTGCTGCAACTTCTCCCGAATAAAATGACAGTCGATATCGATGTGCTTAGTCCTCTCGTGAAATACGGGATTGGCTACAATCTGTAAGGAAGACTTGCTATCACTGTGTATAGGAACTGGAAGTTGGACAAGAACAGTCAGTGTGGAAAATAGACCAGAAAGCCAGATCACTTCAGCAACTGCAGCGGCCAGGCTTCGATATTCAGCCTTAGCTGAGCTTCGAGACACAGTGGTCTATTTCTTCGACTTCCAGGAGATGAGGAAAGTCCCAAAGAAGACTAAATACCCAGTGACAGATCTCCTCGTAAGGAGGCATGAGACCCAATCAGCATCACAGTAGGTGGTGAGACAATCAATGTTACCAACAGACATAAAAAGACCCAAACCTGGGGCCTGTTTCAAGTATGGAACCACTCGATGTGCAACTAGAAGATGAGAAGCCTTCGGACACTGCAAGAATTGACTCAAGCATTGTACATCAAAAGAAATATCAGGTCTGGTATTCGTCAAATATAGTAACCTGTCAGTGAGTCTCTGATAGCCTGCGGGATCCTCTAGCACTAGATCATGCACTAGATCCTTGGTTGTTGAAGGATCTGCAACCACATGTTGGTCATACAACACAGAGGTTAGCTTGGTATTGAGCTCCATAGGGGACTTGGCAGGCTTCCCAGTAGATAGGCCAAGATCAGAGATCAACTCCACTGCATACTTCCTCTGATGCATCACTATACCACTGCTATTCCTAGCAAATTCAAAGCCGAGATAGTACCTTAGAATCCCTAAGTCCTTGATCTTGAAATTCTGTTGCAGATTCAACTTTGTCTCCTTAATAAGGCTCTCATCATTGCCCGTAATGAGTAAATCATCCACATAAATGAGTACCACTACTATTTTGTCACCAATCTTCTTAGTAAGTAGAGAATGGTCAAGCTGACTTTGATCAAATCCCGAGCCTTGCAAAGCAGTGGTCAATTTTATATTCCACTGTCGAGAAGCTTGTTTTAGGCCATATAGTGATTTGGTTAACTTACACACCTTCCCATGCTTATTGTCGAAGCCTTGAGGCATATTCATGTACACCTCCTCTTTAAGATCACCCTGTAAAAATGCATTATAAACATCCATCTGATATATGTGCGCTTTAGAAGTCGCCATCGACACTCATCGCCTCTTATAGTAACCACTCACAATGGAGAGAAAGTCTCTTGATAATCAACTCCCTCATTTTGATTGTAGCCCTTTGCCACTAGCCTTGCCTTAAACCTTTCGACTTCACCATTTGATTTATACTTGATCTTATAGACTCATTTGCACCCAATGGCCTTCTTATTTCCAGGAAGATATGTGACCTCCCAAGTGTTGTTATTTTCCAAAGCCTGCATCTCAAGGTTCATGGCCTCTACCCATCTAGTGTCTTTCACAGCCTCAGAATAGGAAGTTGGCTCATGCTCAACTTCAATTTTAGCAATGTAACTTTTGTACCTTGCATGTAATCCAGCATAGCTCAAGTTATTAGCCATGGAATACAAGTAATCTTGTTTACATTCTGTGTCCTTTGTATGTGATACTTGGATAAAGTCTTTCATCCAAGCAGGTTGTCTTTTGCTTCTGTCTGACCTCCTCAATGGTGGCTCAGATTCAGGACTGAGACTGTTGTTGACACCCAATTTTGACCCTCCCGTCCAGCCATTAACTATAAAATTACACTAATTTTGTAAAATAATTTTTTATGATTTTTTATAATAAAATGCAGCGAATAAAACATTAAATACAGGCATAAATAATTAATTTAATAATGACATCGCGTCTTACGTAGAGTTTTAAGCACTTAGAGTCCCTCGCCCGCATTAATTAACTTTAAGCTTTGTCGTAATTCTTAAATAATTAATAAATGCATAAAATAAATAATTTAGCGATAACGTCGTGTCAGGTAGCATAGCCGCATTTATTAGTAATCATTGGTAACTTTAAAATCAATTTTAATCTAATACATGCATTTAATAGCGTCGCATTTATAAAAGCTTTAAACAATTCTTAAAAATCATATTTGCATTTAGCATTTAAATAATTCAATCTAAGCTCATTTTAATTTTAATTTAACTTCGCAATAATGCATAACAATAAGATTTTAAATAATAGCGCATTCTAAAGTATTGAGCATTAATTAAATAGCACGCCGCATTTATTTATTATAACAATTAGATTAATGAAGCACCTAATTAGTTTAATCACATGTTAATTTAGGTTATCACTAATTAATTAATACACTTGCCTAGAATTAATTAGCTAATTAATTAACTAGCCTAAAAACTAATTAAACTAATTAAAACTCTTAATACTAATACCCTAATCGATTCTACCCATTACCCAAATTTCTTTATACTAATACTACCCAACCCATTTCGCGCAGCCCACCCGCAAGCCCAACTCCCTACCCTTTAATCGTCCCAAATGTTCGAACAAAACTTGTTCCCTTCAAATTTCTTATTTCATCCGCCCAAAGCCCCTTAACCTCCTCTCCCTCACAAAACCTAAAACGGGGTCGCCCCTTTCCCCTTAGAAAACCCTAGAAAACAGATGAACCCTAGCAGCCTCCTACGCCCACTCTCACATGCGCGAATCTCGCACTCCAAATCTTCCAATTTACCATAACTAGGTATTCCCATACCACATTCACAAAAAAATCACATCCAAATACATCAAGAAATCACCATATAAGTACCAAGTTAGTCGAAAAATCAGTAACAAGATCCTTACCATAATCTATTCAAATCACACCCAGAAATAACACGAATCACAGCACAAATCTCAGCCTTGATTACTTACCAACTTGGAACCCAAAGTCCCAACTATAAATATAGAACCGATAGCATCGATTCGGAGAGCATCGACTAGTGGCTCACCAGGGAATCGCTTTCTTTGTGAGCACAGAGCAGAAGCACAGAGGGAGAGTCGTGAAACCCTTAGCATCACAAGAATAGGAGGTTCAAATCCCTTTTTAGTCCAAAGAAAGAAACCAACAACTAAATCTCGCCTTCAATCGTGATCGCAATACGCCGAAATGGCTCCGACGACTTGATACGCCCGTCATTGTCTATAAGGTAAACACATTATCCTTTCGCTTTGTTATTATTGTGTGTTTGATATGGGTTCTATATTTGTATATCCGATTTGGCTAGTTAGTTGACATTGTTTCCTCGCTTATTTTGTTTCGCCGCCTATTAAATATATTATGGTATCGTGATTAAGTTCTCTACGAGTTAGTTTAGTATGTCAAACCGGTTATAAGTATTGTTTGGTCGATCGCTTAGTTAAGAGATGTTTTAAACTCATCATTTCGATAATAAAGTTCATAATCATCCAACCATATATGAATGATAGCTATTCGCTTTATACCGATGATCACCGGTTTGGCTACCGTTTGAGTCGATAGTGCTAGGATTTAGACTTAGATGTAATCACCAAGCAATGGTCTTTTGTGAGTATATTTTCTAGCAGGCTTAGTTGGAAACCTATTGAGTTATGTCTCATTTAATTTCAAGTCTCGATATGTTGAGGGAGTCCATTTAGGTTCGACTTTGTTTTACTTGGATCACGCCAAGAAATCTGCTCGCCACCGCTTGTTGCGGTTTTACGCATAGTTGATTAAATATTGTTTGCCTTGAATCACGTGGGATATCCATCCATCTTCCATTATATTAATTAATGTTTAACCCGCCAGGCCGGGCTCGTTTTCCTGATTTACTAAACTTACAATGATGTTTCAAAGATACATAAATGTAGGAGTTTAGATATATACAAGTGCATATCAAGGTTGTATATCTTTGCATACATCTAAGTATACCACATATACTTTAAATATCAGGTGTATGTCATCTCGTGATGTTTGTTTACTTACTTTCTGATCTGCATGTCTGTTAACATGACTGCATATTTAGCTCTACTTTGTTGAATCTTAAAATAGGTCCATGACAGCATAATGTCTCCTATTGTAATCTGTTAAATTGGTCTACATAATGCCCATGTTAGTAAGAAGCCTGAAATTGATGTATTGGTGTTAATAAAACAAATTTAAACATGATCATATATGTCTAAATCGCATTCAAAGCTTTATAAATTGATCTATTTCAATTGATTGCTTCCCCGCGCTCGCGCTAATAAACCTATATTACAGTGGCCCTTCTCTGTTTTAAATGTAAGTTGGCATTGTCTAAGCATGTCTTCCTGTCCTTGTTTGTTAAGTCCATTGATTTCAAAGTGCGGACTGTTTTCAGATTGTGCCAGCAGTTATTGAATTGCCTGACCTATAATTTAGGTTGTATGTTTTGGGCCCTTTTTCGCATTTCGCTTAATCGCCAGATCCAGGGCCCAAATGATCGTGCCGCCGCTTTCCTTTATTTTCTTGGGTCATTGTGACATATTTATATAGTGAACATATGTGCTCGTCCTAATTATTTGTATCAATTACAACTTGGGTGTATACTAATCTTTTTCTTCTCTCGTTTTACATGAAAACGCATTGGAGCAATCTCATTACGAGACTCATCACAAGATGCAACAAACAAGGACCTACATCTATGTGCATCTTTACCTCCGCACCACCAACTCCAAAACCATAGGCGAGATGGCCTCGCCGTTTCCTCGAGTCACTTATTAATTCATATCCTCCCCCCTATTATTTGTTGTAATTATTTGTCTAACATTACACTATTAGTAACACATTTAGAATAATTAAACTTTGGGCCTGACGTTAGAAATTCACTTTTTCTTAAATTAGTTATTCTTATGACTAGTTATACATTGCCTAAGCCATACTAAATGACATTAAGTATCCACGTAGTTAAAGTGTCACTCTATTAAATCCTTAGCATAATAAATGAATTTCTTCATAAACCCTTACTAACATTCATAATTAAAAATTATTTTGTTAGCCTTTGCATAATAGATATTTCACATCTTATTTTTATAAGTATACATTTTGTCATAATAAGATTTTGCATTATTACAACACATGTATCTTAGCTGCAGCGTCATAAATGCATAAATCATCTTTACGCATAATAATATTTTAGCTAGAACTAGCTTTATATATTTTAAAACAAAATCTCACATTTTTATGCTAGCAAAAAATACTTCCCATATTTTTACTTAAATACTTTTCAAGACATGCATTACACTCTTAGCATAATAATTACCCTAGGTTTGGCAGGACAACCGCAAGTTAGCGGATCTTAGAGGTGCCTAACCCTTCCCTCTAGATTAATAAAGAACCCTTACCTAATCTCACTAAGTTTAGCAGACCATAAAACGGAGTTAATGTTTTACTTTAAAAACTAGTTAAACATTTAGGTGTCCTAATTCACCCAAACTAATTGTGGCGACTTCAACCCTTAGCATTCTAGCAACCCTTTAACATTTTTTTTTCTAGCACCCTTTTAAACTTTAGCCCTTTTTTGCACCTTTAGCACCTTTTAAGCTTTCAAACATCTTGTGACATTTTAGCATTTTAGCCTCTTTTGCACTTTTAGCACCTTTTGCAATTTTAGCAATCTAGTTTAGCAATTTTAGAACTTTGAAAAATCTTTAAACCTTTTAGCATTTAGTTATTTTATTTTCTAACCTTTTAATTTGAGCAGAGTTAGAAAATAAAAGTCATACAAAAAGGGCGCATGTAAATGGCGACTCCATCGGGAATTTAGGTTCTTAACCACAACAGATCTAGGATAATTATTTGGCAATTACTTTGGCATTTAATTTTTTTGTGTGTTGTATTTTGTTTTATTTATTTTTGATTGCTACATGCTTTACTGCTTTCCTTAAACCGCATTCCGCTCATATTTCTTCCACTGAAAATTCACACAATCACACACTACATGCGAGGTGCGCTGGTGCATCAAAGAAAATTCTTTCTTCAAAATCCAAATTTAGGAGAGTTGGTAATATACGTGGAGTGCTTGCCTAACCGGTGGCGCGTAGCCTTCTCACTCGAGTTGTCCGCCGGGAACTCAAGGCCTAGAAAAGCCAAATCTTAGCAACTTAGGATAGAGCTATACCACCCTTCATACTAAGTCACGCATGCATTTACCTTAGGTGGGTCGGTCCTCGTATCGACACCACAATTAGAGGCTCGCCAATTGTCGAAGGCGGTTTCTCACGACCCAACGACCAACAACATATTATGTGCTACGTGATATTAATGGACGAATCCGAGCCCAACGTGACATGCTAACATTGGGAAATTTTTGCATTTTACTTCTATTTATGTATAGGATGAGCAGTATTCCAATAATCCCGGAGGTCAGAATGGTAAGCGGTGTTCCGACAAAGCTAAAGGTTTGGTGGGAGAATTTCGACTACAGCAGAAATGATTATCGAAGCAAATTAGTTGTCTCACGCTTTGTTTGACATCGCCCGATCAACATATAGTTAGGGCCTTAATTCAGTTCTGGGATCCGGATAAGGCAGTGTTCAGGTTTCGAGACTTCGAACTCACCCCCACGTTGGAGGAGATCAACTACTTCACGAGCCTAGCTTACCAAGACAGAGGGCAAATCATCCCTTATAATCAACTGAAAGAGATTCTGCATTACATGGGCCTAAAAACACAAAGGAACTCCGTTGCTTCGAGAACAATCGTTTCCTAGATTATCTCAGACGAGATACGGTCGCCAAGATAGCTATCACCATTCCGAAAGGAGTTTTCTTGCGCTTTGGGACAATGGAAAACTAGACGACATACCGCATTCACCGCTGCTCTATTAGGCACTCTAGTGTTTCCCTGAACATGGACGGATCAAGATTTGCATATGTTCGTGACCGGATGGTTTTGAAGGCATTAATGGCACGCAACTTACTTTGGTTCCCATGATTCTAGCCGAGATATTTCGAGCTCTAGGAAAATGCAAGCGGCGGAAACCAATTTCTTCGGAGGATGCAATCTCATCTTACGATGTGGGCCATGGAACACTTTTATCGATCGAATATGATGTATATTTGTTTTAGCAATGATTATAGGATTGTAAGTTTTTACGATGATGAAGCGGTTTGTTTCACCCGTCGGCATTAGTGGATCGTATGAATTTCTCGCATCCCGCACTAGCAACCAAGTGCAATGGAGGTACCCACCGCTATCCCGTATCAACAAAGCCTATGGAGCAAGGACCGTTATTACATCGAGCTCATCTGATTAAGGGACTTCACCATATGCTCCGCTATGCAGATTCGCCGCTTGGTCAAGAATGTAATCCCGCCTCCAATCGCATACGGCGATTCAGAGGTCGCGTTGGGGCAAATTGCACTTTCCCGTTAAGCAAATCTTGAAGAATGGAACAACGTTGAGAAAATAGATGTCAAATACGAACAATGAGGTACGCTCAATACCGCGTACGGTTCAAGGAAAATCAGAAGCACCCAAGCCCCAAAGGCAAGCAAGGTTTCGAGGATATCGACATGACCAATTGGGTAAAAGTGCGATTAGGGAACAACACCGCTCCCTCGAGAGTGGGACCAACTTCAAAACATCATGCAATATTTGAAAGATGCGGTGGCCTAGCAACACCACCGCCACATTCGCCAACAAAGACAATATAACATTAGGAACAGATCTTTAGTTTTAACATTTCATTGTTGCAATTTAATTATTTTTAGTCCCAATAAAGCATTCGATGGTCTCGACCAATCCATCATTATCGCATATATGACGCTTAGGCCTACCGCAAAAAGAGGCCCCTCGCATATTAGGAAACGCTGGGACGTGTTGCAGGTAATATATCCGCTACATAATTGCAAATTATGTTCTTATGCTAACGCCGCTTGTTGCATTTTAGAAAGATTTATCATCTTCCCAAAGGTCGGTTCGTATTTGACTCAACAATGTCGAGCATCCACACTTCACCGCATCCAAGGCAAGAAATGACGATATGACCGCCTGTGGCGCCCGAGCCGAATGGTTTGGGAATTGTTCTGTCACAAACAGAAACTTCGTATGGAGGAATATCACCAATGAAGAATGTATTGCTCACCGCCGCAAATGCATTGTCGATACGCAGTCGAGATGGAGAGGCTACTAATCGACCAACCTATCCATCACTTTGAATACCCCATGCCGAGCAAAGGGCCACTATCTCGCAGACCACCCCTGCATCGACCTCCACCACCACATATCCCCAAAACTCCCACAAAGGCCGCCACATCGACCCAATCGCCCCGCCCGCCAATCATCAACCTCACCTTCAAATGATCCTCCCATCGCCCACGTACTCCGCCCCGCCTACTCACTTCACCATAATCACCCTAATCGTCAAGCCAACCAATGCCCACGCACCATACCCACTACCACCCAAAGAAACCACCTGCATACCTAACTTACACAATGTAAACCCAACCTTTACCGCCCCCGCTTCACCAAGAAGTGGATCATTACGAAGAAATGGAAAGGGAAGTCCGAGCCAAAATGGACGATGACGAGCCCGAGAGATTCACACCGAAGAAGCGGTCGTGGTACGCGATCGGATAAAGGTCACGGGCGACTAGATTATGAAGATCTTTGCATGCATCCGGATGTGGAACCGCCAGGGATATAAGGTGCCAAGTTCGATTTATTTGACGGGAAGGAAATCCTCGCGCACACTTGAGATCATATCATGACAAGTTAATCGGGTAGGAAGAACCCAATGGCCATCATGAAGTTGTTCATTCGGCTTAACGGCGAGGCAATAGATTGGTACACTAGCCGTGATCCGCGTAAATGGCATAGTTGGAATGCATCGCCCAAGACTTTGTGGAGCGGTTCGATTCAACACGTAAAACCGCGTGGAGGTTCTATCTAATGAAGTTGGAAAAGAAATCTACGAAGACTTTCGTGAGTACGCCATGAGGTGGCGTTCAGAGGCAAAGAAGGTACAACCACCCACGCGAGAGTGAGACGACCACACTATTTGTACAATCTTTGAAGGATGCAACCTATTATGAGCGGATGATAAGCGCCATCGGGCGAAATTTTGCAGAGGTCGCCGAATGGGTGACTTCGTAGGTTAAGGTATTAAACCGGCAGGATTACGACCGCGGCATTGCAGCAACCAATAAGGCGATTCATCGTGGACGATCGGTACTTCTGAAGTTAAGGAGACGCTTCCTTCCATGTTTGTACAAGAACGCAAACCCAAGCATTCATAACATACCGTAACCCACCCTATCAAACCCCATACTACCACACCAAAGCCAAAACTTTACACCTCACTATACACCGCCCCACACCCGCCTACCACACACACCCATATATAACGCTCCTAAGCACCCATTTATCCAGCCTCGCCAACCCGCCCATCAAGCCCGCCAACAACATAGAGCACCCAACGCGCCTGCACTAAATGCGAATTTTGAAGGAAAACCATCCGTAACCCGCACTCCCACCGGGCCGAACCCATACCCTGGATATACGAAAGATCGCGAGCCGCAGTTTGATCCAACCAATTCCTGCGAGGATTCCCACTCTATCCCAAGATGGTATGATGAGAATAAGCGCCAGGCATATCACTGATAGCCCAGGCATGACACCTAAGTTGCTACACCTCGTGGACAAAATCAAGAGTTGATCAAAAGGAGTAATACACCAAGGATCCGCCCAAACGTGCATGATAATCCTTGCCAAACCACGGCAACGCCAATGCACTTGATAGCCCTTGATGAGGAATACAACTGAGGGAACCATCCGATCGCTCGGTGAGGAAGAGTCGAACCTTCGCTGCCGCCTCGCCACCAATCCTCGAAAGAAAGCGATTTGAGTTGGAAAGGGCACCGCCGAGACATAAAGGTTCAATCACGCTTATTCAGCGCCGAAGGGCCACCGATCAAGACGGATCGCGGAGAAAGTGGGAAGCGGTCATGGTCACCGCGGTATAACCTGTCGTGAGGTATTACACACCTATAGAGGCAGCCAAGGAGGCACCGCAAAAGAAGCCCGTGACAGAGGTCAAGTCGAGGAATTTTGGAGAAGATGCCACTAAAGAGTATTCCGTCAGAGCGCTTAAAGAAAACCTCAACGATATTTCTACTTTCATTGTTAATGCATTCGCCTCACACAGATCGCATCATTGATGGAGGTGTTGAAGGATGCATACGCTCCGAGGGTACAACAGACGGAACTTGGCGCCTTTGGCCTGACAGTACTAGAGGCCCGCAGAATCACCTTTCACGATGATGAGTTACCCACGAGGCGCCGACACAACCTCGCATCAATATCACCATCCAAGTCGCAGATAAGATTGTTTCAACAAGGCCGATTGACTGAGGCTCACCGCCAACATTTGTCCCACGACGACATCGTTGAAATTGGGCATCGTAAGAAAATTCGTGAAAGTCATATCGAGTCAAAGGTTTCGACGAGTCCATGAGGTCGGCGCGTAATGGACCTCACACCGCGGATCGGACCGCAGAATTCGTTGTGGAATTTCAAATATCGATATTGCTACATGTTACAACTCGCTGATAGGAAGGCGTGGATCCACGAGGTCGTGCATCCGCCCACCTTGCATCGCGTTTCAAAGTTTATATGGAATCACTGAAGTGGTAGTATTTGGAGATAAAAGGAGCATCAACACCGACATGCAATCCCCGCCATAGAAGACGGAAACAATCGGATGGTTCTTTTCATATTAATGAGATCAAGAGAGCAAGTAGGGTCCGACCATCAGAATCGCCACGCTCTCTCAAAATGGTGGCCAAGAAATGTTAAGAAATGGATACGAGCCCTACAGAGGTCTTCGAGTCGTGATGGCGGGATCACAGAGCCTATCCAGCTTATTCGGGAAGAGAGACACTTTTGGTTTGGGTAATCATGCGCGATTAGATGCACACACTTTGAACGCAAGGCACGCGTTATCGATCAAGTAGTATAGTCTTAGATAAGACCGAATATCGCCCTCAGATTAGGGTTCAAGTACCAACTATCTATTTTATAGTATCTATTTGGCGAATTAATATTTGATTGGTTGTTTATAACTAAGAATTATTAAAGATAAGTAAATATAAAGAATTACTTCAGATGTGATGAGAATAGGGCTTCTATGCATTCTTACTATCCGCTTATATTACTTGTTAATGCATTACTTATGGTGTTCTTCTTTTGGAGAAAGCAGGTTTACGAAATCGTTTTATACTCCCGTTAGGGTTATATAAACACTCAACCCCAGTATTGTTCCTTACCTAACTTTCACGATAAGTGGTAACTCTATAGGAGGATTAAGCACAAAACCTAGTTGGCCATCACGCACAACGCGCAAAATTAGGGTTGTTAAGCCTCTCATCAACGCTACAAATCTAATTGAGGTATTTTCATCCCCAACTCGAGACCGCTCACCCAACTTACAAAGATATTCACAATCCTCCTTTCGTAACTGATTAGAAATCATATAGTGATAACTAGTTGTCAATTAGCTACCAAGAATTCAACTCAATTATCGATAGATCTCTCAATAAGAATAATAACCATAAGCATGCATTAAGTTATAACATAAGGTTCAAGAAATTCAACATAGAAAGTCTTATAAGAGAATTAGTTCCTAGCCATGAATATGACAAGAACTAATTCAAAGTTCATCATGCAAAACCGAAATAAATAAAGGAAAGGAAAAGAAATTACTAAGCTAATGGTGTCCAATCTCCAAGTCAAGAATCTTGAGTTGTGCAAGAAAGGGAACCCTTGAAAACTGCCTAGGGTTCTCCTTTTATAGGTTTAAAACGCTCTCCTTCTTTTCCTTCCGTGCCCGCCCAAAAATCCGCCAAAGACCTAATTTTTCCGCGCGCCATGTTCACTGGGCCGCGCGCCTAAAGTTCTGCAATACTGGTGTTTTACGCCGCGCCCGATATTCGCTGTCGGTAGCCGCGGCCGCAACTCCCGTGGCTTCTGATGTTTAGCGCCGCGCTATTTCTCGTCTTCGAGCCAGGCCGCACAATCTTCTGCAGCTTCTCAATAATAGCGCCGCGCCCTCGCTTCGATCGCAGGAGGCGCCACGCAGTCCGATTTCACTGCTTGCCACTTTCTCCGCTTTCACCGCATCTCCTCTTTGCCCTCTTTGCTCCTTTTCCGCCATGTGGCCATTACCACCACATAGACTCAACAGAAAGAAAAACTAACCTAAGACGACCCTTAGATGTGCCAAATGGGACACAAGACTAACTAACACAGACTCAAAAGGTGTATATAAAATACACCGATCAGTACCAGCCCACTTCGAAGGATTTGGTGACCACGAACCTCCTAAGTGGATACATTCCTCGCTCGCGCCATTCCGCCCTCGAGTCACTATTCACAAAGCCTACACCATCCAGATGCCGAGAGAAGATGACCGGATGATCTTGCAGTAGGTTCCGTAACTGCTCATAGTGATGATGAGGCGATTGTTGCACGATCGCAGGAGATCACAAGGAGAGCTCACCATTCGGGATGCAGAGCATGGATACACTGAATAATCGACTTGCACTCGCCCGACCGGCCCGGTAGCTTGGTAGAATTTATGATTAGTTCTAGCGAAGTGACCTTTTATCTAGAAAGAAAACAGATATGCATTTATGATTCTTAATATGTTTTTAATCTCGCAATTTACTTTCATCATAAATTCCAGACATTTTTGCAATTTTTAAAAGATTTTGTTTGGTTAAAATTAAATTCTTTAAGCATTTTTCTTTCAAATGATCATATTAATAAACCCGTTGATAACGCGAATATGACATGTAATGAGACCAACGAACAAAGTTCAAATGACGAGCATAACCCCGGCGAACAAGAGGAATGTCCGCAATCGTAACTTAGCCAAGAAATGGAAAACTTTGAGAATAGGCCTAAACCAAATTTGGAAGAAACAGAGTTAATAAACTTAGCGATGAGGGAACCGTGAAAGAGACTAGAGTCACGCCACCTAAACGCCGCACGTAAGAAAGAATTAATTGAGCTCAAACAAGATAATCGATGTGTTTGCTTGGTCATACGAGGACACGCCAGTTCGAGTACGCATATCGCCGCACACAGCTACCTATTGAACCATCTTGTTTCCCCGTGAAACAAAGGCCGAAAGATCAAACCGTATACGAGTTTGAAGGTCAAAGAAGAGGTGTCTAAACAGCTTGAGGCAAAGGTAATTCGAAAGGCAAAGTATCCTACTTGGTTAGCAAATATCGCGGCTAAAGAAGAAAGATGGAAAGGTCCGAGTCTGCGGATTACAGAGACCTCAACAGAGCCAGCCCAAGGATGACTTTCCTCTTCCAAACATCCATATACTCATCGATAATCAGGCGGCATGAACTACTGCTCGTCGATTGCTTTACCGCTATCATCGATCCTTACGGCGTAAGAGGACGCAGAAAGACAAGATTCACTACCCCGCGTGGTGTACTATTATCGAGTTATGCCGCTCGTCTCAAGAACGCAGCGCCACCTACATGAGAGCCATGACCACCATCTTCCATGACATGATTCATAAAGAAATCGAGGTCTATGCGACGACGCCATCATCAAATCGCGAAAAGGAGGACCATTCGCAAACTTCAAGAAATTTTTCCAACGACTAAGACAAGATAACTTGAAGTCAACTCGCAGTCGCGATTTGGCGTTCCCGCAGGAAGTCGCTTGGTTTTATAGTGAGCAGAGAGAGGATTGAGCTAGACCTCAAAATAAAAGCCATCCAAGAATTACCTCCTCCAAAAGCAAAAGGACGCTGATGAGTTTCTTGGTCGCTCAACTACATCAAGAGTTCATAGCCCGCCACCGTGATATGCGAGCCGATATTCAAATTATTGAAAAAGGATGCAGCCAAATGATACAGATGCCAATGTGCTTTTGATGTAATCAAAGAATACTGTTTAATCCGCCGCTTCTAGTGCCTCCGTAACCAGACCTTTGCTACTCTATTTGTCTGTGTTAGAAAATGCTTTGACGCGTTGGGGCAACACGATGAAACAGGAAAAGG
Source organism: Przewalskia tangutica (assembly GCA_029844215.1). Lineage (NCBI taxonomy): Eukaryota > Viridiplantae > Streptophyta > Magnoliopsida > Solanales > Solanaceae > Przewalskia > Przewalskia tangutica. The sequence continues at coordinate 12,523,015 of CM056722.1, forward strand.
AATGTGCCATATACTATTTGAAAAGAAGTTCACGCATACGAAGCTCGTTATACTCCGAACGCATTTGTCGCGCATTAACTCGGGTCGCCAGTTCGCATACACTATCTATCGCATACACTACTTATCTTATTTCGAGGACGGATCCGCTAAGTATATCCTTCGTAAGCCCATGCCCACCGAAACTAGCGAAATGGCAAATTATGTCGAGCGAAGTTTGACATCGCTTCACGCCACGCAGAGCCGTAGAAAAGGACGTGCATTAGCCGATCATCTTGCCGAGAACCCAATGATTTAGAGTACGAGCCCTTCAACCTATTTTCCCGTAAGAGGTATTGTTTGTCGGAGAAGATATCTCGAGGTTTACCCGTCGAGGATGTTTTTCAATGGAGCGCAAATTTCAAAGCGAGTCGGCATTGAGCAAAGTTGGTTTCGTAAACAGTCAAGATTATCCGATTTCCGCTAAGCTCATTTCCATGCACCAACAATATGGCGGAATACGGCTTGCATATCGGGGCTCGAACGGCCGTGGATACGGACATACAAGAGTCGCCGGTCATAGGTGATTCAGACTTCATCGATCCATCAGTACATGGCGAACGGGCAACCAAGAATACGAAGATACTTCCCACCGCTTTGCGCGGAAGGAATTACGTAAGAGGTTCACCCACATAGAATTTAGGCATGTCCCGAGGATCCGTAACGAATTACCGACGATTGGCAACCTTATCCTCCATGATTCAAAGATCCTGACAAGAATTACATCGATCCAATCACGGTGAGCGTGCTAGAGCAACGACTTATCGCTCCCATATGACGAGGAAACAGACGGCAATCCATGGTACCATGACATCAAAAGGTACCTCAAAGCGAGAATATCCGTATGCATAACCAACATCCGTAAGAAGACACTTCAAGACTAGCAAATCATTTCTTTTCGAACGGGAAATCAGGTACCAAGGACTCAGATCCGGGCTTATTGAGACGTGTCGATGCTCAAGAGGCGTGCTAGTAGAAGAGATACACGGAGGACGCGGACCTCATACGAACGGCTTCACTTTGGCGAAAAGATTCTCGAAAGGTGTTATTTTTGGACGACGATGGAAACAGATTGTATCCGCTTTGTGCGTAAATGCCGGCAATGCCGATTCACGGAGATTTGATTCGAGTGCCAAGTGAGCTTAATGTGACAAGTTCTCTCGCCATTCGCATTGGGGCATGGATGCCATCGGCCCCATCGAACCCGTTGCTTCAAATGGGCATGCATTCATCCTCGTAGCAATTGACTATTTCACTAAACGGGTAGAAGCGCCATCACACAAATCGATTTAAAAGGTGGTGGTCGACTTCGTCGCAACAACATCATTTGCCGATTGGGTTCCCGAATCGATTGTAACCGATAACTAACCAATCTCAACAGCAATTTGACGCGTGAGATATGTGGAAATTTCAAGATCACTCACCGTAATTCCACTCGCATCGACCTCGGATGAATGGAGCAAGAGAAGCACCAACAAGAACATCAAGAGGATATTGCGCAAGATGATCAAGAACTACAAACATTGGCACGAATTTGCCTTTGCGCTGGTTATCGCACCACGATCCGAACTTCTACCGGCAACGCCGTATCTCGTGTATGGAATGGCCGCTACCAGCAGAGGTGGAAATACCATCGCTGAGAATCATCCAAGAAGCCGAGCCGAGCGGTGGATACAAGATCGCATGAGCAAATACGCTGATTGACGAAAAGGTCAATGCATCACGGGCAGCTATATCAAAGCGTAATGGCTAGAGCTTTTAACAAGAAAGTAAGGCCAAGGTTATTCAAACCGACAATTGGTTTTGAAACGATATTTCCGAATCAAATTGAAGCTAAAGGAAAGTTCGCACCGACCGCGCGGCCCTATACGGTCCATCGAGTATTAAGTGGAGGGCCCTAATCTTGGCCGAGATGGATGGCGAGGTACGCCCAAGGCTATCAACGCAGATGCAGCGGAAGAGATATTACGCCTAGGAGTATTTGTCTTCCGTAATCCCCTTTATATCAGAAAAGCCGCATTCCCGCTGATACGACAGAGCCCATATAGGTCTCGCCACGCAAATCAAAAGCCCTTTACTTGTAATCAACTACGCCACGACCGATTCCTGGCGGATACGTAGGCGCCATATCGGCTTCGGTCCCACTTTTTAGAATTTTACCCAATTTCGCTTGTAATGAACTACGTCATGACCTGATTCTCTCATGGGGATGCGTAGGCGGCCTAAATCGGCTTCGGTCACACCGTTAGGAATCTCCCCATTTGTTTACAGGCAACAAAGGGGTTTGGGTTATTCCAAAGGCGATATGAGCAATTCATCACGAAGTTAAGTTCCGCCACGTGACACATAATCAGACACTTTGCACTGCAGTTAAGGCAAGAACAAGGATTCCAAAAGATGTTCGTTTGGTCGAAATACATGTCATATTCGGCAAATTAGACGAGGCTTTTACATTTTTTACGCATGTCATATAAATGTTTATTTCTAAAAATGTTTTGTGCATACTTCATGGAAACATTTCATTTTTGGAAAATGCTTTTGGGGCACTACTAAACATCTCAAAGAGGTCGACAGGTCAGAAACCCAAACAAAGCGTGCACGCGACATCAAGGGACAAGGCGGCAAAGTCAGATACGAATCGACCCCCCCCCAAAAACTCACAAATTTTCTTTGAGCGCAGTTTTTTTTCATGTTAATGTAAGGTAGTTTAATAGCCAAAGCGTAAAATACGGCAAAAAGTTTCTTCATATCGCTAAGCAAAAAGCAGCAGCAGAAGGGGGCAACAACAATCCACAATCCAAAGTTCGAAACGCACGACAAAGTCTAGCACACCGGCGTGGGCATAAAGTCAAGGCATCGCACCCAACGAAGGCATCAGGGCAATTCGTCAGCTGCGACATCTAGCATATCCGTGCCAGGACAATATCTCAGTATTCATCTGGAGTATCAGGGACGACATCTCTACCCATAAAAGTGCACCTATCCTATATGCTTATCATTTTGTTTAAACAGTACGCACTAACGCTTTCAAGCTCACCAGAGCATTTATTCTACGCGAGCAAAGAATACTTACGCCCGCATAACGACGTTATCGCGATTGTGTCCAGTGCAACGACACCATCAAGATTGCGCTTTACGCAACGACGCCAAAGAAGAACACGCCCAGTAACGACGCCATCAAGATTAAGGCCTACGCAACGACGCCCCAAAGAATACATCCAGTAACGACGATTCAAAGATCGTGGTCCAGTAACGACACCATCAAGATTGCCTACGCAACGACGCCAAAGAAGAACACGCCCAGTAACGACGCCATCAAGATTGGCGCTACGCAACGACGCCTCAAAGAACACGCCCAGTAACGACGCCATCGCGATTAAGGCCTACGCAACGACGCCTCAAAGAATACGCCCAGTAACGACGATTCAAAGATCGTGTCCAGTAACGACACCATCAAGATTGCGCTTACGCAACGACGCCAAAGAAGAACACGCCCAGTAACGACGCATCGCGATTAAGGCCTACGCAACGACGCCTCAAAGAATACGCCCAGTAACGACGTATTCAGCATCGTGTCCAGGCAACGACACCATCAGCATTGCGTCTACGCAACGACGCCAGCAGCAACACGTCCAGGCAACGACGCGACGCGATTGTGTCCAGTGCAACGACACCTCAAGATCGCGCTTCACGCAACGACGCCGGGCAACTTGTCCAGGCAACGACACCATCAGCGTTGCGTCTACGCAACGACGCCAAAGAATGACACGCCCAGTAACGACGCTATCAGCACAACGAGTCCGAAAACGGCGCTATCATCAGCATATCACATCTGCACAGGGACGATTTTCTCTTTTCTCAAAAATTGCATTTTTCTCATTCACGCTTTGTTATTCTGTCTTAGCAGTTATGCACTACCTCTTTCTTGAGCTTTAGTCTGCAGGGGCAGTTGCAGCAAGGACGACATATCCGCATTCACTATCGCAACACGCCTCAGGTGCGACGAAAGCCACAAAGATTTGCAGGATCGCATCAACACAAAAGGCATCTCATTTTGCATGATTACCTTTTCTAATAACAGTTGCATTACTTTTAAATTTCTACACCATCATTTTTTGCCTTAATGCATGCACTAACCGCTTGTTTAAGTCTTAGTACGCAGAGGAGCGAGCACAACGTGGATTTTCTCTTACAAATAACCGGCAACTGCCGGGCCAACCTTCCCAACGATCGCGTAGCCGCCTGCCGCGTGGCCCACTCGCCCACATCACCATGTAACCCAGACCACAAGCCATAGCAAGACACCCGTGTCTGCCGCTTATATTCTTTTACTTTTTAGCCCAAAGCCATCACCATAACTCGACATCGACAAATTTGAGTCCGCTTTAGCCCGCCTCGTGTTTTGACCATGGTAGCCCAAAGGTCGCCATAACTCGACACCGACGCTGAGTCCGTTAGCCCGCCTCGTGTTTTGACTACGGTAGCCCAAAGGTCGCCATAACTCGACACTCAGATGCTTTGATTTTCATACACCGTCTACCCGCCCAACATTTTTGCAAATCAAGATCGAGACAAAATTACATGAGTCAACGCCTTTGTCCAAGATTCTTCCATCATCTCCATACAAAGAGGACATCCGCTGACACCCAATTTTGACCCTCCCGTCTGTACCATTAACTATAAAATTACACTAATTTTGTAAAATAATTTTTATGATTTTTATAATAAAATGCAATAATAAAACATTAAATACAGCATAAATAATTAATTTAATAATGACATCGCGCCTTACGTAGAGTTTTAAGCACTTAGAGTCCCTCGCCCGCATTAATTAACTTTAAGCTTTGTCGTAATTCTTAAATAATTAATAAATGCATAAAATAAATAATTTAGCGATAACGTCGTGTCAGGTAGCATAGCCGCATTTATTAGTAATCATTGGTAACTTTAAAATCAATTTTAATCTAATACATGCATTTAATAGCGTCGCATTTATAAAAGCTTTAAACAATTCTTAAAAATCATATTTGCATTTAGCATTTAAATAATTCAATCTAAGCTCATTTTAATTTTAATTTAACTTCGCAATAATGCATAACAATAAGATTTTAAATAATAGCGTCGCATTCTAAAGTATTGAGCATTAATTAAATAGCACGCCCGCATTTATTTATTATAACAATTAGATTAATGAAGCACCTAATTAGTTTAATCACATGTGTTAATTTAGGTTATCACTAATTAATTAATACACTTGCCTAGAATTAATTAGCTAATTAATTAACTAGCCTAAAAACTAATTAAACTCTTAATACTAATACCCCTAATTGATTCTACCCATTACCCAGCCCTTTATACTAATACTACCCAGCCCACTTCGCGCAGCCCACCCGCAAGCCCAACTCCCTACCCTTTAATCGTCCAACAGCCCAGAACAAAACTTGTTCCCCTTCAGCCCTTATTTCATCCGCCCAAAGCCCCTTAACCTCCTCTCCCTCACAAAACCTAAAACGGGGTCGCCCCTTTCCCCTTAGAAAACCCTAGAAAACAGATGAACCCTAGCAGCCTCCTACGCCTCCACCCTCTGTTACGCGCGAATCTCGCACCCAAATCTTCCAATTTACCATAACTAGGGTATTCCCATACCACATTCACAAAAAAAATCACATCCAAATACATCAGCAAATCACCATATAAGTACCAAGTTAGTCGAAAAATCAGTAACAAAATCCTTACCATAATCTATTCAAATCACACCCAGAAATAACACGAATCACAGCACAAATCTCAGCCTTGATTACTTACCAACTTGGAACCCAAATTCCCAACTATAAATATAGAACCGATAGCATCGATTCAGGGAGAGCATCGACTAGGGGCTCACCGGGAATCGCTTTCTTGTGAGCACAGAGAGACTCAGAGTACAGAGGAGAGTCGGAAACCCTTAGCATCACAAGAATAGGAGGTTCAAATCCCCTTTTTAGTCCAAAGAAAGAAACCAACAACTAAATCTCGCCTTCAATCGCATCGCAATACCCGCCGAAGTGGCTCAGACGACTTGATACGCCGGTCGTCGTCCGAGAAGGTAAACACATTATCCTTTCGCTTTGTTATTATTGTGTGTTTGATATGGGTTCTATATTTGTATATCTGATTTGGCTAGTTAGTTGACATTGTTTCGCTTATTTTGTTTCGCCTATTAAATATATTATGGTAATCGTGATTAAGTTCTCTACGAGTTAGTTTAGTATGTCAAACCGTTATAAGTATTGTTTGGTCGATCGCTTAGTTAAGAGATGTTTTAAACTCATCATTTCGATAATAAAGTTCATAATCATTCAACCATATACGAATGATAGCTATTCGCTTTATACCAGTATGATCACTGGTTTGGCTACTGGTTTGAGTCAGATAGTGCTAGGATTTAGACTTAGATGTAATCACCAAGCAATGGTCTTTTGTGAGTATATTTTCTAGCAGCTTAGTTGGAAACCTATTGAGTTATGTCTCATTTAATTTCAAGTCTCGATATGTTGAGGAGTCCATTTAGGTTCGACTTTGTTTTACTTGGATCACGCCAAGAAATCTGCTCGCCACCGCTTGTTGCAGTTTTACGCATAGTTGATTAAATATTGTTTGCCTTGAATCACGTGGGATATCCATCCATCTTCCATTATATTAATTAATGTTTAACCCGCCAGGCCGGCTCGTTTTCCTGATTTACTAAACTTACAATGATGTTTCAAAGATACATAAAATGTAGGAGTTTAGATATATACAAGTGCATATCAAGGTTGTATATCTTTGCATACATCTAAGTATACCACATATACTTTAAATATTGTGTGTATGTCATCTCAGGATGTTTGTTTACTTACTTTCTGATCTGCATGTCTGTTAACATGACTGCATATTTAGCTCTACTTTGTTGAATCTTAAAATAGGTCCATGACAGCATAATGTCTCCTATTGTAATCGTTAAATCGGGTCTACATAATGCCCATGTTAGTGAAGCCTAAATTGATGTATTGGTGTTAATAAAACAGTTTAAACATGATCATATATGTCTAAATCGCATTCAAAGCTTTATAAATTGATCTATTTCCCAATTGATTGCTTCCCTGTGCCTGTGCCGATTAAACATTTCTTACAGTGGCCCTTCTCTGTTTTTTATGTAAGTTTGCATTGTCTAAGCATGTCTTCGTGTCCTTGTTTGTTCAGTCCATTGATTTCAAAGTGCGATCGCTTTCAGATTGTGCCAAGAAGCTATCAATTGCTCGACCTATAATTTAGGTTGTATGTTTTGGGCCCTTTTTCGCATTTCGCTTAATCGTCAGATTCAGTGGCCCAATGACCGGGCCGCCGCTTTCTTTTATTTTCGGGTCATTGTGACATATTTATATAGTGAACATATGTGCTCGCCCTAATTATTTGTATCAATTACAACTGGGTGTATACTAATCTTTTCTTCTCTCGCTTTACATGAAAACGCATCGAGCAATCTCATTACGAGACTCATCACAAGATGCAACAAACAAGGACCTACATCTACGCATCTTTACCTCCGCACCACCAACTCCAAAACCATAGGCGAGATGGCCTCGCCGCTTCCTCGAGTCACTTATTAATTCATATCCTCCCTATTATTTGTTGTAATTATTTGTCTAACATTACACTATTAGTAACACATTTAGAATAATTAAACTTTGGGCGACGTTAGAAATTCACTTTTTCTTAAATTAGTTATTCTTATGACTAGTTATACATCGCCTAAGCCATACTAAATGACATTAAGTATCCACGTAGTTAAAGTGTCACTCTATTAAATCCTTAGCATAATAAATGAATTTCTTCATAAACCCTTACTAACATTCATAATTAAAAATTATTTTGTTAGCCTTTGCATAATAGATATTTCACATCTTATTTTTATAAGTATACATTTTGTCATAATAAGATTTTGCATTATTACAACACATGTATCTTATCTGGCGCGTCATAAATGCATAAATCATCTTTACGCATAATAATATTTTAGCTAGAACTAGCTTTATATATTTTAAAACAAAATCTCACATTTTTATGCTAGCAAAAAATACTTCCCATATTTTTACTTAAATACTTTTCAAGACATGCATTACACTCTTAGCATAATAATTACCCTAGGTTTGGCAGGACAACCGCAAGTTAGCGGATCTTAGAGGGTGCCTAACCCCTTCCCTCTAGATTAATAAAGAACCCTTACCCAGAATCTCACTAAGTTTAGCAGACCATAAAATGGAGTTAATGTTTTACTTTAAAAACTAGTTAAACATTTAGGTGTCCTAATTCACCCAAACTAATTAGGTGGCGACTCCGCGAACCCTTAGCATTCTAGCAACCCTTTAACATTTTTTTTTTCTAGCACCCTTTTAAACTTTAGCCCTTTTTTGCACCTTTAGCACCTTTTAAGCTTTCAAACATCTTTTGCAATTTTAGCATTTTAGCCTCTTTTGCACTTTTAGCACCTTTTGCAATTTTAGCAATCTATTTTAGCAATTTTAGAACTTTTAAAACTCTTTTAAACCTTTTAGCATTTAGTTATTTTATTTTCTAACCTTTTAATTTGAGCAGGAGTTAGAAAATAAAAGCTGCGGCCGAAAAAGGGCGCGACAACTGTCATCTATCTGCTCTGTCGACTGAGGGATGGTCTCCTCCTGATGCCTCTCTTCAGCTACCAAAACTTCATGAGGTTGGTGATCTGCTCCACCAGGTGCAGGAATGTGTTGAAATATATCATTATCATCATCCAGTGCTCCTTGTTGTGTCTGTTCTGAATTCAAGTTAATATCATATTCAAAGGACTTCTTCTGCTGAAAAGGGGAGATGTCCTCATAGAATGTCACATCCCTTCTTACAAACAGAGCATTGTTAGATAAATTTAACAACTTGTAACCTTTCTGTCTAGAAGAGTATCCAAGCAGTACTGCTTTAATGACCCTTGTGTCAAACTTATCAAGCTTGACTAGATTAGTTGCATAGCAAAGATACCCAACAACTCTTAAGTGAGACAGAACTGGTGCCTTCCCATATAATTTTTCATAAGGAGAAATGTTGCCCACCACTATAGAATGTAATCTATTCATAATGTACACTGCAACTTCTACACAATCTCCCCAAAATCTGGATGGCAAACAGCCCTGGAACTTGATGGCTCTAGAAAGTTCTAATATATGTCTGTGTCTCCTTTCAACTATACCATTTTGCTGTAGGCTGTAAGGACAGGACGTCTGATGGACAATTCCTAATTGTGCAAATAAATTATTATTGATGAACTCTGAACCATTGTCAGGCCTGATGTATTTAACCTTGCCACCAAACTGTGTTTTAATCATCATGCATAACTCTTTAATCATAGTAGCAACATCTGATTTAATATGTAAAATAAATATCCATGTCCATCGAGTAAAGTCATCAACCACAGTGAGAAAAAATTTCATACCATTATATGTGGGAATCTTATATGGTCCCCAAACATCAAGATGTAGCAAATCAAATGGAGATATAGTCACACTCTGACTAGTAGGGAAAGGTAATCTAGTTTGTCTTTCCATAGGGCATATATCACAATGATGAATTGTAAAGTCAGAGCTATTCCTGAATGCATTTATTTTCCTAAGAGCACTCATTGGTGCATGTCCCAGCCTTTTATGCCATAGAGCAGCCTTCAACTCTCATGTGCTGAACTTTGACATGTGTGTTTGTGCTGCCATCCATATGTCCTGATTCCTTGTAGAATCCAGCACATATAGACCATCTACTTCCTTACCAATCTCATTCACCTTCCCAGTGAGGAGCTCCTGCAGCACAAAGAAGTCAGGAAAGAACCTTGCACTACAGTTCAGTTCCTTAGTCAATTTCGACACTGAAAGTAAGTTAAAATGAAAGCTAGGCACACACAACACATGTTTTATGAATTCACCTCCTGTCAATCTACATTCTCCAGTCTGTGTAATTGGAGCAACACCTCCATTAGGCAGCTGCACATGACCTAGATTTTCTGACCAATTAGGAGTCTCAATCATATTTTTATCTTTTACCATATGATTAGTGACTCCAGAATCAACTATCCATGGACTATTATTACCTTCATTATATGCACAGTTACCTGTCATACATACTTTAGCAGCAATGGTATGATCAATACCTTTTCCCTTATTCTGGTTCATGACAGACACCATCCTTTCCAATTTTTCTGGTGTGCAGGTTCTCATCATCTGTTGGAGTTGATCCTGCTGCTATGCAGAGAGCTGATGACTGCCTTCTCCACTTACATATCCACCATAATGTGCTCCATACTCTTGTATAGATTTTTGAGTTAAGCCATATCCTTCTGACTGAGGTCCCACAACTGCATTGGCCTTATTCTTTCCTTTGTAGTCCGAGGGATACCCTATTAGTTTGTAGCATTTTTCTTGCACATGTCCCTGCTTCTTGCATTAGTCGCAGTAATGCAACAGCTTATGACAACCTTCTCTATTGTGACCTTTCATGTGACAATAATCACAGAATGCAGATGTATTATACCTTCTATTTTTGTTGAATGCAACCCTGCTAGTTAGTGTCATATTATCCACAGAATTCCCCAGTGAAGAGATATGTTTTTGACTTTCATCTTGTGCTATCATAGCATAAGCTTGGTTTACACTAGGTGTGGGTGACATCAATAGAATATGACTCCTTGCTTGGTTATATCCATCGTTCAATCCCATAAAGAACTCTAATAGACTCTGATTCCCCAGATGTATTATATATTCCCTAGGATTCGAGCATTCACATGTGGGAGGTGGAATGATCGAATCTATCTCGTCCCACAAATCCTTCATTCTAGAATAATATTGAGAAACTGGTGAGGCTCCCTGGTTCAGCATTGTCAGCTCCTTCTTAAGTTGATACACTTTTGAGAGGTTGATTTTATCAAACATCTCCTTAAGATCCTTCCAAACAGCTGCTGCATTAGTTCTGTATAAAATTCCACTTAGCAAACTTTTGTCTACATTTTTCATTATCCACAACATCACTAGGGCATTACATCTGTCCCACTGCCTTGTGTGATTTGGTCCATATGTATCACGCCTTATAGATCCATCCACGAATCCAATTTTATTGTTTGTGAGCAATGTTAGCTGCATAGCCCTACTCCATAATGTGTAATTTTCCATTCCAGTCAATTGAATCTCAACCTGTATAGCACCTACTATATCAGATGCATTCAGGAATAGAGGATGGTTATGATCGATAACCTCTGAATCAGAGATCGAACTTTATTCCAACACAACAGAGGGAATTGTCGTGGCATTCTCCATGAGTTTTACTCAATTTTCACAGTTGTAGCTTCATACCAGCAGAAAATCCCAATCGAGACAAAGAAATACGCTTTAAATCACCACATCAATAGATTGAACAAAAATGAAATCACGACAACAACAATACCGATCAATCGAACCAAAAATTGGAATCGCGATAACAACAACACAAATCAAACCAATAGGTTGATTATGAGCCGCAAACTCAACTGAAAAGTAAGCTATAAATGCAGAAATATAAGAAACGATCTTAATCGACAAACAATCACTCGATCGTCAAACCCCGCAAGTCGAATCTCTCGCCGTTTAATTCAATGTAATCGCTTCTGGATTCTTCTTGCATGGCTCTGATACCATGTTAAGATCCTAATTATGTGACTAATTGTGATTGCATGTGAAGTTCTCCATGTAAGGAGATGGAATTATGAACAGGAACAGAAAAAAAGGGGAAGAAGAAGATCGGTTTTTTGTGGAAGCTTTTCAATACCTTTTCTTATGTAGCCAACTAGTATTTATAGTACAAACTTTGCACTATAAACCTTATTACAAACATAGACAACTAGTAACTATTAACCAACAAAGTGACAGAAATGTAAACATTACAATGCAGCAACACAAGCCCAAGATAACTAACATAAGCCCAAGATAACTAAGTGTACAACTAATGTATATCTAGTGTATATCTAGTGTATTTGTATCCTCAACAATTTGGAGTACTACTATTCTGGTAAGATAATCGTTCTATGCTGGGAGACGATATTCCATTAACCTCGAGTACTGTGAGGGGAATAATTTTCTTAAGGACACACTTTGAACTAAGTGGGCTCGATTATATTCTGGAATTATTTTTTCTTATTCAAAACATATTCCGTTTATTGTACTGATTTCAATTAAGTATTTTTTATACTGTGAAATCTGTTTTTTACTAAGTATTTAAACAGATTGTGTTGAAGCATTATTTTGGTCATATACAGATTATTATACCAACAACGTTTACGTTAGAACAATTAATCTCACGTCATGCTATACTAATATATATATATATATAGAGAGAGAGATCTTATAACTGGGGGTGGGGTTCAAATTCAATTGGAACGTGGTCCAAATAACTACACCCTTCTAAAGAACTATTCTTAAAAACCTAACGTAATCTCTGACTGGTCAATAGTCAATGTCAAACAAAGCTAGAGGCCATTCTTCTTGACTCAATATGTTTAAAAATAAATCACTTTCAAAACTCCAGTAGTACCTTCTAGTTGGTCTCATTTTTTTTAATGTCTTTGTTGCTTAGAAAATACCAAACTTATGGTCCAAGGATCAACATTCGTGCCGCAATATTGAGAGTTTAATTAATCGATTAAAGGATATTCGTAGCTGACTTTTATACAAGTTAATTAATCAATATATATAGTGTGTTTGAGTGAGTCGTGCATTTCAAGTATAATAAGAACTTGAAGTAACAAGTTTCTTGATGGAAGGATCTATTTGACTAAATTGGAAATAAAAGAAGGGTCATTAGTGCAAAATCTTTTTTATACTATTAGTGTAGTTTAAATGACCATAGTTGTTATTTGATTTATCTTTCAAGTTAAAAGAATTGGTATAAGCAGATACTTGCTATGTAAAATAAACTTAGAAAGTATAAAAATAAAAATAATATGTTAGCGATGTGGATTAATTGGTCTTTTGATGCGATTTTGCGCAATCTTCACCTCTTGATATGGTTATAGGGTTGAGTTAGGTCGAATATCCATTTTTTTATCATGTTATCAGAATTAGACTTAACTCAATTTATTGTTTAACTGCTAATGTTGGACCCCGTCTTAATTAAATTGTCCACACTCGACAAGATGTTCAATTCTAGGCGGGAGGAAGAGGGGGTTTGGGGTCTTGATCATTGCCACATTGATGGGTATGAGTTAATTGGTCTCTTTATATGATCGTGGACAATTTTCTATCTCTTGAGTTAACTTTTAAAGTTGAGTTAGGTGTAAGGTCCATTTCTATTTATCAATTAGTGTAATTAGCTAAGAGGATAGAAAATCGGAGAACTGGTAGAATAGAATAGGTAAAAGGAAGTGATTTGTATCGCATTTTACCACTTAAAAAGTAGGTTAACATGTTTATTCCATCCGGCCTCCCTTTTTCTTATCCTTGTTTCCTTTTTGGGTTTTCTAATTAGTATATATCAATTATCACCTGGTAAACTATTTCATTCTATGAAAAGACCAAACACAAGAAAAGGACTTTGGAGAACAAAACGTTAGTATGTGCTTGAGGAGATGACGCATGAAATGTTTTGATTTTTCTCTTAGTAAGATAGACACAACAGTGAAAACGAAATACTTCCTCCATTATTTTTCCAAAAGGTGGAATCTCCCACCCAAGAGCCCCACACTCCGACTCGACAGAGTTGGTAGAAGAGTTAAATCATGGTGACTTAGTTGACCCGTGCCACACCGCGCAATGGAGCCCCCTCATTGTTTTTGAGGGGTGACTCTCACACTACTGCTTGCGGAACTCGATCCTTAGTCACTTGTTTCAAACTTCACCCTTGGAATCAACTAAACTGTCCATGCGGCTACTTCCTTCATTATTTTTAGACTTTATAATTTGACTTGTTATTCTTCTAGCTATAATGAAAGAAATATTAGACTTTTGGTTGAGAAGCTAGCTGATAGAAATAAAAAGGACTACATCAAAATTTAAATTTGAAATTTAAAATTACGAAAGTATTTTAGAGGAGAGGTACAAAAAAAACTTAACACGTGTTTTTGTTGGCAATCGGTTGCAATTGACAATTAATGACTTTTGAGTTCGCCTTTTAATTCAATCAAATGTGTGTCAAGAAAAACACATTGTCATATGAGTGCTTATTGTCCATATATTGTTAAGAATTAAATTGTTCAATCTTTGTTTTATAAATTTGGAAACTAATGTGCCACAAGAACAAGAATGGAAAGTTGGCATTGAACAACAATAACTTTGTTAACTTGTAAAAACTGGTCATATGTTCAGTGACGGACGCAAAAATATTTTCAATTGGGTGACCACATTTAATAAATAAGAGATAGGTGAGTCACCATACATTATGTATACATAGATTTAAAATTTTAACCTTGCTAAACCGTGTAATTTTCTGACGAAAGTGGGTGCACTTGCACCCATAATGGAGGCTATGCGTCCGCCCATGTGTACTACTCCCTCCATTCCAAACTAATTGTCCAACTTATCAAAACTATTTGTCTCAAAATACTTAAAGAAGTTCTTCTCAACCTAATTGTTGACCTACTTCAACAACAGTAGCCTGATCCAAATCCCCCGCTCCAGCATGATGTAGTATCGTTTTTTATTTAACTACGATAAAATTAAGTAGTTTTTTTTCTGTGTTACCCTTGTATAAATTAGCAACATTAAAAAGGTTCTTATCATTGATAGAAGTAAATATTTATTGAGGAGAAATAACATGATGAAATATGATAAAGATAAAATAGAGTTTTTTAATCAATATCCCCTATTCTGCATCTGGTCTTTCTGTAAGTCTGCCCATCGAGTTGAGGAGAAAGGAAAGAAGAGCTGGCTTTGTTGTTCCTTCCCGTGGTTCGGATGCTCACTGGGTGGTTGACCACCCCTATTCCAGTAGTTGGATTATGCAAAAATGATATCACTTTGGTAGTAATTGTGCGTACCTGTAAAGAACTCAAACGTGACAACGGGACGATAATACGATATGATGACAGCCCCCTTCCACTCGGCCTTTCTTCGCTGTATGAATAAGGTCTTAGTCTAGCTATGAGGGATTCCTCATCTCATAGATCAGGGTCGAAACGAAAGAAGACATGATATACTTTGATACCTCAACTTGATTTGCAAGTGAATGTGGTCGGTGCGTGGCGAACGGTTCATCAAGTCATTTTTCGCCTCAACGCGATTAAGTTGTTTCGCTCCTTTCTTTTCGTTTTCACTTAGACCGCATAATCGTAACGTAAGACAGAGTCCTCTCAGGCGCCGATGAGCACATTGAATTTTCTTAATTAGCGTATAAATAAAAAATGTGAGAAATATTTTAAGACTGAGATCTTGAGTAACAACCTTTATTAGGACTTCTCCAATATTTCCGATGGAATTAATTGGTAAAACAAACCTATTAGAGAAAACATCTTTTAATAAAGTCGATACTGAACAACAATAACTAGAAAATCGCTAGAAGTTAAAGCTATGTTACTCCCCCAGTTCAAAATAAATATTTGCTTAGTTTTTTCACACCCTTTAAAAATTACATTAACTCTTACAAAAATTCTTCAAAAATTGATATTGTGACTCAACTACCATTACGTAATAAGACTCATGCTTGCCGATCTAGAATAATGAAGTTAATTCCTTCTTGATTTTGTACGTAGACACATATTGAATCAAAATAAAAAGGTTAAATGAACATTTATTTTGAACAGAAGGGAGTATTAATTTGAATCCATACATTTTAATCGTTGAATTATCCTGAATAGGGATGGCAATAGGGCAGGGCAAAAACAGGGCGGGGCAGGTTAGGGGCTAACGAGACAGGGCGAGGTGTACTTAAACGGAGCGGGGTAGAACATGCCGGGTCAAAACATATTTTCAAAAATTCTAATAGGGCAGGACATGTAATAGGGCAAAACAAATTAGATTTTTTTTGTATAATGGGAAAATTAGATTTTTTACTCTTAGAATCTCAAATTATGTACATGCATTTTGAAATTTTGATTAGATAAAAATTGATTTATTGTGAGTTTTTTCTGGATATGTTTTCCGAGATAATTATGAATTGGATACAATACACTAACAGTCAAAATCAAAATGCAGTTGAAAGTTTGCAAAGTTATATGACTGGAGCATCAACCACTTCCTAAAAGTGTATAAACTTACCTACATAGAATTTAATTTCTTTTGGATACCCTAGCATAGAATATAATCAATTTATTGTATTTGTCAAATTAACTTTTCTGATTGTACAATTATCCAAAAAGCATCCTCAATTCTAATTGTAGTGGTCTCAAACATATACCAATAACTCATTAAAATAATTTTATGACGAAGCAACCATTGACAAAATATTACTAAATGGTGGAATCATGTTTAGAAATAAAAAGAAAAAAAATTAATATGTAAAATAGGTCATTTATAACTCTACATGTAATGCAAAGATTTTAATGCATAACTCTACATGTATGGCATGTTTTTTTGAGAAAATTATAGTAAATATCATGTTGAAAAGTGAAAATAAAGAAAAAAATAAAAATTAACATAAATGGACAGGACAGGGCAGGGCATGACTTTGGAGAACAAAACTAAATAGGTTAGGGCGGGTCAAAATCTTAATAGGTAAAAGTTTATCTAGTCTTGACCCGCTTATTGCAATCCCTAATCGTGAAACATTGCCTACGGCCTACCTAATCACCCAATTAGCACGAGTGAAGAATATCTACAGAAATGTATAGCAAACACGTGTAAAATGTAGGAGTCAAACACTAACAAAAAGGTCAAAGGCCGAAAATTAACGCGCTAACATTATTTCCTCTCACTTTCCCTTAGATTTTTGTAATCACTAGTCAAAGAATTATTTTCCCAACTACCTTAATATATATTACCCCTCATTTAATTCAAATCCAATTCCACTACACATTCTGCTCCTATGGAAAATCAAAGTGAAATTGAGTTTTGGCCATTTAGGTCTTCCGAGAAAATGTCACATTCCCTAGTTGAAGAGCTTGACACCAAGCTGAAAGTTGAATATGACTCAAAAATTGATGATCATGAAAAAAATGAAGAAGACGGCGAAGAAGATGAAGAGGTTGAACTAGTTGATGCTACTGATGAAGAATTTTCTTTTGTATGTGGAGTACTTACATCACCAATAGCAGCAGAAGAAGCATTTGATAATGGTCACATCCGACCATTCTTTCCGTTGTTCAATAAAGATCTCCTCCTGTCTGATATTGATTTCGAGCACTTGAAAAATCGCTCATCTGTCCACAAAGTTTTCATAGAAACAGAAGATAATACTAATCATCCTCCAACAACTTCGACTACTGAAGAAATCTCCGGACCATATTGTGAATGGTCAAAAAAGGCAACAAATCATACAGAAAAGAGTAATTCAACTGGTTTTTCAAAGCTTTGGAGATTCCGAGATTTCATTAATCGGAGTAATAGTGATGGAAGAGATGCATTTGTGTTCTTTAACAACCCTACAACGTCGTCAAACGTTGTCAAGAAAGAAGAAAATAAGGTTTTGGAGAAGAAAGAAAAGATTAGTAGTGGAGATGAAGTTCAAGTTAAGAAAGTAATTACGCATAATAAGAAGAATATTATTAAGAAGAGTGAAGCTGTGTTAGCACATGAAGCTTATCTGAAGAGTAGAGCTAAAGCTATGGAACGCCGACGATCTTACCGACCCGACCCTTTCGGTTTTTTCACTAATGTGAATGGTGGATTAACAAGGAATGTACACCCATTCTAACCAATTCAATATTAGTTTTTTTTTTACCATTGATGGAAATATTATTTTTTATAATAATGTTGTAAGTTTGAGTTGATTAGATCATGGCGCAGAGCCTGCAGCTTATTGCCTACGAGTTGAAGTTGTTTTCTTGTAAATACTCATTCACATTATATGTAAACTACGGAACCTCGTATAGCGGAAGCTTAGTGAATCGAACTGTCCTTTTTATTATAGTTTTAATTTTATGATCATCAGCGATATGTACAGAGGTTAGATTGGTTCAGATTTTTAATTTATCAAATCAAATTCAATTGTGTTGTTTTTTATATTTATAAATCAAATCAAATCAAATCAATGAAGTCAGATTTTTAATACTTAGTTATTTTTTGGTTTTCTAGATTTTTCTAGATTCTTTTATATATATATAATATATAGCTATTGCATACTCAATTTACCGATTCGGTAAGGTTTGTTAATTTTGTTTGTACTCCTCTACGATTGAGTTGTTAGTTTTTGGCGTATTTTTTTCTCAGAAGATTACAAATGGATTTCTGACTAGTACCAAAATGACTTGGTTGATCATGGTGCATTGGACTAATCAAATTTGGGTAACGAGACGATTATTCCCATACATGTCGTCAAACAAATGAGCATTCGCTGAAGTATCCTCCAGATTTTAATCAGAACATGTCGAAGCACATGGGCTGCACTTTCTTCAAATTATATACTTCATGTCTTAGCATAAGAAAACAAGGAAATATACCAAGAATTAAAAACAAAAAAATGAAAGATCGTCCTTGGAATCTAAAGTGGTTGTTGCACTGATTGGACAATACATTTAATGAACAAAGGCGTGGTGTATGGATATTTTAATTGGGCAAGCATGCTTAAGTAGACCAGAGCCAGAAAGTGGACCATCGTGTGAAAGCACACAGAAAAATGATACTACAATACAACTAACACACCTTAAGTATTTTTTTTTGAGTTTTTTATCTAAATGATCAGGAATGAGAGTTTCATACGCAAACTATCATCAATTAGTTTGCAAATCACCATCAACTATCAATTGTTCGTTTTTTCTACTTTAATTATCACCAACTAATTTGAAAAACACACTTCAACTGTAGTTGTTCACTTTTAATGAGGTGTGTTTTGCAAACTAGTTGTGATAGTTAAGGTAGAAAAACGAACAATTGATAGTTGATGTATGATTTGCAAACTAATTATTGATAATTTAAATATGAAACTCTTACCCTGATGGGTCCTTAATCCTATTTTAAATAGAAAAGAGTCAAAACCTATGTTAGAAACTTGGAACAATCTTTACCCTCTGTTAAAAGTTGGTCTTAAATCTACCCCGTCATGACCAAAGTCTCAAAATTGCCCCCATGGACTAACGGGTCCTATTTTCATTTGTTTTAATTAACATTTTTATTCGAAATGATCTACCACCCTGTTCTAATTAAATTAAAATGGACAAGATATACCCATTCATTATACCCATGATTCAATTTTGCCTCCACCAGAACTACCACTAGTCTTTTTTTCTTAACCAGTACAGCATTACTAGTTCTTTATCACTATGGTTTTGTCAGTGTGCTTGTATTCTAAACCAGAAAAATCTTATTTTATTAACAATTTCATAAGTCTGGCACACAAAAATACAAGGTAAGACTGCGTACAACATATTCTTGTGGTCCGACCCTTTCCCGGACCGCATAGCATGAACTTAGTGCACCGGACTGCCCTTTTTTACGATGGTTTAGCTAAATGCATGTTACTGGTACATCATTGTAAATCAAATATCTCTAGTCTAAGACATGCATTAATATAGACATTGGAGCAATCCCCGTAGAGGGGACTCCCATCAACTGCTTCTTTATGAAGATGAAGTCCTTTCTCTGGGCAGTCCTTGAGGATTTTCTTTCCACCATCAGATAACCGGAATATTCCGTATGACCTAACACATTCCAATTAAAGATAAGCAGATAAGTGGCTTGTTTTCTGTGTTTCGAACTACTTTTACTTGTTTTCTAATACCTTTCACAAGGACTATGACATTTCAACTCACTAGAAAAAAAAAAGTGGCTTAATGCCTGCAAACTGTCAAACCATGAAGCAAATATCCCTTTCTTTCTTTTCCTTGGAGTAATGAATTTTCATAAGTTCCTATTTACTCCCTCCGGTGCAATTTATGTGAAGGTGTTTGACTGAACACGAAGTTTAAGAGAAAAATAGAAATTTTGTTGAACTTGTGGTCGAAAATAAGCCATAGAAACTTTTGTTTCCCAAAGAAACCTTTTGGTGGCCGCTATCTTCCTTATGATTCTATGTAGTCTTTAGCTCTTGACTGCCACGCAGGCTACAAATCATTTCATTAAGGATAAAATGAAAAGAAATTGTTACAAAATATGGAAAGATGTAATTCTTTTTAGGACCGACTAAAAAAAAAGAGTCACATAAATTGGTACCGAGGAAGTAGAAGTTATTGCTGAAGTATTATTATTTTTTTTGAGAAAAATTGTTTTTTTTTGTTTTTTTGCAATTAATAGATGGTTCAATAGGAAATAAGGTTAATCCATTAGGCAGTAGTCATAGATGTGCTTTCTATACACCCTTATGAGATGTGATAAGAGTGATTCATATAACAAAACTGACAGCGGAATCCTCGTGAATAAATTGGTTTTCTACAGGTATGGATTTAATTTAAAGCATTTTTACCAGCTATGTACCAGAATTTTGAGGGCAAAGAAGCATCTCAAAGTTGACAAGTACTCTTAGACTAAACATGCAAATATAACTGAGCAAAGAACAACGAAAATACCTTGATGTATCGGTAGGAGCCATGACAATTCCAATAGCCTCTGGTACCATTACCTAAAAAAAATCAGAAGTGAAAAAATAAGCAAAAAGCACTGAGGTAAATAATCACAAGGGCAAGGTGTATTGCAACACAATAACTTCATATAAGTTTAGTGGAAAATCTTGGGAAGTAATGCTGAAACAAAGCACATAGGTGATATATGTTAAATGTGGAATTCTAAGAATACTGCTTTAGTTGATATCATTTATGTGACTTCATTTCGACACTATAACACACGAAATGGTTTGATGAGTTCAATTCCAAACGGACATAGGTGTCAATTTGAAGTTGAGATACTGTTCCTATAAATAGAAGTTGTTAAAGTGAACTATTAAGTTGACAGATGGACGCTAAAATGGAAAAAGAAATGAAGGATTAGAACTGCTAATATCATTTAAATTTTCTATTCTAAATTTATAGCACATAAAAGGGAGTAATGACACCCTATTAACAATTAATCAAGGTTAGCGTTTCAAAAAGTAACTAAGTGCACGACCAAAAGTTCATTTGGTAGGGGGGAGTTTCTTGATCTCTCAGTTTAAACTTTAAAAGTGCAGCATTAACATGTGCACTCCAAATATTTTAGATTAAATTTCTATGGTCCTGCACGTCTGTAACAATCCAAAGGCCAAGGTTACTATTCCTCCTAAATCATGTATTGCACTATAGTTTTAATTATTGTTAGAATAATATTATTAATGACTATTAATAATATTATTAATGTAAAGATCATATTATATATGGTATGTTGTAAAATAATTAAGTAGGGATATTATAAGAATTAAATAGGAAGATATTAAGGGATATAATAGGAGGATATCACTCTTCTTATTAATTGTATTACATGTATATATTCTTACCATACTAGATGAATAAGATTGAGGAAAATCTTCTATCATTGTATCAAGAGCATAAGGAAAAATCCAATTTTTCTTACCAAGTTTTTTCAAATTTTCGCCCCCCCCCTCGCTCCTCCACTTACCCTAGCCGAAATTTTATTTTATTTTCTTTCACCATCTTCATCAAAATTCTTCCATTTCCAAATTTTGATTGTTTGTTTTTATTGTTTCTCCATTGCTCGATTATCCAACTACTATCAATATGTCTGAATCCAAATCATTTTATCATCCCGCTCTCACAGTATCTAATATCAAAACTCATGTTCCCATAACATTACAAATGAAGAATGTGCATTATGCTTCTTGGGCGGAACTTTTCAAGATATGTTGTTGTTCTCACCGAGTTCTTAACCACATCATTCGCCCGGAAAAAGGCAAAGAAAAAGTTATGACAACGGATGAAGACAAAGAATTGTGGGATACCCTCGACGCCACTGTTCTTGGTGGGATATATGCAACAATTTTAACCGATTTGTTGCACACGATCATGGAACCGGATTCTAAAGCAATTGATGCTTGGAATCGATTACGGGGCGTTTTTTATGATAATCAAAACTCCCGTGCGGTTGCTTTAGAACAAGAATTCTCCAGTGTTGACATGAAGGATTTTCCAAATGCATCCGCGTATTGTCAACGCCTCAAAATGTTGGCTGATCAATTGAAAAATGTTGGTTCCCCCGTCACCACCAACCGTTTGTTTCTACAACTTGTTGTCGTATTGATAAAAGCATATAGCGGAGTTGCAATCGTTATCCGTCAAAGTAACCCGCTTCCCTTATTCTACCAAGCAAGGTCCATGTTGATCCTTGAAGAACAAGGCTTCTCTAAAAGGTGGCTAACACAAATGACTCTGCGTTCATGGCCACCAATGATGGTAATAACTTTGCATCATCGCAAAATAACTGTGGACAAAAAGGACGAAACGGAAATAAAAAAATGGAAATCGCAACAAAAATGGTGGCCACCGACTCAAGCGAGGCGAGGCGCGAGGCAAGAGCGCATACGGCGGCGGCAAAGAGCGGCGGACATCACATACGCAAAGAATGCCAGAACGCAGTGGCTCTGGCCACAGTGGAATTGGGCTGGACCTCCATGTCCATACCCTACTACCAACTGGGCCAGGCCCAACTCTCATTTTAATGCCCCAGCAAATTATCAGCCCGTAACACCTATTCAGTCTAATGGTTTTGCAGGCTATGCCCAACCCACTACTGGGCCGAATTTCAACAAGCCCAACAGTGAAGCTGGGTATTCATTTCTAGGCAACAACAGCGATTTGGGCCTCGGCATTTCGAGCAATCGATAGTTGGGCCTCAACAGGTGTGGCAGGAGGCCCACTCGACAGTGGGCCAACCCACGGACATTGAAAATGTCATGCACACACTCGGGCTTAATTCACCGGACACGAATTGGTATATGGACTCAGCTGCAACGTCACATATGACGTCCTCCCAAGGTAATCTTATGTCCTATTTTAATGTGAGCAAATCAAATGGTATAACTGTCGGAAATGGCCATTCCATTCCAATTAAAGGTTATGATTCTACTAAATTGTCCAAACCAAATCCACCATTAGCCTTGAAAAATGTTATTCATGCTCCACAATTAATCAAAAACCTAATCTCCGTTCGAAAGTTTACATCAGATAACTGGGTTACTGTAGCTTTTGATCTTTTTGGTTTTTCCGTGTATTATTTTCAGACAGGGGCGCGGCTATTGAGATGTGATAGCCAGGGAGAACTTTATCCAGTTACATCACTACTACACTCGGACAAACAACATTTTAATTTTGTTGTTTTAAATTCCAGTTTGTGGCATGAACGTTTGGGACATCCGGGAGAGTTTGTTTTAAACTCTCTCAAACGCAGTAATTCTATTTCATGTACACGAACATTTAATAAGTGTCAATCTTGTCCTTTGAGTAAGCATATTCAATTATCATTTGAGTCATCCTATAACTGCACATTTATGCCATTGACAATATACATTGTGATATTTGGACATCCCCTGTTTTGAGCTCCTCAGGGCATAGATATTACTTGTTTGTTTTAGATGACAACTCTAAATATTTGTGGACATTTCCCCTATCGAAAAAATCTCAAGTGTTTTCCACATTCCTTACTTTTAGAGCATTCATCCAAAAACAGTTTGAAAGGGATATCAAAAAAATCCAATGTGATAACGGACGGGAGTTTGATAATAGACAATTTTGGGATTTTTGCAAAACAAATGGTTTGAATTTTCGTTTCTCATGCCCTCACACCTCTTCCCAAAATGGACAGGCGGAACGAAAAATACGAACCAAAAATAATATTGTCAGGACATCTCTTGCTCATGCTTCTCTTCCTCCTAACTTTTGGCATCATGCACTTCAGATGACTACTTATTTGTTGAATATACTACCAAACAAAAATACACCAAACCAAACACCCCTTAAATTACTTTACCTTCGAGAACCGACATATTCTCATCTCCGGGTTTTTGGTTGTTTGTGTTATCCATTATTCCCATCCACCACCATCCATAAATTACAACCGAGATCTACTCCATGTGTTTTTTTGGGTATACCCATCCCATCATCGGGGATACAAATGCTATGATATATCCTGCAATAAGATGTTTATTAGTCACAATCTCCCACATATGAGTTTCTGGATACCGGGATACACCCATTGTTTACCCCAGCATTGTCCCATAATTTGGTCACGGGCACAACTAAAAACGGGACATCCACACTCCCTAATGGACCAAATTCTTCAGGTCCATTACCCGTGTTGTCCACATGTGTCGACCAGCCCAACGTTTCTACAGGCCCAACAACATCTTCAGCCAATCCTGGTCCAGCTACTCACGGGATCTCCTCATTACCGAGTGGACCACTATCTTCAAGCCCATTAGCCTTGTCACCAATCAGTGGCGACCAACCCACTGGTTTGGCCCAAACTATTGCTGCAGGCCAGTTTCAACAATGTCATCTTTGGCCAGTGGCGTCCAGTCCACTGGCCCTATAACACGGCCGGTCACCCGTAGTCAACATGGTATTATCAAACCCAATACCAAATACAGCCTTCACACCCAAGTCTCCAAATAACCTTTACCACGTAACCCAGTATATGCTCTAAAAGACCCAAATTGGAAAATGGCTATGGATGATGAATATCATGCTCTTATTAAAAATAGGACATGGGATTTAGTACCTCGTCCATCTAATGCTAATATAATTCGGTCTATGTGGATTTTTAGCCATAAAGAAAAATATGATGGTTCTTTTGAGCGGCATTAGGCCCGTCTTGTAGGTGATGGAAAGACACAACATGTTGGAATCGATTGTGGGGAGACGTTCAGTCCAGTGGTCAAACCAGCTACTATCAGAACAGTTCTCAGCCTGTCTCTTTCCAGAGATGGTCACTTCATCAGTTGGATGTCAAAAATGTCTTTCTTCATGGTCACCTTAATGAGACTGTTTACATGCACCAATCATTGAGATACAGAGATCCAAAATATCCCAATCATATATGTCTGCTAAATAAATCTTTGTATGGCCTCAAACAGGCACCCAGGGCTTGGTATCAACGGTTTGCGAATTTTCTGTCACAAATGGAGTTCTCTCACAGTCGTTCCGATAATTCACAGTTTATTTATCGTCAGGGTAATCATACTGCTTATCTTATGTTGTATGTGGATGATATTATTCTGACAGCTTCTTCAGACTCTCTTCGCAAAAGTATCATGTCTCAGCTTGGTTCAGAATTTGCTATGAAAGATCTTGGGCCTCTACACTACTTTCTAGGAATTGATGTGACACGACATGCAGGTGGGTTGTTTCTTTTCCAGAAGAAGTATGCATATGAGATTGTGGAACGGGCTGGAATGTCTTCTTGCAAACCTTCAGCGACACCGGTGGACACGAAGTCCAAATTAAGTGCCATCTCTAGCAAACCTTTTGCTGATCCAACATTGTACCGCAGCCTAGCAGGCGCTTTGCAGTATCTCACATTCACCAGGCCGGACATAACATATGCGGTACAACAAGTGTGCCTATTCATGCATAATCCGATGGAAGAATATATGAATGCACTCAAACGCACTCTGCGCTACATTCAGGGCACTCAGGAATATGGATTACATCTATACTCGTCTTCCATCTCCAAACTTGTTACGATACGCATACGTATCGGGCAGTCGTCCGACACCGCACGCCCACCTCCGTTATCGGCCTTCCGGTGACAACTTAATTTCATGGTCTTCCAAAAGGCAAGCAACGATCGCGCTCAAAGGCCGTTGAATACCGCTATTTGCCAATGTCAGGTCCGACTACGCTGGATTCGGAATCTTTTACTAGAGCTTCATTGTCCAATTCCGACAGCTACTATGGTTTACTGTGATAACATTAGTGCGATCTATCTCTCAGGAAATCCGATACATCATCAACGCACTAAACATATTGAGTTAGATATCCATTTTGTCTGTGAAAAAGTGGCTCGTGGACAAGTGCGAGTGTTACATGTTCCGACGCGACATCAAATCGCAGATATCTTCACGAAAGGTCTTCCGCTGAAGTTTTTCGGGACAGTCTCAGCATTCGGCGCCCTCCAGCTTCAACTGCGGGGGAGTGTTAGAATAATATTATTAATGTAAAGATCATATTATATATGGTATGTTGTAAAATAATTAAATAGGGATATTATTAGAATTAAATAGGAAGATATTAAGGGATAGAATAGGAGGATATCACTCTTCTTATTAATTGTATTACATGTTCTTACCATACTAGATGAATAAGATTGAGGAAAATCTTATATCAATTATCTCCAATAATGAAAAGCACAAAGGTATAAATCCATCGGGAGTAAACGTACCTGATACGAATATTGAGTGTGCAAATCAATCGATGACATGAAACAACTCTGAGATGGATGCGTCTGAAGAAAAAATAGAAGGGTCACACATTAAATTATGCCGAGCTATATGCCCTTTGCTATGTGCTTGCTGAAACATGTGAACATATTTTAAGCTACTACCTTAAGGATAATGGAAATAAGAGTATTAAACTTGACAATCAATTCGATCTAGCCAGTTCACATTTAAGGTGTCCCTGTAGACTATTAAAGATGAAGCTGATAACAGAGAAGAATCTTCCCTGTCGAAAATAAAAAACATAAAACGGTGGACACATCTTAATTACTGGTGCAGAATTAAAGGGAACTATAGCTCTAACACATGCTCTGAAGATTCTATAATATCGGAGTTCAGGATTTTCTTACATATTTAATTATCTAGATGTTATTCAAGTCGAAATAAAGTCCCATATGAACAGATAAGTGGTTCTTTAAACTCTTGTATGTCATTTTATGGAATATAAAGAAACTCAAACCAGAGCTTGCAGCATATTCTCCATCAACAAGTCATATACAGGTCTGACGCCAAATGCTTTAAGTCGCTTCAAATTCAGATGTCTTTCAATTATTTATCGCCTTAATTTCAGAATAATGAGCATCAGAATAGGACTCTTCTATAGAGAAATCCCATCCAAATATATACGAAGCACATTAAAAGGAAATTGAGAAAGAGAAGTGAACTTACATGAATCCATCCAATTGGAAAGAGGGAGTGTTCATGTAGTATGGCAAACATCTCCTCTTCTTTTAGGGCTTGACACTAGCAGTAAGTACAAATGAGTTAGAATCTTGTTCTGCTTACCATTTTGGCCATGAATAAAGTAACTATTTTCAAATGTTGAATTACTTACAGAATTGGAGGTTGCTTCTTGTTTTGGTATTATTAGAGAGGTAATATAAAAGGTGTCATCTTTCTGCATGAATTATGGAGGAAAATTGCCAAAAGTCAGTGCATGAACAATTCAGTTTCAATCTACGCTAACATTCTCAATGACAAAAGGGGAAGAAAATCCTGCGGGAAGGTGCCAGTAAAAAGGCAAATAGTTTACCCATCAAAAAGAAAAACAAAAGGAAGAAAAGCTTGCAGGAAGGTGTCATTGAACAGGTACATAATTGATGCCCCAAAATAAACAAAATTACAGCCAATGAACATGGTCCTACAAAGCATCTCCTAAAGATTCTAATAGAAAATTAGGACTAAAGTTACATAATCTTCTAGGCTCCGTTCAACTGTACCAGCTGCAATATTCAAATGGCTTGCATCCAAAAGGTGAAATTGCTGTCATTGTATAAGACAAGCTTTAGATGTATTATTCTGATATTTCACAAATAAATTGTTTTCCCATTACAGTGAAGCAATTCACATGCTTTAGGAACTTTCGCCGAAGTCTACGAGAACTTCCTTTCCTCTGTTGAGTTATATGATGACTACTCAGAAAATTTTCTTTGAGGTGCTTTATCTTCACTACCTAATATTTACTGTCACTCCCTTTAACTTGTAGGACTAGTATTAGTAATTAGAACTAGACACTCAACAATCCAACATCATCGGTACTTGAGTACTTTGCAAAAGCAGAAGATTTGGAGAAAGTGCAGCCCTGATCTGAATATCATGTAGGACTTGATCACATAATACAAGTACTGTTGAAGACTTTTCTTCAAAGTTTGAATATCAGTAGAGGAATAAAAGAAGATAAAAGCATTGCTTATACTGGAAAAAAAATTGGTGTATTTAAATATGTTAAGACTTAGAAACCAGTTTCTTGCTATAAAGTTAGTTATTCAATATATGTACTTTTAATTTCAAAAGAACAGATAGAAGATGTGTCGTACCTATAATTTAATAGTATGAGAACAGAACACAGTTTTCATTCAGCACTAGAATGAGCTCATCTGGCTTGGATTCGTAATGAAAGGATAAGATAATCAAGCAGAGATCGAGAACTCTAGTAGTCTTCAGCTCAAGCACCAATAATACTTCAAATGGAACAAATTTACAGATATACCTTGAGTCATATCGTTTTCCATGGCAAATAATGAAAAGGTTTGACGCCAAATGCTCCAGAACATGTTGATTAAAATTTACAGGTTTGACATTCTACAATGCATCGCTTAAAATTTCCATAACCAGTCGTAGAGAATGCAAAATCTAGAGCACTATAAATTTAGAAGAATCTGATATCACCAGAGGTGTTATTCATTATTCAACAAAGTTGTTAAAGTATCATTCCAGAAAGCAAAATGAATACTAGTGATCTTACAAAGATGGCACCAAGAACTCCACAGGTCTCTATATCCTTCTTAGTGTTGTCGCTGGCGATTTCCAGAAAATTCTCCATCAACTTTGTCGGCTAAGAAAAAAAAAGTGTTACCTTATCAAGGATTTCTTATCATGCATGACCTTGTAGGGCGCAAGGCACCCTCGGTTTTGGTACCACGGGAAGGAAAATAGTGAAGCAAATTATATAGGCTACTGCTGGAAAAAGTTGCTTTGTTATATTCATAAATTGAGTACTTACTACATGTACATATTTGAGAGGCCCAGATGCTGCCAGTGAATAATTTGAAGGGCCACTTGAAGAATCAACACTTGAGATTTCAGGAGGAAAAATGTGTATCAAGGAGATTCCGGGAGAAGGAGCAGTCTGCGAAACTGTATGCACATTAGTCTGGCAACATACTTCACCAGCCATGAGCTGCGAGGAATTCAGACGTGCTCAGATTTGCTGACCATTTCTATGCAAAAGTTACCTAGTAACACTAAGCAACGGAAATAAGCTTATGCTACTATGTATTAAATATTAGCAGCTCAACATAGCAAGTCTTGCAAAAAATGTAATCCAAATAACGCTTCCACAACATTTAGGAATAGCCAGGCTTTTCACTCTTTTTTTCACAAAGGTCTCATTACTAACCATAGTACGCAAAGGTCTGCATTAGTAACCAGAGTAAATATAAGAGATAATTACACTCCAATGCCTTTCGGTGATCTAATTTACAAAATAGCCAATAAATGTATAGGATTTGTATAATAAGTATGAATACACATATAATATACATATAATATACATAATTAGTGTAGGTTTTGTATATTTCGGCTAGCCCCGTAATTAATACTGGCCTACGGGTCAAAAATGAAAAAAATCCCTAAACATACACACATTTAAAAGTAAAGCTCAACTTTAATATAAGAAAGAGCATTTCTTGGTGGTCTCTTGCATAGTCATGCATCCATACAGGCTACAGCGCATAGAATTTGGACACAAAGGTACTGAACATTGAGGTCATACTTAAAGGTAGATAAGGTTCAGAAATCTTGCTCTTTATGGAAACCAATTGAATCATTTTCTTTTTGATTAGTTGAGTACAAGATATAGTATCCAAGTCTAACAATGAACCTCACATCTATTTTTGAGCCCCTTCACATTCCAGTCATAAAGTCTCTATCTTTTCTTTTCCCTCTCTTTTTTCCCCTTCACATTCTGATCACTTGCTAATAAAATTCATCACAATATGCAACTTCAAAAAGTTCACATTACTATCATGATCCAACGGAAGTTGGAATACATTAATGGAAAGGGCAAGAAAGGTACAACAACCAGAGCAACATACCAGTTAAGTTTTTCAAGATCAATTTTGTTTTATTGTATACTCCCTCGCTCCCTATGTGGATATTTGGATTTCGAGAGTCAAACAATTATTCTTTTCTTTATATTTCTTTTAAATATTTTGAATTATTAATTATTGTAACTTAGGCTACTCCATCGGTCCCAATTTATATTGACTTGACACGAAGTTTAAAAAAAATACACTTTTGAAACTTATGGTCTAAAATGAGTCATAAATATTTGTATGATTGTAAATCATTTTATTAAGGGCAAAATGAATATTTAAAAGTTGAATGATTATGTCATTCTTTTTGGACGGCTTAAAAAGAAAAAAAATATCATATAAATTGGAATATATGAAGCAGTAGTTTTTACATAGTTTCTAAATATGTAAATTTTAGTTTTGAAAAATTAAAAGATTATATGTCCAAGTGTCTCGTCAAAATTAAGATGTTTAAATATCGAAAAATGAAAAGTATCACATAAATTGGGACAAATGAAGTATATAGTAGTGTTTAACCCCTTGGTGAAATCGTGCCTCCGCCACATCTGATTGTCAATACCATCTCTAGGTTACTACTACTGTCTACTCTAAACAGTAAAGATTTTCATGGTTTATAGCTGATAGCCCACTTAACACCAGTCCAATAGAAGAACAGCTGAATAATCTTGGGCATGGGAAATCATTTCCTTATTCAGGAAACTGAAAACAGTTTATAAAATAAGTTTGACAAAAATGAAAAAAAGCACAACAGAATAAACAACTAGTCGGATACATACACACACATATAAAGGGGGTGGAAGAGAAGAACCTAATAAGCAAATTGATCGTTGAATTCTCCTTTATCTTTGTTTATGGTTGCTTCTTTTCATCTCAGCTTTAGCATCACCCAAGGACATGAAGGGATTGTCTTATCATCAAGTCAACCCCACCCGGATTTCGGTACCAAAAATTATACTCCGTTTTTTTTCAATTTATACGACACATTTTTTCCGAAGAAAATCAGGCTTTTATAATGAAATGTTGTTACAGCGAATGTCAATTATAGAAATGTGTGAAATGTTGTTATAACAAATGACAATTATAGAGAGATTTGACTGTACCCGTCCACCTTCTTAGCTTTAGGTCCTACCTATTTGAAACACAAGTTTCTTTTTAAGAATTTTAAATAGCTGTATGAATTTTTCCGTTAAAGTCTTAATGTTCCAAACTAATTAACATAAACAAATGAAATATAATTAATATAAATATAACAAACTAATTAACATCGGTAATGAATGGAATTATGCACTTTTTCACTTTTAAGATGACAATATTCTAACAGGTAATTTAAGTAACAAAGGAATTCTCTAAACAGAAATAATAATAATAACAAATTGCTTCCACAGATATAACAGTTCAATTATATATATATATGTTAGTTTAGGAAAGTAAACATTTTTTCAGTAATATGGTGTAATTGCTGATTCAAAGTAGAATCAAATAGGTGAGAACATGTACTTTAATCATGGCTCCATTTTTAAGCTGTGTGATTATCAAAGAGAATAAAAGTAAAATAACTAAGGGTGCGTTTGGTTCGGATAATAAAGGCCTGACAAATAATGACATAAGCAGCTGGGCAAATTAGTCAAGGACATTTAAATTTATGCTTAGCAATATTTGTTTTTCAGCCAATCATATTACTTAATTTAACTGAAATGACCAAATTGTTCCTAAATCCTAAGCAAGCATGTTGACCCTGCTATGCTAAGTCCCCCTTATAACATTGAATCAAGAATCATCCCAGTTTTCATTAATTAACATTTTTACTGTCAAAATTAATCAAATATATGACAACCCAATTCTTCCAAGAATCCAAGGAGATGAAGAAGCAGGGGATTGCTATGGAAACTCAAGGACTTTTTGAAGAAGAAAATCATCACAAGGATGTTTTTTTTTTATTTCCCACCGGGTGTTTGGTATCGCATTGGAGCTCTATATCCTTATTCATGGCGGATAGAGCCCTTTTTCATACCCAACTCGAGACCTCTGGTTAAGGAGGAGCATTGCACCACATCCACCATCAAAGATGGGTTCTTTACATCAGTGCCAAAGAGCAAATTGTTCATTACTACAAGAGAAAATGGTTGAGGAATTGCAAATTTCAACTCAAACAATTCTTGGCTGCTTTTTTTTCTGGTAAATTTACAATCGTTACTCCTCTTTTAGTTCTCTATTGTGTTAATAGTAGTTTTTTTGAGTTGTAAATGATATTAATGGATACTCTCTTTTATGGCTTGTGCACATATTATCATTATTGATTTATTTTCTTTAGTATAGAGTACAATTTGTGTAGTTTGGGAGAAAAATGATTTTGTTTAAGGGTTGGTTTTTATGTTGGATTTGTATAATCTAATTTTACAATATGGCTGACCAGATTACAACTGTGACTCAATAATAACAACATGAATATAATGAGACTCAAGCACATAATCAAGTCACTAACTTAATTAAGTTTGATCATACCTGGACAAACAAAAGACTATTACTTAATTGGTACAACTATTAGTTAAAGTAAAGCACACTCATAATGGAAGAATTTATACTTTCTATTACACAGAAGCGGGGTTTACCCTGTGCGCATCCGAATGGTAGCGGCTGCGGGTTCCCTTGTCATAAAAAAAAGAATGGAAGAATTTATACTAAAGTCAGAAATGACTATGTTTGCACTATTTAGACATAGAAGGTCATTTCATAAAACTGTTAATCCAAAAGAAATAGTCCATCGCAGCGTTAAAAGTAGAAATATTTATTCATTGCAGCTTTTAACAAATACCAAACAGATAAGATGTTAGTGATTTTTCCTACCCCTCGATCTAATTTGTAAATAGATTCACGGGAGGATCGTGGTTCTATCTCATTGATAACAACAAAGTACAACAACAACAACAACATATCCGGTGAAATCCCACAACGTGGGTCTGGGGAGGGTAGAGTGTACACAGACCTTATCTCTACCTTGGTAGGTAGAGCGGTTGTTTCCGAGAAACCCTTGGCTCAAGACAAAGCACAAGCACAAGAAAAGCAAGAGAAACGGTCAGACTCGGACAAGAAATTTAAAGCAGTATGAAAATGCTGGTAGCGCATTTTGAAAAAAGAAGCAGCAACTAACGCATGCAAAGAAGATAAACAAAGTACACTAGATAACACATATCAGTAGAAATCAAATGACAGGGGACTATAAAGAAGTATTGCGCCTACTAGTATGATACGTTAAGCGGACCTACAATAATAACACTATAACTACCAGTTTGTAAGCATAAGTAGGACTACGCTCGACTACCTACTACCCTTCTACCCTAATTCGTGTCCTCCACAACCCCCTATCTAAGGTCATGTCCTTAGTAAGTTGCACCTGCACCATATCCCGTCTAATCACCTCTCCCAATACTTCTTCGGCCTACCTCTACCCCCTCCTGAACCCGTCCATAGCCAACCTCTCACACCTCCGCACTGGGGCATTTGTGTCTCTCCTCTGCACGTGCCCGAATCATCTCAGCCTCGTTTCCCGCATCTTATCCTCCACCGAGGTCACTCCCACTCTGTCCCGGATATCATCATTTCTAATTCTATCCCTCCTTGTATGCCCACACATCCATCTCAACATCCTCATCTCCGCAACTTTCATCTTTTGGATGTGCGAAGTCCTAACCGGCCAACACTCTGCCCCATACAACATAGATTGATAACAACAAAGTATATCTTCAATATTCCAGCTGCTTTTAAATCATTTTTCTGCTTCTCATTTAAGTAGTATATGTTGCTTCATCATTTAAGTAGTAATTACAATATATGTTGCTTTAATAGTCGATTGTATAGTGCTTAACTAGTGCCAAGACTTAATCTCCAACAATCAGTTTTCCAGTTTTGGATTAGGTGCTTAATTAAGTTAACCATTTAAGTTGAGTATAGATTCTGGTGATTATACCCAAAAAATTGCAGATGAAGTACCTTATTGATGGCCCATTTAGGCATGAATATTATTTCAGCATTTGCAAATATTGATGTTTAGTATTTCACAAATACTAGTTTGGCCATGAGTATTTGCAAATACTGAAGTTCTGTATTTTTGAATTTCAACGGAAATATTGGATACTGGTTTGAAGGTGCATTTCAAGTGAAATATTTGTTCGCACAAATCTTCAACTCTCACTATATTTTTCCTAGTCAAGTTCATGTCGTTACAATTTCAACTTCGAGAAGTTTTTTCTACTTCGACTTCATATAGTCGTTTTGATCAACTTCAACTCAAATACTATACATATGTTTGCAGAGAAACCTGTTACGGAGTTCTTGTAGGTTGGAGCCTTGGAGGCATTTGATATTCTGGTCAACTTCACTTCAACTTTCTTTTGAAGCTTTGGAATCAATGAAACATTGCAGATATTTCCTTTTGTTGGGTAATACACCTTTAAGTGCAGTGAAAAATCAGTTGCTAACGTCATCCATAATCACTCCTCATTTCAATTAGTCTCCGTGTGAGTAATGAGTAGTTATTGGAGTTTTCCAATTTTGCAAGGTAACAAACTTTATCTCTATCTGCATTTAATTGAAAAAGCCCTTCAATATTAAGCATTTTGTCACCTTCTTCACTTTAAGGTTTTTGGGCTAATTTGCATTTCATATTATAATCTAATTTTTATAATAGTGATTTTGAATTGACTTCTGCATTTTCTTTGTTTTTGGACAATGAGTTCTTGTGCCTCATTTCAATGAATTCATACCACAAAAATACTCTCTTGATGGATTAGTCGAGGTGTGCGCAAGTCACCACCATTAAAAAATAAAAAGTTGATTCTCTCTCTCTCTCTCTATATATATATATATAATGCCACTTTCTATATTTAGTAACTCTTTACACTCAACAAAATCCTACATGACATATTTAAAACCACAAGATTCAAATAGCATTTTGGTACATTACACACATTTTTAATTTAAGACCACAAGATTCTCAAGTCTTCACTATTTTCTTAACCCCGTGCCAAGTCAAACTAAGACAAACAAATTGAAACATGGGGAGTACAATTTTATTAGAAAAACAAATTAATCTTGAAAATATTATATATCCTTAAGTATTCCGTGGAAGGAAATAGTAGTCAAAACATACTTCAATTCCTATCCATCCCAATTTGAAAATAAAGTCTTTACTGGAAACAGTACAAAATTGGTAACAAAGGGAAGATAACTGATGTTACTATAGAAGAAGCTGTAAACTCTTGACATGTGGTATGGCATTTGAAGCTTCATTTCTTAAAATCAATTTTGCTATGAGTATCAGAAGTTGGTTTGCTTAATTCTTTTTGCCACTTACTTTTTCCTATCGCTTTTGTTATATCAAAAATTGAGAAGCCATTTATCTTTCTATTGATCTTATTTATGTGACTAGGGTGCAAAAGAGGAAGAAAAGGGGACGGATACCGCTGGCGGTATGAACGAGAATTGTATGGACATTGAAGTCATCCCTAAACAGGAAGTGGTGGTTAGTGATCAGCTCTCTTATGCAGATGAAGAGCTGATAATTCATTATCTTGATAAGAAAATAATGGACCAGCGCTTTCCCGATCACACTATTCATGAAGTCGACTTCTTCTTGTACCATCCTCAGCAACTTTCTCGTATAGTGCTCTTTCTCGCGTATATCTTTTTTATCCTTAATTTTATCACGTGAAAGGTGTTCTTTTCCAATTTAATTTATGGATTCATGGTATCAAACATGCTCTGAAAGTGCCTGATGAAGTCTTGGTTTCATACGATAAGTATATCTGACAGATCTGAAATCTGAGCAACTTCAGTTATTAGATCGATGCACTTTAAAGTGTTAACATTTGGAAACACCACCTTTTCTCCGAATTCAGAGAATCTTTGTTCTTGCAATGCATGATGTATCTCCTAAAGAGGATCCATTTGTAGCAACGAAGATATGCATAATTGGAGATCTAGTTATTGTATGGTTGTCTGAGTTCCCAAATAAATTTTAGGTTCTGAATATTTATTTATTCTATTAGCTGTAATTGGAAACCCCAAAGTTTCTTACCGACAATGATTTTTCATCTCTTTTCATGTTTTTGATAAATATCCATGTCTACGTCTCTCAGGCATTATCTGTTATTGTTTGCCCTAATTTGGATGTGGTAGACCGAGAAGCTCGGTGCTGTTGTCTTTTATAGTAGCATCAAGCATTTCCCAATCTCATTAGTGTTGTTTCCTTGCTTTTGATTTAGATATCTGACTTAGTGAAAAAAACTAGTTTCATTTTGACAGAGATGTACGTTCCTTGTGATGCGAAAGAATGGTACTTTCTGAGCCCAGCAAGCAAGAAGTATACAGAGGGAGGTCAATGTAACAGCTCGAACACCGATGGATACTGGGAACCTTGTGGAACAGTTTCTCCCATCCACAAGGATGATAAGCTGATTGGATACCGAAGGACACTAAACTTCATTGAGGGGAAGCATGAGAAGAGGACTGAATGGCTAACACATGAATACAGACTGGATAGGAGCAGAGATGTAAGAACTGGTACTACTTCTAACGACATGCAGGTACGGTGGTATACTTGCTCTAAATTAAGTAATAGGACATACGTATTTGTTGGAGTTGGGAATTTAGGTGTACATAATGTTGTTGCGAGCTTGAGGACAATTGATATCCGCACTTAAGACTCCTAATGGGCTTTCAGCTAGCATATACAATTGTTAGGGTGAAGAAAAGTGTGCAATAGGAGGTTGTAAAAGTCTAACAGGCAACCCCTCGGCGCCAGCTGTTTTCCCCAAAGCGAGATGGCCTCTTTTATGTCTTGAACTTTGCATGAAACAACCTAAGGAGCTGCAAATGTTTCCTCTTGGTGAAGTAAATCAAGAGTTCCCTCCTTCCTGCTGTTCTCTTGTCCTTCCTCGAACCAACAAACTTTTAGTGCCTTAAATACGCTGTGCAGCTCTATGGTTTCTATGGACTCCACACAAAGTATAAGAAACTAGAATTGGATGTACTTGAATTGATATATCCTGTTATAATTACATAGCGGATATGGCATTTACCTATTTCATTTATATGAAGTCTGGTTCCAAGAAGCTGATGCGCCCAGATTTTAAATTACAATTGTGCAACATAGTGCTCGCAACTACTCTTCACAGAGCTGGCGTAGAAGTGGGAGAAGAAACTAATTTGAAATTGTGTTGTAGCTTCTGCATTTCTAATGAAGATAAAATATGGATTGTCCTTTCTGGTACTAATTGTTTCCCATTGTAAAAGTGGATATTTTGCAAGTTATTCAAGTCGAGTGACAAGTTCCTGGCAGCAGAGGAGAAGGAAGCCACCACAAATGTTGGGGTATCTAGCACGGACCACACAATTCAAGGTAATTAGTTTTTGAGGCACTCTTTGAATTGCTTGATCAGCAACGTGGTATTAGCAACTCTGATCAGGAAATAATGCTCCCTCCTTTTCTTCTTTCAGGCCCAAAAGCAAATGGCTTAATTGATGATAAAGGCACTGGCCCTAGTAATGGTCGTAGCTGTCCTCTGCCTGAAACTGATCAAGGCAGCACGACGCCATACTCTTCTTCAAGTTTGAGCTTTGACAAACCCGTTACATACTCTTTGCCTCAGCATGACCAAGGAACTATTGTTCCCACTCAACATGGTCAGAGAAGTACAGTTACTGGTGGACAGAAAGAAACAAACAATGTGGTTAGAAATAAACGTCGCAGACGTAAGCGTGATTCACATCCACCGCCTGCATCTGATCAAGACTTCATGATGCCGAATGCAAAATCTCAGAGAACTAGGCTTCCTCTTCCTCTGCCTCAAAATACTTCTACAGGGCCAGTCCCTAAACTTCCATCAGTTGAAGGTTCACCCCACGGTAGTCATAAAAAAGATGTAGCACCGAGATATGATGGGTGGCCGTTATATACTGCAGAAAGGCTGCCACCATTTGATGGACCGTTTGAGTCCTTGATGGAAGAAGAGTTGGCCTTCTTTGATAAGCCTGATCCTGAATATCCACAGGCATATGGAATAAGAAAGAGGCCAAGAAATGATTGAAAGTAAGAACCGTGATATTGTACATTCTACTATTCTGGTTAGAATTACTGTTTTTATTAATACAAACTTCCAGTTCATGAGTAAAGTTTATATGAAGGCACTAGATTAAGGTTTCAGGGCCAAATAATTGTATAGGCCTTCATACACAATTGTTTTAGCATTTACTTGAGGGCAAAAGATAATGTATTACTGTACTAGTTTATATCTACTATGTTGTTATTTATGTGCTTTGTTTTCATCATGACATTAGAAACTTTTTTATTAGCTTTAAGACTCTCATCATTTTCAAGAGGGATTTTGTTTCTCCTGTTGTTTCTAATTGTCAGTTAGATTAATTGAAAAAATAAAACATTTGACATCAATTAGATTAATGTATAAAACCATTTTTCATTAGTTAGATTAACAAACCCATAATCACTCGTGTCTCTATAAAATAATGCATATTTTTTTCCAGTCTCTCTATGTTTTGGCATTAGTAGTAATTGAAACATATATTTCGGTCTTGAAATTCATAAGAAAATATGTAGTAGTTCTGTATTCTGTTAGACAAATTAATAGCATTTTCAACACGATATATAGATAACCTCATTTCTTTTTTCTCTTTTGGTCTTTTAGCCTTAGAATATCTTAAAATGACATAAAGTTCAAACATAAATTTTCTTCTTCATTTATCCTATAACCTGTCATTGTACTTTAAGATATACTCAGAAATATAAGAACGAATATTCCATATAAACGGAATTTTTTAAATAACTGAAAGAGGAAATTTCAGAAAAGTACAACTTACATTGCAAAAATATAACTCAAAACTTACATTACAAAAACATAGCTTAAAAATTACTTTTATATAATGTTATACACATACATACAAAAGACAGGTACATTATGTATGTAGGTATATACCCTTTAAAAATATAATATTATACACAAAAATACGCACTTATATACATTTATACATAATTATACAATAATGTGTAAGGGGTATAATACATAGATCTGGACTGATTTTGAATACGAATTGCACTTTTTATACAATAGATACATTATGTATATGGGTGTATAATAGTGTATAAGAGGTGTGTATACACTCATATACAATATTATACACTATTATACAAAAACTAACTCCAACACCACCAACGATGGAATAGCAGC
Organism: Przewalskia tangutica; assembly: GCA_029844215.1. Classification (NCBI taxonomy): domain Eukaryota; kingdom Viridiplantae; phylum Streptophyta; class Magnoliopsida; order Solanales; family Solanaceae; genus Przewalskia; species Przewalskia tangutica. Next base: position 12,562,388 of record CM056722.1, read on the forward strand.
CCCTGCTATCACCGAAGTTTCGTTCTCCGGTGAACTCCAACACCACCAACGACGGAGCAGTAGCAACGTCGGATCTCCGGCTAAAACCACCTTGCTCACCACCACCAGATTTGAGAGGGAGCGAGAGAGAAGATGAGGTGTCGACCGCCACCTGATCGTCGAGAAGACCTTATTTTTCATGTTATTCTTTCCACGACGTCAGTCCTTTCCGATGGTGCCGATCGCCGGCTGAGGAGTGTTGGAACTTGTATGGGATAAGAAGAAACAAGTGATCAAAATAAGCGTTACGATTTTTTGGTGTAGCGCCTGAAGCAGTGCGGCGCGAAGCGATGAAAGCTTTTAAATACGTCGGCGCTACTGGGGAAGCAGCGCCATGCGCCAAAACATCAGAGAAGTCTGACAGGGTTTTAGAGTCGCGGCGCTGGGCCAAACGGTCAGATTTTTCAAACCAAAGTTGTAACTTTTCAGAACAATTATAACTCTTTGAATGAATGTTTATATCTGTTCAGTTATTGCTGCTATATAAAAGAAGTTGACCACTTGATTGAAGAAGACACACAACACAATACAATCAATCATTGAACTCAATTAATGATCTAAGATTGTTGCTTCTTCCAAAAGATATTTCTGAAGAACAACATATAGTAAATTCGTCAGGGGTCAAGTTCTTGTGCAAGAACTCGAGCCAGATAGTTGTATCCTCTAGATAGACGTCCGTAAAACTACAGCACAAGTGAGGACGAATTTTTGTCTTAGGACACTGCGACAGTAGGTCTCTATCGACATCAAGTTAGCGTTTGTTGTTCAAGTTGAAGTATTTCTTATTGTTGATTTCAATTTCAATAGAATTATTATTCTATTTTTGTGCTTATTCATTAATGATACTAGATTGACATTAACAAGGAGTCGTCGGGAGAAATTTTTCGAGATTCAGATATAACGATCGACAACTATGATCTAGCGAAGAAGGAGATCAATTTTTGCGTGCAAAGAGGGGGAGGAAGAGGAGGGAGTGTGTCATGTTTTGTAAAATTTAAAATGATAGGTCAATTTTGATGACATTGTTAGTTTAATTAACATACAACGTAATTAAGTCTTTCTGAGAGGCTAATAGGTATTTTTTTATTGGATGTTCCCAAGGACAGGCTATGAGATAACTGCGGAAGAAATTTTGTCTATTAAAATATTTCACTCAGGGAAACATAAAAATAAAAACTGAAAATTCCGGAATTAATTAGGGAACCATACTGGTGAATGGTGAGTCAAGCATACTACGTTTACGAATGTTTATTAGTTAAATAATTAAACTTTTATTATTTACATTAGGGGTGTACATGAATCGGATTTTTTAAATATCAAATCAAATTAGTTATGTCCAATTTTTAAATTATAAACAAAATCATATCTATAAAAGTCGAGTTTTAAAATCTCGATTTTCTTAGATTTTTGGGTTTGTCGGTTTTTTTTTTTTGTGGTTCAATGCGAAGCATCTTACGGTAACATTTACTTGAGCAAAAATAAGTTTTTTTTTTGCCCTTTTTATATCTGTCCAGTGTTTAGTTTGGGAAAAGTACGCCAACTACACACTATAAATAAAATAATTATGCGCCTATATTAATTAATTACTTACTCAAATGCCCCCCAATTATACCCGAACCATATGTGACCTCAATCACGTGTATCTGCAGGTAGTGTTCATTTCCGTTACTTTTTGTTTTGTTCCTTTTCTCACTTCTTTTATTACTTAGTGAATAGCCGTACATTTTTTAGAACTTCGGAACATGGTCAAGGGTTTTATACCAAGAGAAGAGTATTTTTTGGCATGTTCAAGACAACCTTTGATGAGTTCTATGTGACCTCATTTAGTGCATTCACATGGCATGTGAATGACCACTTTTGCACCTATAAATAGAGGTCTCAAATTTCATTTGGAGCATCCAATTCCAATCCAAAAATCTGAAACTGTTGAGTGCTTTCTCTATTCATATACTAGCAATCTTGAGTTCTTAGTTTTTCGAAGGATTCACAAGTGTTGGCTTGCACTTGTGAAGTAGTCGTTGTTTTTATCTTGAGAGACTATTACCCGCATTCCGTAAGTCAATACACGGAAGTAATTTTACCTTAAATATAGAGTGTCACCACTCGACTCGGCACACCTTGCTCACATATTTGTTTGTTGAATTGTTTCAGACAAGAGTCCAAATTCACTCTGTGGAAATCGAAATCATCAGGAACCAGTACCCAACACGAAGACTAGAAACCTGTTATTTCCAATATTTTGTATTTGTAACTACTGTAATCAGACATGTTGTTTGTAGATGTGTCTTTTCTTTCGATCATACTTGTAATGGTATATTTTCAACATTTACAACATTAGTTCATTGGCTCCTTTACTGATAAAATCATATATATTTCTAGTAATGTAATTACGTTTAGTTGACATATTTAAATTATAATAAATTATTAAAAGAGAAATTAAATATATATCTATGAAGTAAGAATATGAAAAATAACACATTTTAGATGAAAAAAATGTTGGAAATTTGCCTTTGATGGAGGTTGGGTCATTAAATCTTGATGACTTAAACATCATAGTTCGCGTGTTGGAGAGAACACAGTTCTTTTACGTGTGTAATATACTAAGTGAGTAGATGACCGTAGGTCCAAGAATCGTCAAATTCCATTGAGATATAGAAGAGATATTGGTCCGCGAATTAAGGTGTTTGAGACATGGAAGAGTGGTGTGTGACAAATCTACCACATCGGTAGTAAAAGGAAGAATTGTTCATGTTATAAGTCTCTAAACTGAATAAAAGATTGAGACCCCAAGGGGTAACCCATGTGTTTGAAGGAGGGAGGACCTAGGTTAGGTGTGCTTGGTGTTGACAGTCAATTTTGATCCATTTTTTGTATATTTCGTGCAATTTTAAGTATTTTAGCACACCACATTTTAATCGTTATTTTGCATATTTTTACATAATATTCTATGTTTATTTCTTCACAAAAATGGCATTGCATCTTTTATTTTTAAATTAAGCATTATGTCGTTGTTAATATTATTATTTTTATTATTGTTACACCGTCGTTTTATTTTAATAATATTTGCATCTCTTTAAATAATTAATTAACATCCCGTTTTACTTTTAATTAGGCATTAAACATTTCTTAAATATCGTTTTATTATTATTATTATTATTATTATCGCAGCGGCATTTGTATTTTATAATTTTGCATCTTTTTAAATAAATAATTAACCAGCCTTACATTTTGTCGAACCAGTCCAGTCCAAGACACAATTTGAATCAGTCCAATCTAACACCATATTTAATTTCATCCAAACACCCCATTTTTATTTCCCCCTATTCCTAAATTTAAAACCCCACTTTTAATTCCCCCCCCCCCCCCCCAAATACTAAACCCTAAAATCCATACTATATAATAAACATTACCAACAACCACAAAGATCAGCCCTAGAATATTAACCCTAGCCCACATATATCAGCCCACACAAAACATCATCTCCCTCACCCTCTCACCCTTCCCCATTCCCGTCGACCACCCCCTGTCGTCGCCTCAAGTCAGCCGCACAAGGCCACACCCTCACCCCTAACCTCTCAACATCATCTCCCGCGCCTCTCATCCGCCGCTTTCCGTCGCGCGCGCCGCGGAGCTCCAGCTCCGGCGAACACCCGCACTTCACACCATCACCGCCACTCTAACTCACCGCTCACTCCATTCCGCTCCGCCGTCGTCGCCGCCACTGTTCCGTCGGCGTGAACCCCTGCAACACCTCACTGCCGCACACCTCGTCACCACTGACCCGTCGATCTCCCAATCCTTTTTTCCGTCGCCTGTTGACCTCGCCTTCACGCCATCGCCATCGAGCAATTTTTGGTGGCGTCGCTCGGCGACCTGCGTGGAAGCCGCGGCCGCCTCTCTGTTGGTAACGTTGAACCTTATCGGATTTAAACTCCGGCGACAAACTCCGGCGACGCTACAGTTTGTTTCTTCATTTTTGTTGCTATTATTGTTGTTGGCTATGTTGGACTGATTTTCGGATTTCTCCAGTACCTACCGGAGTTTAAAACTCAGACTCTTATCTACATGTGGAATGATTTTACGATTTTTGATCTTGTCGGAGACAACGTTTGTTTAGTTTTATTTCTTGGAATCATTGTTGGTATCGTTTTGATTTCTTGTTTTAGTATCTGTGAGTAAAACTCCGTGAAGCTTTGAACTCCGTGGACACTAGTGTTCGTCATTGTCGCATTTTCTGTTTAATATTGTTTACTGCGATTTGCATTTTCTGTTTGGCATTATTGCTTATTATGTCATTTGTCGTATTCATTTTGGGCTATGTTGCGTATTGTCTCGCTGTGTTGCTACTGTTTTGGGTATTCCACAGTGATTTGGACGATTTTGCCCTTTTACTACTTTATTTTACTGATTTTGAACAAGTTACTACACTTGGTATTTTTACTGATTTTGAACAAGATGCTACACTTGTTTGGCCGATGAAAAAGTTATCCGTCGATTTTTGAGGCCTCCACAGTTGCAAAGACGGAAAATAAAATAAATGAAGTTTTAGGCAAGGATGATTTCTTCCACTTACACCGGATAACCAACATGCTTGGCGTGGCGAATTCTCATAGCACTTGTTTAAGGTGTCCCACTTTATATATTTTCATATCGAGCCCTCCGTGTTTAAAACTATTATTGTTTTGGCGCGGATATGAAGGTTTTATTTATTTTATTGCTTTTAATAATATTGGTAGATGAAGGAATCCGTCGATTTCCAAGGCCTCATACTGCAAAAGACGGATTTATTTATTTTGCTTTACTTATTAATTCTTGTTATTGCTTTTAAAATTATTTATTCTACTATTAATACTTTTACTAAGTGTTTATGCAGGTACCCGGAGATTATCTTGTGCAGAAGGCCTAAAAAGGGCTAAAAGATGTCCCGGAGCTTTATTTTTATGTCTCATTTAATTTTAAGCTTTTATTATTTTTGTATTGCATTTTATTTTAATTATAAATTATTAAAAATGCTTAGAATAGGTAGAATAAAAAGGGCAATAAATAATTAACCTAGGTTTGAACGAATAACCGCAAGTTAGCGGATCTTAAAGGGTGCCTAACCCCTTTCCTTTAGGATAATAAAGAACCCTGACTCAGAATCTCACTAATTTCGCAGACCATTAAATGGAGATTAATTGCAGTGTTTTACTGCAATAAATCAAGTGTCCTAATTCACTTAAATAATTAGGTGGCGACTCCTTAAAAACATCATTAATTGCTCCATCCAGGGAACCGCGCCAAAGATCAACGTTGCGGATACCGTTCAGACCCCCGAGGTCAAAAACGGGCGCGACACTTGGGTTCGAGACTAGGCCCACACCCGCCCGGTTCGTGTCGGGTCATAGTTGTAGGTCATGGGCTGTTCTGACATTATTTGTTTGGACCCCAGACTTTATTATAATTACAGTTTGGTCCCCGAAGTTTTTGGAGGGCATTTTCTGCCGGCGCCGTGGCGTTAACTTTTCTGAACGTTTGGCACTTATGCCACAACGGTTTGGCCATTATAGTGTACATTAACAGCTCTCTTAAACATCTATTAACACCTATCCTCATCCTTAAACACTATATAATCATTCCTTATTTCAGATTTGAGGAGACACAATATACACAATGAATATAAGAAAAATACTCTCTACACTTGGATGATTTCAGACTTGATGAAATCTCTTTATTTCTTGCAATCTTACACACTCAAAAGATCCTTCTATTCTAGCAAACACTTGAGTTTCCTTTGCTCATTTGTTTGATTGTTATTTTATCTTGAGAGATAAGTTGTCATTACACCGTTGAAAGGATATACGAGGCAATATTATCTTAAGGATAGATCAAGAATTTGGTCGACTCAACAAACCAATTATCTTGTTATATTTCCAGATTCTAAACATATTGTTGTTGTTGTTCTCAAGGGGCTTGCTGAAGTTTCATCCAACATCTCAAGACTTCAAGGAAGGATCACAAGATCAAGATCATCAACACTTATTCATGTTGTGACAACTGATGTTAGGCTTCAAGCCTATTATATTGAAATTGTAATTGATTATCCTTTTTAAGCACTAGTGATAGTTGTACACTATTTTCATACATCCACTGTAAACACCAATAAAAATTAGAAAAGTAAAATAATAAAATATATGACTAAAGAAGTTGATTACATATGATGTATTACACAATCCTATGAGAAATGTATAAAAGAGATTGACAAGAATTCAAGAAAAGGATAATAAAATATTCAAGTTTTTTACTGAGGAAAAGTAAAGAGAGAAAAATAGAATCATTCAAAAATCAAAATGTTATTTTCGTTTTTTATTTTATAAACAGTCCCTTCATTTCAATATATGTGAGAGTTTGACTCGACACGAAAAAAATAAAAGGATTTTGAAATTTATAGTTTTAAAAGTTTGTCGAAGTTAAATTATTTATATAAAAATATGTCATTTTATTTAAAATGATCTAATAAATAAATCATATCACATAAATTAAAATGAATGACGTATCTTTTTACTTATAATACTCGATACAAATTTATATGTCTTAGCTCATTACTTATTATTTTGTTTTGTTCCGTATTTACCCCCTAAAATTCATTACCAATGCGGAGCAAACTTACTATACCGTCGTTTGGTAGAAGCATATACAAGTGCCAACAACACACCACCACCCTACCTCGCAGCTATGATGTTTACTCACTAAACAAAACATTACATGATCTTGTCAAATGTGGATCTTTAACCTCTGCGCTCCACCTGTTTGATGAAATGCCTAAACGAGATGTAATTACATGGAATATTATGATTTCTGGATATAATCATAATGGGTTTCCAAGAAAATCACTGCACTTGTATAATAAAATGGTTTCTCAAGGTATAAAGGAGAATTCATCCACTTTGTCATCTATATTGAGTATATGTGCTAACAAAGGTTTATACAAACAAGGGGTTGAGATACACAGTAGAGTAGTTGTTTTGGGATGTAATATGAACTTATATATTGCTAGTTCACTTGTTAATATGTATATACAATTGGGTATTTTAGATGTTGCTTTCAAATTGTTTTATGACTTACCAAAACGAAACTTACCTGTATGGAACTTGGTTTTACGTGGAATTTGTGAGTTGGGTCGGTCGAATGAGTTGTTAAGGTTGTATAGTGACATGAAATTGGAGAATGTGGTGCCTAATGGGCTTACATTTTGTTATTTGATTCATGGTTGTTGTAAAGGGAGACTTGTTGACGAGGGAAGGCGGCTACATTCACATGTGATTAAGATTGGATGGTTAGAATCAAATATTTTTTTAGCGAATGCATTCGTGGATTTTTACTCTGCTTGTGGCATTTTGGTTGATGCCGATAAAGCATTTGAATGTATTCCACATCAGGATGTCATTTCATGGAATTCAATGGTTTCTGTTTATGCTGCCAATGATTTGTTGCGTGAAGCTGTTGAAGTTATAGAAGAGATGAGATTGTGGGACAAACATCCATCTGCTATGTCTTTCGTAGCGTTGTTGAATTTATCAAGTCGCAGAAAGGAACTGCCATTTGGAAAACAAATACATAATTTTGTTATAAAATTGGGTATTGATTATGGAAGTGTCCTCATTCAGTCGGCTTTGATTGATATGTATGGGAAAAATGATGATATTGAAAGTTCAGTTACTGTATTCCAGAGTTCCCGTGAGACAAGTCTCGAATGTTGTAATTCAATGATGACATCTTTTCTGCTTCTTGGTTTCCTCCAAGATGTGTTTGAGCTTTTTAGTCGGATGGTTTTTGAAAATATTGTGTTTGATGAAGTGAGTTTGTTCTCAACAATAAAGGCATTATCATTATATTCCTCTCCTAGCTTGGATAGTTGTGCTTTGTTGCATTGTTGTGCGATAAAATCAGGTTTTGATTCTGATAGTATGGTATTATGTGCTCTGATTGATGCATATTCAAGATCTGGACAGATTAGATTCTCTCAGCAGATTTTTGAAGCACTTCCTTCACCTAATATCATCTGTTTCACTTCAATAATTAATGCATATGCTCGGAAAGGAATGGGAAGTGAATGCCTTGGAATGTTTGAAGAAATGATCCAAAAGGGTGTAAAACCAGATGATGTAACTTTCTTGTGTATACTGTTGGGCTGCAACCATTCAGGTCTAGTCGAAGAGGGGAAAAAGTTTTTTGATTCAATGAGAACTCTTCATGAGGTCTATCCAGACAGGCGGCACTATTCATGTATGGTGGATCTTCTAGGCCGTGCAGGTCTAGTCAGTGAGGCAGAAGAGTTGCTAAATCATGCATCATCGACAGGAGATTCTGTCATGTGGAGCTCACTTTTGCGAAGTTGCAGGATTCATCAAAATGAGGACGTTGGAAGAAGATCAGCTAAAAAGTTAATGGATCTTGAGCCAGATGATCCTTCTGTTTGGTTACAGGCCTCAAATTTTTATTCTGAAATTGGGGAGTTCGAGACTGCAATAAATATTCGAGAGGTTGCAGTCGCGAGGAAGATGACTAGAGATATTGGCTATAGTTTAATTCGGGTGCATGAGTACCATTAAATATACACTTGAATAAAAGATAGTGTAAAAACAACATTCTGGGTATACTTGTTCTTTCAAAAAGTATATCTTAAAGAATGGAGAGACTTCCTCTATACTTTTGAAGCAAGGACACTGTGCTGCTTGTTAACCGACTCCACCAAAATACAAGTTTCCAAAGAAATTTATATGCCTTGTTTTGTATGTCCAATCACCAAACACCTTATGTCTGGTTTTACTTTTCTTTTTCAATATTTTCACTTTGTTGATGAAGTAAAACTATTCCATTGATAATGTGACTGCCTGAAAGGGGAACTTTTGAAGATAGGCGCTGCAATATTTATTGCTGTATATGCGTGAGAGAAAATCTAGAGGAGCACTTTTTCACTTATGAATAGTATATTGAACCATGGCTGAGGAGTAAAGCAAAGATCTCTTAAATGATATTCTTACACTTGAAGTGTGGTCTTGTAGAAAATGAAACACCTTTATCTACTTTCAAGCCAAGCCATATAACCCCACTAAATCCTCCATTTTCAGCACTAATACATACATATAAATTAATACTCTATGGTATCCCTTGATTTATGTGAATCTAGAAATACAGGAAAAAAAAACCAGAACCCCCTAAATCATGGCTAAGATAACCATCTGCTTGTTTCTTGTTTTGCTAATGGGGGCTCATGGAGCTGCAAAAACCGATTTATCAGATGAAGTCATCCTGTCAGAGCTTGAGGATTTTGACACAGAAGAAGGTGATGATGAAGCAGATATTTTTGACCTCCCCACATGGGGAGTTGATCGTGGAAACAAAATTCTTGTCAATGTAGATAGCTTTGGTGCAGTTGGTGATGGGGCTTCAGATGACACCAAGGTAATTCGTTTTAATGTTTTATAAACTAGAATGTTCACCATAAATATATGCTGATCGACTTCTACACGTTTTTCATTAAATTTTAGTCATTTAATGGATTGGAAGAGTGTTAGGCCAGGTTGTCTTTCCTACTGATTCTATTCTTTACTGTTTAATTCTCATCTTCTAGTGGGATGCACAACATAGACTACCAATGCAATTCTTTACTGTGCAATTTGCAAGTTACCTTCTCCCACTTTGTCAATTGTACTATCTCAGGCTTTCGTTGATGCGTGGAAACAAGCTTGTTCAACACCAAAATCAGTCTTCTTGGTCCCTGCAGGACGCAGTTATCTAGTAAATGCAACAAAGTTCCGAGGGCCTTGTGCTGGCAGATTGAGAATTCAGGTTACACTAATTGCATCTATTTCACGTCTTGTTTCAAATTTTGTCCCCCGTTTTGCTAGTAATTTACTCTAGAAGAAACTTATGCATATTATACTTGGTTGAAAACATTATTGTTTCCCTTATAGCATATATTAAGCCAGCTCAAGTGTACCTAACTGTTGTCATAAACTGGAAACGTGATTAAAAAACAGATTGAAGGAACTATAGTAGCACCGGATGATCCTAAGAACTGGGATTTTACAAAGAATGGGCGAATTTGGCTTGGCTTCTTTAACTTGACTGGAGTTCTGTTCCAAGGAGGAGGGGTTATTGATGGATCAGGAAGCAAATGGTGGGCAGCTTCATGCAAGAAGAACAAGACTAATGTAACTGACACATGCACTACTTATATGTACTTTTGTGTTTTGACAGAAAAAGATGATAGTCTTATTCTTTCTTTTTTTTTTCTTTTTGTTTTGGGTTTATCCCGATTACAGCCTTGCAGAGCAGCACCAACTGTAAGTGGACTACCACGTGGAACTTGTGTGTAACTCTATCAGAATTGTCAAATCAACTTACACAAAATTCTAATTGCAGGCATTAACTATATACGCAAGCTCAGGTATAAGGGTGAAGGGCCTAACAATCCAAAATGGCCAACAGATGAATTTCGTCATTTCTCGATCAGAATCTATACGAATTACTAGTGTTACGGTTTCTGCTCCTGAAGACAGTCCTAATACTGATGGAATCCATATAACTGAATCTACAAATGTTGTACTCCAGAATTCCAAAATTGGAACAGGTCTCGACATCTCTCACATTATCTACATTCAAATCTTCTTATTTGACTGATGCAAACCTCATGAACGAAAGTTGCAATACCATGTATTCTCGTCTATGGGATAAGACATAGACTGCAGAAAAGTATCTCTTTTGAAAATAACATTTTAGTGTGCAACTGTATTTCTTTCTTAAATATGCCTTTAAACAAGGAACTTCATATCTATCATAAATCTCGGCTTGAGATCTGTGCATCTCACTTTACTACATGAAAAAGCTAGCTTGCAAACATGTACAAGCCCTCCTTTCATGCTCTATGTTTTCTCAAATAAACTGGCACATGCACTGTCATAATGACTGTGCCTCTATTGATATCATGAATATGCTTTATGATCAAATAATAAATACTGATTACCTTCTTTTCTTATTTAGGTGATGATTGTGTCTCTATTGTCAATGCTAGTTCCAATATCAAGATGAAGGGCATTTACTGTGGACCTGGCCACGGAATCAGGTAACACATTTTTTCAGTTATTGATGCCCTTTTTGTAAAATTACCTTTAGAAGTTCTGCAGAAGGGATCTAGGAGTCAGTAAATAAATTTGAGTGTCTGCTTATGAAAGAATAAGCGAAAATAGCATTCTCACGTTGCCTTCTAAACTGATTCTGTTGCATGAATGATGGCTACCAGCATCGGGAGCCTCGGTAAGGACAACTCTGTTGGTATAGTTACTCGGGTTGTACTTGATAATGCATTTCTCAGAGGTACCCAAAATGGTCTGCGGATCAAGACATGGCAGGTATGTCGTTTTAGTCGTGTGTAGCACTTGAATTTATCCTTATTTATGGCATTACCCACATGATCGTTTTGAAATTAAGACTTTCTAAGCTGATTTTACAGCAGTTTTCCTTTTCATTAGCAAACAACTACAGTCTCAGTGACCTTGTCATGCAAAAGATCGTTTTATTTAGAAAAAAATCTGAGCCCCGACGAGGAAAAAACTTGCCTGGTTCACAGTGGCACTTAGATTTTGTCATCTAATATAGAAAAAAAATCTTTTCATCTCGGAATCAGAATGACAAAAAGTTGTTCTCTTAGGGAGGATCAGGTTATGTGCGTGGAGTGCGCTTCCAAAATGTAAGGATGCAAGATGTTTCCAATCCTATCATCATTGACCAATTCTATTGTGACTCACCAAAGTCTTGCCAGAATCAGGTATTCTTCTCAATTGTCATGTTTTCAACTGATAATGTATTAATTGGCAAAAGGAGAAAATAAGTTCTCTCCAATAGTTGATGTGACAAAGTGTCATTTGTTCTTTGACATCATAGACATCTGCAGTTGAGATAAGTGAGATAGTTTACCGGAATGTTAGTGGTACTTCAAAGAGCAAAAATGCAATCAAGTTTGCATGTAGCGACAACGTGCCCTGCAGCCACATTGTTCTGAATAACATTAACTTAGAGACCAGAGATAGTACTGCTGAGGTCTACTGCAACTCTGCCACAGGGATTGGTTATGGTTATATTCATCCATCGGCAGAGTGTCTCAACTCTGATGACAAGAAAATTATCCAGAAAATGGAAGCTGGAATTGACGAATCAAGGGAAGAATACATCGTTCATACTGAGCTATAAATTGTGTTCCACATGCCATCACTCCAAAATGATGGTTATTGAAGCAGATATTTTTAATATACATCTCGTAGTTTAGGTTCTTACTGATTTGATTATCTCAGATCCTGAGATTCCTAACTAGGTAAGATAACAGCTATATACTGTTCTATAGGGATTCATTAAAAATATATACGACGGATATATTATATACTTAATTTTCTTCCATGATAAGTTCAATGTAATACACATATATATAGAGAAGGCTTACGAGGGCCAGTTTCTCATTTCTTTTTTATGTTGTCAAATTCCTAACGAACTTCAACTGCCACTCCACTATATAATCCTGAAATGAACTCGACTGAAAACTGCCATGTTTCATGCGACTTCTATGAGCCTCATTAATATTTTCTGAGTACTAGCTATGATGAGGACTCCCTCTCAAGGATTCTATGTTCAGAAGCACAATGGGCTTACCTATGTACAAGGTGCTTCCTCACTATGGTGGGATAAAGGGACACTGGGCGTATGTTCTACTGAAAATATATTAACCAAGGGTGGTATCTAAATTGAGGAGACAATCTACGCATGTACACAACAGAGGGCCCTTTTTCTTTTGTTTTTGGAGTATCCGGCATTTGAAGCTTACTGGCCCAACTAATTTAGATTTGTGCCGGAATGCCTATTAAGAGCAGGTGGGAGTGGGGAGAGGGTTAAAGACTTCAAGTGTTCCCAAGTTCAAGAATTCTAGTTAAGAATGGAAGGACTCTTATCATCTCACTATACCATTCTGGTTACACATGACTAGACCTTTTTTTCATTAAACATACTAATGCACTCCTCTTCTCTAATGAACAAAAAGTCCGAAAATTTTCATGTTCTTTATACGTTTTGATTCATCTCCAATTTCTTTCTGAACATTCATCATGCCCCTCAACCCAGGGCTCATGAGTACCGTACCTTCTATCAGCAATTACAATATACTCAGAAACTGGTCGGATATTTTTTCATCTGGAAGTTGAATAATTTGCATGAATTTTTCTAATTACATGGAGTTGTTGTTGTGTCTTGTAAAAGAGTAGAATATATGGCCAAATATTTTTTATGTGGCACAAACTTGTTTTGAAAGAAAATCAAACCATCCATTTACCTAATCTGAGCATCAAAATGGCTACTTTAGGTAGATTTATCCTGTCAGTAGACCAAAAAGTATCTTTAAGAAGAAGACTTCATATATATATATATATATATTATACTCTAACCAGAAGAACAACAATAAAGAAACAGCGAAAAGAAAATGGAATGTAGGCTATCATTATCATCATGTGGGCTGTGGCATATAGGGGGACTAGCACAAGTGGCTATGACAAAATGATCGTGCCTTTAGATCGCAGCAATCAGCAATTTGGTTGTTGGTGCTGTGTTCCTGTATGACGGATTCATCGGATAACTTGTTATAGTTCACATACAAGATAAAGAGAAATTGACATGTATATATCAGTTGGATTGTTAGAAAAAATAGTGTTATCTCAAAAGGGAATGTCCATAATTGGTTTGTAAAACAAATACAAATATTACTTTTTAGATTTACGTATTATTTAGTAAATCATTGTATCTTACATTAATGAAGTCAAACTAGCCGTTAGCTAGCCATTAACTAACCGTTGGAGTAACATCTAATAGACTCAGCCATGCTAATAATGTAGCACAATAGTACCCTCTCATGGGGCACTCTGATAGTTCCAAACTCTAGTCAAAATATATAAACACCTGAAAAAAGTCATTGACACTTTTTAAGTCATGTGTATGTGGAAAAAAGTCATTGACACTTTTTAAGTCATGTGTATGTCGTATTTATGTCATTTGTATATCATATCTATGTCATATATATAATACTAATGCACATGACATACATAGGATATATATAAGATACACACATAACATATAATAATATACCTATGATATGCATAATATATATCACTTGTATATCATATATATGTCACTTGTAAATCATATGTATATCATATATATATAATATTTATCACAGGACATACATAAGATATAAACAAGATATACACATGACATACAATGATGTACATTTGACATATACATAAAACGTACACAACACTCTTAACACAAAAAAAAGAAAAATCATTTTCTCATTTTTCACACATCCTCCGCCACACCACCATCAGAAGTCACCATAACTGTCATCTAATCCATCATAACAATGCAAAAACCATTCAATACACAAAAAAGTTTCATAAACAAGGAGGAAAATACATCTAGGCTTGTCGGTGCTCCATCACTTCTTCCTTTGTGATATTTTCTCGAAAAATTAGGGATTTTCCTACTCATTTTCGTGTGTTTGATACGCAAATTGAAAAATGTCCTTTTAAGAGTATTTGCATATATCAAAGCAAAACACTATGAGAGTTTTGAATTCGGAGTGCAACTTCTGGTGGTGGGGTAGAAATGAAAAGGGTGGGGTAGTTAGGGTAGGTGGGGTGGGGGTTGGGTAGGGGTAGAGGTGGGTGTGGGTTAGGCAGGGGTCAGCGGGGCTGGAGGGGTAGGTGGGGGTGCGTTGGGGGATGCATTGTGTGTGTTTATTGATCCGGAAAATTAGCATGACTCTTAGTACATTTGATGATTGTAGATGTAGCGGATGCGTGTAATCGATTTGTGTTGCATTTGTCTGCGAATTCACTTCCTCCATTGTAGACTACAACTTCAATCTTTTCAACAATGGCGGTTTATGATTTTCTCTTCTAAATCGATCTTATTGATCGTGTGCTCTGATACCAAGTGAAATTTAGGTGATTTAGTCATCTCCCTCTGGCCCCCTCGCTCTGTTTTCCTTCCTATAATTCTACTCAATCATTAATAGTATTCATTGAGAAAGATTGAATCGTGGAGAAGAGAAATGTTTTCATTGAATTGAATTAGTAATGATACACAGTGCAAGCCATATAACAACTAACCGTAAGTTAGTTATAAGTTTTTCTAATGACACATTGACCCTTTAGTTTTTATTCTGCTACAATTAACTAGAAAATTAATAGTAGCGACGAATTTTGCAGTTAGGTACAAAATTTGTCGGTCGCTAATTCCTGTTTTTTTTTAGTAGAATTCATAATTTGAGCATTCATTCATCATAAATCACTCAACATTCATAATTCATTACCGGTTTCAGCCTTAAAACTGTAGAAAAGAAGATTCATATAGAATTCCAAGGTATAGTGGCTGTTTTAAATCCCCGCCCCCTCCTTTTTTTTTTCCTTCGTTGCAGCTAGATGGTACGCTCATAGCTCCAGGAGATGCCAAAGTTTGGGGTTCCGGTCTTTTGCAATGGCCTGACTTCACAAAACTGGTCGGAATTACAGTTAAAGGAAGCGGCAAGATTGATGGAAATGGTGCAGTTTGGTGGCAAGATACCCCACTTGATGAACCTATAGATGATGAATCAAAATTGATTATCCCATCAAACAGCACCATCCAGAGAAATCTTCCAATTCCTGTAAATTTTTGCTCCTCCGTAGTTTCTTGTCCATATGTTGTTTCCTTTTTTGTTCCTTCTAATCACTGTCCAAAATTTCTGGCAGCTAAACAGCTCCCTTGGTGGAAGAATGCCAGGCATTAAACCAGCAGTAAGGACTACAATATTAAAAATATTAAGCCACTTTTTTGGGGCATGAAGTGTTCTGCGAGTTTATTAATGTGATACTGTTGCAATGCAGGCTCTTCGATTTTATGGAAGTTTCAATGCGACAGTCACAGGCATTACAATTCAGAATAGTCCACAGTGTCATCTCTGTTAGTGTCAATCTAGACCTTCAATATTTAACCACAATAATATAGAAATATAATTCAAATAAATTGAACTCAACAACAATAAGAAACCATCAATATGAAATACATACTAACTTGTTTGTAGATAGAGGTCTGCTCAACGCAGTGTCCTAAGACAAAAATTCGCCCCCGCTTGTGCTGCAGTTTCACGGACATCTGCCTTGAGGATACAACTATCTGAGTGATAGTTCTAGCACAAGAACTTCACTCCTGACGAATCTACTTTATGTGTTCTACAGAAATTTAGTTTGGAAGAAGAAGAGGATAGAAGCAAGTAATAATCTTTCAATGATCTTGATTAGGGATGTCAATGGGGCGGGCGGGGAAGGGTACCGCACTGCACTCCACCACCTAAAACACACTCACCCCCGCCCCACCACCATCACGGGTAGTAATTCCTCCACCCGTCCCCGCCCCACTTACTCCACGCGGGTACCCATTAATCTCATTCTCTTTTTCTGACGGTCCCGAAAAAATGATTAACTAGTTTCCAGGATTTGTCTTGTCAAAAAGACGAACCCAACTATACACAGAGCTCTCCAGGTTGACTTTTGAATCTCGCTGAAAAGTTGGCAAACATTAAAACAAAAATGATGGGCATTCCAAGGTTAGAGTTGTTTCGTCAGGTGGCGATGGTAGGGCCAGCCGGGTCGGGTTTAGCGGGGTCGGGCGGGGTCGGGGCGGAGAAAGAGGCGGGAGTCGGTGGGCGGGCTGGAGAGTCGGGTCGGGCGGGACCATACCATGTCGTCCGTCCGATCCCGGTTAGGTAGAAGTCGGGTCGGGTCGGGTCGGGTCGGGACGGGACGGGTTGGCGGGTTTTTTTTTTTTTTTTTTAATTTTTTCACTAAATTAAAAATAATAAATTACTAAGTACTAACAAAGTAACATTAACATATACTTGTCATATAGTCATAATGTCATATACATATACTATAATATTATAGACTTATAGTATTATAATTTATAATTATAGTATTATAGTATTATACTCATATATATAATATATTTATAAAGTATAAACTATAAACTATAAAGTATAAAGTATAAAGTATAAAGTTATAAACTAAATAATTAAACAAAGACAAGAATAGTGTAAAAAAAACATCCCAAAGCTGTTTTTGTGCCTTTTATATTATTAATTTCATTGAAATATCAAATATACAAGATTCAAAATTACATTGTAGTGTACTGTTGTTGAAAAAAATTGCAAAAGAGTGAAAGACATAGAAAAATTTAAAAATTGTAATGAAATAAATTACCAATTTGAAAATATTTTTTCTAATTTCTTTATAATTTCTTGTGGTTCTTCGGTTGGAATTGGTATATCTTGATCAAATTGTTCCACGTCGCTACTCATGCCTTCAGATAAAATGTCGTTGTAGTTGTCGTCATCTTCTTCGTTAATCTCAGTTGATCAGACCTCCTTCGCTCGCTCGTATCCAATCTCTGAATAGTACCGCCATCTCCAAGTCGTCTCCGCTAATGAGTGTCAGTGCTCTCTATTTGAAATCACTGCTGAAAAACGCTTTCGAAGCGGTGATGGCGGCAGAATGTTCAAAATATCTCGGGCCATCATTGAAAGTGTCGGAAATGTCTTCTCATTCTCGCTCGATATTTCAAGCAAGTCTTCTTTTCCTTCTTCATTGATAATCGCTTGGTAAGGTAAATTACCCGCAAAACAAAAACATCGAACTCACTAATTTGGTTAGCATCGCTACCACCGCACATTTTATTTACGAGGCTTTCAATAGAATTAATATTAGGCCTAGCCACGAACCGCTTGTCTTTTTAGGTTGTGTTGAAGAAGAAGATGATACAAAAGTCGGTTGGTTACTAGCACTTTCTTCTTTGGTAATGCCGATATACTTTTTGCATTCATCTTCTACGCTATTCAACACTTCTTCTAGCGTTAGTTCAATAGGTGGTTCAACATTTAAATTTTTGGGAGTTGGAGGTGGTAGTGCGTCCATACAGATTATATATATTTTCAATAAGACTTTTACAACCCTCTACTTTAATAGTCGGGTTTAATACACCAATAATATAAATAGGGGAATAGGAATAAAATATTTTTAATTTCATAAACATTTTTTAATAAATGCAGATAAGCGTGTTTTTCCATATATTCTTTAAGAAGTAAAAATATTATAGCTATATAAAACAACATAGTTGAAATAGTAGGATAATATAAAGTAGAAAATTCTTTTGTTGCTCGTTGAAAATTTTCTAAAAATACAATAAGTTCTCTAATTTTCTCCCAATCAAGATTCACAATCATATCATTTGGATTTTGATTATGGCGTTAAAAAATAAAGTAATAGGTTTTCTATAGTCATAAGCAACAACTAGTTGGTCATATAAAGAATTCCACCTAGTTGGTACTTCTTCGAATTTTTCAGAAGATAGTCCACAATCGTGGCAAGTTTTTTATATTCTTTTCTTTGTTGAATTCTATTATTTTTAAAAATAAAGTGTATAGCAAATTGTATTTTTCAAGAATATCTTGAAAAAGTGAAAGACCATCCTTTACAACTAAGTTATAAATATGGCATACATTTGATATGAAAATGTTTTGGAAAAACGAGTTAAAACATTTCTTAAAATACTAATAGCGAATTGTTAGAAGATGCATTATCTAATGTAATACTCATAACTTTATCGGTTATTAAAGTAATAATCGGTTGAATAAATATTTTACGAAATAAACTCACCAATTATTGCCTACTATCTATATATCTATATGCTAAAATACGTTTTTGCATAGACCATTTATAATCTATCCAATGACAATTCTGGTTAAATAATCATGGCAGTTAGTACTACGACTATATCGGTTAAAGCAACTTTGCAATTTAAATGATATAATGCATAACGTAAATCTTGTTGATATTCATGTGCAAATTTAAATACATCTCTTTTAACATTGATCTAGGAAAACCTTTATAAGCGAGATTATACATATCTCTAATATAATGAATAAAACCAGAGATTCAGAAATGAAAAAGGCAAACCCTCCACAAAGAACTAATTTTGCTAGTGCTTCCTATCTTTATGTTTATCATATTTAGGGCTCTGACTCCACGTCATAGGGTTAATTTGACCACTGTACTTTCTCGGGACGATGTATGTGAACCTTGTCCCGATTGAGAGGACGTTTGCTCACGCTTTTTCAATCATGTATTGGGCATGCAAGGCTTTGTGTTTTGCAACAGTGTCTTCCTAAACCCCGTCCGCATGACCTTGTCGATTTTAAAAGAATAAACATTTTTACAAGTTTTACATACATTACTTGATTAGCTACGTCCTGTCAAAATATTTTCATACAACCGATTTTAATGGTCGTTTCTGGGACCTCGTCTCATAGTAGGGGATAGGAGGCATTTCACTAGTGGGTGTATCATCATCTTCATTAATAGGTGTATCATCAACTAGAGTGTCATCTAAATTAAAATCTTCTTCAATTTCGGGATAATCATTTGTGTCAAGATCATATGGTATTTCAGAAACATTTCGGGATCTATAAAATCATCTTGTCTAGGAATAATGGAACAGAATACTAGAAGAAGTACCACTTGCCCTTGTTACCACCCCTACTAGAAGAAGTCGACCTTACCACTTACCCAACATGCCTCTTAGTCCTTTCATTTTAATTATGCTAATAAATAGTTAAAGATAATGAAATTAAATGTGCTAAATGAAATAAAGACAAAATAATAATTTAATGAGAAAACGAATGTACCAAACGCCGACGTAGAGTCGACGTGTGTCGAAGGTTGAAAATTGAAACTTTGCTCGATAGATAATCCTCAAGCTAGTTGCCAACTTCACTCCCAATTCTCAAATTAATAAATAGATTGAATATGTAGACAATGTTGTATAGAGAATTAGAGATTGATTGAGAGATTAGAGTGTCGCGCCCTTTTTCGGCCGCGGCATTTATTTTCTAGAAACTTCTGCTTAAAAAACAAAGGTTAGAAAATAAAAAATAAATTGCTAATAAAGTTTAAGAGGCTTTAAAGGTTTTAAAAATACTGAAAGGATGCTAAAATTGCAAAAGAGGCTAAAAGTGCAAAAGATGCTAAATGCTGAAGGGTTGCTAGAATGCTAAGGGTTCGCGGAGTCGCCACCTAATTAATTGGGTGAATTAGGACACCTAAATGTTTAACTAGTTTGAAGTAAAACATTAACTCCATTTTAATGGTCTGCTAAACCTAGTGAGATTCTGGGTAAGGGTTCTTTATTAATCTAGAGGGAAGGGGTTAGGCACCCTCTAAGATCCGCTAACTTGCGGTTGTCCTGCCAAACCTAGGGTAATTATTATACTAAGAAAATGCGAGTAAAAGATCTTCCCGCTTAATAAAATGCTAAAAAAAATGTAAAAATGTTTAAAGGTGCTTAAGTCTAAAAAGGGCAAAAGGTGTTGTAAATAAATAAAAGAGCCAAATGCTAAATGTTTAAAATGCTTAAAATACTAAAGGTTGCTAAAAGGCATTAAATGATAGAAGGGTGCTAAAGGTGCTAAGAGGTGTTTAAAAGTGTTAAATACTAAAGTGCTGAATGTTAGAAAATAGATGCTAGCATGTTAAAATGTTTAAAAGGTGCTTAAAGTATTGAAAGGGCAAAAGGTGCTATGTGCTAAAGTACAAAGAATGCTAGGAAGGTGCTAAATGTTACTAAAGTTTAAAGAAGGGCTAAAAAACTGTTAAGATGCTAGAAAGTGCCAAATGCTAAAGTGTTTTATAGACTAATTATATGCTCATGCTAGCTAAATTAATCTTGCCTAGCCTGCGTACAATGTTATATAAGCGATGCTTTAAGATGATTTTTGAGAGTTTAGGAAGAAACCTGTTATGAATTTTAATACGCAAAATGTTGGTTTTATAATGAAAGTTAATTCATTTTGGCAAAAATTAGATGTGCATGACAATCTTAAGAAGGCAAGTAAATTAGGCGATGGACTTTAAATTATCTCTCCCACTTATATGTTTAAAAAAAACTAATTGCTAGAAGTTCCCCTATTAATTACAAATTAGATAATAGAAAAAAAAACAAATAAATGGCATAAAAACGAGACAAGAAAATTAAGAGAGTGAAGGGATTGGAGCGGATGACCACGTCCTATTTGTTTGTCTAGGAATGGCCGAAGAGGGACTCGATGGATGTATATGCATGCCTTTTCGTTTGCCACGGCGAGTCGTTATGAGACTCTTTGTTGCTCCGGTGCGTGCCGTATAAAAAAAACAAGAAAGATAAGGATTAGTATATGCCCAAATTCATTTAATCGAGAAATGAGTTAGCATAAAATCGAACATATGTACCGTGACTAAGCGATGAGAGTAGCATATGACAAAGCGGCGTGAAATGAACCTAATGGGTTTAACCCAATGTATATCGATGGGCGGATAGACAATGCAGGCAAAAGAACTAAATGAATTTCGATTTTAAAGGTAAGGATTCGGGAGGCGAGCAATGTATATTTTCAAGCAATCAAGACCCAATAGAGCTTCACTAATGGTTTCAGAAAAGCGAGCATTTAAAGCAGGCCGGGTTGTGTCAGGAAAGTAATAAATGGTAGGGCCAATAATTTTTAAGTTTACGTCTCCTTTAAGGTAACAAATTATAATAGCAACATCAAAGAAATAGCAAAAAATAACATCGGTGGATTCAAATTCACGATAGCAAAATAATGTTAGCGATCATAGCAATACCAAAGCAAAGCGCGAATAACACCAAAACAATAGCATCGACAAAACAAGAGTAGCAAACCAATAGTAACGATTATTTCTATTGCTTGGAGGCTTTCTTGATGTACTAGTTTAGAAATCCAAGTGAGACAAACATATATATTCTTAATAGACAATCTAGACAAGGGACATGATTTATTAAGTAAAGATCCTAAGTTCAAGCCATACACTAGACCTTTCACTTACTTTAACGATTTGACACCATATTCGTGGATCAGAATCGAGACTTGCAGCGGAGGAATTCGGATGAAGGGAGGATGTTTAGATTGCACAATAGATTGACATAACACACTGATGTAGCTTGAAAGAATGTTAACATGATCAATTTTATCCTTTAAACAAAGAGTAAATTAAAGTCGACTTCGTTTAGTGCAGTAAGAATGATGAACCACTACCGAGACCATTTTGATATTACTTATGGACTTGGGAAGGATGTTCAACGAGGCAAAACACGCAAGATTCGAATATTCCTTCAAATAGGCAATTGAGACCTGCATGCCATATACAGAGACACATTAACATATTGGCTTAAGAGGAGATGTCAAAAAAGCAGTTATCAGGGAGGACACACACTGGTTTGCAGATCAACAAAAGAAGAAGACTTTGCATTCATATATTAAGTATGTTAGATCATTTCCTGGCTAGTAATGATTTAATCTCACATGCCTTGACACAAAAAAAACACTGCAATCGATATGGTTAAAATGGGCGGCGGTGCAAGCATACTATTCAACTCGAAGCCATTTAGATGGATAAAGCGATCCCCAAACTAATAGGATAAAGACCGACAAAGCGGTTCGAACATTTCTGATTCACACAATCTAACAGGCTTTATGTTCAAGTCAACGACACACCACGTAAGATCTGAAACCAATCAATTGCACCAAACACTCGACCATAAATACTCCATTTTTTAGTAAACAGAACACAGTACTCAGAATCTTGTTGAGACAAATTAACTATGTCGAACACTTATATAACAATATTAACAAATTTAAGAAGTATATAACAGAAAAACACAGGAATTCACATAAGGAACCGAAATTCGACAGGAAAGCGGATTTACCTTCTCCGGACAGCGATCCGGGGCAGCGTATCAAGTCGTCGGTCCACTCGACGGGTATTGCGATGCGATTGAAAAGGGCGGTGGTGCTTGAAAGTGATTCTTTGGTTTCTTAATGTGAGATTTGATTAACTAATTCACGGTAGGTTTTTGATTCCTCGATTGATCTAGTTCTCTGGATGCTAAATCCCTAAATTCCCTGGCCGATTGTCATTTCGACTATGCTCTCTCCGCTATGTTCGATACTACTCTGTGTAAAGAAAACGATTCCCCTGACCCTGACCTCTGTTCGATACTACTCTGCCCGACCTCGTCCCTGCCATCGATGCTCTTTGCATGCTCTTATATAGCCCCCCTTCGGGTTCTATGTTTGGTATGCATTTAAGACTGAGATTTCTATGCCTATTCTTGCTCTGAATTCGCACGATTCGTACTTGATATGCTAAGATTTCGTATTGATCCTTACCATTTGTTGACGAGATTTGGGTAGGGATATGGTAAGGGAAAGCTGGCTAACATTTGGCAGGTGTCTCGCCGATTCTCGGCGAGAATCTCGGCTGGGCGACAGGGGTGAAGGGGCGGCTCTCATAAGTTTCTAGGTTTAGGTCTGCGTTTTGTTTTCTTTTTGGAAGAGACGATGGCCAAGTAAAGGGCGATGTCTTTGAGGGTATAAAGAGTGTGGGTGGTGGGTGAGTTGGCGGGGGTGACGGCGTGAAATTCATGCAGTGTGATTGCGTTTTTAAGTGTGTAGCCCTTTTTAATTAGGTATTGGGTATTAATTTTAGGTTAGTGTTAATTTTAGGTGTATTAATTAGTTAATTAGTGGTAAATTAAAACAATAATTGTGCTTAGATTATTTAGGCGCTTTATTAATCTAATTGTTTATAAATGCGACGTCTTTATTTAATTAATGCTCAATACTTTAGAATGCGGCGCTATTATTTAAAATCTTATTATTGCATTATTGCGAAGTTAAATTAAAATTACATTGAGTTTTAGATTAAATTATTTAAATGCTAAATGCAAGTATGATATTTAAGAATTGTTTAAAGCTTTTATAAATGCGACGCTATTAGATGCATATATTAGATTAAAATTGATTTTAAATTACAAATGATTACTAATAAATGCGGCTATGCTACCTGACACGACGTTATCGCTAAATTATTTATTTTATGCATTTATTAATTATTTAAGAATTACGACAAAGCTTAAAGTTAGTTAATGCGGACGCGGGACTCTAAGTGTTTAAAACTCTACGTAAGACGCGATGCCATTATCAAATTAATTATTTATGCCTGTATTTATGTTTTATTGTTGTATTTTATTATAAAAATCCTAAAAAATTATTTTACAAAATTAGTGTAATTTTATAGTTAATGGCTGGACGGGAGGGTCAAAATTGGGTGTCAACAGATGTCCCTCTTTGTATGGAGATGATGGAAGAATCTTGGACAAAGCGTTGACTCATGCCAATTTTGTCTCGATCTTGAGTTGCAAAAATCTTTGGCGGTAGATAAAGTGGCGCGAAAATCAAAATCATCGATGTCGAGTTATGACGACACTGGGATACCATGGTCAAAACATCAAGGCGGGCTAATGCGGACTCAAAGCTGTCCCAGTGTCGAGTTATGACGACACTGGGCTACCATGGTCAAAACACCAAGGTGGGCTAATGCGGGCTTAAAGATGTCCCAGTGTCGAGTTATGATGACCTTTGGGCTATGGTGCAAAGTAAAAGAATATAAGCGGCTTGAACACAGGGTGTCTTGCTATGGCTTGTGGTCTTTGGGTTCTACGGTGATGTGGAAGCGAGTGGGCCAGACGCTGAGGCCGCTACGCGATCGTTGAGAAGGTTGGCCCCAACAGATTGCCGGTTGTTGTAGAGAAAATCCACGTTGTGCTCCTGCTGCTGCATGCTAAGACTTGAACAAACGGTTAGTGCATAACTGCTAAGGCAAAATAATTTTAAAAACAATGTAACTGTGAATAGAAAAGGTTATCCTGCAAAACGCGATGCCTGTTGTGTTGATGCGATGTTGCGAATGCTGTGATTTTCGTCCTTGCACAGACGTGTTGCGATTGTGAACGCGGGTATGTTGTCCTTGCTGCGATTGTCCCTGTAGACTAAAGCTCAAGAAAGAGTTAGTGCATAACTGTTAAGACAGAATATTAAAGCATGCGTAAGAAATGCAATTTCGGGAGTATAGAAATCGTCCCTGCGTGATATGCTGATGATGGCGTCGTTTTCGGACTTGTTGGGCGTGTTGCTGCTGGCGTCGTTGCGTAGACTTGCTGTGCTGATAACGTCATTGCCTGGACGTATTGCTGCTGGCGTCGTTGCGTGGACTTCTTTGTCTTGATTACGTCGTTATGCGGGCGATGTTCTTCTTTGGCGTCGTTGCGTGGACTTCTTGATTACGTCGTTATGCGGGCGTGTTCTTTCTTTGGCGTCGTTGCATAGACTTGATGATTACGTCGTTATGCGGGCGTGTTCTTCTTTGGCGTCGTTGCGTGGACTTCTTGATTACGTCGTTATGCGGGCGTGTTCTTCTTGGCGTCGTTGCGTGGACTTCTTGATTACGTCGTTATGCGGGCGTGTTCTTTGGCGTCGTTGCGTGGACTTCGCGATTACGTCGTTGTCTTGGCGTGTTCTTCTTGGCGTCGTTGCGTGGACTTCGATTACGTCGTTATGCGGGCGTGTTCTTTGGCGTCGTTGCGTGGACTTGCGATTACGTCGTTATGCGGGCGTGTTCTTCTTGGCGTCGTTGCATGGACTTCTTGATTACGTCGTTATGCGGGCGTGTTCTTCTTGGCGTCGTTGCATGGACTTCTTGATTACGTCGTTATGCGGGCGTGTTCTTTGTGGCGTCGTTGCGTAGACTTGATGATTACGTCGTTATGCGGGCGTGTTCTTCTTTGGCGTCGTTGCGTGGACTTCTTGATTACGTCGTTGTTTGGGCGATGTTCTTCTTGGCGTCGTTGCATGGACTTGCTAATTACGTCGTTATGCGGGCGTGTTCTTTTGCTGGCGTCGTTCGTGGACTTGCGATTACGTCGTTATGCGGACGTATTCTTTGCTTGGCGTCGTTGCGTGGACTTCTTGATTACGTCGTTATGCGGGCGTGTTCTTCTTTGGCGTCGTTGCATGGACTTCTTTGATCACGTCGTGTTCTTCTTTGGCGTCGTTCGCGTAGACTTGTTGTCTTGATAACGTCGTTGCACGGGCGTGTTCTTCTTCTCGCAGTAGAATAAATGCTCTGCAAGCTAAGCTTGAAAGCGTTAGTGTATACTGTTTAAACAAAATGATAAATATATATGAAGTGCAATTTTATGGATAGAGATGTCATCCACGAGATGTTGTCTTTGCGGACATCTTTGAAGCGTTGCGGTGACCAATTCTTTGTGCGCGATCGTGGGTTGCCAATTTGACTTTATGCAGAGTTGATCGCTAGGTTTTGTTGCGGAACTCGAACTTTGATTGCCGGTGTTGATGCCGCTTTACTGCTGCTGCTTTGCTCTTGCTGCGGACTTTGGATTGTTGTCATCCTCTCTGCCTTTGGTTGCTTTTCTATACCTGCGAAGAGACTTTCGTCGTATTTTACGCTTGGTGTTGCCTTTTCTTACATTAAAAGACTGCGCTCAAAGAAAATTTGTGAGTTTTGGGGGTCGATTCATATTTGACTTTCTTTGCCTTGTTCGCGATATCTGCGTGCAGCTTGTTTGGACTTGCAACCCCTGCAGTTTCCTCATTGTCCCGATTTTGAAAAGGGTGTCGGCCTAAAATGGGTCTCAATGTAGTTCTTATAAGCTATGTGTATTCTTGTCATTTTCAAAGCAAAGGAAGGTTTCCTAATGGTGTGCCAAACCGATTTAGGCGCTACGTATCCCGTGAGGAATCGGTCGAGCGTAGTTCATTACTGGCGAATATTGGGAAAATTAAAATTTCTAGATGTGGGACCAGGCGAGGCGGCGCTACGTATCCACTAAGGGAATCGAGTCAAACGTAGTTCATTACAAGCAAACGAAAGAAAACATTATTAAAGCTTAAATATGAGTTTATAATTATTACGCTAAAATAAATCATTTTTCCTATCCGGGCTCTGGCGGACGAGGCGAGTGCGAATCCAATCAATATGCCTTACTGCTCGCCGTGGATGGTCGGGTCTTCATGCTCTGCTATCTCCTCTTCTAGCCTCTGCGTGGTGCGTGCTCGGATAAATGGCGATTCGAGGCGGAATGGGCATAGGCGAAGTGTATTCTCATCTAAGGTTATCAGTGCACATTGGCGTGGCGTGGTTTGGCAAGGGGTTATCATGCATTTGGGGCGGGATCCTTTAGATTACCGCCTACGATCGGTGCCTCGATTACGTCACGAGGAGTGGCAACCTTGTCATGTCACGGGCTATTGGGTGATCTGCGCGGTAACTTGTTCTCATCATACCATCTTGGGATAGGTCGGGATCCTTCCCGGAATCGGTTGGATTAGGCTGCGGCATGACCTTTCATATATTTGAGGTATGGGTTCGGTGAGTGGGGTGCGCACTTTGGGTGGTTTTCTTCAAAATTCTTATTTGCTCTGGAGTGCGTTGGGTGCTCTATTCTGGCGGGCTTGATGGGTGGATCTATGCGGGCGGGATAAGCGGGTGCTTGTGAAGTGTTATATATAGGTTGTGTGTGGTAGTTGTGGTAGTATGATGGGTTTTGGTATGTTATGAATGCTTGGGTTTGCGTTCTTGTACAAACATGGAAGGAAAGCTCTCTTTCTTCCTCTGAAGTACTCCCAGTGTCCTGATCAATCGCCTTATTAGTTACTGTAATCTTTGCAGTTGTAATCCTACCGGTTATAATACCTTAACCTGGTCGCCCATTCTAATAACTTCCGCAAAATTCCGCGATGGCGCTTATCATCCGCTCATAGTAGGTTGCATCCTTCAAAGATTGTACAAATAATGTGGTCATCTCACTCTCGCGTGGGTGGTTGCACTTTCAGCGCCTCTGAGCGCCACCTCATGGCGTATTCTCTGAATGTTTACGTAGTCTTCTTCTCCAACTTCATTAAGTAAAACACATCATGACGGTTTACGTGTTGAACTGAACGCTCGCAAAATCTTGGGCCAATGTCATTCCGGTATGCCATTTCGCGGATCTTGGTGGTATACCAATCTAGTGCCTCGCCGTCAAGCTCGAATGAACAACTTCATAATGGCCATTGGGTTCTTCCCTACCCCGATTAGCTTGTCGCATATGACCTCGGTGTGCACGGGGTTCCCTTTTCCATCAAATAGTTCAAACTTGGCACCTTGTACCCCATGGCGGTTCGCGTGCGGATGCGTGCAAAGATCCTCGTAGTCTAGTCGCCCGTGACCTTTGTCCGTCGCGTACCCCGAACCGCTTCTTTCGGACTATGAATTTCTTTGGCCACGTCCCGTCCATTTTGGCTCGGACTTCCTCTCCATTTCTTCGTAATGATCCCTTCGTGAAGCACGGACGGTAAAAGGCTGGGTTTACATTGCGTAAGTCGGTATGCAGGTTGTTCTTTGGGTGGTAATGGGTGTGGTGCGTGGGTATTGGTTGGCACAGCGATTAGGGCTGATTATGGTGAAGTAGCGGTGAGGTATATGGGTAGTAGGAGGGTCATTTGAAGGTGGGGTTGAGGTTGGGTGGGCGGCGGTTTGTTCGGTGGTGGTGGCCTTTGTGGAGGTTACGGGAGATATGTGGTGGTGGAGGTTGATGCAGGATGGTTTGTGAAGTAGTGACCCTTTGATCGGCATAGGGTATTCAAGCTAATGGATAGGTTGGTCGATTCGTAGCCTCTCCATCTCAACTGCATATCGACAATTTGTTGCGGCCGGTATTTGTCAATACATTCTTCCCGATGGTGATATTCCTCCTTCGAAGGTTCTGTTTTGACAGAATAATTCCCAAACCATTTGGCTCGGGCGCCCCAGAGCGGTCATATCATCATTCTTGCCTTGGACTGGTGAAGTGTGGATGCTCAGGCATTGTTGAGTCAAATCTGACGAAGCCACTGGGGAGGATGATAAATTTTCTAAAAATGCAACAAGCGATGTTAGCATAAAGCACATAATTTGCAGGTATGTAGCAGATATATCGCACATAGCACATTCAAACGTTTCCTAACATGCAGGGGGACCTCTTTAT
The DNA here is from genome assembly GCA_029844215.1 of Przewalskia tangutica. Lineage (NCBI taxonomy): Eukaryota > Viridiplantae > Streptophyta > Magnoliopsida > Solanales > Solanaceae > Przewalskia > Przewalskia tangutica. The sequence continues at coordinate 12,591,455 of CM056722.1, forward strand.
GCCGGAGGTAAGCCTAAACGTCACTTATGCGAGATTATGACGGGTTTGTCCAAGTCGTCCAACTATAATGCCTTTGTTGGAAATGGCGACCAAATGACGGTGCACTTTTCCCCAATTTCGACATGTCATGATTGGGCTTGGATTTATCTGTCATTGTCACGCTACACATAATATCTTTGGTTGGTCGTTGGGTTGAGAAACCCGTCGACAAGTTTCGTGTCTTCCTAATTGTGGTGTCGATGCGAGGCCAGGCCAGCACAAGGTAAATGCGTCATGCCACTAAAATAAGAATTGGTATAGCTCTATCTTAAGTTTGCTAAGATTTGGCTTTTCTAGGCCTTGAGTTCGGCGGACTACTCGAGTGAGAAGGCTACGCGGCCACCGGTTAGACCGGGCACTCCACGTATATTACCAACTCTCCTAAATTTGGTTTTTGAAGAAAGAATTTTGCTGATGCACCCAGCGCACCTCGCATGTAGTGTGTGATTGTGTGAATTTTCCAGAGTGGAAGAAATATGAGCGGAATGCCAGTTTAAGGAAAGCAGTAAAGCAGGTAGCAATCAAAAATAAATAAAACAAAATACAACACACAAAAATTAAATGCCAAAGTAATTGCCAAATAATTATCCTAGATCTGTTGTGGTTAAGAACCTAAATTCCCCAGCGGAGTCGCCATTTCTGTCGCGCCCTTTTTCGGCCGCGGCATTTATTTTCTAGAAACTCCTGCTTAAAAAACAAAGGTTAGAAAATAAAAAATAAATTGCTAATAAAGTTTAAGAGGCTTTAAAGGTTTTAAAAATACTGAAAGGATGCTAAAATTGCAAAAGAGGCTAAAAGTGCAAAAGATGCTAAATGCTGAAGGGTTGCTAGAATGCTAAGGGTTCGCGGAGTCGCCACCTAATTAATTGGGTGAATTAGGACACCTAAATGTTTAACTAGTTTGAAGTAAAACATTAACTCCATTTTAATGGTCTGCTAAACCTAGTGAGATTCTGGGTAAGGGTTCTTTATTAATCTAGAGGGAAGGGGTTAGGCACCCTCTAAGATCCGCTAACTTGCGGTTGTCCTGCCAAACCTAGGGTAATTATTATACTAAGAAAATGCGAGTAAAAGATCTTCCCGCTTAATAAAATGCTAAAAAAAATGTAAAAATGTTTAAAGGTGCTTAAGTCTAAAAAGGGCAAAAGGTGTTGTAAATAAATAAAAGAGCCAAATGCTAAATGTTTAAAATGCTTAAAATACTAAAGGTTGCTAAAAGGCATTAAATGATAGAAGGGTGCTAAAGGTGCTAAGAGGTGTTTAAAAGTGTTAAATACTAAAGTGCTGAATGTTAGAAAATAGATCTTTAGCGTGTTAAAATGTTTAAAATGTGCTTAAAGTATTGAAAGGGCAAAAGGTGCTATGTGCTAAAGTACAAAGAATGCTAGGAAGGTGCTAAATGTTACTAAAGTTTAAAGAAGGGCTAAAAAACTGTTAAGATGCTAGAAAGTGCCAAATGCTAAAGTGTTTTATAGACTAATTATATGCTCATGCTAGCTAAATTAATCTTGCCTAGCCTGCGTACAATGTTATATAAGCGATGCTTTAAGATGATTTTTGAGAGTTTAGGAAGAAATCTGTTATGAATTTTAATACGCAAAATGTTGGTTTTATAATGAAAGTTAATTCATTTTGGCAAAAATTAGATGTGCATGACAATCTTAAGAAGGCAAGTAAATTAGGCGATGGACTTTAAATTATCTCTCCCACTTATGTTTTAAAAAACTAATTGCTAGAAGTTCCCTATTAATTACAAATTAGATAATAGAAAAAAAACAAATAAATGGCATAAAAAGCAGACAAGAAAATTAAGAGAGTGAAGGGATTGGAGCGGATGACCACGTCTATTTGTTTGTCTAGGAATGGCCGAAGAGGGACTCGATGGATGTATATGCATGCCTTTACGTTTGCCACGACGAGTCTCATTATGAGACTCTTTGTTGCTCCGGTGCGTGCCATGTAAAAAAAAACAAGAAAGATAAGGATTAATATATGCCCAAATTCATTTAATCAGCAAATGAGTTAGCATAAAATCAGGCACATATGTCCGTGACTAAGCGATGAGGTAGCATATGACAAACGACGTGAAATGAACCTAATGGGTTTAACCTGATGTATATCGATGGGCGGATAGACAATGCGAGGGCAAAAGAACTAAATGAATTTCAGTTTTAAAGGTAAGGATTCGGAGGCGAGCAATGTATATTTTCAAGCAATCAAGACCCAATAGAGCTTCACTAATGGTTTCGGAAAGCGAGCATTTAAAGCAGGCGGGTTGTGTCAGTAGGAAAGTAATAAATGGTAGGGCGATAATTTTTAAGTTTACGGGTCTCGCTAAGGTAACAAATTATAATAGCAACATCAAAGAAATAGCGACAAAATAACATCGGTGGATTCAAATTCACGAGAGCAAAATAATGTTAGCGATCATAGCAATACCAAAGCAAAGAAAGACACCAAAACAATAGCATCGACAAAGCGATAGTAGCAAAACCAATAGTAACGATTATTTATATTGCTTAGGAGGCTTTCTTGATGTACTAGTTTAGAAATCCAAGTGAGACAAACATATATATTCTTAATAGACAATCTAGACAGGGCATGATTTATTAAGTAAAGATCCTAAGTTCAAGCCATACACTAGACCTTTCACTTACTTTATGATTTGACACCATATTCGTGGATCAGTAAATCGAGGCGACTTGCAGCGGAGGAATTCGGATGAAGGGAGGATGTTTAGATTGCACAATAGATTGACATAACACCTGATGTAGCTTGAAAGAATGTTAACATGATCAATTTTATCCTTTAAACAAAGAGTAAATTCTGAAGTCAGCTTCATTGGTCTGGTAAGAATGATGAACCACTACCAAAGAGACCATTTTGATATTACTTATGGACTCTTTGGGAAGGATGTTCAACAGGGAAAACACGCAAGATTGAATATTCCTTCAAATAGGCAATTGAGACCTCATGCCATATCTGAGACACATTAACATATTGGCTTAGAGGAGATGTCAAAGCGATTATCGGGGAGGACACACTGGTTTGCGGATCAACAAAGAAGAAGACTTTGCATTCATATATTAAGTATGTTAGATCATTTCCTGGCTAGTAATGATTTAATCTCACATGCCTTGACACAAAAAAAACACTTGTGCAATCCAATATGGTTAAAATGGACGACAGTGCAAGCATACTATTCAACTCAGAAGCCATTTAGATGGATAAACTGATCCCCAAACTAATAGGATAAAGACTGACAAAACTGGTTCGAACATTTTACAGATTCACACAATCTAACAGGCTTTATGTTCAAGTCAACGACACGCACGTAAGATCTGAAACCAATCAATTGCACGAACACTCGACCGTAAATACTCCGTTTTTAGTAAGCGAACACGATTACTCAGAATCTTGTTGAGACAAATTAACTATGTCGAACACTTATATAACAATATTAACAAATTTAAGAAGTATATAACAGAAAAACACAGGAATTCACATAAGGAACCGAAATTCGACAGGAAAGCGGATTTACCTTCTCGGACAGATCCGGCGTATCAAGTCTTGGTCCACTCGGCGAATATTGCGATGCGATTGAAAAGAAGCGGTGGTGCTTGGAAAGTGATTCTGGTTTCTTAATGTGAGATTTGATTAACTAATTCACGGTAGGTTTTGATTCCTACCGATTGATGCTAGTTCTCGGATGCTAAATCCCTAAATTCCCTGAAGCGATTGTCGCTCTTGACTATGCTCTCTCGTATGTTCGATACTGCAGTGTAAAAGCGATTCCCACCACGACCTGCTCGATACTACTCTGCCCGACCTCGTCCCTGCCATCGATGCTCTTTGCATGCTCTTATATAGCCCCCCTTCGGGTTCTATGTTTGGTATCATTTAAAATGAGATTTCTATGCCTATTCTTGCTCACGAATTCGCACGATTCGTACTTGATATGCTAAGATTTCGTATTGATCCTTACCGTTTGTTGTGAGATTTGGGTAGGGATATGGTAAGGAAAGGCGCTAACATTTGGCGGTGTCTCGCGGATTCTCAGCGAGAATCTCGGTGAAGCGGCAGGGTGAAGGCGGCTCATAAGTTTCTAGGTTTAGGTCTGCGTTTTGTTTTCTTTTGGAAGAGGCGATGGCAGTAAAGGGTGATGTCTTTGAGGGTATAAAGAGTGTGGTGGAGTCGCGGGTTTGGGCCGACGACGTGGGTCATGCGGTGTGAAATTTGCGTTTTTAAAGTGTAGCCACTTTTAATTAGGTATTGGGTATTAATTTTAGGTTAGTGTTAATTTTAGGTGTATTAATTAGTTAATTAGTGGTAAATTAAAACAATAATTGTGCTTAGATTATTTAGGCGCTTTATTAATCTAATTGTTTATAAATGCGGACGTGCTATTTAATTAATGCTCAATACTTTAGAATCTACGCTATTATTTAAAATCTTATTATTGCATTATTGCGAAGTTAAATTAAAATTACATTGAGTTTTAGATTAAATTATTTAAATGCTAAATGCAAGTATGATATTTAAGAATTGTTTAAAGCTTTTATAAATGCGACGCTATTAGATGCATATATTAGATTAAAATTGATTTTAAATTACAAATGATTACTAATAAATGCGGCTATGCTACCTGACACGACGTTATCGCTAAATTATTTATTTTATGCATTTATTAATTATTTAAGAATTACGACAAAGCTTAAAGTTAGTTAATGCGGACGCGGGACTCTAAGTGTTTAAAACTCTACGTAAGACGCGATGCCATTATCAAATTAATTATTTATGCCTGTATTTATGTTTTATTGTTGTATTTTATTATAAAAATCCTAAAAAATTATTTTACAAAATTAGTGTAATTTTATAGTTAATGGCTGGACGGGAGGGTCAAAATTGGGTGTCAACATAGAGAGTAGAAAGATTTGTGAAAATAATAAGAAGAGGAATGAGGTATTTATAGGGGTTAAAAATAAATATAAAGGGGGTAGGGGTTGGGGAGGAGGCCTAAAATGGCGTTGTCAATGACGAAATGTAAAATGGCCGTTGGACAACGACTATTTTGTGCAAAGGTCGAGGCGGGATTTGGGGCGGGGTCGGGGCGGGATCGGGGCTGTGGTCGGGAACTGGCGGGACCATACATCCCGCCGGTTCGAGCCGGTCATTTTTTATCTAGGTGTCGTGTCGGGGTCGGGGTGGTCGGGGCCGGGGCGAGTCGGTCGGCGACCAGCGATACTAGACTTTCATCCACACATGCAAGCCTAACCTAAGCATGCATCCTATTAAACTTACTATTTTCATATACCAGAGATGCAAATGGACAATAAAAGTAAATTAGCCTACTAATATTATTTTCAGGATTTCCATAATTAGGAGCATGAAACTCAGTTGTGGACAAAGGGGAAACTAAACAACAAGTAAATGGAAGAGGTACTTTCATGATTAGTACAAAGCCATTTTATAAACAAAGGGACGAGGTACATTCAGGATCAGTACACTACTGTTTATGTAAAAAAAAAAAATGAAAAGAGGTACTTTCATGATTTTCAGGACACGGTGCGGGTTGGCTCAAGTCATATTTTAAATCAAATGGTCAAATAAATTCATAAATAGTCTAATTAAACTAATAGACGATACGGATATGGGCGGTGCGGGTACGGTCGGTGTGAGTACGGTGCGGGTAGCGGGGCGGGGCGGGTGCGGGGCGGGTCTTATATGAAATCCACCCCCGCCCACTACCCATGGCGGGTAGCACTTTTGATACCCATACCCGCCCCACCACCCACCAAACTATCCCCATACCCGCCTAATGGAGGCGGGTGCGGCCGTACCCATGTTACATCCCTAATCTTGATTCTCAAAAATAGAAGATTAATTTGTTAATTGTGTTTCTATATTATTGTGGTTAAACATTGAAGGTCTAGATTGACACTAACAATCTAAGACAAAAATTATTCTCAGAAAATTTATTTTTCTGATTGTGTAAAGCTTGCAAATTTTTTAGAGAATAAACTTCCTGTTTTGCAAAAGGATGGATCAATCTAGATCATCAATGGTGAAAAACCATGTGGAGAAACCCGATAAATTCAAGGGTGCTGATTTCAAACGCTGGCAACAAAAAATGCTCTTTATTTGACCACTCTCCATGTGGCAAATGTGTTAACTGCCGAGGCTCCAACGGTACTTCCGGTTGGAGAAGGAGAGAATGCTCCAACTGAGGAGGCAAAAGCTGAAAATCTCAAGGTTGTTCAGCTTGGGAGACTCAAGAGTTTCTTTGCAGAAACTATATCTCGAACGCGTTGGATGACTCTCTCTATGATATCTACTCCTCGTTCAGAATGGCGAGGGAGTTGTGGCAGTCACTCGAAAACAAGTACAAAATAGAGGTGGCTTGTTCAAAGAAGTTCGTCATCGGCAAGTTTCTGAACTTCAAGATGAGCGATGCCAAGGCTGTTGTCAAGCAAGTGGAGGAACTTCAAGTAATTGTTCATGAAGGAGGTTGAAGGTATGGGCCTTAACCCGCATTTCCTTGTTGGTGCTATTATTGAAAAATTACCTCCTTCGTGGAAAGATTTTAAGGTTTATTTGAAGCATCTAACGGAGGAAATAAGTTTTGAGCAACTGGTTCTCAAACTTCGTGTTGAGGAAGATAGCCGGAAAAGTGAGAAGGCTGATGTTGTTTCCTTGGAGCTAAATGCAAATGTGGTTGAAGGGAATTCATCAAAAGCCAAGTTTCAGAAGGGCAAGGGCAAGTTTGTTGCTGCCAAGCCATTTCTTCTTGGGAAGAACCACGCTCGCCCAAAAGGCAATGCGTTTAAGAAACAAGTTGGTGTTTGTTGGGTGTCAGAAGCCGAGCACCGCGAGCAAAATCTTGTCGCGCCGCGAAAGAGGTGGTGGTGGTGGAGGTTCGGGTAATATCAACCAGTCCATCCGTATTCATTGGTGTTGTCACTGCTCAGGCAAATCTGATTACAAATTCAACCGATTGGTGGATGGATACGGGTGCTACTATGCATGTATGTTCAGAGAATGACATATTTTTATCTTACCAAAGCCATCAAGGATGGAGAACCGTTGTTTGTTGGGAATGCTGCTTCTGTGAAAGTGGAAGGCAAAGGGAATGTGACTTTGAGGCTCACTTTCGGGAATGATCTTGTGCTCACCAATGTACTACATGTGCCTGAAATTTGTAAAAATTTAATTTCTGGCCCTATTCTTAGCAACAAGGGCTTTAAATTAGTTTTTGAGTCTGACAAATTTGTACTCACCAAGGGTGGGGTGTATGTAGGAAAGGGCTACCTCAGTAAGGGGCTCTTAAAACTAAGTGTTGTATGTTCTAAGGCATTTGCCGTTATCAATGAAAATGTAGACACTAGCACTGCTTCTGAGTATGTGATTGATTCTCTTTCTTCCTTATGACATTCTCGATTAGGTCATGTAAATTATCGTTCCTTACAAAGAATGGTAAAGATAGGCATGCTGCCAAAATGTTTCATGAACAAAATGACTAAATGTGGGGTTTGCATAGAATCAAAATATGCAAGTCATCCTCATAAATCAGTTGTGAAATCAAATGAAGTGTTTGGTCTAATCCATAGTGATTTGTGTGATTACCAAGCAACCTCTTCTCGTGGAGGAAAGAACTACTATATATCATTTATCGATGATTGCAGTAAATTTTGTTATGTATACTTAATGCATACGAAAGATGAGGCTTTGAACATGTTTAATACATACAAAGTAGAAGTGGAAAACCAACTTGACAAACGAATTAAAATTCTAAGGTCGGATAGAGGTGGTGAATATCAATCAAATGAGTTCAGGGAATTATGTTCCACTCATGGGATAATTCATCAAACCACTGCGCCATATACTCCACAACAAAATGGAGTTGCCGAACGAAAGAATAGAACATTGAAGAATATGATAAATTCAATGTTGATTAGTTCGGGTACACCCCTAAGTCAATGAGGTGAGGCATTGATTACTGCAAATATGATATTGAATAGAATTTCTCAAAAGAAAAGTAATCAATCTCCATACCAGTTATGGAATGGAAGATTGCCTACTTTCAAAAGGATGAAAGTGTGGGGTTGTCTAGCAAAAGTTCAAGTTCCTTTACCAAAGAGAACTAAACTTGGACCAAAAACAATGGATTGCATTTATGTTGGTCTTGCCAATAATAGTGAAGTGTATAAGTTTTTAGTGTATCATAGGTATTCACAAGAACACACTAATGGAATCTGCTGAAGCATAATTTTTTTAGGATATATTTCCTTATAAAGACTAGGATAAAAGTGTTCCTAATTTAAGAGGACACTGCCTCAAAATGAGTCAAACCAAGATACTCTAAATGTTGAGAATCTTACTTCTTCTATTCAAGAAAATAATTCTGAAATAAGAAGAAGTAAACGTGGAAAAATCGCCAAAGAGTTTGGACCTGACTATATGACTTTTTCCGTTGAAGGAGAACCTCAAACGTACAGGGCTGCTATGGACTCATCCGAAGCACCTTATTGGAAGGAGGCTATCCAAAGTGAAGTAGAATCCATTGTACAAAATAATACATGGATATTGGTTGATCTTCCTCCGGGACAGAAACCAATAGGTCACAAATGGATCTTTAAACGGAAGTTAAGACCTGATGGTACTATATAGAAATACAAAGCTCGTATAGTAGCCAAAGGATTTCGACAAAAGGAAGGTGTAGATTTCTTTGATACCTACTCACCAGTGTCTAGAATTACGTCGATAAGGACGTTAATTGCTATAGCAGCAATTCAAAATTTGGAAATACACCAAATGGATGTGAAGATTGCATTCTTGAATGGTGAACTAGAGGAAGAAATATACATGGAACAACCCGAAGGGTTTGTTGTTAAAGGTCAAGAGCAGAAAGTCTGTAAATTTGTTAAGTCGTTATATGGACTTAAACAAGCGCCAAAAGCATGAGAAGTTTGATAATACATTATTGTCAAATGGTTTTCAAATAAACAAATGTGACAAATGTGTCTACATTAAGGAATGTAAGAATGCATGTGTCATTATATGCTTATATGTGGATGATATGCTAATTATGGGAACGGATAAAGATGTCATTAACCAAACTAAGAAGATGTTGCATGCAGCTTTCGCTATGAAAGATATGGGAATAGCGGATGTCATTCTTGGTATTAAAATTCAAAAGAATTCTGATGGTTATGTACTAACTCAATCCCATTATGTTGAAAAGGTCCTTAGAAAATTTGGATACTATGATGATAGACCGGTAGTTACGCCATTTGACCCCGTTATTCACCTCAAGAAGAATGAAGGTGATAGTGTGTCTCAATTAGAGTATACACAAGTTCTTGGAAGCTTGATGTACATAGTGAATTGTACGAGACCGGACTTAGCATATACAGTGAGTCGACTGAGTCGATACTCACATAATCCTGGAAATGATCATTGGGTAGCGCTAATAAGGGCACTACGATATCTAAAGCATACAATGAACTATGGATTGCATTATACAAAATATTCTCCAGTGTTAAAAGGATATTGTGATGCTAATTGGATTTTCAACCATTCAGAAAGTAAGTCCACAAGTGGGTATGTATTTACACTTGGTGGAGCGTCGGTATCATGGAAATCATCAAAGCAAACGGTAAATACGAGATCAATTATGGAAGCAGAGTTTGTAGCCTTGGATAAAGCTGTCGAAGAGGCAGAATGGCTAAGAAACTTCCTAAAAGGTATTCCGTTGTGGACGAAGCCTGTAACAGTCATTTGCATACGTTGTGATAGTATGACTGCCATGACGAGGGCAAAGAATCAAATATATAATGGCAAGTCAAGACATATAAGGCGACGTCAAAATACAATACGAAGCTTGTTGAAGAATGGAATCTTCCATTGATTATGTAAAGTCAAAGGACAATATAGCGGATCCTTTGACAAAAGGCCTTACAAGAGAGCAAGTCGTATTTACATCGATGAGAATGAGCTTAAAGCCAATACAATGAGTTGTGAACTGGTGGAAACCTAACCTATCATAATTGGAGATCTCATGGTTTAGGTTCAATAGGCAAACTAGCTGGAGAAGACTCAAGGAGCTTAAAACACACATATGCTCATTCCTATGGTGTACCAGTGTGTTAATCCGTTGACGTTAAAGGGCTGAACTTTTGTTCTTAATAATATTAATAGCCATTATGGTGTGATAGTACGGACTATTCTTGATTAATATTACCTATGTGAGATTGATGTGGGGTCGCATCTGGGAGAACCGATATGGCTACGTTCTCTAGAAATTCTCATGAAGAAAGGAGTTGTTCATGACCGAAAAGAACACAACCGTAAGAATTGAAATATGTTGATATGATATGTGTGATACGTGTTGTCTCGGTTTACTACAAAACGTGAATAATTCAAGGCACTTCGTCCACTATTTCACAAGTAGACCCGATAGGTATTCACTACGAAAAGTTCAAGTCCAAAAGACACCTTTTCCGATGCATGTCATGTCTCGTTTGACAGAAATAATGATAAGTTCCTTTTATCTTATTTTCTATCCACATGTGGGGTATTGTTGGAACTTGTAGAAGAAGAAGAGATAAATTGATCAAAATTAAGGTTGCAATTTTTTCCGTGCTCAGCGCCGCGGCACAGGAGAACAGCGCCACGGCGCCAGAACTCCTGCGGGCTTTGACAGAAGTCGAGCGCCGCGGCGCTAATTCCAACGGGAAACAGATTTTGGACCAAAAGTTGTGTCTTTTCCATGGAACACAACCTTTGGACAAAGAGCTGCCTTTGGGGCGTCTTTAATGCTTTAAATAGCATGTTGATCACTTGTTTTAGACACACAATTAACAAATTAATCTTCTATTTTTGAGAATCAAGATCATTGGAAGATTATTACTTGCTTCTATCTTCTTCTTCTTCCAAACTAAATTTCTGAAGAACACATAAAGTAGATTCGCCAGGAGTGAAGTTCTTGTGCTAGAACTATCACTCAGATAGTTGTATCCTCAAGGCAGACGTCCGTGAAACTGCAGCACAAGCGGGGGCGAATTTTTGTCTTAGGACACTACGTCGAGCAGGCCTCTATCTACAAACAAGTTAGTATGTATTTCATATTGCTGGTTTCTTATTGTTGTTGAGTTCAATTTATTTGAATTATATTTCTATATTATTGTGGTTAAACATTGAAGGTCTAGATTGACACTAACAATCTCAAGTTTGACAGCTGCATTGGTGTATCAGTGTACAATTTCAGCGCCTCATCACCTGGTGATAGTCCTAATACAGATGGAATCCACTTACAGAACTCCAAAGATGTCCTTATCCGCAGTTCCAGTATTTCATGTAGTAATTAATTTTGATTTCTGGTTTACTCCTCCATTTGTAGTCTTCCACTCAACCAATTCAAGCAAATACAGGCCTCTTTAGTGAGCGATAATTTCTTCAAGATGGTGACATAATAAGTTCAAGATTGTAATATTAACCGATAGAGTCACATACCTCGGAAAGTCCTTATTACGTCCTTGAATTTAAACCTCTTGACATTTTCGCACCTGGTGATTGCCTATCTGCAATTTAAACTTTCAGCAGCAAGCTCGAGGAACCAACCAGAAATGGCAGCAAATCCTGATCTTGTCACAAAGTAAAAGAGCAATCACAATATAGAATTAGACCTTTAGCCCACAAAACAGTTTCATATTTTGATATATACATATTAGTTCTCTTTCATGATTTTATCATCTTCAGTTCCAAAAATTGCCCAAACAAGGTATAAACCTAAATAAGAACTTTATGAAGCTAGATAATTTAAGAACAAAAAGCCAAGAAAAAATGTGTCCTATAATGAGTGCACAGATGTCAGTACCTGGAAAATACACTCACCATCATGTATTGCTTTGTGCAGGAGATGACTGTATCTCAATACAAAGTGGATGCACAAATGTGTATATACACAATATAAATTGTGGACCAGGACATGGAATAAGCATTGGAGGTCTTGGGAAAGATAACACAAAAGCTTGTGTTTCTAATGTCACTGTGAAAGACGTCATTATGCATAACACAATGAATGGTGTAAGGATTAAGACATGGCAGGTATGGATACCATTTGACAAACAAAATTATATGTTTGCAAGATCAACTATATGCTTTCACAAGAAAACCCAGTAGAAAATTTTCAACATTGAGGGAGCTTTAGTGCTTTCAGTCAAATGTTTCTTCTTTAAGGACAACCCGGTGTTGGAGTCCCAATATTCAAATAACCTTTTTCTCTAGTTTTGTGCTGGATAGGTTTTATTAACTAATTCCAGGTTTTTGATACGGGGAATTCATACAACCTAGTGCATTGTAAAAACAATTCGTCAGAAAAATCATTTTCTCTGTGCAGGGTGGATCAGGGTCTGTGCAAGGACTGATGTTCTCAAATATACAAGTTTCTGAAGTCCAAATACCAATTATAATTGATCAGTTCTATTGTGACAAGAGCAATTGCAAGAACCAGACATCAGCAGTGGCTTTATCAGGAATTAACTACGAAAAAATAACAGGAGCATATACAGTAAAACCCGTGCATCTTGCATGCAGTGACACTATGACCTGTATAGAAGTGACCATGACGGACATCCAACTAAAGCCATTACAAGAGCAATACCACATGTATGACCCGTACTGTTGGCAGACCTTCGGAGAGTTGTATACTCCTACCATCCCTCCAATTGAATGTCTACAAGTTGGCAAGCCATCAAGCAGCACGACTAAAGCTGATTATGATCAATGTGAAGTATAGTGACACATATATTATTATCATGTATATAATTTGGTGTTCTCATTTGTGTGACCGGCAAGGTTCTGCTGAGCCCTATTACATTATATAGAACATGAGTGCTGATTCTTAATAGGATTAGAACATATAATATGTTTTTCTTTACAAGCATTACTTGAGCTTCCCTCCTGTGGGGGTATAGAATAATTTTTAATAGCTGACATTTCTATAGTAAGGTATGTTAAGACACTTCCCTTCATGCAAAACTGTCTGCTGGTGTTTGTCAAAATGACTACTCGAAAATCTATGCTAATAGAGGCAGATCCAGAATTTGAAGTTTATGAGTTCCTACTACGATACAAGGTCTAAGAAAAAGCTATTGGGTCCACGTGAACCAGTAACTTATAAGCTAGATCCACCCCTGTATGCTAAAGATACATCAGTGTTCAAGATATACCAGTTACAATCAAAAGCACAAGGATTTGTGTCTCCAGGCATTCCTTTTTTGATAAGTTGTTTTTTCAAATATCCTATCACTTTGGAGACCAAGAAATTGGTAAACAATAGGTTAAAGAAATGCAATACTCCAATCATTTTCGAATCTCTGTGGTTCAAGAACTTCAATGCAACATCCATCTTGCAGGAGTAACCTCGTTATCAAACAGTGAAATAATCAAATTGACTTCAGAAACTACCTAATTATAGCATGTCATCTAGATTCTGCAGAATGGTTAAGCCAATGGTGTGTATAACAGACTGGACTCCTTTGTTCCTTTTAGCTCAAAGATCTATTTTCACCAACTTTTCAACAATCAAATGAGAAATATCCTTATACATGCTGATTCATCTAACACGTTTTCCCACTAAATGATGATTAAAAAACATCAATAGAAATTCTGTGCAGATTTTTCCTGTAAACCACTCACTTAGTATTGAGTAGAGAAGACATACCTATTGAATAGAGAGTTGGAAAGTAAGGAGACTCGTAATCCTCACTCATATAGATGAGAAATATCGAAATATGTGTCTTCTAATTATATGAGTGAGGATTACAATGCTACAGATGGTTTATCGAATGCAGAGAAATCAGTCCAACATTACATTAGATCTCAAATGCACTACAACTTTAAACAGGACTGCCAACCAAATCTTAACTGTTATTTTATGTCACAACGAGGACTGTTAAGAATTCCCAAATGGGCGAGATAATAAGGATAAATTTAAATATCACAGGATCTGTAGCTGATTAACAAAATAAAGCAAAACAAGGTGTATCATCTTATGCGAATAGACCCCAAACAGACTGAAAATCATAGACCTCTTCAGGTAAAGCATGGGTATGCTTCACCTTTCACATTACTTTCTTATTTGAATAGAATACAGAATCTTCTATTTATGAAGTCTACAGTAGCAGCAGAAACATTGACCAAGGGATATGAACTCACACCCTCATATCCAAAAAAGAACCCGAACTCAAATTCTTGAACTAAGTATTGTGAGTTCTAGCCCTTGTCACGATTTATCAAAAATGGAAAAGAAAGTGACATAAGTACTTCAAGTTACAAGGAACTAACGTAATAAGAAATGAATAAACCCATGGCAAGAGAGAGAGAGAGACTAACCGGATCGCATGCTAGAGCAGTTGCAGTATAGAAGCCTTCATTGAATGGATTCTGAAGAGGAGTACAGTTAAGCATGTTGAACTTCTGTATTGAAGGGAGGTTGTCCAACTCTGTCATGTTGACCAACTTCTTGCAATTTCAGAAGTCCAAAGATATTCTAAATTTGATACTGATGGGAGTGTTTGACGATTCTCACAATCATTACATGTGTAGACTTGTCATCAATGATGTTAGTCTCGTTCATGTCCGTAAATAAGCAGACGGAAGTGAGCATACTCAGAAAAGGTCAATTTCAAGACAAGTTTTAATAGGAACACATTTTTCTCTTTTCAAGCAGGTGAACACAGGTGTGAATAAGGGTAGTGAAATGTATCATTGTTTCTATGTATCTTTAAGTTTTTAGTCCGAACAAGAATGATATATCCAGTAAAAGTAGTAAAATCCCTTTCTTGTTTCCTTCTAGAACTCACAAAGTGTAATCATGTATTTTCTTGGTTCGAAATCCGATGATATAAAATGAGCTTAAATGAAGAAGTAATGATTCATATAGCCGACCCCAACTTGTTTGGGACTGAGGCATAGTCGTAGTTGTAGTTTATTGGTGTTTGACTATAATCAATTTGAATAAATAAAAAACTGGAGATTTTTATTAATTCACATCTGTTGAAAAGAGAGGAAATGAACATTCAAGAAAACTTTTAGACATTAACATACACAACTTGACCTCTGAACAGAAAGTTTGCTGGTTTCGTGAGAAATTTTTGAAGGTAGAGTGTCTGAATGCAATAGAGCAAAAAAGATAATAGACACTAAAGAAAAATAAGAATTACCATCATTTATAAACTTAAGGCATTGACATTTCAAATCACATTCTTCTCTCAAACTTTCCAGATGATCGGAAGGTACTCAATGGCAGCTCATTATTAGGCAGTATGCAGTCAAATATACTTATATTTTTAAGAAGAAAGCAATCATTCTAATTCATGTCCTATTCTAGTTGAAAGGACTTAGGAACAGAACCCTGAGGCTGTACAAAAGATTGTCTCAGCCGCTAAGTGATTTCTCAGGAAAGAATACATATGTCATGAATATTATTTCCATTTGTTCCTAAATTGACTAATGAATTGAAAAACGCAACCAGTTTGAGGATACAAAGAATTTTTATTCATATAGAAAGTTAGATGCATACCTATATAAAGATAACATCATTTGATGAATATTCTGTCAATAGTAGTCTTTGGGATATGATTTATCTTAGATTTATCCATGCTTTGACATGCTTCGCTCAATTTCGGGCAGCTATCAATAGTCAGCTCTTTCAATTTAGTCAGGCCATGCATTCCTTCAGGCAAGGAAGATAATTTACGGCATTCTGAAACTTCAATCCGTTCGAGTGCTGTGAGATCTCCAAGCCACTCAGGGAAAGCCATGAAGTTGGGACACCTTTCGACCCTCAAGTATTGTAAAGTACAAGCTGCACCTTCTAGCCACCGAGGCAAAGAAACGAAATGAGGAAGCCCAGAAATAACCAATAATTGAAGGCTCCTCAGGCATTGTACATCTTTCGACTCTAACTGTGGTAACCCCCCAATAACCAGGGATCTAAGCATTTTAATACCTTCAATATCCTGCCACTCCAACAAAGTTAGCTCTTCACAATCAATAATGGACAGGCTTTTAAGAGCAGTAAGGTACTTCATACTGCTTGGAAGAAATGTCAGCCTTGGGCAATCTACAATGGTCAATGTGCTGAGGCTAGTAAGATGCTGCAGTCCGTCAGACAAAGATACGAGATTCTTGCAGTTGTAAATGTATAGAGATCGAAGAGCACGCAAGCATCCCATTACCTTGTCAGAGAAAGCCTCTTGTCTGGTAGTCATGTACAAATGCCTCAAGTTGATCATGTTCTCTGTGTAACTAGGTAAAACTTCTAATTTTGTGCAATAAGCAACTCGAAGCGTTTGCAGGCTCTGCAATTTGCATATCGCAATGGGTAGTGAACTCATGTAGCCATTTGCACTAACATCAAGATATTTTAAGTCCTTCAATTCCTCAATGGAGTTTGGCAATACCTCAAAGCACGAGTCACTCAAATCAAGTAACCGTAAATGTTTAAATCTTGATATGCACGCTTCGACAAACGATGTGCTAGTAGGACCAACTCCTTGGACTGGAAAAAGGATGGTACGCAGCATACTGTGGTCTGATAGGGATCTCGGGAGCTCTTTTCCTGAGAGATCATAATCAGAAAGTGCAATGTGTCTGACATACTTGGAAATATTTTGGGAGTGAGATACTATAGTTGAGCATTCGCCATCCACTACTGCCTCCGCAATATAATGTACTAGGTCATGCATTTTGCAAACTGAGATAAACAAGGGGTGAGTTCCTTCCAGCTCCTGAAAAAATGACCTTGACCTCAACTCCTCGAAATACTGCATGCCAATTTCTTCAGGCTCGTGGCATCCAGTTGAAGGATGGATTATCCCTTGTGCCATCC
Organism: Przewalskia tangutica; assembly: GCA_029844215.1. NCBI lineage: Eukaryota > Viridiplantae > Streptophyta > Magnoliopsida > Solanales > Solanaceae > Przewalskia > Przewalskia tangutica. Next base: position 12,608,388 of record CM056722.1, read on the forward strand.
ACAGTTGAATCAGTTTATCTATCTGAATGTCGGAATCCAGGAAAACTGAGCTATAAGCTAGACAGACTTTTAAGTAACAGGGTAACTTTTCATAGCTAATTTTCAATGCTGACAAAGTGCTGATAGCATTACGACCGGAGTCCCATATATGATGATCCCTTATCCATTCCCAATGACATTGTGACGCCTCTTTGTACAGAGAACTCCCCAAGACAACTGCATCTAACGGAACACCTTCACATTTCTTTGTGATTTCAGCACCGATTCTCAAAAGATTAGGATTGTTTTGGACCTCTTCACCTTCCCCGGAAGCCTTTCTCAGGAATAAAGCTAGACAATCGTCATCCAAGAGGCCACTTAAATGGTAAGGAGGAACTGTGCCAGTTATCGAAGCTACAGATTCACTGCGTGTAGTCACAAGTATCATATTTCCATGTCCACCAGCCAACAACCTCTTTAACTCATTCCAGTGTCCTTCGTTGTCAATCCAAAGGTCATCTAGGACAAGTAAATAAGTCCATGTGAGCAAAACCTTGCAAAACATGGTCCGCAATTCTACCTCATTCAGATTCCTTAAATCTGTGACTTCGTTTCCTGAGGCAGATTTGATAACTTTCTCAACTAGCTTGTTCACATCAAATACACGAGATGCATTCACCCATATCCGCAGCTGGAATTGCCTCATTACCCTGGCATCATTGTATACCATTTTTGCCAGAGTAGTCTTTCCAATGCCTCCAATTCCATATACCGGTAAGACAGATATAGCTGATTCATTTCTCAACCCCAGCAAAGCTTCCACAATTTTCTCTCTATCATGTTCCCTTCCAAAAACATCAATAGGCTGGACCGGATATGGCCTGTGCATGAGAACCCTGTCATGTTGATTGGAAATCCTTAACAGACTCAAGTTAGGCGTCCAATAAATTTGTAGTTCAACTAATCTACTGTTCAAACTTCTGATTCTTGAACCTATCTGCACTCTTAAATCAAGATCTTTTAAGCTACAGAAGAAATTTCTCACCTTTGATAATTTAAGTCTTTGAAGAGGCTGCATTTGGCTTTGTAAAGTGTGAACTTCAAGTTCATCAAAGATCTTATCAGCTTCGGAAAGCACGCCCCTTAGCAACTCCACCACTTGGTTCTGTTCATGGAAGCTTTCTTGCATTGCTGACTTCAGATGCTGCTTCATTTGGTCAAGCTGACCTTGCAAATTCCATCTCAAGGCCATTTCACAAACTCGTTTCGAGCTTATCCTCTCCAGAATTGTATGTGCAGTGAAAGCTATCTCCATATTGACAAAGGAGAAGCTAGATGTTCCTGATAAATGTGGAATGCTGTTTCCAATACTTAGCTGAACTGTGAATCCTTATTGAACAGGTTGAATTACAACCCAAGAAACCTTATGCACTGTGTTATCTAAAGGCCATATATCCCTTGGAATTTTCTGCCTCTAGGTGCCATGTTGACACCATAAATGTGAAGGCTAATCTTGTGAGAATTGAAGAAAATTTGCTTTCTTGTTGACTTCTATGGCTATAAAATTAGTGGGTTATAATTTTCTGGGTGAAAATATGGAAACTTTACAAACTAGGAAGTTTCATAGCATCAACAAAAAGATAACCTTTTAGTGTTGACTTGACTTTGAACTAACTAATATGTCACTGTCATAGCTTGATCTGTTTATAAAATGTCTCCGTTTTGGATTAGCTTTTGGTTGGATATCTATTTTTGTGAAAATCAGAAAATTGACATATTTGGCTGGTCAAAATCAATTCTGGCAGAATCAATTTTGCCATTAATTTTAATTTGAATTTTATTCTTTCCGTTATTACCCTCTTTAATTTTCATCAACAATCTATCCACTTTCATTACTCTCTTTAAATATCTAGAAATAATTAATAAAAAAAATTCAAGTATACAACTTTCTATTGGAAATATTTATTAAACGTGAAATAAAATAAATCCTATTAATTATGAATCGAACGATTGGGGTCCCGCACGTAGGAAACCTTGTTTCCACACACGTGCACGTAGTGCCAAGGATCAAAATTTCCTAAATAGAAGAGATATTGGTACGTATACGAATTATTTGAGACGTAAGGTAATAGACGGTTATTGATCAAATGACGAATGATTTCACGTTGGTAAATGAAGGAAGAAGTGTATAATGTGTAAAGATGAAATGAATCAGACATCACCACGAAATCAAGAAGGGTCACGGCGCATAGAAGAAGCGCAGCTCTATTGACATTTCAATTCGGTAACTTTTGGAATTGAAGGGCGCGCCTAATTGGCGTTCGGCTCGGTGAGTTCTTTGGGCGAAGGAGTCGCGACTCTCTCCGAAAGTCGCGATTGACACGATTTTGACCTCGTCGATCATTAACTAAAATTACACTAATTTTAAAGCAGTTTTGAAATAATAAAATCACGTGATAAAACATAAATCTGCATAAATAAAAAATTTAATATTAACTTCGCATTTTCTTTCGTAGAGTATTAAGCACTTAGAGTCCCGCTGTATTAATTAATTTCAAGCCTGCGTAATTTTTAATTAATAATAAATACATAAAATAAATAATTTAACATTAACGTCGTATCAAGTAGCATAGTTGCATTTATTAATACGCAAGAGAATTTCATAATCATTCGTAATTTTAAAATCATTTTAAACTAATACATGCGTTTACTAGTCTCATGACGTAAATATTAAGCACTAATTAATTAGCATGCGTATTTATTATTATAATAGCTTAGACTAATAAAACACCTAATATAATACACCTAAACTAATACACCTAATACATAAATCTAATACTAATATAAATGACCCAAGCCCACCTTATCTTGACTTGACCAAATGAAATGGCCCAAACATGGACCCAAACTCCTCTTTACTTATTTCATCCACCCCACAAACGCCTCTCCCATGAGCCCATTGACCACTTTCCTTAAGGCCCCAAAACCTCTTCATCGTCCTCTTAAAAACCTAAAAGACCCAAACCCTAACACCATCCAAACGCCGCGCCTCGCTCATCACGGTAGGTTCGGCGGAGAATCCGAGCAAACCATAATACCTCGACACGTCTCCTTCCATATCACGCGAGAATCCCGAATCTTCCTCAAGTCACGCCCCGAATCGAACCTCCCTTTTCTGTTTCAAACCTTACCAATTAACCCTCGAATCAGTACGAAAATGGCAACAAAATCTCGTGCTTGCCATAACTATAACCAAATCAAAACTACCCTTCTTTAGGACCAAATAATCCTGCGAGTCATCCACAAGAAAATCAGTTCGCCTTACCATAACGAAACCAGCACAAATCGTCCCTCAAATCAAATCCTAGACTTACCATAATCGAAACCTAACTAGGGGCTATAAATACTAAGTTTTGACATCGCAGGCGAGGGTTCGTTCACCATCCATCGATCGATCGTCAATCATCTGAACACGACTACATCGCGTCTAAACTCTTATTTTCCATTCAAATTACTATTACGCAAACCACTCTTGAGAACTTTCCTTTTTGACGATTCGGAAAACCTTTGTCGTCGCCTCGATTCGCTACCCACAAAGGTCCTAAATCTCTCTTTGTATTGTTTAGTTGTTTAAATGGTGCTGCGTGTTACGTGATAGGATTCATATGTTGTTCTATCGAATTTGCGATTTAATTTAGGCGTCGTTTCAGTAAATATGTTAATTGTGGCTCTTGATATTTGGGTATCGATTCTGCTTTTAAGTATGTGCGTGTATGCGATTGTGTTTTCTTTTACGGGTATGGGTAGGCAATAATATTTGCATAAGAGTCCTGGACCCATTTTGTATTGATAGTCGAAAGTCTCACCATACCTATTATTAGGATTAATTCAAGTTTGGAAGATGTGTGATTCCTGTATAGATAGCTGATAAAATTCATTAAGATTGCCTAATATTGAATGATTATTGTGGTGTCTCGATTTCGTCGTATCCTGTTCTAGTATAATCCAAAATCCAATTATTTTAAGTATGTTGCATCTTGATTCTCAACCCCAATACATATTCTGGATGCGAAATTGCAATAGGAATATAGAAGTTGTTACCTCGTGTTAATTCCCTAGGCATGCTAAAGTATTGATCATATGTTATGCTAAGTATATGTTTGCTATATGAATCAAGTCGATCTGTTTAAGAACATTTAGTTAAATTACTATGTTGAAATGACTCGATGAAACGAAGATGGGACTTCTTCTTGGTTGTGAATCTTGTTTTGATGTACCAACTAGTTTAGCCTTAAAATGAATCATCGGTTAATTATACCATCATACTTCACATATCACATTAATGAAGTCATTTATATGCTCGATCTGTGGATATACCTCTACAACTTGATGTGAATCCAAGTAGTTACCTAGAATTAAAATGAGTCCGTCCCATATTTGCCTAAACTAATGGTCGAGAAAGTGTTTGTCTGTGTTTTCCTTGAAATTGCGCGATCCGATTGTGTCGATAACCATGCATCACCACAAAATATAGCTGTTGACTTACCCTCGTATCTGTCCCATTGCTTGATGCCCAGTATTTCCTCTTATCTGTCTTTGTTTGCATCAGTATACATTCAGTGTATATGGGTTGTATACCTCCCCCATGGGTTATGTGTCTGTCTTATGGATATCAACCCTTACTTGGCTAAAATAGTAGAGGTATTTGCGTGTAAATGGGCCTGTTTGTGGACAACATTCATGTTCAAAAATCTGAATAATAAAAAATCTGATGTTATGGGGCCTGAATCACGCTTCCTGCACATGGAGGCCCATCACTTAATTAATACTTTAATGTGTTATTTGCTAGTAAAGGCCTCGTATCTGTATCGCCTCATGTTAATACTGGCCACGTCATTCTACTTATTTCGTATAGGATGGAGTTTATATTATTTACTAATCCTTATCTTTCTTATTTTTTTTTTACATGGCATGCATCGGGAGAATAATCAAGAGTCTCGGTACGAGACTCATCATGACTTCCACATCGCCAACTATACTTCCGCCGCAAGGCTTCCAAACAGCTATAGGACAGATGATGTCACCATCCGCTCTAGACGTCACAACGACGCCAATCTCACTCTTCTTTATGCTTATTTATGCATTGGTTTATTTGCTCATTCATTTATCATTGTCATATTTACTAACCTTGTAATTAATAGGATAATTAATTCTATTAGTCTTTGGAATACTTTAGAAAGGGTAGTTTAAATATAAATTCATCCTTACTTAGTCTATACTCATCATATAAAATCTAAAAAAAAAAAAAAAAAATAATTAATCCTAGTTATACTTTAGTCCTGTAGTTAATATATTTCTCCGTATTTAGTCGTTAAGAAATAAACTTTATCATAAACTTTTCATAAATATTATAGGAAATGATTTTTGCACACACGTATGAAATAATAATCTCATAATTTTACAAGAATTTTAATCCTACGTACACTGTTAGGAGTAATCACCTTCTTACTTTGTCGAGAATAAAATGATCTCCTGTCCCATAACTTCATAATCAACTTTGTATATATTTTATGAATCTCATAAGGCCCCTTTTATTATTATCAATATATTCTTTAAATATTTGTCACAACCCTTTTTATTTAAATAAATCTTTTCTAAAGCATATCCATAGCGAATAAATTAACCTATGTTTGAGCGGACAATATGAGTTAGCGGATCCTTTAGGGTGCCTTACCCCTTCCCTTTAGGATAATAAAGAATCCTTACTCAGAATCTAATCTAGTTTCACAGACCATTAAATGGAGTTAATGCTGACTTTAATTAGTTAGTATTTAGGTGTCCTAATTCACCCAATTAATTAGGTGGCGACTCCCTTAACATTTATTTATCTTACATTTTTTGGGAGGATAACCATTCCGTCGCGCATTTAAGCCTGAGAGTTCAAAATCGGGTGCGACAGCATGGCGACTTCACTGGGGATTTTAGGTTCTTGACCATAACAAACCCAGGTTTATTATTGCTTAGCTTTATTTTAAATGCCTTAAAATTGCTCGCTTAATTTTGTATGTTTAACTGTTTTAATTACTATTTGTTTTACTGCTTTCCTTAAACTGGCATTCCGCTCATATTTCTTCCACTCTGGAAAAGTTCACACTATCACACACAACACGCGGGTGTGCTTCGCGCACCTGCAAATTTTTTTCAAACACCCACGTTTAAGAGAGTTGGTATTTTGCGCGGAGAATCCGGTCCAACCGGTGGTCGCGTAGCCTTCTCACTCGAGTTGTCCGCTCGGGAACCTTGCGTCCAGAAAAAACCAAATCCTAGAAACTTAAGATAGAGCTATACCACCCTTTATTTTAGGGCATGCATTTACCTTAGGTGGGTCGGTCCTTGGCATCGACACCACAATTAGGAAGACGCCAAACTTGTCGACGGGTTTCTCAACCCAACGACCAACCAAAGTATTATGTAGCATGGTAATGACAGACAAATCCAAGCCTAATCATGACATGCGAAATTGGGGAAAGTCTTGCGTCGTTTGGTCGCCATTCAACAAAGGCATTATAGTTGGGCGACTTGGACAAATCTATCATGGCCTCGTATATGTGACGTTTAGGCTACCTGCGGCATAAAGAGGTCCCCTGCGTGTTAGGAAGCGTTTGAATGTGCTATGTGCGATATATACATTACATACGCAAATTACGTGCTTTATGCTAACAGTTTGTTGCATTTTGTTAGAAAGATTTATCATCTCCCCAAGGTCGATTTGTATTTGACTAAACAATGGCGAACAGATATCTCACAAGATCAAAACGCGGTCCAGCATGGTGATTGAGGCATCGGCGGGCAGTCGAACTGTCTTAGTTCCTATAGCAAAGCAGCGGTCTCGGAGAAAGCGGCGTAGATCGGTCGGCGGCTCGCCCAAATACCGCAACAAATAGCAAACTGCGGTAGAAATCGGAAGGCTCGAAACATCATGAAGTACTCGTCGCTGCAAACAACCAAAGCGGTCAAAATCCTCCAAATTACTACGGTGCCCTCTTTCATATCCCATTCAGCAATATACAATGCACCCATATATCGCGCAAATGCCTACCACACTCCAAGCCAAACACAAACCAAAGGCCACGAGCCAGCACTTTTGCAATGCATACGACAACGCTTACGGTGCCGTCCGTGCATGCGCGCGACGAATGCCGTTCACTAAACACTTTCAAACCCGCGTAGGTCTTTGAGAAAACCAACGTAACTATACACCTTTAGCGAACCCATAACGAGTGTATGAGGTGAAAGCGCGAGAATACTCGGCCGATTCCCGGAAATATCCCGTGCCTCTTACCGAGGCGCATGATAAAACCAAACATTGTGCGTACCACTCCGGTCTTGAAGGCACGGCGTCGAAATTGCTATGCACTCGAGGACAAAATAGAGGCTAATCAAAGAAGAGTCATTCGCACAGGAGGCCTCGCGATGAGTCTGATGAACCCCGAAGGAAAGAGGTGTTCCACGGCGAACCGCCCGCTGAATCAACGCTTTTATCACGCCGCCCGTAGATCCGCTGACAAAATAGAGCACGATGCACCTGGACCAAATAAGAATTTTGAAGGAAGACCAAAGTTCGCACCAGCTTCGAACCCGTACCTCGAATATATGAAAGGTTGCGGTGCGGGCCTAATCGACGATTCCGGGAAGGATTCAGGCCACATCCCGAGATGGTATGATGAGAACAAGCGTTGCGCGTACAGCTCCGATAGCCGGGACATGTGGCAGAAGGTTGCCACTCCGCCGGGGGCGAATCGAGACATTGATCGAAGAAGGGTAATTCGGTGAAGAGTGCGCCCCAATCCACTTGCCAAACCACGGCGCGTCGATGTGCACGATAAACTTAGATGAGAATACATTCCCTATGCCTATTCGCTGAATCAATCGGTTATCCGGCGTGCGCGTGCGAAGCCAAAAGAAGAAGATATTGATAGCGAGCATGAAGACCCGGCCCGGCCGTAGGAGCGGAAGGCGTATTGGTTGGATTTGCACCTGATCGGTCCGCAGAGCGGATAAGAAAGAACAATTTAGTTTAGCGAATAATTTAAAGACTCATATCTAAGCTTTAATGATGTTTTCCTTTGTTTTGCTTGTAATTGGAACTACGTTCGACCTGATTCCCTTGGCGGATACGTAGGCGGCCACATCGGCCTCGGTCCCACCTTTAGAATTTTACCCAAAATCTGCTTGTAATGAACTACGTCATGACCTGATTCCTGCGTGGGGATCGTGGCGGCCTAAATCGGCCGGTCGCTCCGTTAGGAAACTTTCCATTCGTTACGAAAATAACATATCATACAAGCAACTCATCGAGACCACTTCGCCAAACACCGCACTTTCAAAAGCGGGACAATGTAGGAAACAGACGGGGTTGCAAGTCAAACAAGCCCGTGCCCGCGGATGATGAGAACAAGGCGGCAAAGTCAAATCTGAATCGACCACCCCCAAAAACTCACAAATTTTCTTTGGCGAGTTCTTCATATTAGTAGAAGATCTGACAAAAGTTAGCAAAAGAAACAACATAAGCGAGAGAGGCACCGATCAGCGATCGAGAATTCAAAAGTCGCGACAAAGTCTAGCGCGTCGGCTCGGCGTAAAGCACAACGAAGGCATCGTAGCGGCCGTCGGGTGCGAGGAAACATCTCGGGGCGACATCTATACCGCATAATTTGCCTTTCTCAAATATTTATCATTACGTTTTTACGATTTATGCACTAAATTTTCTCGAAGCTTAGCTTGCGGGAGCATTTATTCTACGAGGCAGCGGCACGTCGACAACGGCGTTATCGACTACGTCGAGCGGCGACATATATCAGGCCAGTTTCGTCGATCAAAGCGGGACAATTTTAAGGACCGCCACGAAAGGACATCGGCGGATATGATTCCATATGCTCGAAAGATCGGCGTAAAGCGGGACAATTTTAAAGGTACTACAAATGACATCAATAATTTCGCTAAGGGTTAGTGTCCCAAAGCGGGACAAATTTTAAAGAAAGCGGCGGCGAAGCAGAAGTGCGGGAGAATACCGCCGATTTCGGATAAGGAAGTTTGCTTTGTTTATGACATGTCACTATTCAAATATCGACATAATTTCCTTTGCACATACTAGTATTTTCTCAAGATAGAATATTTTCAACAAATGTTTTTCGGCCAGAGACTCGAAATCGACGGGGTTACATGGTCGGACAAGGCGGCGCGTGCAAATATCAAGAGCGAACACAAATCGGTAGACCACTCCGAACTCACAATTTTTCTTTGAGTGAATTTTGCGGTCAGCGAGGAACAAGGAGACAACAACATTCCAATACAACAAATCCGCTCACGAAGATCATCTACAAAGTCTACATCACCACATTTTCGACTCGAGCTCATCATTTACACTTTAATTATTTCATTTAGCTTTGATTATCATAACACAAATTTTATCCATGCCACAGGGCGTCGTATGTCTCGTCCATACAAGCGAACGCCCATCTGGCGTCATATCGTTAAATCCATCTGAGCGAAGCGCCCATCTGGCGTCATATCATCTAAATCCATCTGAGCGAAGCAGCCCATCTGGCGTCATGTCATCGTCTAAATCCATCTGAGCGAACGCCCATCTGGCGTCATGTCATCTAAATCCATCTGAGCGAAACGCCCATCTGGCGTCATGTCATCTAAATCCAAAGCGAAACACCCATCTGGCGTCATGTCATCGTCCATCTGAGCGAAAACGCCCATCTGGCGTCATGTCATCCGTCCATCTGAGCGAAACGCCCATCTGGCGTCATGTCATCGTCCATCTGATGAAAACGCCATCTGGCGTCATATCATCCGTCCATCTGAGCGAAGCAACGCCCATCTGGCGTCATGTCATCTCGTCCATCTGAGCGAAACGCCCATCTGGCGTCATCGCATCTAAATCCATCTGAGCGAAGCGCCATCTGGCGTCATGTCATCGTCCATCTGAACGAAGCGCCCATCTGGCGTCATGTCATCTAAATCCATCTGAAGCGAGCGCCAGCCACTGGCGTCATGTCATCGTCTAAATCCATCTGAGCGAAACGCCCTGGCGTCATATCATCGTCCATCTGAAGCACGCCCATCTGGCGTCATATCGTCGTCCATCTGAGCGAAACGCCATCTGGCGTCGTTGGCATTTCGTCCATCTGGCGTCATGTCATCTCGTCCATCTGAAGCGAACGCCCTGGCGTCATGTCATCTAAATCCATCTGAGCGAAACGCCCATCTGGCGTCATATCGTCTAAATCCATCTGAGCGAAACGCCCATCTGGCGTCATTGCATTTAAATCCATCTGAGCGTCATTGCATCTAAATCCATCTGAGCGAAACGCCCATCTGGCATCATTTGCATTTCGTCCATCTGAGCGAAACGCCATCTGGCGTCATGTCGTCTAAATCCATCTGAGCGAAACGCCCATCTGGCGTCATGTCATCGTCTAAATCCATCTGAGCGAACGCCCATCTGGCGTCATGTCATCTAAATCATCAAAGCGATAACGCCCATCTGGCGTCATTGCATTCGTCCATCTGAGCGATAACGCGCCATCTGGCGTCATTTGCATCTAATCCATCTGAGCGAAACGCCATCTAGCGTCATTGCATTTAAATCATCTGGCGTCATGTCATCGTCCATCTGAGCGAAACGCCCTACTGGCGTCATGTCATCTAAATCCATCTGAGCGAACGCCCATCTGGCGTCATGTCATCTAAATCCATCTGAAGCGAAACGCCATCTGGCGTCATTGCATTTAAATCCATCTGAGCGTCATTTGCATCGTCCATCTGAGCGAAACGCCCATCTGGCGTCATGTCATCTAAATCCATCTGAGCGAAACGCCCATCTGGCGTCATGTCATCCATCTGAAAGCGAAAACGCCCTGGCGTCATGTCATCTAAATCATCTGAGCGATAACGCCCATCTGGCGTCATTTGCATTTAAATCCATCTGAAGCGATAACGCCCATCTGGCGTCATTGCATCGTCCATCTGAGCGAAGCGCCCATCTGGCGTCATTGCATTTCGTCCATCTGATGATTCGCCCATCTGGCGACATTTGCATTCGTCCATCTGAGCGATAACGCCGCATGGCGTCGTCTGCGTCTAAATCTATCTGAGCGGCGTATCATCACGTCATTTCATATCTGATTTAACTTCAACCGACACAAATTTACATCTTGCGTTGTTTGTGATTTATGCGCTAATGCCTCTATCTTGGCTTGATCTACGAGGCGTTAACAAGCTACAAAAGATGGAGCCTGGCGTGGACTACCTCTTCACGGCCCGAGGTAATTTGTTGGGAGCGAGGCTTCCCGACAAAGGCAAGAAATGGACGACGTCGACTACTCTCCCCGACATTCTAGCACCTGATATCTCATAGTCGCGTAGCTTGACCTTTGGGAATGATTTTAAATCGCGTTTAGCGCGCCCGGTGTTTTGACCATGGCGGCCCGGTGTCGTCGTAACGACTCTTGGGACAATTTTGAGTCGCGTCGGCCTTGCCTAAATTGCCCGACACTCTGGATTCACGGTCGAGACAAAATTGGCTATGAGTCGGCGTCTTTGTCAGAAGATTCTTCCATCGTCTCCGTACAAAGAGGACAATTGACACGATTTTGACCACTCGTCGATCGTTAACTAAAATTACACTAATTTTAAAAGCAGTTTGAAATAATAAAATGCGTGATAAAACATAAATCTGACATAAATAAACAATTTAATAATAACCGCATTTTTCTTTCGTAGAGTATTAAGCACTTAGAGTCCAGCGCTGTATTAATTAATTTCAAGCCACAATCGTAATTTTTAATTAATAATAAATACATAAAATAAATAATTTAACATTAACGTCGTATCAGTAGCATAGTTGCATTTATTAATACATGAGAATTTCATAATCATTCGTAATTTTAAAATCATTTTAAACTAATGCATCGTTTACTAGTCTCTCATGACGTAAATATTAAGCACTAATTAATTAGCATGCGTATTTATTATTATAATAGCTTAGACTAATAAAACACCTAATATAATACACCTAAACTAATACACCTAATACATAAATCTAATACTAATATAAATGACCCAGCCCATATCTTGTGCGACCAATGAAATGGCCCAGCATGGACCCGAACTCACTCTTTCTTATTTCATCCACCCCATGAACCTTCCTCTCCATGAGCCCGTATTGGCTTTCCTTAAGGCCCCAAAACCCTCTTCATCGTCCCTCTTAAAAACCTAAAGACCCGAACCTAACACCGTCAACGCGCGCCTCGCTCATCACGGTAGGTTTCGTAGGAGAATCAAGCAAACCAATAATACCTCGCGTCTGTCTCCTTCCATATCACGCAGAATCCCAGAATCTGCCCTCAAGTCACGCCCCGAATCGAACCTCGCTACGTTTCAAACGCACGATTAACCGCCGAATCGATGCGAAAATGGCACAAAATCTCGTCTTTGCCATAACTATAACCAAATCAAAACTACCACTTCTTTAGGACCAAATAATCCTGCGAGTCATCCACAAGAAAATCAGTTAAGCCTTACCATAACGAAACGGCACAAATCGTCCTCAAATCAAATCTAGACTTACCATAATCGAAACCTAACTAGGCTATAAATACTAAGTTTTGACATGCAATGGCGGGGTTCGTTCACCATCCATCGATCGATCGTCAATCATCTAGAACACGGACTACATCGCGTCTAAACTCTTATTTTCCATTCAAATTACTATTACGCAAACCATTTCTTGAGCTTTCCTTTTTTGACGATTGGAAAACCTTTGTCGCCTCGATTCGCTACCACAAAGGTCGAAATCTCTCTCTTTGTATTGTTTAGTTGTTTAAATGGTGCTGCGTATTACGTGATAGGATTCATATGTTGTTCTATCGAATTTGCTGATTTAATTTAGGCGTCGTTTCAGTAAATATGTTAATTGTGGCTCTTGATATTTGGGTATCGATTACGTTTTTAAGTATGTGCGTGTAATGCGATTGTGTTTTCTTTTACGGGTATGGGTAGGCAATAATATTTGCATAAGAGTCTGGACCCGTTTTGTATTGATAGTGAAAGTCTCCGCATTACCTATTATTAGGATTAATTGAGTTTGGAAGATGGGTGATACTGTATAGCTAGTTGTTAAAATTCATTAAGATTGCCTAATATTGAATGATTATTGTCGTGTCTCGATTTAAATCATGTCCTGTTCTAGTATAATCCAAAATCCGATTATTTTAAGTATGTTGCATCTTGATTCTCAACCCCAATACATATTCTGGATGCGAAGTGCAGTAGGAATATAGAAGTTGTTACCTCGTGTTAATTCCCTAGGCATGCTAAAGTATTGATCATATGTTATGCTAAGTATATGTTTGCTATATGAATCAAGTCGATCATTTTAAGAACATTTAGTTAAGTCGACTATGTTGAAATGACTCGATGAAACGATGTATGGGACTTAACTTGGTTGTGAATCTTGTTTTGATGTACCACTAGTTTAGCCTTAAAATGAATCACTGTTAATTATACCATCATCTTGCATATCACATTAATGAAGTCATTTATATGCTCGATCTGTGGATATACCTCTCTGACTTGATGTGAATCCAAGTAGTTACCTAGAATTAAAATGAGTCAGTCCCGTATTTGCCTAAACTAATGGTCGAGGAAAGTGTTTGTCTGTGTTTTCCGCCGAAGTGCGCGATCCGATTATTGTCGATAACCGTGCATCGCATGAAATATACCGTTGACTTACCACCGTATCGTCCGTTGCTTGATGCGGTATTTCTCTTATCTGTCTTTGTTTGCGTGATTATCATTCGATGTATATGGGTTGTATACCTCACGTGGGTTATGTATGTCTTATGGATATCAACCCTTACTTGGCTAAAATAGTAGAGGTATTTGCGTGTAAATGGGCCTGTTTGTGGACAACATTCATGTTCAAAAATCTGAATAATAAAAAATCTGATGTTATGGGGCCTGAATCACGCTTCCTGCACATGGAGGCCCATCACTTAATTAATACTTTAATGTGTTATTTGCTAGTAAAGGCCTCGTATCTGTATCGCCTATCTTGCCACGTCATTCTACTTATTTCGTATAGGATGGAGTTTATATTATTTACTAATCCTTATCTTTCTTATTTTTTTTTTACATGGCATGCATCGGGAGAATAATCAAGAGTCTCGATGCGAGACTCGTCATGTTTCCACATCGCCAACTATACTTGCGCAAGGCTTCCAAGCGACTATAGGGCGGATGATGTCACCGTCGCTCTGAGCGTCCAACGACGCCAATCTCACTCTTCTTTATGCTTATTTATGCATTGGTTTATTTGCTCATTCATTTATCATTGTCATATTTACTAACCTTGTAATTAATAGGATAATTAATTCTATTAGTCTTTGGAATACTTTAGAAAGGGTAGTTTAAATATAAATTCATCCTTACTTAGTCTATACTCATCATATAAAATCTAAAAAAAAAAATAATAATTAATCCTAGTTATACTTTAGTCCTGTAGTTAATATATTTCTCCGTATTTAGTCGTTAAGAAATAAACTTTATCATAAACTTTTCATAAATATTATAGGAAATGATTTTTGCACACACGTATGAAATAATAATCTCATAATTTTACAAGAATTTTAATCCTACGTACACTGTTAGGAGTAATCACCTTCTTACTTTGTCGAGAATAAAATGATCTCCTGTCCCATAACTTCATAATCAACTTTGTATATATTTTATGAATCTCATAAGGCCCCTTTTATTATTATCAATATATTCTTTAAATATTTGTCACAACCCTTTTTATTTAAATAAATCTTTTTCTAAAACGCATATCCCTTAGCAGAATAAATTAACCTGTGTTTGAACGGACAACCGCAAGTTAGCGGATCCTTTAGGGTGCCTTACCCCTTCCCTTTAGGATAATAAAGAATCCTTACTCAGAATCTAATCTAGTTTCACAGACCATTAAATGGAGTTAATGCTGACTTTAATTAGTTAGTATTTAGGTGTCCTAATTCACCCAATTAATTAGGTGGCGACTCCCTTAACATTTATTTATCTTACATTTTTTGGGAGGATAACCATTCCGTCGCGCATTTAAGCCTGAGAGTTCAAAATCGGGTGCGACAACGACTCCTCGACTGTTTCAATCCGTTGGAGGTGAATTAAAAACTGATTCTTGGGCTGACTTTGAAGTATTTACTCTCCATTATGTTGCTCATGAATTCAGCCATTACTTGGCTGAATTGTAACTCCAAATTCAAGGCATTAACATGGCATTCATGGCCATTACTTAGCCATTTGGAGGGTCATCATCTACACACTATAAAATGAGACACAAGACTCATTTGGAAACACACTTGACATCTTACACTCAACAATTCTCTGAAATTGTCTTACTCTCTTGCAATCACAAACACTCAAAGATCTTTCTTCCAAAGCAAACACTTGAGTTCCCTTTGCTCATTTGTTTGATTGTTGTTTTATCTTGGGAGATAAGTTGTCATTACAACCATTGAAATGATATACAGGACAATATTATCTTAAGGATAGATCAAGAATTTGGTCGACTCAGCAAGCCCTCATATTTGATCATTTCCAGATTTCTAACAAATAGTTGTTGTTATTTTCCCGTTCTACACACCGATTCCAAGGTACTTTTTAAAATAACTATTAAGTATAATATTATTCCTTTTTCTATAATGTATTATTAATATATTAAGAGTACATGAAAATTAGTATTGTAATAATATTCAAATACTATTTGAACTTTAAATTAGTATTGTGATAATATTTTACTAATATTTAAGTACTATATTGCACTTTAAATTCTATTACCTATTTGTAATTTTTATTTACATACTTCCATCTATTTATATGTATATTTGTATTTATATGTATATTTGTATTTATATGTATGTCCATTTTGGCAATTCTACATTCAAAAGCAATTTTGATCAAAACTATCCAAACATAAATCAATTATAAGAATCACTTTTACATTATTGCATCCAAACATAAATCACTTCTGCCAGAATCAATTATGTCCACCGCTAATCCAAACACACCCTTAGTGCATGTTTGGATTAGCTTTTGGGTACCCAGAATCAATTCTGGGTACCTACTTTCGTGAAAATCAGAAAATTGACATATTTGGCTGGCCAAAATCAATTCTGGTCTCCAGAATTGATTCTGGCAGAATCAATTTTGCTATTAATTTCAATTTCAATTTTACCCTTTCCTTTATTACTCTCTTTAATTTCATCAACAACTCTATCCACTTTCATTACTCTCTTTAAATATCTAGAAATAATTAATAAAAAAATTCAAGTATACAACTTTCATTATCCTCTTTAAATATCTAGAAATAATTACTAAAAAAACATTCAAATATACAACTTTCATTACCCTCTTTAAATATTTAAAAATAATTACTAAAAAAATCAAATATACTATTCATGTTCTGTTTTGAGTATGCTATTGTTAATTTTAGGATCTTTCTCGTACTTAGGAATGAGAATAGTGCAACTCATTTGAATTATTTTTCTCCTTTTTTTATTGTCTTTTTTCAAATACTCCGAATATTATTAATATTTTAAATGCGGCAAAATGTGCTCTATAATTTTAACTGAAAACCGATTCCAAGGTACTTTTTAAAATAACTATTAAGTATAATATTATTCCTTTTCTATAATGTATTATTAATATAAATGAAGCTAGTCCAAGAATTTTAAACGAAGCTAGTCTCGAGAAATGCGTTAAAATGTGCTCTACAATTTTAACTGAAAACTAATTCCAGTGTACTTTTTAAAATAACTATTAAGTATAATATTATTCTTTTATAATACATTATAGAGTACATGCAAAATTAGTATTGTAATAATATTTAAATACTATTTGCACTTTAAATTAGTATTGTAATAATATTCTACTAATATTTAAGTACTATATTGCACTTTAAATTCTATTATCTATTTGTAATTCTTATTTACATACTTCCATCTATTTATATGTATATTTTTATTTATATGTATGTCCATTTTGATAATTCTACATTCAAAAACAATTTTGATCAAAACTATCCAAACATAAATCAATTATAAGAATCATTTTTACATTGTTGCATCCAAACATAAATCACTTCTGTCATAATTAATTCTGCCCACCGCTAATTCAAACACACCTTTAATTTGATTAAGGTGTCTTAGTTTAATTAGACATGAAGATTAAAAAATAAAGAGACTTTTTAATATTATGATTATAAATTAAAAATATGTATAATGTATTAAAATGTTCTTTGAATCTTGCAATCATAAATTTGTCACGTATGATATTTAAATTGTCAACTTAATAGTTGAATTGTCAATAAAACGTTCTTTTTTAGATAAATAAATAAAAAGTAAGAGAATTATATTATGACAAAGGGAGTATTATTATTTTTTGCTAGAAAATGTGCAAAACTAGACATGTTTCCCACGGTTTCTCAGAAAGTCTAAAGTTGCAAAATCCTTACCAGAGGACATTTCACAAACAGGTGGAGTGCTTCAACTTCACCGGCATGAGATCTTGGCAATGGCCATGTCAATTTATCTAACTCTTTCCTTTCTATTTTGACAAACTAATTAAGCTCATTTAACGAAGTACTTTAGACATTGTAGTGTAACCTACAAAATCTTTAAAAATTGTTTTAACTGTACTGATAATGAGTTTTTGTTTTTTCCTCAAGTATTTAATGTCACTCAATTTGAAAGTAAAGAATTTTCCAATTAATTATTATATCATTTCTATTTCAGCAGCAATAAGAAATGGAGTACATTTTTTCAAATTTTGCATTGAGCCTACCTCACATTTCAAAAGCTAGTTGAAAGGAAGGATGATTTTCCAAATGAATCCAGAATCTCATCCCTCACCGATTTGGTATATTTTTCTTGAACATCACATTCCTGGACTCAAGGTGTTTACTTTTAATATATTTTTCTTGAACATCACAATCACATTCATGGATCAGGATATTTTCATCCCTTATCATGTCAAATTAGTCATTGGACCTAACTCACATTACCAAAGACTTATAAGGAGTGGATCTCATTCCTGACCTAACTCACATTACCAAAGACTTATAAGGAGTGGATCTCATTCCTCACCGATATGTGATATATTTCTCTTCTAACGCATTTTATTATCAATATCATCAAAGTTAACATTTAATGTTTAGTACTATATTAAGAAAAAGAAAATTTTAAAAAGTGGCTGCCGGAATTCACACATTGGAAACTGGTGAATAATGAGTTTATCCTTTACCTTTCTTTCACTTCAGACGTTTAATGCGTGGATCACACATCACGAACTGCATTCTTACCACATGTCGGGGGTGTTTAACTAAAGCTTAGGAATTGAGTGCATTTGCCACATGAACTTTTTTTTAAGAGAAAACCATCGCAATAACCATCGCAATACCCATATTTGGAGACTTGAGAAACCGTTCAGACATACTTTTTCTTCTCTCTTTCTCAAAACATTATTTGATTCTACATTGGACTGAATTTTTGGTTTTGTTTTTTTTTTTTTTTTTGACGAAGGAACCGCGGCCATTCTTTTCTTTCAGTCTTGCAGGTAAACTCGGATCGACGCAATAGCGCAAACCACGTCGGAGTTAAACCACACTTGGCCAGTGTGAGCTCCCAAGAGGCGCGGGCCAGGCGTTACAGGGTTTTGAACTTGTGACCAAGCTCTCATGTGCCCATGAGGATCATACTGCGCTTGAAGACCAGTGGTGCAGGGCTTGAATGGTGAATTTTTGGTTAGTTTTGAAAATGAGTTGTTAAAATTTGACCAGGTTCTAAGTGAAAAATATTCTTCACTCACAAAACATCAACCTTTTTTCACGTAAAATACAAAACCAAACACAACTTCAATTTTCAAATATCCTTTTCAACTTTAACTTCAGAAACTCTTATTTCCAAATTTCAACAAAATCTATGTACAAACGCTAACTAATAGCACTATATGGGACAAAATTCGTATAAGACAATTGTACGAATTATAATGAGACATGTGGAGTATGGTGTTGAGTCAAGTCCATGAGAGTCTGAGGCATTACCGATTAGATACGAGTAATACCGGGACCGTCATATGCACGAATAGCACCGGCGACACAAAAGGTCAGGAGAAAACGTTTAAAGTTGCAACGGTCAGTTGTTACAATTTCGGTTGTACGTCTCGCATTGATGGCATTTATGAAGATACTAATTGTCCCATTATTACAACATTTATTCTCCTACATTAATGAGAGCTTATTTCGTGGGTTGTGTACCCGTGTAACTCATGTATAAATAGGACACATATTTCCATTAGAAAGGCATCAGATTCAAGTTATTACAATACACTTACTCATATTCTCTCGATTTTTGTGATTGCATTCAAGTTGTTGTAACTTTGACCAAAAACTTTCACAAGGCTCAGTCTAATCATTATTTTTTTATCTTATTATTACTTAATTACTGTATATTTTATCTTAAACTATTATCAAACGTGTCACTTGAGGTTCATGTGTGTCCTTGACCACGTATACAAATTTTATTGTATCATTTTACAGGTAAACAATTCGGCGCCCACCGTGGGGCCTGAAAAATTATGGTGTCACAAGTGACCCCTATACTCTTCTAATATTCCTTTTATTCCTTGGTGGTTTATTCATTTGAGATGTTATGTGCTTGTTAATCTCATACTTAGACACATAATGGATTTAAGAACTAGAGATTTTGACTAGGGTATGATTGTAACCAACTTAGATTCAAGGGTGGTTTATTTTACTTACGTAGATGTGCTTAGTGATTACTTCATTCTCGTACTTCATGAATTTTGACTTGATATTCTACACTTGGGTTGTTTATCCTTGGATTGTGATAGTGTTGTACTTGATTGCGAGCATGTCCATTCTTCAGTTTCTTCCTTTATATATGTTAATTAACTGTTGTCGGGCTATGATACCTACCAGCACATAATATTTGTACTGATACTTCTCTTGATATACCATTTTTGGGGTGTAGGGTTATTGCAGGAACTTCAGCGAGGTTCGATTAGCCTTCAAAGATCTCATTGAGTTCAACAAGATTTTCTGTTTAATTCTCTTTCTAAACAGAAATATATTCAGGTTGTAGTTATAACCTCCATTCATGTTGTATACTTAGAAGCTCTTGTACTATTCAGAAAAGACCTTCTGGATAGTTATTGTATTTCGCATTATCAGATATATATTATTTTTAGACTCCTATTGTTCTTATTATAATGTATGTTGTTGGTGAATCTTTAACGGACGGGTTCGCCTACCTAGGTGAGAAATGGTAGGTGCCCGCATGACTTAGTAATGGATCGTGATATTGGTATCGTGGGTCTGGCATTGGTATTTATGGTGTTTCTTTGTTAAGGATTATATCCTTATTTATTGTGTAAGCCTTATATTAATGAATAGTATATGTGTGAATAGATTTCAATTATCGTGAGGCGCGGAGGAAGGACAAGGCTTTCACCGAGGCTTGATTGTTGGCACACCTATTCGGCATAGAGGTAGGTTACGATTTTTTTGAGACTTCGATAGAAGTGTCACGCCCCAAATTTCCTAAGTCTTTACTTAGGGCGTGATGACACCTGGACAATTATTTTCCACCAGGAGCACCATTTAATTCTCTTTATTTAGAAATTTAAACTTATATTCAAATACGGAGCTATTAATAAAAATAACAATAAAGAAATTTGTTTATGACTTTATTGAAAATATAACGCGAGCCCATGCTCGTGCAAATATTGTTTCTACATAGACATACTGACAAATATTATTCTAAATTGGAAGGGAGACCATTCCACACGGACATTTCCCGAGACACTTTGGGCGTCACGAACTGGCGATTATCAAGCGGCGATGGACTTGGTATGACAAGAGGCTGCGGGACGATCGCTAGCCTTGGCGTGGAGCCTTTCCTCTATCACGCTTTCCTGAAACATGTTAAATAAAAAGTCAGCCCTACCATGCAAATTTGGTGAGAACTCTACCTGCAATTCAAAGTAACACCACAATATTCCAAGCACAATCACATTATAACGTAATAAGCATATTGCAAAAACATATCAGGTTGCAACATTTTTAAATATGCAACAACTCCTCATAGGAAATTCTCGGTTTAACTAACACTTCATTTTATCACGTATTATACGTTAAGACATTCCCCTGCATTTCCACATGTTTATTACATTTATATATTTGTGAACGCGTATTCACTTTTCATATTTATATATAGGTGAACATGTATTCATCTTTCATTTTTGTTGCGGCGTGCAACCCGATCCATTATATTTACGTATTTGTGAACACGTATTCACTTTACGTTTTGTTGCGGCGTGCAACCCGATCCATTATGTTTACGTATTTGTGAACGCGTATTCACTTTACGTTTTGTTGCGGCGTGCAACCCGATCCATTATATTTATGTATTTGTGAACACATATTCACTTTACGTTTTGTTGCGGCGTGCAACCCGATCCATTATGTTTACGTATTTGTGAACGCGTATTCACTTTACGTTTTGTTGCGGCGTGCAACCCGATCCATTATATATTTATGTGAATACGTATTCACTTTTCATATTTTTCAGAAGTTCGAATAAATACTATTTTCTTTCCTAACATTCTGTCATTCATACTTGTAACGATTATAACTTTTTAACCATAACTCCAACTAAGGTGTTTCTCAAGCGGAAACTAAGGCAAGACGGGGATTTTTCACTGTAACAAATTTCATTTAAAACTACTTTGGGTAACTAACACAAATTTATCCTCAAAACAGTCACATGAAATTTGTTTCGGCAGAATTTTTATTAAACAGAACCCAATCTTAGAATAATCATAACTCCTAATCTGTAAACCCGTTCAAGCCCCATAAAATCTCAAAACGACGAGAACACAGAGCTACACGTCTCCATGTGAACCATACTTTCATATTCTGTACCATTTGGTACAGTTTTACACTTTTATTCGCTGCCCTTTCTGGATCTCGATAGATCCGAGGCAGAAACTTTAAACAACGATAACTCTCAATCCGTAAGTCGGATAGACCCCCGTAAGGTCTCAAAATGTCCACAACAAATAGATCTAGAACTTTCATTTAGCAACAATTTTCATATTCCCCACAGATTAGTACAGTTTCACGTTTCAACGTCCTGCCCTTCTGGATTCCGATGAATCCGAGGCAGCAACTTCAAACTACCATAACTCTCAACTCGTAAGTCCGTTTTAATAACTCTTTATCTATATATGTCCGTAACAGAGAGATTTACAACCATGTAAATTTTCATATAATTCTAGTAAGTAAAACTCAATAAAAACAGTCCATAATTATGTCTTTCCGAATTTCGGCCAAATCTAAGGCAGGAACTTTGAACTATGATAACTTTCAAACCGTATGTCCATTTTACCTCATTTTTGGTTCTATATGATCATAATAGAGAGGTGTACCATTCTTCCGAATTTCATCAAATTCTAACAATTATAACTCAGTGAAAACAGTTCGTAAAGTTCATGACGCAACTAGTTGTCTAAACAATCAAAAGTTCAATATTTCTTTTCAACACTCAATTATTAATCTAACATGTATTGAACTTAAAATAAAGGATATTACCAAGAATTTCTGAGTGAGAAAACTCACCTTGTAAGTGTGAAAAAGGATTGTGGTTCGGTTGCTACAAGTGGTCTTTGCTCTTTAGTGTTCCATAATTTTCTTGTTCTCCTTCCTCCCTTGATATTTTCTTGATTTTTTTCCTTCTTGTTCACTTGATTATTTTCCTGATTTCTATTCCTTGTACTAGGTACTTTATTTTGTGCTAAATACACTATATAAGTTGAAGTGTTTGTAAAACATATGAGAGGTGGAAGGACAAGAGTTGGAGGGGAAATGAAAAGGGGAGAAGAAGGGAATGGACGTCCAAAGCATGCATGCATCCTACTTTTTTTTGTTTTTTTTTGTTTTTGTTTTTGTTTTTGTTTTGTTTTTTTTTTTTTGTTTTCTTATTTTCATTTTATCTATCTATTTATCCAACTTTAACACTAACTCTATCCCATGCAATTTATTCTTTGTTTTCTTATATATATTTTTATTAACCCAACCACAACTATATATTATTATTATTATTTTTTTCCGGATTTTACATTCTCTCCTCCTTAAGCAACATTCGTCCTCGAATGTGAATAAGGTCGTAACATAATCACATAGACACAATAACGTTTATTGTTATTGTAACAAATTTGGGGCTTCACAAGAAGTGCGTAATTAATTATAAATATTGAAGGGCATTGGGCGTATTTTGGGGTCTCACTCAAACGATTATGATGAACGGTTGAGTGGGCACCCGTGTTGAACTCTGATGATGTATGATTTAGGGAATCATGCTTAAGGTAATTCCGACTATTAATTGATTGGGCTTGTCTCCATTATCTAGGCTCGTCGCCATACTTGTTATCGTTGTGCTTATTCATCACACGTGCTTTGATATGATGTCCTGATTGTACTTATTATATGTCGTTGTGATCCTTGAAAGCATGTGATATTCAATTATGTACTTGGTTGCATCTCATTATATCACGATTCTGGCATTATATTAGGATTTGCATTCATACACTCATGGTTCTGATGACATTAATATTGGAGTGATATGACTATGTTGTGAGTGAAAGGGACCGAGAAAGGTAAGTACACTGTTGAGATTATTGCAACACTAAGATTATGATGATATGTGTGGATCAAAGTTGCATGCATGCAATAGATATTATTCTAGAGGGGTATATAGACTTCGAGGATCCCCGATGGGTGTATGATCATAATATAAACTTGACGTACTGTATACGGGATGAAAAAGGTATCGGGCATATGCATTGCATTCATTCCATAAATATATTACATCACTGATTACATGTGGTTGGATTTGATACTCAAATTGGTTATTGATGACTTTGTTGAATTTCGGTTATAAAAGGATTGTACTTGCTTATGATAATTAGATTATTATTAGTGAACTTCTCTGGAACTAGATGAATTAAGGATTATGAAATTTTATTTGAATTAATGCGATTCGTGGACTCTGTGAACTGTTTTGTGGAATATGTGACATTATTTAGGTTAGTTGAACCGTTAGTATATAAATTATTGGTATAAATTTGTTATTTATCTTTTTTCGCGTATCTTACGTAGTTGTCAGCTATGATGTCTATGGGGGGTTTGTTGTGTACTCATGCTACACTTGCTGCATCTTTTCTTGATACAAATACAGATCTGACCACTAGCTCGAGACAATATGGCTGAGTTCGAGCAGTTAATCTCCAGCACTCGGGGTGAGGATGCTACCTCTAGCATACCCTTGGGTGTTCTATCCCTATTTCGATCCTTTACTTTTACTTGAGAGGCATGACAGACATCTTTTAGTTTATGTATTAGTTTTAGCATTTTGTTGCCATCAGTTTCAGACTTATATCATTTTTATAGGGCTCTTGTATATATAAAGACAAACTTTCAGGTTTCAGGAGGTGTAAGATTTAGATTTCCGCATATTATAAGTTACGAGACTTTATAATTGACTTATGAGTTATTCTTCAATCTTTTATTTTTCGCTTTTAATGTTTGTCAAAATAATTTTTAAAAATTTAGTTCGCCTATGGGCATTTACTCACAACCTTTATGATATATTTTTTTTTGTTGACGAAGGAACCCGCAACCGCTACTCTTTCGAGTGCGCACAGGGTAAACCCCGGGCTGACGCAATAGCCTGTAAATCACGTCAGCCGATTAACCACACTTGGCAAGCCATGTATGACAGGCTCAACCAAGAAGGTTTATGCAGGGGATCGAACTCGTGACCTACCTTTATGATATTTTGAGGCATGACAACATGACTATATAATGAAGTCATTGCCTCAGAGAGGTAAGCAGAGTAATATTGAGTTTTACTTTTACACTCAATATTATTTTATAATGTTCTAAAATATCCTAGTTCCGCCGCTACATAAAATGGTAAAAACCTATAATTAAATTAAATTACATTAATAATGAAAAACTCTTTACTAATATATTTAACTCACTCATTTCGAGAATAGGAAATAACCTACTCTAAGTGTTTAACCAATTAAAAATAGATTGATTATATAAAATTCATTACCCTATGGTCATTAATCATGTTATCCATTGCATTGGCTTTACAAATTCCCAACAATTGCGAATGACCATTAGGCAACCTACTCCTACAAATACAAATAAAACTCATGTCCTCCAATTGTTCTTTTATGCCTCTCAATGTGAAGCTTTCATTCTGAAACCTGCAAATTCAGAGAATGGAAGCTTTTAGAGTTCCATCAAACCCATCCTATGAGATGTTACCAACATATATCCAAACATCACCCCCTTCAGACTTGGATAGAGAATTGGAGAATCTAAATGCGGTTCAAAAAATTGGATCTTTATTATTTGGTTTCGGGGTAATGTTCATTATTTTATATGGTATCTTTGCGATTATTGGTTTTGGTATGACAAGGTCAGCTAATTATATGAACAACCAAATCATTGTAAAACATGGTATTGCTTTTGATTCCATGACTATATACATCTTACAAAATTCACCTAATTCAACGATCACAGCCGGATGCAATGTGACATTCAAGGTGATAAACAAGAGAGACGTAGAATATTTCTATGATAAGGGCATGATATGGGTATTTTTTGACGAGAAAATTCTGTGGACGTTACCTACTAAAGAATTTTATGAAGCTGTTAGTGAGAAAACGTTGTTGAACGTATCAGCAGCCCCTGCAAAAATGGAGACAGATATATATGTGCCACGGGCACTTGTTAGCAGCCAGAAATTGCATCGATCAGAGATGTTCAAGATTAGGTTTGACATATTTTATCGTGGAGGAGTTGGACACAACGGGTTCAATTTGGGTGGGTTGAAGTATTTTTGCGATGTTAATATGACTTTTAGCGATCCACATACTCTTGTGAGCGGGCCAAACAAATGTGTCGGGAGATTTGAGGATTTCTCTACTTGATCTTCTTTATTTTTTTGTCCATAAAATGGTGCATTGATGTTATTTTTTCCATTGTTAGTTAGTATACCTTCTTTCTATGTATTATCCGTTTTTGATGTTGATAGAGGTAGTATTGGACCTGTTTTTTCATGCATTATAAAACATTATAGTTGTCTTTCTTTTTGCTCCTATTTGATTTTGTTGTATTTCTGGAAGTATTTCAATAGAGTTATGAGATAATTTCTTGTTAGGTTGTGAGTTAATTAATTTTGTGTTTAATAAATATATTTTGGACACAAATAAAAACCGAGATTTGATTTCTTGATCAAAATGGTATAAATTGTGTTTTTTTTTTGGTACAATGGAAAAAACATTAAACTACTTAAATCTTTCATAAACTACTTGGATAGAATTTATAGGAGAAGACAATTTCACAGATTTTCAACTCTTGAACATGCTTGTGACGTTCATTTTCAAGAAAGTAAGCATAAGTGTTTGCCTTTATCCATATATGGTAGTAAAAGTCTCAGTCGTTTGTAGAAATAAATTATTGTCTTCAATAACGGTCCGAAGATGACAAGTCTGTATGTCCTCCTCTTTGATAAGCTTGACTGCAAGTATACAATCCATTTTCACTTGTAGTTGTTTATGTTCCAATTCTTTTGTTAATTTTAGTCCTTGTTTGATACTACATAACTCTGTAGCGAGGCTTGAAGTAGACTTCTTCTTACTTGAATATCTCAAAATTCACATTCCTTGATCACTCTAAAAATTCCTCTAATAACATCTCCAATTTGAGTCTGGACACTGCCATCAATATTCACTTTAATCTTTCCCAAGGCGGAGACCAAGCTATTAATTTAGGTTTCTTGACAATGGTGGCAAGCCTAGGGAAAACTTCATCAATTTCCCTAGCATAATCACTTATATGTTTGCGGATAAGTTCTATAGATAGTGATTTCTTTTCAATCACATTTCTATAATTCGTTCTTTCCATATGTGCACATAATAGAAATTTTTAACTTCAGCTCTACAAGAAGATTTATATTCATTTTGATAATATCATCAAACCATTCAACTAGTGCCTTAACAGTCATGTCATGGCCCAAAAATCATATATGTGCTGTAAGGGCACCTACCCTGAACCTGTAGGTGAACCCCAAACATACAAGTCAAAAACATAAGTAAAGCGCAAAAAAGTAAAGATAAACACCCAATGCACTGAAAAAGACTTAATAATTTAATACAAATAAGTCTAAGTCAAATTCCCCAAAACCCGAAAGTCATAAGTACCAGAACTTCCTAGATGCATTTACAAGTCTAAATATGAATGCAATACTGACTGAAATAAAAGGAGACAAAAAATAAAAGATAGAGTGGAATCCAATGCTGGGAAGGCATCGAAAACTCACCCTGAACTCTAAATCAAGCTCTTCAATAAGTGCTTAGACCTCGATGCTCAACTCACACTCAGATCTATACTTGCACACAAAAGGTGCATCAAGCATAGAGTGAGTACGAGAAGCACGTGTACCTTGCAACAATGTTGACCGACCATAACTATAGTGGTAACTAAGGTTCATATTTCCGACACTTTTCTATTTTCTTAGTTAGTCAAGATATATATAGTACATAAGCACTTTAACCTTGTAGATACGATTATACGACTAAGTCAACCACAAATATCATCACTGTTACTGAGAATCATCATAACGTTTCAATCTTTGACCTTAGAGAGCCAAATATAACCCTATTGATCCAACCTATACCCAATTAGGGCATCTAAACACACAAAGGTTCCATCTTTTCATTCTTTACATTAAAGAAGCCGTAAAGATTCTATTTCTTTCCTTTTAAAGCAAGTAAAACCATAAAAATTGCACCTTTATATGAATCAAGCACATATGACATGAAGTTCACATAAAAAGGAATAAATGATATGGAATGCAAGTGGAATGTATGATATGCAATTGACATATGCACCCGGTATACACATACTCCTACAGTAGGTTTCACGTGACCAATGAATGACTCAGGAGGTCCATATACCCATCTGGAATCATTTCGCATCGGGTCCCATCTCTAACGATATAATATCATAATCATCATCACTCTTTCCATGTACCATACCTAAGTACCCGACCTTCAAGGCCCCTTTTTGTACCTCATCAATCAGATGCCAATAATACCATAAATGTATGTAAAGGATATGTGTACACCATGCAGAGGGATAATTTCAATGAATTTATCAAAACAAGTCATTTTTCATAACTTAGACGAGATGAAGTGTGATGAATGCATGACAAGTTATAAAATAAGGAACCTATCAATCATGGCTAACATAGCGTAAGTAAACAACAATCATACCAACCTAAGTGGATTTACACACCACCGTTCGAGGCCCAAAAGCTAAACACATTGTCTCTGTCACAAGTATAACTACTTTATATTTTAATTACCCTTTATATGAACACTGGTACCCGCACAAGTGATTGTCACCTAACGAGTACGGGACCCCTCAATTAATCATTACGCCCATTAATTAGTTAAACCAACACAAAAACACTACAAAAAGTCTATTAAGTCTCTACTTGCCTAAATCCAAAGCTGAAGAGTCATTCCACATCCTTGCACTTTCGCACGAACCTAATATGTTAAATTACGGATTCTACAAGGTCGCACAAGTCCAACAATACCCATATTGCTATACCCGAAAATGAACCCGAAAAGATGACCCTGGGCCTAAATTATCTTATTCAAAATCTAGATAGTCCATATCGTAAAAAACATAAAGTTAAAATCCCAATTTATCCTTCAATTTCATCATGAACACTAAACCCATTTAAAAGTATTAAACCCTTATTTCTATGTTCTAATTCACATGGAAACTCACTAAATAAAGGATGAAAGCATGAATAAAAGCTTAGATTATAGTTAAGATCTTACCCAAAGATGAATCTTGAAATCCCCAAATTTTGTGCTCTTAAGCTCCAAAAATGATCTTAGAATGAAAGAGTTCAAATTGAAAATACCCTAATTAAATCTTCCAGGACCATTACAGGCGCATAAAGCCCAGCTCATGTGCAAACTCGCACTGACGATCCGATTTCGTAAGTGTGAGGCCCAGTCCCCTGGCCCAATATCACATGTGCGAGAGTCCAGACGCATGCATGACTTCACATTTGTGCACCCTCTATCACAGGTATGATCCAGGCCTACCCTGCTCAACCTCGCACATGCGGATCATCCAGTGCGTGTGTGAGCGCATGTGCCACCGCACCGCATCAGTAACTAACTAACCAACCATAGTGTAGAAAACTATTTAGAATTAGGGCTGACACGCCCCAACTTTAAAATCGCATTATTCGTTACATCCTCAACATTGGCATCATCAATAATGTTCTGATCGAATGGTTAGAATTTCTCTTTCTACTCCACAAGTTGGCCCGTATCCATAATAATTGGTGGTTGGGCATTAGACGTCTCCACCTTTTTATTCATTTGAGCATGTGAATTATTTGAGCTCTGTTATTTCTTCTATCATCTGTGTCGTCTTATTCGTAAGACATCACAGAAAAATCCATGAAATTTTATTTGTTGAGCTTATTATGTTAACCAAGATTGGCTCACTGTCTCTGATTTTTCAAAGTTATCTCCTTCCAGGAACTCGCTCTCTTCATCTATTTGAAATTCATTTTGGGTATTGGCTAAGCCTGTAAGTTACAGATCATTACAAGTTTCAGTATATGTCTGCATCTTTGTGAGTCTGGCACTAATCATTTCTGTGGAGTTTATCTTGTTCTACGGTCTGCTCTATCATTATTGTATTCCGCTCTCTTATTATTGTGTTCATCTCAAGCATCCATTTTACCAAATTGCTGACTCGAGCAAGACTTTCTGCATCCTCCACTTCATTACTCATGTCAATATCACAAACAACAGGAGAATCATAATAGTTGTTTGGAGATGGAGAATAAAAGTTAGGAAAACCATTCTGATGACCGTCTTGACCGACACATATACCACACACATTTCACTCAAATGATAGAGGAGGTGCACACAACTCATTCTCGGAAATATTATGATAATGTTGCCACAGAAGGGTCCTCCACAATTCAGACAAGCATCACCAAAATAAGAACAACCAACATTCATCCACTTTTCGTTCCAAGATGTCATGTCAAGAAGAATACCAAAATATAAAATACAAAAAAAAGTAAAAAAATATAACTTGAATAGATACAAAGAAAAAACTAATATAGATAAATAGTTAATTTCTAAGTATCCGGCAATGGCGTCAAAAACTTGTTGCTCTCAAACGCACACGTAAGTATACGTAATCGTACAAGTAATATAGTGATTTCAAAAATCAGATGTCAAACCCTAATGGATTTGTGATTAACCGTCAACTAAATTAAATTAATTCTAATTATCTAAACAAGAGATGAATTTCGAGGGTTATAATTATAAACTATATAAAAATAAAATAAAATAAAATAAAATAAGTAATGAACTTCAACCAAGAAAGATTGAATTTTTATGTTATCAATGATATGCATGTTCTAGGATTGCGGTTGAATCACCAATCCTATGGAGTTCTCAAACTATATCTCTTTAATTCGAATTATCAATGATTGTTAATTAACCAGATTATTAACTCTCATAGTATTTTGCAGAACTACTACTCGCATATTCAAAACTGTTCACCGCATATATTCCTATGGAATTGACCTGTTAAAAACGTCATTCGTCCACAGTATTTAATTGAATACGGTGTCTAGGTATATTCCTATCCTAGACATAAATTCTAACTCTACTTTAGGAATGATCAGATCACGCTCTCTTTGACCCTTCTCTAATATAACAATATCTTTCTCAAGCATGTATATTAGATAGCCGATAGAACCTAAATGTTGATAAAACAATCAAGCAATTATGCGCAGGACTAAAGAAACAATCAAAATCAATAAACTCGTATTAAGATAGATATAGTCTTCAGAGATCAATATTCATGGTTATCCCACAATCCTAGAATGCGAAGTTTAGCTCCACATAGACATGTAGGAAAAATAATAATTCATACAAAGAAACATAAAATCTAGTAGTAAGAAGAAGAAAAGATAGAACTCAATAACGTCGGCCTCCACGGCGGCTTCAAGCTCTGTCTTAGATCAAAGGTTTGGAACTTCAGGATCACAAGTTATTCCAAAGTTATGTAAAAATTGATATATATTTATGGGTTACCAAAATGACTGGCCTTATAAAAACTCAATCAAAATCAAACGAAAAATAACGTAACCCGCGCCACCCCTGCATCCCAAGGGTGGCACACAAGACCAAATAAACTTCAGAGAGCATAATTGGTTGTGGCACCCTGGCGTCGCCAACTGTCCAAGACCTGCCAGGTACGTCTCAATTTCAATTGTTTTTTGCTTACTTCTTTTGCTCTTCTTTTATGGGATTTTTTTTTGGATTTTTAGGCGTATCTATACTTTTGCTAATTATATTTCGTAGCTATCTATGCATGTATTCAAATTCAGCTGTATTCTAATTTTCGTTGTATTCAAGTCAGATTTATTCAATTCAACTGTATTCAAGTTAGATGTATTCAACTTAGTTGTATTCATTTATAGTTATGCTTATATTGTATTCAATTTATTATATTCAAAACCCATAAATGCAAAAAAATAAAAAATATTCACATATATTCAAATTCACTTTATTTATTTGTATACAAGAAAATCTCCTTCAAAATATGAGCGAACAATACATAAAGAAACATTGAATTTTACACTAAAAATTTAACGAATACACTTAAATACTGAATACAAGAAATAAAAAACACCCTATCTTAGATACAAAAAATAAAAATACACTATGATTTGAAATACAAGAAATAAAATACACTTCCATCAGTTCAATGTTCAATGTTGATTACCAAGTCACCATAATCATAAAAAAAAGGGCTGCGAAAAATGTTCTGCATCTACCATATCATCTAGACCGCTAGCCATATCTCGATCAGCAAGCCTCTTTATAGGGTTTACAGTATCAGATGTATCCCAAATCAGATGTATCTCAAATGCTTTGTTCTGGAAACCATCAATCATATCACTGCGGATGTATCTTTAAGGAACCAAAATCAGATTGATTTGGTGCTCCTTTGCAGGCTATACAACCCATAGATACAAAGCCTGGAGGAGGATGAGGCGTCCAAAAAAATATATAGAGCGGGAGAAGAGAGAAGTGTTGAGATTTTTTTTGTCTACAAGGGTGAATTTTTTTAGAGGGTTTGGTATTTTTACTCTCACTAAAAAGGTCCACAAATTCCATTAAAAAAAATCTTTTGAAATCAGCAAGTTTTTGAATACCAAAAACTTTTTGTTACTTATTTAAAATTTTGATCGAATACCACTAGATATGGACACCCTATTTAAAAAATTATAATAGTCTTGATCGAATGCCACAAGACTTGTTTAGATTATTTAAAAGTCTTAATTGAATACCACAAAGACTTATTTATCTCAAAAAAGTCTTTTAAACTTCTAATTGAATACACCCCTAACTACTTATTTTCAGCTTAAATACTTTTATTCAATTACGTAATTGCTTATTTTTAAAATTAGCTCAAACACAAAAAAGTCACCACTTGGTACTTAAAATTCATAAAAATACTCCCACATAGTAATATCTACTTAACATTTCTCTATATAAATGTTTATCGGTTAGTTCAGTTCGATTTTATGTATTAGTGGTTTGGTTTATCAATTTTTGATTTGTAAACACACTAATTCGATAACCAAAGCAATAAGATATTTGTTATCGGTTATCGAATAATCGATTTAGGATTCTTAACAGTTCGATTTTCAATTTAGCCGATATAAAAATGCTTTAATTTTTGTATTTTCTTGTATTTTTGTTTGTTCAAACAGCAGTCATACATAAACGTATACACAAATTAAATGGATTTTTGCACACCCGAGAGGGTAGAGAATGTACCAATCGCCAGAATGTAAGGGCATTCCTGTTATTCTCATAAAATGAAAAGGCAATATAGTGCACCGGAAACTTGTCATTTCCCTTTATTTATTGCCTCTCAATATTTAGCGTTAATCTCAGGCTTCCATCTCTTCTCTCTACGTTTTCTCTTCCTTTCTTCATTAGATCCCTCTTCCCAAAACCATCTTTCAGGTAAATATTCATTAATTCAAATATTTACCGTTTAGGTGAAAATTTTCGGCTACATTTACCGTGTTCAGTGATTTTGCATTTGATTTGAGGTTATTTATCTAACGTTTAAGGTTATTAGCTGTGATGCATTTTTTTTAATTTATGATTTTAATTTGTGTTGTATGATCTGAAGATCGAATCGTATTAACCTTAGATCTATTGGATTTTATTGTAGAGAGCTTTGAATATTGAATTTAAATTATGTTTCTCTAATAATTTTGATTTTCATTTAGATCTATTTACTGATACACTGTATTTCGCAACACATGCACACTATTTGTTACGTTTTATATGAGGATATTTGATAGGACACGGATGTTATTTTGAGTTATATATTACTCCCTCCGTCCCAATTTATGTGGCACCTTACGGATTTTGAGATTCAAACTATTTTTATTTACTGTAATTTTTCATGTCGTATAGAATAGATATTTTGAATTATCAATTATGGAGACTTCATTGTACTTTTTACATATTTTTCAAATATGTAAGTTTTAGTTCTAAAAACTTAAAAGATTTCGTGTCCAAATTCACAGTAAGTTTGACTCTCGAAATTCGAATTGTGCCACATAAATTGAGACAGTGGGAGTATGTCAGTGATAACAGAAGAAAAATATTATAATAATATTTTAAGATTCAGTTTCATTGAAGGACATCATGTCAAAGTTTGAATAGCTTAATGGATTTGAAGGTGTTTTGCATTGACAGTTTGATGAATTTTTCGAGCGTTAAGATCGATAATAATGGCCAAGTGTTGTTGAAACAAGTAATATGGAGTAAGGGTTGAGATACTTGTGAAGGAAAATGTTTTCCGTGTGATTGAAGCTAGTTTTCCCCTTTTGATGAAAGATAACTTTTGTAACACAAAAAAAATCAGACAATGACTATCACGGAACATTGCTTTCAGGAAAATGTATTTCTTTATACCAGAAACACACACTGGTTGTGGAAGTTGTGTAGAATAGAATGTTGTTGAACATTTCAAACATTCCAAAATAAGAGAGTTGTGATATATATTGGGGAGGGGAGTATATAACTTGGTTTTGAATCAAATATATATTTGATTTATTCTAGCACTATCTTATTCTTCAATTTTATTACTACCGTTGTTTCTTTTACTTTGGTTGTCTTTACTATTTTTGCAGTCAGTATGTATTTCTTCAATATTTTCATCATAGGTTTTTTACTCTCGCCTGTGTGAGCTCGTTCACATTGCCGGTCCCAAGCCCGGATAAAGGAGGAGGGTTGCCGAGGGTCAATAGGAAACAACCTCTCTACAAAGGTAGAGGTAAGACTGCGTACATTTTACCCTCCCCAGACCCAATTGTGGGATTACACTGGGTTTGTTGTTGTTGTTTGTAGGTTTTTTACTCTTCCTTTTTTTCAAACCTGTTCTGAAAACCGTTTTTCTTTAGCCGAGGGTTCACCGGAAACAACCTCTCTACCCCATAAAGGTGGGTTAAGGGTTGTTACACCCCACCCTCCCAGACCTTAATTATGGGACCACACTGTGTATGTTGTTGTTGTTTATATAATCTAGTGTTTTTATAAACTAGGGATCATCAACAAGAAGGAGAAATGGGGCTGACATTCACCAAGCTTTTCAGCCGGCTTTTTGCCAAGAAAGAAATGCGAATTCTCATGGTAGGACTCGATGCAGCTGGTAAGACCACCATATTGTACAAGCTCAAGCTGGGCGAGATCGTCACTACTATTCCTACCATTGGTACGTACTTCACTTACATGTAGATCTGTGATTACAATTAACAGTTTAACTGTATGGTATAACTTCCAAAAATTGTGTCTGAAGTACCTCTGCTGCATAAAGTATTAAAAGAATAACTTTAGAAATTCATAAATGTATGGTATGGTTGGATTTTTCTTTCCTCAAAAGGGAATCCTTTATAGGTGAACTAATGATTCTGCTGAAACTCTAGAATTTTAGATAAAGAAGTGTATCAATTTTGAAGCTTAACTTGAATGTTAGCATTCATTTATGACTTGTTACAAATGGCATTATAGAAGTCACATTTGAATTTAAATTATTTGGCATTAGCATCTTTTATCATAATCTGTTGATGTATATTACAAAAAGGCTATGTATGGGCATCTGGTGCATAGAGTAGGGGGTATGCATATAACACTTAAGTTTATATCTAAATTCTTTAGGGAGCAATACAGCTTGGCTTTCCATGTTTAAAAAACTAAGAAGTACGTCATGCTCTGTTTGGGGCACTGACATGAAAGATTAAATCACATTATGCTAATTAAGCTCTATTGTCTGCCAGGTCAACATTTCATAGTAGAATGCGGTTAATTTTTCTTTTGTTGGGGATAACTTGTAAGGAGGAAATTATTTATGCGTCTAATGCAATTTTTTGGTTTTAAGAGAGCAAGTTGTTTGTGATTCTTTGAAAAACCTTTCTGTAAATGCACCCAAAAGAGGGCCTGTTTTTTTATGAACTAAAAACAGGAAGTATGTTCTGTTTCTTCTATGCTCTTATTTTCAGAACTTGTTGAAAGTGTTGCTGTGAATAGATAATCAGCCCTGTTTTTAGCTTAATCTAAACTCTGTAATTGTATGCTTATAATATTACTGCTTGGATGTGGTATCAATAGTAATTGGTAATTTGCAGGTTTCAATGTGGAGACTGTTGAGTACAAGAACATCAGCTTCACTGTTTGGGATGTCGGAGGTCAGGACAAGGTATAGATGCTTTTAGTGTCTAAAGAATCTAAGTTAACATAGAGTTCGGTATTTGTTTGTAGTATGTGGGGCGCAAGTCTTATATTTTCTTCGCTCTTCTTAGTTTTCCCTTTTTCCTGACTTCTGTGTGTTCATCCTGGTAGTTTTCTTATGCCTCATAGAATGAGGCCTTTGATTCAACTCTTAACGTGTAGCCACTTTCTTTTTATTTTTTCAGATCCGTCCATTGTGGAGGCACTATTTCCAGAACACTCAGGGTCTCATTTTCGTGGTTGATAGCAATGACAGAGACCGTGTTGTGGAGGCAAGAGATGAGTTGCATAGGATGTTGAATGAGGTAATAATTCTCGCACTTTTTTTATTTTTTCCAGGATATGAGATTCAGCTTCTTAAGCTTTAAGCTGCATGGCAACGAAAATCCATGCGCCTATTTTAACTGAATAGTACTGAAATCTGCATTGTGTGTACTAATTAGCTCTTCAAAGTTGATACCCAAATGCTTGAAACTACTGCACAAGCATTTACAACAGTTTTTTTCTTCAAGAGTGATTTCAACTCGTGACACAACATTTATGTTTGCTCTGTTCTATCTCTCGAGTTTGCATTTAAAACATGACAGTTTTACATAGTTATATGTCATCAAGCTTTTTAAGAAGAAATTTTCTTTGCCACTAACCATTCTCCAAAAATAAAAGTAAACTTTTCGCTTTAGCATGATCTTGTTTCTAAGTAAAGATGATTTAGTGTCGTTTGAATTTATGGGTTAGGTTATGTATTATATTCTCTCTGTCCCAATTTATATGAGGATTGACCTATTTGGGGAGTCAAACAACTCTTTCTTTTACTCAATTTCAAACATGAAAACTGCATAGCATAATTAATAATTCACAATATATGAAAAGAGTTGGAGAAAATCGTAGTCAAACAGTGTTGTTTGACTCTCCAAATTGGTCTACCTTCATATAAATTGGAACGGAGGGAGTAACTGACTGAAGCATATCAACATTAGGTAATTAAGGTGGATCACGATGCACAATGTAACCATATGATAGAATTACTTAAGATAGATCCAAAAGTAGTATTTTGACAAGGAGATCCAAAGCAGATAGATCCAAAAGTAGTATTTTGATAAGGAGATCAAGGAGATCCAAAGCAGATAAAAAAAGTAGTTATGGTGACATGAATAAAATTTTCGCATGGGATTTGGGTTGAACTAATTACTTTTTCTCGTTAATCTTGTTTTAATCAAAGCTTGAATTACAACAATTATTCAAACTAAAAGATGAACTCATTTTTCCTTTTTCCCCCTTTTTATAAACTACTAAGTAAATCAGTTCTTCATTTGCTGAAAATTAGTGAACATGGACTGAATAATAGATCAAAGCTTCTGAGTATAAATTACTCCCTCATTTTCATTTTATGTGATAATTGTTTTATTTATCCGCTCCGAAAAGAAGGGAACCTTTCCATTTTTGACGCAATTTTATTATATACTTCCTATTGTACCTTCAGTGACGAGCTTTTATTGGCACAAAAATCTCACGGCATGTTAAAGAGCACAATTTACAATAAATTGAAATGTAGGAAGTACTTTATTTTTCCCTCAATCTTGTTGTTAAAACTTGCTTAGCAATTATTTAAGCTAAGAAATGAACTATTTTTCCTTTGGTTCTTTTTATAAACTACAAAGCTATGTAGCACGGACACGTGAGAGGTGTCCGATAGGACACGGAATAGGGGACACGACACGGCAGGGACACGACTGTAAAAATAAATAAATAAATATTTTTATATATATAATATAATATATAAAATACTAAAATTAATATTTTTAAAGCTTCACATTCATAAATAAATTATAAAATTTAATTCAAATTTGTTATATACCAAATAACCAAAATACCAAATTAAGTATGTACCAAATTAAAAAGAAACATTCATAACAAATTAACAATCAATCAAATATTCAATACATAATTCATAAGACCATAGTCCATAAACTAATACATAAGTATGTCCAAAGACCCAAATTCAAATAAATATAAAACATGATTTTGTCTCTAACAAATATCCATAAATGAGTTTGGCTCTGGTACATCGTCTCTCTCTTTGTCCGGGTCTTCTGAATGCAATAGTCTTTCTTCTAACTCGGGCTCACAAGAGACAATTCAAAGAAACTCAAGAACACTTGTATCCTCCAAAGATCCAAAAGTATCCCCACCAACATCCCAAAATTTAGTTTTACCCTCTATATATTGGGAGGAACTCCTAGATAACAAACGGAGATTGTTGTGGACAAAGACTAGATCTTCAGCACGCTTTGGAGTTAACTTATTCCTTTTCACTGAGTGAATAAAAGAATAAGTACTCCAATTTCGCTCACAACAAGAAGAAGAGGCAGGCTGTCCAAGCACTTTAAAAGCCAACCCTTGAAGTAGGGGACAAGCGGCACCATAATTAGTCCACCAATTGCAAGGATCCAGTGTACTACTCATTGAGGCAGACTCAATATCATCAAAAGGGCCAATTTTAAGAGAAAATTTACCAAACTCATCTGTAACCTTTCTGTAATCATCGGCATTTGGAAATAACCGACGAAAACAATTCTTTCTTTCCGTAGAGAGTTCATTATCCCTATGAGGAGGATTTCTTGTTGGGTCTTCTTGAAGCCATTCATCACTATAGAACCTTCAAAAATAAATAATAATTTTGCCAAAGTATTAGAATTTATCAATCTCAATTCTCAAACTCAAATTAAAATAAAAAAAGTGCATAAGTAAAATAATAAAGAAATATAATACCTTGGATTTAGGAAGTGAGATAATACCTTGAATAGGGACTCTCATCGATTTTTGTGGCAAAATTCTTCACGAAATCTGCCTTGATTTTTTCAAGATAGGCAGTCATTACCTCTTCCTCGGAAACATGAGGGTCTTTTAACTTAATATCATTTTTGAACTTTGAAAAGAATGAGGAATTGTCCTCTTTTTTTATATGAGAAATGGTTCTCAAATTCTTCAGTAGAGAAGAACAATTTTCTTCTATTTCCCAGCCATAGGTTTGGGATGGTTTTTCCGGATCCTTGTCTAATAATTTAGACCAAAATTTACAAAGAAATTTTCTTTTGAGACATAGTATGCCTTGCGAATTCCTCCCTGCTTCGGGAATCCATTTCCAGATCCATGGGGTTCCGGTTTGCATAAAGAACATCATTGATGCTGATCCCTCGACATAGTCAGAAGGGTTTTCTGGAGTGATACATGGGGATAACTGTATCCATTCCTTATAATAATTTATGTAAGGAGCTGGCAATATCTGAATTTCAGGACCAATAATATTCCACCATGGAAATATCCAACCTGGCAGTAATTTACCATTCTGGCTGTTAAGGTCTTCTTGAAGCCATTCATCACTATAGAACCTTCAAAAATAAATAATAATTTTGCCAAAGTATTAGAATTTATCAATCTCAATTCTCAAACTCAAATTAAAATAAAAAAAGTGCATAAGTAAAATAATAAAGAAATATAATACCTTGGATTTAGGAAGTGAGATAAACAATGAAGAGGGGTGTTGTTCTTACCCCAACGAGCTAGGAGAATTTGGTTGACCACATCAAAAAATCTTGATTGCTCATCTACATTATTACCTTCATGTTTATAAATTGCAGTCTTAACCTTTTCAATCATGGTGTCCCACATCTCATACACCAAGTGGAGGTAAGGTTTGTCTGTGTCACAATATCTAATCATATCATGAATGGGAGCGGTAAACTCAAGAATATAAGCCACCTCCGTGTCCCACCAATCTTCATTTAACACCAATTCTCTTACATACCTTGCTTTGGTTTGGTCATCTTCCTTGTATGAAGTCCATTGTTCACTTGTGACCATTGCCACCAAAGCACGTCTAATAAGCTTCATTCTCCGAAGCATAATAATCATAAGCAAAACGAGCAGTGCAATGTAAAGCAACTTAAGAGCACTAAAACGATTGTAAATTGCCAACCTCATTGAATGATTCATGATAAAATTCTTTATTTGCAAAGCATCTTCATGGACATCCATGATCCAAGAGCACTCAATATATGTTTGTTGATTGCTTTCCACATTCTTTGGTTCACAAATATTTTTTAAAGCAAGATTAAGAGTGTGCACAACACATGGAGTCCAATAAATATGTGGGTACATACCTTCAATTAGTTCTCCTGCACCCTTGCAATTTTTAGCATTATCTGTTATAACTTGGACCACATTCTGGTGGCCCACTTCATCAATTACCTCTTTCATCAACCTAGAGATAAAAAATTTATCCTT
Source organism: Przewalskia tangutica (assembly GCA_029844215.1). Classification (NCBI taxonomy): domain Eukaryota; kingdom Viridiplantae; phylum Streptophyta; class Magnoliopsida; order Solanales; family Solanaceae; genus Przewalskia; species Przewalskia tangutica. Next base: position 12,648,747 of record CM056722.1, read on the forward strand.
CTTATCACCCTCACAATTCACAGATTTAATAAACATAGGACCCTTGTTAGAAACAACCATAAAATTGATCAAAGGTCTCCTTTGGGGATCACTCCACTCATCAGTCACAATACTAACTCCATTCCCTGTCCAAAATTTTCTAATTGGCTGCAACAACGTATCAACATAATTTTTTTCTTGTTAAGCTCAATTTATTATATCCTGGAGCTACATAACCACTCAAATTATGATTTGCTGCAAAGGTAAATGCACTCATAAAGTAGGGATTTCTTGCGAGATTAAAAGGTAATCCACCCGTAAAAAACATCCTTGCAATTTCACAATCTAGTTGAGCCCTAGCTTGCATGTCAAAAGCTTTATCTCTGATGTTTGCATTACCTTTTCTTTTTTTAAAAAGGTTAGCAAATTCAGTAGAAGTACTATCAGATTGGGAGGGGATTGATCCAGAAGGAAGTGAAACTTTTTTGATCGCCGCTAAAGCTTTTTGTCTATCAAATTCTTCCTCCTCTTTTTCCATTTTTTCCCTATCCTGCCTTGACACTTTTTTACAACCAGCGATGCCTTTTCCAGTAATGTTCATCAAGTGTGCTTTTACCTTAGTATATGTTCCTTGTTTTTGTAATCCACAAAAATCACATGTAAACGAGTATTACCTCCTCCTCTACTATGTTTTTCAAGTCTAGTTACATATTTCCATAAAGGATGATCCTCGATGTCATCACATGAAGATGAAGATATCGATGACACACTAGCACTACCACTAACACTACCACTACCGCTACCACTTTGGTAAATATTAGAAGCCATAATAAGAACCTGAAAAATACATAATATACAAGTTTACTTATAAAATTAAAAAATTTAAAATATTAATTGTTAAGTCCATCTTTTCAAGAGGCAGTCCGCAGTGCTGATGTTGCTAATCTGAGCAAGAGTCGAGACATACCTGGGATTTGGGAAGGGAAAGTCGAACTGAGTCGCCGGAGTCGCGGGAGAAGTCGCCGGACCTGGATGGACTTCGCAGAGTCGCCGAAGTCGAGGGAAGGGGAAGTCGCCGACACAAGCCAGAAGTCGCGATCCGGAAGGAAATCGCAGGTCGCGATTTCTGAAAATGAAAGTCGCTAGGTTTTTTTTAGTTTTTAGTCTTTTTACACTTTTTTTTAATTCCCGTGTCCCGTACGTGTCCATCCCGTGTCACCACCGTGTCCGATCAATTTTTTGTTTTTTGGGCTGGGCCCACTCGGACACGTCCCGGACACGTGTTCGAGGCGTGTCCGACGCGTTTCGTGTCCCCCCAGTGTCCGACACGGACACCTCACCCTAGATGAGGTGTCCGTGCTTCATAGCTACAAAGTGATTGCTCTTAATTTGCTGAAAATCCCGGAACATGGACTAATAATTAATCAAAATTATTGAAGAGAAAAACTAAATTTGTCATATTCCTGAGACACAACATGGAAAAGTAACAATATTAAGAAACGAGGAGATTCCCTGCTCATCAGCTAAATTATTAATAGGATCCTTCAGCGCCTCAGAAATTCCATAAATAAGTTTCTCAAGGATTTTGAGAAAACCCGACATATGCAGAGATTAATCTTGGATATAACTTAATTTGATGCAATTCACAGTTTCTAAACGGAGCTAATGTGTGGTAATTTACCTTTATTTTGATTAGCCAATTTCAAGATCTTAATTTGGTAATTTTCTAATCTCAATTGCCTTAAGTTAAAGTAGTTTCAATTTAGAGGGAGTTAATTGAGTTAGATATACACCTTACTCTGATCTGCGTTTACAAAATATGTCAAAACTTTGATACTTCACGCAGATAGTTTGCATTATGTTATAAATTTCTATAACAAGGATGGAGGTACAGTAAAAGAAAACTGGATAACTTGTGATGGAATTGATTGCACCTAATCCAATTCAATTTTTGAAAACTGGATAACTTTTGACGGAATTGATTGCACCTAATCCAGTTCAATTTGTGGAACTTCAAGAGCCAAAAATGCTGTTTTGGTGATTCTGAATTGTCAACATTTTCCTCTTGAACATCAAATGGAGTGTGTCTTATCGCTCAAACCTTTTGCCCCTCTGTCGTTGATATGTTATATTTAGAATGTCATTGCTAGTAAGATGAATCTCATAATTGAGACAGTTCATCAACTTTGATCCATTGTTGAATGTGACGGTTGATTATTTATGATATAACCATTAGTTGGTGAAGTATCTAGAAGAGTTTTGGGAGAATAGGTAAAAGAGCAGACTTTTCCTTCTGCTCATCATCTAATCAAACAGGCAGATAAGTTGCAATACTTCGCCTTATGTTTGCACTGGTCAATGTGTCTTTTATTTTTTCTTAAGAAGGAACACATAAAATAGTGAAGGGTGAGTAGGATCAGGGAGCGATCTATGTGGAAACCACAGCACCCAAAATGCTTTTGCTGCTTACAGCTTGTGCTTACTATGCTCATAACTACATTCATTTATTATTAAACGACAAAGGGAAATATACACTGGGGATTCTGTACTTGAGTTGGACTTTGCCGGCTGACGTGGAGTTTAATAGTCATTGCTCTGTGTACCAGGATGAGCTTCGGGATGCAGTGCTTCTTGTTTTTGCTAACAAACAAGATCTTCCCAATGCAATGAATGCTGCTGAAATAACTGATAAGCTTGGACTGCACTCTCTCAGGCAGCGTCACTGGTAGGCACCCTGCTAGCAGTTGTGACAGCTTCCCATACTTCTGAAGGCACTAAATTTTGTCTCGGCTGCTTTCAGGTACATTCAGAGCACTTGTGCAACATCTGGAGAGGGGCTTTATGAAGGTCTTGATTGGCTTTCTAACAACATTGCTAACAAGGTACGTGTACACTTCCTAATGATTCAATTAGGCTTGGATTTTTTCCTTTTGGTGTTGAGATCACCTTCGTGTGCTCATTGTTTTCTCCCCTTTGTCCTCTATTTTCAGTCCTAAGGCAACTGGAGAGTTCTTGGGGGTTGATCCTGGATGCAGGCAGGTTTTATCTGGTTTCTTTCCCCAAGTCAGTGTGGTTATGAACATTGTCTTGAAAGGCATTTTGCATCTTGTTAGGACTTAATGAAATGGCTGTGTAATACAACGGTTGGATATATGTAATGCTGTTTGTTTAGGTTCGAGTATACTTCCATAAATTTGTAAACAAAGACTAGTTCTTTATGACGTTTTTGTTAATGGTTAATGATTGTACTTCCTCTTTTTGTCCCTAATGTGAACCCCTCTAATTATTGAAAGGCGTTTAATCTCTTAGTTTTTGAGATGATAAAAACCATGACTGTAGTGTATATGTGCTTATAAGATCAATGGTTCACACTTCCATTCTTCCTTTACTTTAGCCCAGAGCTTCCATCATTTTGAGTTTGTCTCGTCCATTCGAGAGACATAATCAACGGATCCTTGCGTTGACAAAAGTTGGTACTTGGTCTATTTGCCTTGATTCTTGCATAACTATCGGAAAGTCTATGCTTAATTTTTTAAACTTCCCAATCTTGCTCTTATTTTGTGGTCATATTGTTTTGAGGAATTTCAGTTATGTGAACGTTTGACGATTTAACACGAAATCTTATACATGAATATAAGGTTGCAAGAGTTCACGATATTCACAATAATCGTAATAAGAAGACAATGATTCCACTTATATCTGTTAAGAAGCGGATCTGTTGGATTTTGCTTAACAGGAGAAACTCAGTTTCTGTCTCTTGCACACTTCCTTTTAGATAACAGTTTGATGGAGAAAATGTTACTCATGCGAGTTAAAGAGGACTTATGCCTCATTTGCATGCACTTAATGGAAGTTTGAATCTCATTCAGATATCAGTTATTGAGCAACTCAGTTTCTGTCTCTTGCACACTTCTTCTAGATAATGTTGATGGAGAAAATGTTGTTCTTACGAGTTAAAAAGAAGACTTACGCCTCATTTGCTTGCACTACATGAAAGTTTGAATCTTAATCATTTAGATTTCGTTTATTGAGACTCATTTTCTATCTCTTGCACACTTCCTTTAGATAATGTTTTGAGGGAGCAAATGTTGTTCTTACGAGTTAGAGAGGGGACTTGTGCCTTATTTTCACTGTTAAGTGTTGTGTAGCATCACATACTAATGTTCCTTGCAATTCCTCTGATAAAGATAATCAAATCTTCCCTGAGCAATTTGCTATAGCAGTATGATGACCAAGTCTTCTCCTATATGTATCCAGTTCTGATGAATTTTGACAAGGTTCCATCAGACCAATTAGACTGGATTGATTCCTCTTATTAAGATTAGTCACTCTCTCCAAAGCTTATTGAGAATTGACTGACCTTATATTCCAAAAGAGGGATCTTGTTCATCATTAATGATTAGGTTTAGAGGTAGTCAGCCTCTTAGGTAATAGCCTGATGGCGGGGGTAGGCTTTTTATTGTTATTTCCTCTTGTTTTGGCATTACTACCTGTCTACCTCTGATCATATTATGCTACCTTGGTGATAGATCTGCATCCTTGGAAACCTGTTTAATGTTTTCTTCCATGTAGACCTCCTCCAGGGCTGTTCATTTCGGATATCCGATCCGATTCGAATTTTCGGATCGGTAAAATTATGATCCGAATTCGGATCGGATAACCGGATATCCGAAATTTTCATATTTTAAATCCTATTTTAATTTATCTTAAAATATTTTAAATTCTATTTTTAATTTATCCAAAATACCGCGTGTCATCAGCTTTAATAACATTTTATTTAAATCCTATTTTAATTTATCTTAAAACCCACACAAAGGTTGAAGTAGCAAAGAAAAATAATTATAGTCACCATAATGCTATCGATAATCGTCCACCCGCATCAAGAATTTCTATCAAGTTATACGATATGAAAAGGATTTATGCATTGTTTTAAAATATCATTGTTAACATTGTCATGACATAAAATCAAGCTTCTTCACTTACTACTTTTTTTTAAGGAAAATGGATAGTGAAGACGTGGAGGAAGTGTTTTGTTTCCTTTTGAATCGATTGACTTCTAAAATTTCTTTATCTATTGTAATACTTAATTGAAAGATTGCATCACTCCAATCTCCTTATCTACTGTAATGCTTAAAGTAATTGTATAATTAGTAACAATATTAAAGTTTGTCAGAAGAACTTGATTCTTTCCCTTTATTTTTTGACGAAGGTATGAAAGAAACATAAGAATCAAACAAATGAAAATCGAAAAGCACAAATGCAACCTAACTATTAGGGAAAATCAAAATAAAATAAAAAAATCAGATATTTTGGATATCCGAAAATAGAGAAATTGTGATTCGTATTTGATCTGATTTTTTTCTGATATCCGATCTGAAATATCCGAAACTCAAAAAAGCTGACCGAATATCTAATTTTTTGGATCGATCGGATTATTATGAACAGTCTTGAGTCCTCCCGATACTTACTTCCTATTCCCTTAGTATCTGTCTCAATATGATTCACCCATATTGCTTGTTACTGTTCTAGTTCTTTGTTTCTCTGTTGTAATTGTTGTGCAGAGATTTCACTCCCTTTCCGTTGTTTCTCCTTGTCAAATCCCTTGTTTCTTGCACTTCCTCCCTGTTGTGTTGTGAATTACTATCTGAGATTGTGCTCTCATATATGTCCTGTCTCTCACTATCATTGTGACTGTTGAATTTGCTGAAGCAGAGGATGAGATCGAGCAGGACAAATGAGAAAGAGACGAGAGAGAGAACTCAGATGTGAAAGAGAGACGAGAGAGAAACCATGTTCAGAGAAGAAGAGAAAATATCTGGTATATGTGTATTAAGTCTTTACGTTGTTATATTGGTGTATATATACACACTCATACACCTCTATACAAAATACTAATCAAAATATCTAATAACTGACTTTGACCAACTTAACAAACTTTGACTAACTACTTAACTACCTCATTAAGTCTCTAACTATCATAACCACTTTAATAATAAATGATAGTCTACATGCTCCCTCATGGTACCCTTACACACTGCTCTATCATTTCCACATCCCCTCAAGCTAAGAGATATGAAGATGTTCTTCATGCCTAGCTTGGACACCAATCGAATGTGATGAGCAATGCCAAGGGCTTTGGTAAGTAAGTCAGCAGCTGATCTGCAGAGGGAAAATAAGCAACAGAAACAAGTTCTTCATGGATCTTCTCCCTGGTGAAATGACAATCAATGTCGATATGTTTGGTTCGTTCATGGAAAACAGGATTAGCAACAATCTGGAGTGCAGATTTGCTATCAGTGAAGACTGCTACTGGTAGATGAATGTTTATATCAATCTCCTACAGACCTGTAATCCAAACAATCTCTGCAACTGAGGCTGCCAAGGCTCTATATTCTGCCTCTGCTGAGCTCCTGGACACAGTAACCTGTTTCTTAGACTTCCAAGACACAGGTGAATGTCCATACTTCACAATATAACTAGTGATAGACCTTCTACTATTGACACACGACCCCCAATCAGCATCACAAAATACTTGAATCTGAGCAGTGCTACAAGCAGACATAAGAACCCCAAAACCTGGTGAGTGTTTGATGTATTTTACTAATCTCAGACCAGCTTCCATGTGGGAGGTTTTAGGGGCTTGCATGAACTGGCTCAAACATTGCACATCAAATGAAATATCAGACCTAGTATTCGTAAGGTATAGTAACCTTTCAATCAGCCTCCTATAGACACTGAGATCTCCCAGCAACTCATCAGATGTCTGAGGTGATCCTGTATTACACGAGGTGGTGTCCAGAGCTGCAACTGAAGTGATAGACTGGTCATATTGTATAGTTGTAAGCTTCTGGTTCATCTCCATGGGTGAGGAACACTTTTGGCCCCTGCTAGTCCCATATCTGATATTAGTTTCAAAGATTCTTTGATGCATAAGTATACCCTGTGAGCTCCTTGCAAATTCTATACCAAAAAAGTATCTAAGTTCTCCCGAGTCTTTGATTTTAAAAGATGACTGAAGTGTGTCCTTAGTGTGTTGTATAAGAGTCATGTCATTTCCAGTGATGAGGAGATCATCAACATAGACAAGGACTACCACTATCTTGTCTTTCCCCTCTTGTCTAATAAATAAGGAGTAATCCCTGTAACTCTGTGTAAAACCAGAGGTGATTAATGCTGAGGTGAGCTTGATGTTCCACTGCCTGGAAGCTTGCTTCAGACCATACAGAGACTTCACCAGTTTGCATACCTTTTTCTGTTGTCCAGCAGTATTGAAGCCCTCTGGAAGTGTCATATATACTTCCTCATAAAGGTCTCCATGCAAAAAGGCATTATACACATCAATCTGGTGAATGTTCCAATTTTGAGTTGCTACTACATATATTACTGCCCTCACAGTGGTCATTTTAACCACAGGTGAAAATGTCTCCTGGTAATCCAGACCCTCTTTCTGATTGTATCCTTTTGCGACCAGCCTTACTTTGAATCTTTCTACTTCTCCTGATGCTTTGTACTTTATCTTGTATACCCATCTACACCCAATGACCTTCTTTCCTTTTGGAAGATCAACCAGTACCCATGTCTTGTTGTCTTCTAAGGCTTGAATCTCCTTCTTCATTGCTTATACTCATCTCCTATCTGCTACAACATCTGAGTAGCTACAAGGCTCAGTATCAACTGAAACTTTTGCCACAAATTCCTGATACATAGATGAGAGACCTGTGTAGTCAATTCCAGTAGATATAGAATACAGACAATTTGTGTTACCATGCTTGGTGACATAATCTTTGTGCCATATGGGAGGTCTATTGGCTCTTGTAGACCTTCTGATGGCATATGGAGCTTCTTCATGGTGCAAGTCTATAGGTTGTTGTGGTGAACTGACTATTGCAGTAGGAAGATCATCAGTGTTTGTGCTAGTGTCATTGTCACTGTCTGTGTTCTCATATGCATCCTCCATAGATGCACCATTCATCTCTATACCAGATCATCATAACATAAATGCTCACGGGATCTCATGACACCAGATCTGTCCTCAATATCATTTTGGAAAGAAAAGATTGATTCCATGAATACCACATCTCTACTCATAAAAATTGTCTCATTTTTCATGTTGTATAGTTTATATCTTTTCTGTGAAGTCCCATAGCCAAGAATAACATATTTCACTGCTCTGGGACTAAATATATCAGTGCTATTTAAAACAGTAGCAAAACACAACCAGCCAATTACTCTTAGATGCAACAGAGAAGGTACTTTATTATATAACAGTTCATAAGCAGATTTATCTCAAGTTACTGACAAAGGTATTCTATTAATGACATAGCCAGCATTTTCAACACAGAAACCCCAGAACCTATCAGGTAAGTTAGCCTAAAATTTTATGGCTCTGGCTACTTCAAGAAGATGTCTATGTTTTATTTCCACAACACCATTTTGTTTTGGTGTATATGGACAAGATTTTTCATGTGTTATACCATAAGATTGAAATAACTCTCTGCAATTATGATTAAGAAATTTCTTCCCATTGTCTGATCTCACCCCTTTTATCTTAACACCAAACTGTGTATATATTTCAGTAAAGAAGTGTTTTAATAATGTAAACACATATGATTTCAATCTAAGTAAAAATATCCAAGCCCATCTAGAGTAATCATCCACAATAATCAAAATATATTTTATTCCATCGTATGTCTCAACCTTATAAGGCCCCCATACATCCATGTGTAGCAATTGGAATGATCCTGTATTTCTACTACTGTTTACTGGAAATGGTACTCTAGTTTGTCTAGCTAATGGACACACCTCACACTTCTGCAAGACCAACTTATCATTCCTAAAATATGGAATTTTATTCATTACATCTACAGGTATATCACATAACATGTGATGCCAAGTAACTGTGTCAATTTGTTGCACTACTGCCATACATTTCTTTATTTCTGCTCCTTTATTTTGTGTATCCACATTGAGTATATACAGTCCTTCCTCTTCACTACCAATCGCTCTCACCTTCCCAGATGAGAGATTCTGAAACACACATCATGTAGGAAAAAATGAAACACTGGAGTGCAATTCTCTTGTCACTTTTAAGACTGACATGAGATTGAACCTGAATTCTGGGACACACAACACATTCTTAAGGACCTGACCTTTCCTTAGGTGATACTCACCAATGTGTGCGATTTTAGTAGATTCTCATTGTTATACCCCGTAGTTCCAGGGTATGTATGTGAGGACGTACGTACGAGAATACGACAGAAAAAATTGGAAAGAAAGAAAGATGTGATTTTTCGACGGAAAAGTTTTCGGATTTTGTGAAGGAAAAAGGTTCGCTGATGGGAATTGGATTCCCAGATTTGGTATTTGGGCTTCTTGGATTATATTAGAATTTTGGGATTTTATTTTCGGAAATGGTCACGTGGGGCCTACGGGAGAAATTTACGGTTTTGTGGGGCTCGCTTTGTTTTTGAGATTTTCGATATTTTGGATATTTTCGGAAGACGAAATATTTTGGACGAGTAGGGGGCGACACGTGTCACCCCCATGTGGCACCTTGGCCGAATTGGAGGGACAAGTGGCTAGCCACTTGTCCCCTTGGCCGAAATGGCCATGACACTTGGAGCTCAATTCGTTGGCCATGTGGTGTGGTGGGACCCACACACACATGGCCCAATCTTGACCACACACTTGCATTAATATTGACCCTTGAATTCTCTATAAATATCCCCTTAAGTAGAAGACAAATTTCATCCCACACTTGAAGCTTTCCAAAGCAAATACTCCCTCCCTTTAGCCTTGTTTTCGTACCCCTCCCCCACTTGTGTAGAAAATATTTCAAGTATTGTAGTATAATCCCAAATACCTTAGCCTAGTATCTCTAGTTGTATTCCAAAGTTATTTCAATACTAGGAGCCCGGAAATACTACTTTATTCCAATAGTCGCAAAACGAAACCCTAGAAAAATCTTCATAGCTTGGTTGAAGTGTTAGGAGAAGTTGTTTAGAAACTTCTAAGGGTTGCTTGGAGCGGGTTGGAGCGTAAGGAGTTGGAGCTAAACGTTGCTCAGGATCGACTTATTATCTTGGATAATTTTGGGCTTATCGAGGTAATGATCTGTGTCCCCCTATTGTAATTGGATATTACATATTGTAGTAGTTTAGAATTGAGTATAAGATATATTGGAAGGATGATTATAAAGGATTGAACTGTATTTACATTGACCGTATTCTGATGAGACTTGTGTAATATTATTGTGGCGAGAATGGAACACGTCCGGGTAGACGTGTAATCCCCTGGGGGGTGTTGGCTTGGTAGCAGGCCTTGTTAGGGGGAGGTTATTTATGTGATTGCGGGTGGGGGGGGGGGAGGTGCTGCCGAATTTTCCGTAGAATAAGGAGCTGTTTACTTAGAATATGCTACGAAGAGAACTAGAAGTTGATAGATGTATTGTGAATATTATAGGTGGATCTTCTACGCGCGGCATACTCGACTTGGCTTGTGGATTAAGCCGAAGAGGTATGTGATTCTTCCTATACTCTTGAGCATGATTGATTGTGAACTATATAGTACGGTAGACGGACGTGTGTGAAATGAATTTTGTTTGTTTAAAACATAAAGTGTTATAATGGCTTTATGGGAAGTTAGTTATAACGACTTTATGAAGATAAAAGAAAGATTTGATTTTGAAAGCTAATAACTTGATTTTGGGAAAGGAGAATTAACTTGATTTAAGTATAGGTTACTTGTTTTGAAAAGAGTAAGTTCTTTGAGTTTTAAAGAGTATACTTGATGTTGTTTTAAAAGAAAAGCACTTGGTAAAAAAAGTATAGAGTACTTGATTTTAAAAGTCTTGTAAAGATTTTTACGAAGGTGAAATAATTTGGTTTAAAAAGGAAACGTGTTTTTTACTACGAGTATTAGTATCGTGTGGCTTTTACATAAAAAAAAGAGGTCTTTTTGAAAGAATGGAAGTATGTAGTATTTTGGGGTTGAAACCCGGATCGTTGATATAAAATGAAAGTACATTGAACTTGCCTATGCTTGTTGTGTTAGCCTTGTTGTGCAAGTGTTTTGATTTTGTGCTACCGTGTCTCTCGGGGAGGGTCGGCTATCTGATTGATTGTTTGGACATACTGACACGTTGGATGGTCCACGAGTATGCGTCCACTTTGAGTATTATCTGGTTATTTCTTTTGGACATACTGACACGTTGGATGGTCGCGAGTATCGTCACTTTGAGTATTATCTTGTTATTTCCTTTGGACATCTTGACACGATGGATGGTCCACGGGTATCGTCGATGGGATGGTTTCATGGCGTCGTATCACAGAGGTAAGATCTTGCCGGCATGCGATCGTTGTGAGGTTTATGTTATTTGTCCATGGACCACTAATCCATGAAGCTTGCCGCGGTGACGAGCGATCACGGGCTTGATTTATGCGATGTGGTTCTGAGCACTTTAGATACTTGTCTGGTCATTTCGTGTATCGGCGGGCTCGTAGATAGCTTAAGATACTTGCCACTCGGCCATATCTCGTGAGGACGGTAGGTTAGATGCGTTAGCTTAAGATACTTGCTTCGGCGATTCGTGGCTAGCTTTTTGGTAGTAGTTGGCTTCCGTACCTTGCGTGAAGGGATATGACTAGCCTTGGTGGTAGTTGGCTATTTTACTTGCCCGTCGGTTTGATAGCGCAGCGGATCTAGTGTTCGAGTTCACATATGGATGTTGTTTTACATCATGTGCTGCCGTGATGAGAATGAGTTCCACGCATGATTGATATTATGGGCGTGAGACCCATAGTTATGTGTGAGTGATTATTCGGGATATCGTCCCTTACTTGACCTAATGTTTACTTATTGCGAAATGGTTTTATAAAATGATGAAATGTGATTTCATTCTGATATTTCGATTTCACATACTTAGTACTGTTATGCGACCTCGCCCGGGGTGCGTTCATCGCCGCAGTAGAGGTACACCAGCGATTGTTGATCCTCGCCATGGATCGCGATTCGGCGTTAGGAAGCTCCGTTTCTCGGAGGCTTATCTTTTGGTATAGTCCCTGTCATTGTAGATACTTGTACATTCGGGGTATGGCGGCCCACTGTCCGTCATAGTTGTGGTTACATTCTTAGAGGTCTGTAGTACTGTTGTGGGCAGGGTTTGTAAAAGATTATAACTGTTCGGTTTTATCTATATACATGAAGGTAACCGTTTTGGTTAGCCTGTTTTCTTATGTTGTCTCTTGTTTCCTGATTAAATTTTATTTCCGCTGATTTTCTCTGATGTTGTTATCACTAGGGTGCCCGGGGTAAGGCACCAGTTGCGGGCCCGAGATCGGGTCGTGACACTCATGTGGGTAAATGTATCCTTCCTGCATTTTCTATCATTTTATTGTTTTGTAAGTGTTTATGATTTCCAATCATGTGATTTATCGCACCTGAATCTATAATCCATTTTAATAATGTTTCTGTATTAATATCAGATATACCTGCCATGTCTGCACTAGGATTCATCTTCTCTGCAGCACATTTGTTATCAAGCAGACTGAGAAGTTGTTGATGTTGACTTGGAGTAAACTGACTTGTTGTTCCTTGATAGTGTTGATGTGGGTTATATCCTGACACAAAATGTGCTCCATGTTGTTATTGTGTCTGTTCAAATGGCCTGAAGCTCCCCTGACCAGTATCTTCAAATACCATATTTGTCTTCTTAGATTTGCCTGTGTAATCCTCAGGATAGCCATTTAACTTGTAACAATCATCCTGCACATGTACAGTATTAAGACAATAATCACATTTCATCAATTTGAAACAATCTATTCTGAAGTGTCCTTTTCCATGACAAAAATCACATATTGCATTTGGAGTATATGGTTTCTTTTGCCTTGGACCGCCTCTATTCCCATTCCTATTTCCTGATGTGAACATTGTAGCTTGCTCCATCGTTTCGTGCATCACTTTCTGGCTTTCTTCCTGGTTAATCAGGGCATAAACATGATTCAGATTCGATACTTGTTGCAACATCATCACTTGACTTTTGGCTTGGATGTAGTTGTCATTAAGTCCCATAAAAAATTGCAATAACCTTTGATATTGCAAGTGATCTATAAATTCCCTCGATTTAGGGCAACAACTTGGTGGTGGTATGATTGAATCTTACTCATCCAAGTAGTCTTTTAATTTCGAGTAATACATCGATACCGACAGTGATCCCTGCCTCAAAGAGACTATCTCTTTATGCAGTAAAAAAGCTCTCGAGCTATTGATCTTGTCGAACCTTTCCTTTAAGTCCTCCCATATCATATAGGAGTCTGAATTGAACAACATTCCAGTGAGTAAACTCTTACTCACATTCCCCATCAGCCACGATACTACGATCGCATTACATCTATCCCAAAGATTAACTAATTCTCCAGTGAATCTTTCTCTTTTTACTGTGCCATCAATGAATTTCATCTTATTTTTGCCTAGTAGAGCCAGTTTCATTGCTCTACTCCACAGAGTATAATTGTCCATACCAGTTAGTGTTATCCCAATCGACAACGAACCTGGCGCATCGGACGGAAACAAGTACAAGGGATGATTGTGATCAATGTTTGTCATAGTCATCGCATCTACATTCACTACTTCTTCATTTGTCCACATTGCTATTGAATTTGTTCAAATTGTATGTGATTTCCTTTGATTTCGTCGATTTCACACACAAATTTCTTCGAATTCTTCACTGCATGTGATTAAAATCGTATTTCACACCGCATACGATTTCAATTCTGAATTGAATCGATTGCAACACCTTCTCGCCGCATGCAATTGTTGAATCTGCTCGATCTACACTGCGTGGGACTTTGATATCATGTTGAATCTGCTGAAGCGGAGGCTGAGATCGAGCAGGACAAATGAGAAAGGGACGAGAGATAACTCAGATGTGAAAGAGAGACGAGAGAGAAATCATGTTCAGAGAAGAAGAGAAAATGTGGAAAAGACTTAATAAAAGTAGTTGAAAAAATGAATTAGGTTACAACTCAAAACATCTACTATAATAACTAGACCAACAGTAGAACATTTTGAAAAAGAACTTCAAACGTGGGTCGTGGTTCATCAATTTGATCTTTCTAACACAAGACTGTTTCTTGTTTTTGCTCTCAAAACTCTCTCAATGTGTGGGTTCAATGTGTAAAAAAACAACTAGGGGTCGTTTGGTAGGGGTATATAAGAATAATGTTGAATAGAGTGTATTAGTATTGCTGATATTATATGTTGTTATTAGTTATGTTGAAATTATTTCTTATCCATTGTTTTGTTAGGTGTATTAAAAATAAAATGCATTGCATAATTTCTAAAAAACAAAAAACTGATTGTTTACAAAATCACCCTCCATATGCTTTAGCTTTGTACACTTTAGGGGCAATTGTGTCTTTAATCATATTTATGCATATATTAAAAACCATTGTATTGCTAATATCATAATTTGTTATGTATTAGTTATACATCGTTCGAAAAAAATGTACCAAACAAGATATTAGTAATACACAAAGATAATGCATATATTTGTTTCTCTAATATGCTCTACCAAACGACCCCCTGTACTATCATATAGGAAATTCACACTTTCATGAAGTCTTTCCATTAGCATGAATTTCTTGCCCTCTAAGCATTTTTATTAAGTGTGTTTTTTAATTTTAATTTTTATCGGTCAAAATAGTTTGAAAATAATTTTTTTTAACAATTAGAAGACTTCTCTAATATGCGTTATGAAAAACAAATTTCAACAATATTTATTTACCAGAAAATAAATCACTTTTTTAAGAGAGGTCATTTTCTTTCCTACCAAACTATTACTCAAAGTTTTTCCTAACACCCGCAAGGATAGTTAAGTTAGGTGTAGCAGTAGAAGAGCCGCGACCGCCGCCACGAGTTCGATCTCCTGATAAACCTTCTTGGTGCATCACACACATTGGCCACAAGTGTGGTTAATCGATTGACGTGATTTGCGCTATTAACGGCCGGGCGCACTCGAAAGAAGTAGCATGAATTCGCCTTCACAAAAAAAATGTTTTTCCTAACAAACTTGTATTATTTCAAAATCATTACATTAATAGAGTCCTCTCATAAACTTTTCTACCATCATAGCCAACATATAAATTGACCAGCTTTTTAAAAATGATAATACTACGGTATTTGCTTCAAAATTTGAAGAATTTTTTTCTTTCAAAAAGCTGTTTTTCAACCGAACACCAAAAAGCAAAAAAAAAGCAGTTTTTGGAGAAATTAATATTGAGGATAAGAAAGTTTTTACATCAATCATGAATGGTTTGCTTAATAATAAGGTAATGTGAATATGGCATAATTCCAATTAATGATGTTGAAGAACAAAGATTTTCTTTTCTTTTACATCAATCAACTTTATTTTCTCCCTTCACTATTATCTTTTGGTTAGGTGTTGATAACTTGGGCTGGTGGGCCCCATATTCTACTGTATCTGATTGGTTAGCATTTCATTTGATGTAAATTAAAGTTCACATGTCAAATATTGTTGTATTGTCTGGTCAAGCTTTTGGAAGTGTTTCTTTCTCATAAATATTTTTTTGGCTAAATACCACTTTTTCAGAAGTAGAAACACTTTTTCAAAAGTCAAAAAGTATTTATAGATGGAAAGAGAAGCAGAAACATCAATTTGGTGCTTCTCGAGAAGTCATTTTTGCTCATTAAATGATTTTTTTTGATTCATTTACCCTTTTCTTTTCACAAAATTTCTTTTAATCTCATATAATATCTCCATATAAAATAGAAATTTGAGAATGGAATAGAGGGGTTAGGGGTAAGGCAGGGTAAGATTTATTTTATAAAAATAATAAAATATATGAAATAGAAATTAGAGGATGGGTAGGGTAATGTGATGGGGTAGGGCGGGTAAGAAAAAAATTCATATTTTTAGTATTTTTTTTTATTAAAGTAACAAAAAATATAAAATAAAAATTTGAGGATGGGATAGAGGTATGGGGTGTGGTGGGCGATGAGTGTGGGTAGGGCGGGAGGTAGGTTTTGACATATTTGAGTCATTGACTATCATATTGTCGTTAAATTTCTTATGTACAATATAATATTATTTTTTGATTAAATGTTGCAATTAAATAATTTTAATTTTTTTTATTAAATTGTAAAGATATACTAATTTTTAGAAACATATGATAGAAAAGAATATTTTAAATAGTTTTAAATCTATTAAAAAGAATATTCTAGTAAATTTGCATAAATGTGAGTCAAACAGGAAACTGTTTCTGTTTCTCAGAAGTACTTCTATAACTATAGTCTATAAGTCAAACACCCTAGCAATTTCTGCAGAGCTACTTCTAAAAAACAGAAATAATTTTTCAGAAATTTGATCAAACAGACTCTTACTCTCTTTGTTACTAATTCCATATTGGGTAGTTACTACTCACGTCCTACTCCATTTTAGGGCGTAACAATCTTCATAATCTTTTCCGTTATAAAAAAATTGTAAGTGCCGATATAACAAATGTTATATCATGAAACAAATATCTCTCATATATATAAATTTGTAGAATTAAATGACTTATAGTTAGTGGGTGAGTCAGAATTTCATAAGGCGTATTTCAAACATCTCATTCTCCTAAGTCCAAACCCAAGAAAAATATCCCATGGCCATTACAAATGACATAAAGCGAAAGAATAGTCTTGGGGTGTGGGACTGAAATTCCAATTTGCCTTTGGTAAAAGCAAAATTGATATAATATATCAGCAAGTGTAGACTAGAGAATATTCAGCTTTCCCAAAAGAGACAAAAATACCATGGAGCTTTGGGTTCCACGAGTTGAGCGAATTCATGCATTTTTTAAAGTCATTTAAAAATATTGTTTTTACTTCCTCCTTCTCATATTACTTAGCTACTCTTTTAATATTTATTATCTTTTAGAGTAGCAAATATTGATTAGAGTATAATTAATTAGAGAGATAAAAATAATATATTAAAAATACTCTTCTTATTTATAATTTCTTAAGGAGCGTGTAATATAAGACGAAGGAAATATAATATAATATAATATTTATTTTACAGTTGTGGGCTTGTGGCAAGATGGTGTGCAGTAATATGGTTTGTTGGAAGTGATTTGTCCAAATAGAAATACTTACCTGTGACCTTCAGGTATTCACATGTTTAGTTAACACAAAGTCAGAGAAATAGGAACATCTCAAACCTCTACCGCACCTACTCATTTTGACATGAATTAAGTAATGTTTAGGTGAACCAAATCTTATTCTTCATGTAATGTTAAACAGGAAATTTTTCTCTTACTTTGTGCGCACTGGATTTATTTAGGAAAGTTAGATTTGTTCAAAATTCCTATTCCGCTTGGGTATAAGTGGAGTCATGAACTTAAATTACCCAAAAAATGATGTATTGAACTAAAATACCCTAATAAAACAAAACGTAAGATTAATATCTTTTGCGTAGAAAATTTATGTGCAATAAGACTTAATCAAGCCGTAATAAGACTTAACCGTAACGGCTTGGTTAAATCTTATTGCGCAGGATTTATTGCGCAATAGAGGTAGATCAATTTTCCCCAACATTTTGTATAATTTCAATCGTTTGAAGTTCGCATTTTTTCATATTTTGACCAAAGATTAGTCATGTCTCAAGACTCCAAAATGTCAATATTTTATATAGAACATGATATTTTAATGTAGACTCGATATATCAAGGATATCGAAACGTTAGGGGTTGTAAAGTGTCTGAATTAAGTTTTGTTTGGAAACTTGTTATCATTAGGTTTAAGTGTTTTATTTTTTAGGATTTTGATTTAAGCGTTTTATTGTTTAGTCAAGACATTACTTTATTTTGGATATGTCGAGATTTTTTTCATAATTGATTTAGGACGTCCCACAAGTTATAATAAACGCTAATAAAGATTAAGATAACTAATTATCATTAAGAAAATAATAATAAAAAATTAGTAACTTAAACTGTACAACTTAATTACATATACACAATCTCTATGAGTCCACACGTGATAGGCTTTAGAGTAACCTTAGGCCTAAGGCTCATACGATTCCCACTGCCCCCACCAACATATCCATCCCCATTGCTCCTCTTAATAATAGGATGCTTTAAGTCATGATCATCCTCCCTTTCCTTCATTGCGCCTTTGAACATAATGTGATTCTTCTTAGATTTACGCGAGCTTTGTACGGTCGGAATCTCATCAATAAATAAAAAGATAATGGCAAAAACACATTTTGAAGTATCATTTGCTAGTTTTTTACCTGAATTATCTGGTGTTTATGTTTTCTATCTGAACTATCACCAATTATTTATCAAAACACACTTCGAAGCTGACTACACCAAATGTTTGAATACATCTCCAAAAAGAGTGTGGCAACTTAATATTCCCATAACATTTCGTCCACATGTCAGCTGACTCGTTAATTTTGAGATATGCTTTGAGAAATAGTTGATGATAATCCAGGTAGAAAACGTAAATACGTGCTAGTTCAAGTAGAAAACTTGCAAAAAATGATAGTGTTTTTTTACCATTCTCTCTTAATTTTTCTTTAGCAAATTTCTAATTAATTCCTTTGATTATCTGCATGGAGTTTCATTTGACATCATTTTTAAATTAAAAAAAAAGTGTACATCAGATACTAATCAAGTTGTATTTTGATAAATAGTTGGTAATAGTTCGGATAGGTAATACAAACACCTGATAGTTCAAGTAGAAAACTTACAAAAATTTGATACTTCAAATGTGTTTTTGATTAATTTTGAGGTGTGCTTTAATAAATAATTGATGATAGTTCATGTAGAAAATGTAAACACGTGCTAGTTCAGGTAGAAAACTTGCAAAAAAATTATACTTCAAGTGTGCTTTTTACCATTCTCTCTTAATTTGTCTTAAGAAAGTTTATAATTAATTCCTTTGATTATCTGCATGGAATTCCATTTTGCACCATTTTTAAACAAAAAAAAAAGAGTAAACATCACGCATCATCATATAATAGTCGAGTTGTATTTTGATAAATAGTTGATAATTATTCAGATAAATAACATAAACACATGATAGTTTAAGTAATAAACTTACAAACAAAATTGATACTTCAAATGTATTTTTTGATCATTATCTCATAAATAAAATATAATATTACTTCAAACTTAATTACTTTTTAAAAAAAAATCATAACAGTAAAATCTCTAGTATTCAGAAAATTATAAAGGAGATGCCCTTGGAGCAAGATATAAGTAGAAGAGAGATGGATGTTAAGTCAAGTAGGCATGTGGTGCATTTTAGAAGAGATTGTGTGTGTCACATAGTCCAATGAAAGAATAAATCAAAGATAGTTGCTACTACTCAACCAGCCTACCCATTAGGTTGTTAAATTCTAAGTGCTGCTTCTATATGAATTGCATTGAAGTTCCAAATATTCCATTTTATATATATTATCAACCTATAAGAATAATTGTTGGTTAACTTTACTCCACCTTTCCAATTATCTTTAGCCAAGTGTTTATTTTTTCTTTTTATTAATTTATTAGAGGAAAAAAGAGTTCACCAACTATAGCCACCAGATAATGACTATCAATTCTTTTCTTTTTTTTAAAAGGACTATCAGCTCTAAAATTGTTTTACTTTTTCCAATAATTGTCAATATTTTCACTACTACATTTCGATGGCACACATTGAGATTTCTTGTATCTTTTCTCTTAATTCAGCAAGAAAATATGGATGAATAAATAAGAGAAGTGTAGAGGAAAAATCAGTATCTGGAAAGCCTACAGCCCCTGGGTGATCTATCCATGACCAGGATGAAGCTTGGGCTTTGACGTTGCGTTGAAATTCTTTGAACCAAATCTGTTTTGTTCCTATCTCAACGGAAAAAAATTCTGTCCCTGCGCAACTACTGGGATTTCTGACCTTGAATTCTTTCAACTGCAGACGACTGACTTTGGAAGCGGAAAGGAACGAAGTAGCTTGTAAAAGGAACGAATTAGCTATTACGAGACACAAACAGGCGAATTTGATTGAATAAAAGGAATTAACATCATAAGAGAGGGGTTTTATTTTGTAGTGAAAAATTGTCAATGTTTTTTCATGGACCATGCGGAATTAAGTAATTTTGCCATCAGTTAGTCTTAGAGCTTGTTTGGCCTATCAGTAAAAATCAGCTTATTTTGAGAAGTATTTTTTAAAAGTTTTTTCTTTTAAAAAAAGGTTCTTTTGGTAAGAAATAATTTTTGTTTGGCTAATTTATTTAAAATTGCTTTTGTCTGCTTTTAATAAACAAATCTTGTTTGGCTAATCCTCTTAAAAATGTTTTTAGTGTCAAACTACGAAAACAACAAGTGCCAATGAACGTTTACTATCAATATTATTTTACAAAGAGAAACTATTATAAATATTTATTATGAAAGACTTTAATTAAGTTTTAATTTTATTTATTAAATTTTTTAAAGTACATATAAAAAATTCAATGAATATAATACGTAGATGAATAAAAAAGATATTAAATATTAATTTAATATCATCCCAATAAATACACTAAAAAATATCAACCCAAAAAAATAAAGAGCTATTAATTAGAAATTAATGAATTAAGGAGAGATATACTTAGTAAATATGTATTTATAGTAGGGATAGTTTTGTCATGGAAAAAATAATTTTCTGCTTCTGCTTTTTGAAAAAAATAGAAATTATTTGTTTCTCCCCAACCGCAGAAAAAATGCTTTTGCTTCGACTTAAAAAAAGTTTTAATAATTGGCTAAATATTTCAAAAAAAAAACTCCAAAAAAACACTTTTGGCCTCAAAACCGCTAAGCCAAACATGCTATTATTCATGTTGATAGGAAGAAATATCAATTTTATCCTACCCTACACGAATAGGATAATTTAGGGTGTGTTTGGATTAGCTTCTGACAAAATTTGATAATGGTAGAATTGATTATGACATAAGTGATTTATGTTTGGATGCAACAATGTAAAAGTGATTCTTATAATTGATTTATGTTTGGATAGTTTTGATCAAAATTGCTTTTGAATGTAGAATTACCAAAATGGACATACATATAAATAAAAATATACATATAAATAGATGGAAGTATGTAAATAAAAATTACAAATAGATAATAAAATTTAAAGTGCAATATAATACTAAAATATTAGTAGAATATTATTACAATACTAATTTAAAGTGCAAATAGTATTTAAATATTATTACAATAATAATTTTGCATGTACTCTATAATGTATTATTAATTAATACATTATAGAGCACATTTTGCCGCATTTAAAATATTAATAATATTCAGAGTATTTGAAAGAAGACAATAGAAAATGGCGAAGGATAATCCAAATGAGTTGTACTATTCTCATTCATAAGTACGAGAAATGTCCTAAAATTAACAATAGCATACTCAAAACAGAACATGAGTAGTATATTTAATTTTTTTTCGTAATTATTTCTATATATTTAAAGAGGGTAATGAAAGTTGTATATTTGAATGTTTTTTTAGTAATTATTTCTAGATATTTAAAGAGGATAATGAAAGTTGTATATTTGAATTTTTTATTAATTATTTCTAGATATTTAAAGAGAGTAATGAAAGTGAATAGAGTTGTTGATGAAGATTAAAGAGAGTAATAAAGGAAAGGTTAAAATTCAAATTTAAATTAATGGCAAAATTGATTCTGCCAAAATCAATTTTGGCCAGCCAAACATGTCAATTATTCTGAGTACCCAAAAGCTAATCCAAATATGCACTTAGACTATAATAAAAGGTAAGAGCGTAGAGGCATAAATTTTGACTACATTTTAAAAAGTATTTTTACATGTGAAGTTCATTTATTGCATATTGGAGTTTTGTTAACGGTTAAGGTATATACTTACACTAAGACTAAGTAGAGTTCAATAACTAAATAAAAAAGAAATTCAAATATTCCCATAACACCGAAACTTAAATGTAAAAACTTTAAAATGAATTCAGAATTCAAGGCCAAATGCAAAACAAACGCATACGACAGGTAAAAGGAAGAGGAAAATAGTTGTTCAAGATGGAGACTTAGGCTCTGTTTGGCCAACCTTCTAGAAAAATGTTTTTGTTTCTCAGAAGTAGTTCTGCAGAAATTATTTCTAGAGAATCTGTTAAGGTGTTTGACCTATAATTATAGAAGTACTTCCGAGAAACAGAAATAGTTTCCTGTTTGGCTCACATTTATGCAAATTTATTAGAATATTCTTTTTAATAGATTTAAAACTATTTAAAATATTCTTTTCTATCCCATGTTTCTAAAAATTAGTATATCTTTACAATATAATAATTTTTTTTAAAATTATTTAATTACAATATTTAATCAAAAAATAATATTATATTGTACATAAAAAATGTAACGACAATATGATAGTCAATGACTCAAATATGTCCAAACCTACCCCCCGCCCTACCCACACCTACCCCACCCCATCCTCAAATTTTTATGTCATATTTTTTTTCTTTTATAAAAAAATATGAATTTTTTACCCCCCCACCGCCCTAACCCCACATACCCCTCCACCCATCCTCAAATTTCCATTTCATATTTTTTGTTACTTTTATAAAAAATGATTGAAAATATGAATTTTTTTTCTTACCTCACCCTTTCCCCCGGTCCACCTACCTCATTCTAAAATTTCTATTTTATATTTTATACTTATATAAACAATTTATAACAAATATGCATTTTTTCTTACTCCGCCCACCCTACCCCCAACCCACACCCATTGTCATACCCCATACTCAAATTTCTATTTCATATTTTTTGTTACTTTTATAAAAAAATATTGAAAATATGAATTTTTTTCTTACCCCCCCCGGTCCACCTACCCCATTCTCAAATTTCTATTTATATTTTTTTTACTTTTATAAACAATTTATAAAAAATATGATTTTTTTTCATACCCCCTATCCCCCACCCTATTGCCCTATCATATCCCCAAATTTCTATTTCATATTTTTTGTTACTTTATAAAAAATGATTGAAAATATAAAAACAATCTTACCTCCCGCTACCCCCCCCAGTCCACCTACACCATTTTCAAATTTGTATTTTATAATTTTTATAAATAATTTATAAAAATATGATTTTTTTCTTATCCCCGCCTTACCTACACCTACCCCAAACCCCCATTGCCCTATCCTATCCTCAAATTTCTATTTCATATTTTTTGTTACTTTTATAAAAAAATATGATTTTTTTTCTTACCCCCTCCCGCTCTACCCACACCTATCCCTACCTCCACTCTATCCATTCTCAAATTTCTATTTTATATGAGATATTATATGAGATTAAAAAGAATTTTGTGAAAAGAAAAGAGTAAATGAGTCCAAAAAAAATGCATTTAGTGGGCAAAAGGGCTTCTCGAGAAACACCAAATTGGTGTTTATGCTTCTCTTACTATCTATAAACACTTTTTGACTTTTAAAAAAAGTATTTTTACTTTCCGATAAGTACATGTTTGGCCTAAGAAGTGTTTTTCAAGTTGAGAAATAATTCGAGAAGCTTGGCCAAACAGATACTTATTTTCTTGCAATTGGTTAACACAAGGGCCAAAGCCACATAAATTCGTAGAATAGACATAAGAAAGTCTGGTAACTTTTATGTTTGCCTATACTACGTCTATATGTCTAGTAAGAAATTATTTCTCGCAATGTTTATATTTTAAGAAATAAATTTAGTTTGAGTGTTTAAAATATTACATTTAGGCTTCAAGATGTAACACTAAAAAAATTAAAGGTAGAGTTTGAAGTTAAAAAAATAAGAATTTAAGTCGTCGATCTCACATCAACATGCATGGTTTCATTTTATATTTATGGTTTGTACCATACGGCATGAGGGAGGACCTATAAACATTACTCTCTTCGTTTGAAGATTCTATTTCGGAATTCAAACTGAACATTAGCTAATCTGACCTCGTATTCCGAACCAAGTCAAATAACTTAGAAACAAAATGAGTAATATAGGAGTTGGGGTTTGAGTAGGGATGTTATCGGTCTGGTCCGGATATCGACATATTCAGACCAGATCGATAAGCTTACCGTTCTGGACCGAGAATCAGACCGATAAGGTTTTGGTCCTGAGTCGAGATCCGGGACCAGATCGAAACCTTATTGGTCCGGTTCTCGGTAAGATTTTTCTGGGTCGGGTCCAGTGCCCGGATTTTTATTTTTATTTTTTAAATTGAATTTCCAATATTGAAATTGACATTCTCGGACATATTCCCCCAAATTTGAATGTTGAAATCTATTGTATATCGCGAGATATTTAGCTTTGAAAAGGAAAACACGTAGCAATTTGGGGGAAAATTGAAATTGATTGGCAACACAAATGTTTTTTGAGAAATCGGCTGCTCCAAACCGCCTCCGGCCCCATTTAAAGTTTCACTAATTTACAACTACTTTACTTTCTTCTCTCCCTATCTATATTTTATATGTTAATGCTTCAAATTAAAACATAAAGTCTACAACACATATATTTAAAACATGTTAAATAACCCAACATTAGGGAATATTGCAATTAAATATAATTAGGGCTTGCTGGGAGTTGGGGTAGGGGGGCTGACTGGTAGGGAGTGTTACTGGGTATTTTACCGGGTTACTGGACTGACTCCTTATCGGTCCGGGTATTTTTTTGATACTCGTATCCAGATCGTTAACTTTTCGATCCGAGTATCGGTCCGAATTTACTGGTCCGGTTCTCGAGTAATTATCGGAAGTATCCGGACCAGTAACGACCCTAGATTTGACCGTTTGAGTGTGTTTCTTTACTTCATCGTTTTAGCCTTTTTATTATTTTTTGTTCTTTCACATGTATATAAGTTACACAGAATAGTTGCATAAAAAGAAGCCAATAATTATTGATTTGGAAATAAAGAGGTCAATAGTTCTGTCTATGAGAAGGCAACTGCTAATGTGGAATGGATTGAAGAGTTATAGGCTAAGAAAAAAGAGTTATTATAGGCTAAGAAAAATTTACAAGAAAACCAAGGTTATCTAGAATAATAAATCACTAACTACGACAATATATTAAGTTAAATCTCACAACATGTGCTAATAAATCAATAATTAAGGGCTCGTTTGGTACGTCGCATTGGACTGTACTAATTTTATTGGACCGGACTGGACTGAACTGTATTAATATATAATGGACGGTATTAGAGTATTAATATATAATGAATTGTGTTTTTTTTATTATTAAATGCGATTCGAGGAAACCACCGCTAGATGAGTTTAAAAAAATGGCGGTTAATTTATCAGATTATTTTCTAAAAATAATACAGTTTAGTGCGACTGTAAATGCACACCAAACACTATATTTTTTTTTATCCAGTACAATCTAGCTTAACACACCAGGTAAAACGTGCCCTAAGGATATAAATGTTCTTCAAAAACGGCACTAATATGGCAAAGTTAATAGTACAATTTAGAATGTTTTTTGTACAAGCAGGCAAGCAGCTATTGCATTGTTCTACTTCTTAGCCGTTTATATATATAATAGAATGTCATAGTAAGTTAGTTATTACTCTCCTTTTTTTTTTTTTGTTGTGAAGGCACATGTGCATTCTTCTTTCGAGTCTTGTGAAGTGCCAGAGATTTATAGTAAGGATTAATCAGTGTTGGGAGTTAAATATTTTTTTCTTTAATTTAATTTTAAATAAAATTTATATATTTGAAAACTAAATACTTATAAAGTACTATAAATATGCAGAATTAATAATTTATAATATATAAAAAGAGTTAGAAAAAATCATAATAAACAAAATGTGATTATCAATTAATACAATCTATAGAATAGTAGTAATTTCTTCGTCACCATTTATATTGACACTCTTTCTTTTAAGTCAGTTAAAAAAAATATTTCTATATTCAGTAACAATTTAATTTTAAACTTATCTTTATATCTTTAATGAAATAATTTCTAGCCACATAAATTTTATAAATTATTTTAGATTATAAATTTTAAAAAATTTAATTTTTTTTATGTCAAATCAAAGAACTTATAAAATTTTAGTAGAAGGAGGGAATAGTATTTGCATACAAAATTATAAAGCTGGCGCAAGGTAGCAATGTGGGTCATATCTGCAAAAACTTTAACAGAAGAAAATGATTTAAAAAGTCCAAAAGCCAACAAAGACTAAGACAAGCCAACCACGTGACCTGCCAAAAAGCTTACTGCACAAAATTTGCTTTACCTTGGGACATGTTGTTGTTCTTTCAATCTAATCACTCAGTATACAGCAAAACCCAATTCTTTATTTAATTTCTTTTCACATTTTAAACTAGTTAAATATATATTTTTTTAAATAAAAAACAGTCCACATCTCTGTATGTGTGAGTTTTTGGCCTATGTTTTGGCTTTTTGTGTCGTGTTTGTATGTTAGTGCTATATATTATGAATAATAATAGAGGGAGATGGTGTTGATGATGATCTTGAATGGATATGGTAGATAGCTTCATTGAAGTTGCTTAGCTTTAAACACAGTACTAACAATATTATTCCCAATGGAATTTGTTGGGATCAGTTCCCAACCATGACTATTCCAACATTATCAGATCTCAAGGTTACCATATTTTCAAGATTAGTCTCGTTTTATTCATTCTAAAAGCATAATTGTGTAAAGACAGCAACTTTAGCATCTTGGTGTTTGCCATTTTGAAGAATTATTGAATCTTGAAAACAGCAAGATTTGTGGTTCTTATTCTGAGAGTGACCCTTTTATTGGTATGTAAAGAATGTATTTTTCTTCTCTTAATGTTAGGCAAGTAACAAGGTACTACTAATAAATTGTAGAAAATAGTACTGGTTAGAGAATGGAGGGGAAGTGGTGTATGCTGTGGCATGTGGGGCTGTTGGTTTTAACATTAATGGTGGAGACTTCTTTTGCTTCTCTTTCACCTACTGGTATCAACTATGAAGGTAAAATACTCTTTCCTTTCTCTATTATGCTAAGCCTACCTTAAGTTCAATTCTGTACTAGCTCAGTGTTTCTCTTAGCTTTTATTGTTCTCTCTGAATAGACTCTTAATTGGGGGTGAAATTCCTCTTCATATGCTTTTAAAGCCAGTATAAATTGCAAACTATTATATTATCCACATGCAAATTCTGAAAAAAAGAAGAGAAGATCATCCATTTTTGTACTGCGTATCCTAGTTTGTCACCAAGCAATGTAGCTCTTTTTCTTAAAAAAAAATTCACAAATTATTTTCTATTAAAAGTTTGTCATTAACCAATTTTTTTCATATACACAAGAGAAGCCTAATAAGGTCTTCTACTGGCAAACAAGTTAAGATCAGGATTTCTCATGACTATCCAAGAATTTCAAATTTTGAATCGAGGTTTCAAATGGTAAAACTTATCTGATTTTATTTATTTTAGATTTTTTTCTCGAATAAATCAAGAATTTTCTAGGATACTATTAAGGATCTCATCGAAAACTAACAGGCGCTTGCCAAACAAAGTCTAAGAGGAAAAAGACCACCAATTTTTATGACAAACTTAACAGGGAAAACAGTGGGAAAACTGTGAGTGACTGTTCTTTTTTTTTTTTCCATATAATTATATGCAGTTGTTGCTTTGACGGAAATTAAGAAGGCTTTACATGATCCTTACAATGTTCTGGAGAATTGGGACGTGACTTCTGTAGACCCTTGCAGTTGGAGAATGGTTACCTGTTCCTCTGATGGCTATGTTTCTGCTCTGTAAGTAGTTGAGAGTTTGAGTAATTTAGCAGAGTTTTAACTCTAGATACTCATCAGGACTAATCTTGTTTCCTTCATCAGTGGACTACTTAGTCAAAGTTTATCTGGCACCTTATCACCTGGAATTGGCAACCTCACTAAATTGCAATCTGTGTAAGTTCTTTATTATATGCTTCTCTTAGGGTGTGTTTGGTATGAAGAAAAGGTTTTCCCAGATAATGTTGTTTTGGAAAACAAAGTGATTTTCTTATTTTCCAGTATTTGGTAAGTAAGCAAAAAGGTATTATCCCAAGAGCATTTATATGTAATCCAACAAAACACTATGGGGTGTGATGGAGTGGGGAGTGGGCGTTCGAGGGTGGCGGGGGGTGGGATGGTCAAGGGGTGGGGGTTAGGGGTGTTGAGTGGGTGGGAAGGAAACAATAAACTTGGAATGTCATTTATGGAATTTGTTTTCCGTCTTTCAGTCAGGAAGTCATTTTCCTCATTTTTAAAGAACTTGAGAATACGTTTTTCATAACATTTTGGCCAACCAAACATGGAAAAATTGGAAAATTGAAAAATGTTTTCCTCCATACCAAACACACCCGTAGTGCTTCCTTCTGTTATTTTATAAGCTAAATCCAATTCCCATATCATGTTCTTTTTTCGTGCATAAGAATTACCTAATGTGAAGCTGCTTTCTTATTTATATTTGATTGCCCTATTTGTGTAGATTGCTGCAAAACAATGCTATTTATGGTCCTATTCCTGATGTGGTTGGGAATTTAGAAAAGCTTCAGACACTTGATCTCTCCAACAACAAATTTGATGGCGAAATACCTGCTTCTTTCGGAGACCTGAAGAATTTGAATTATTTGTGAGTTCAGGAAATTTTTCTTTATATTCACTGTTTCCAGACGTTCTTATCAAACTAAACTTGAGTCTTATTGTGGATCTTCACTTTTGAGCAAGACAGACGATTAAACAACAATAGCCTCACAGGATCCATTCCTCAATCTCTTTCTAACATTGGAGGCCTTGCTCTTGTGTAAGCCATCTTGCTTCGAAATTTGTTATGTATATCATTGAAAGACCCTAAATTACTCTAATGTTCTGTTTCTTCCTCGTACATTTGCTGATTTAGCTGATCTTGCTTGTAGGGATGTTTCTTTTAATAATCTTAGTGGTCCATTGCCCAAAATATCTGCAAGAGCTTTCAAGTGAGTCGCCTTTACTATCGTTAGTAATTTTCAATAATATTGCATTTGACTTGTTCATGCCTCTTTTTACTCTTCATTAACAATAATCAAGAAATTATAGTGCTTCTGGGTTAATTGCTACTTGGAAAGTATTTATTTTTTATTTTTGATATCTTTTATAGGGAGATGTTTGATAGATTACTAAATCTTATTGTATTGAATTTAAGTTTCTCATTATGATTTTCAGAGTTGTTGGAAATCCTTTGATTTGTGGCCAAAATTCTGGGAACAATTGTTCAGCAGTCTATCCAGAACCACTGTCCTTCCCGCCAGATAGTTTAGGAGGTCTGTATAACATACATCACTTCCATTCACCTCCCGTTCCTTTCATTTAAAAGTGGATAACAGTAGATGAAATTGTGTTGCTTTTTCTTCAATTTCATAGATCAAAGAGCTGGAAGTAGAAGCCATCATTTGGCTGTTGCTATTGGAGCAAGTTTTGGTGCTGCTTTCTTGGTTATAATAGTTATAGCACTGGTTCTTTGGTGGCGCTACCTGCATAATCAGCAGATTTTCTTTGATGTCAATGGTTAGCTGATTTTCTTTTGCTTTTATCCATATAAGATAAATTCAAGTTCTTTTCTTTCTTGTTTGTCTATTTCTTATTGATTTGGTTATGTACATATCTTCTCGGATGTATTAAGCTCCGTTGGTTTGTCATCATTTGATTAATTTTTCAAGCAGAGGCATTTCAGTGTTTGGTAGCTTGTGGTTTAATTGGTTATCTTAGTTTCTTAATATACATCTTTCCGTTAATCTGACATGGAGAATGTCTATATTGACATTTGATTGTAAAACTAATAGTCAATGTTTCTTCAAATTGGGACTTAGGACAGTCCTTAACTTTATCAGTTGCTACCTATTAAGACCAAAAGATTGTGACTATTGTTTCTCATTTATCTGCTGATTGCCAACGTTATATAAGATTTCTCCTCTTACTAGTTTCTATGGGCACATTATACTCCAAAAGTTTGGTACTAGTACATCTTTGACCCTGTACGATGAAAGAGCTCTTGACATGGAAAGATTTGCTAATATATAAATGGTTGCACTTGCATTTTCTTGTGAAGGTAGAACTAAAAATTTCTGAAGAAGGTAGGATAAATAAAATGCTATAATCAACATCTTGGGCATTAGTATTTTTCACCCATATCCAGCTTTTCTCAATAGCTGTATCTGAGCAATGATTTCTCAACTGCAGAGCAATATGATCCAGAGGTATGCTTGGGTCACTTGAAAAGGTATGCCTTTAAGGAACTGCGGACTGCAACTGATCATTTCAACTCAAAAAATATTTTGGGGAGCGGAGGATTTGGAATTGTGTACAAGGGCCGCTTAAATAATGGAACTGTTGTAGCTGTCAAAAGATTGAAAGACTACAATGCTGTTGGCGGTGAAATCCAATTTCAGACTGAAGTCGAGTTGATTAGTCTGGCTGTCCATCGAAATCTTCTCCGTCTTTGGGGTTTTTGTTCAACTGAAAGTGAAAGGCTTCTTGTTTACCCGTATATGTCAAATGGAAGTGTAGCTGCACGATTAAAAGGTCAGCCTCTTGGCCTGCATGTATTGTTAGTGAATAATTGCTTTGCCTACTAGCTTCAGATCATTACTCCAACATTTATGTTTTGTAACGTTCATGGGAAGCTGTTTGTTAACTAGTTTCATTGTGGTTACCATTCTTTTGCATTTTTAGGTGCTTGGTAACACCTCTCTGATTCATTCTGCGTGATTTCTGGAAGTTAAGTAGAAAATACTTTCTTAAAGCTGCGCAATTTGCTAGTACAGAAAGTGAGGCTTAACAGAATAAAATATTACTTCCTTTGTCCTAATTTATGTGATACACTTTCCTTTTTAGTCTGTCTAAAAAAGATGTCTAAAAAAGAATGATACGTTTCTATAATTAGAAATAATTTAACTTGAAAACTTCCCCTTTTACCCTTACCGAAATGATTTATAACCACATATCTATGGCTTGTTTTGGACCACAAGTTTCAAAAGTCTTCATTTCTTTCTTAAATGTCGTGCCTTGTCAAACTATATCACATAAATTGGGACGGATAGAGTATCTTACAAGTACGAATCTTGTGAAGAAATGAATCTCGGGTCTAATCAATCCCAAAAAGTAACTCATGAAGGGAGGATTGCTCAAGACCATATAAAGAGACCACGACCCATTCTCTCAACTAATATGGGACTTGACAAATTTTTAAGGTCAAATTCTCTCAACCATATAATGGGTTCGCTGATATTTCAACCCCACTCATCTCACAACGTTTATTGACACATTCAATTTCTGCTTTTCATCATGATGTTTGCCTATCCACTTTTTTCTCCATGTAAATACGGTATATTTTGCAATGTTCATGATTACATTGGTTTTCCATAGTTTATTGGTAGGTTGATGTACGGTCCAAACATGGTACGTTATAAATATGGAAACTTTTCTGCCACCTGTTTTGGAGATTGAGAGGAGAAGCTTCATTAAATACACTTTCTACAAATGTTTTTATGATAAATGGCTGCTACAATTATCACTGCCTTAACTGTAGAAGTGCCATGTGATACAATCCTTTATTTTTTAGTACAAGCTTTTAATGTTTGACCCATACTATCAGTGAACCCATCCTATTTGCTGTTCCTTATCATATTTCTTCTTCTTCTTCTTCTTCTTCTTCAAGTATATGGTAAGCCATCATCAGTCACCACAGTGATGTAGTTTCTTTTTTTTTTCTTTATCTATTTGTTCTTAAATTCCAAGCTGTGTCCATTTTTCTTTTTTCACAGAGCTACAACTGCTTTTTATAATCTTTCTAGGTGAACTTTGCATCATTTTGAAAAAGGACAGTGAACATTGCCTTATATTAACCATGTTTTTTGTGGTTCCAAAATTTGCAGATCACATCCATGGCAGGCCAGTTTTGGACTGGTCAAGGCGGAAAGGAATAGCATTAGGTACAGCAAGAGGGCTAGTCTATTTGCATGAGCAGTGTGACCCCAAAATTATACATCGTGATGTCAAAGCAGCCAACATTCTGTTGGATGAGGAATTTGAAGCAGTTGTTGGAGATTTTGGGTTGGCGAAGCTCTTGGATCACCGGGATTCTCATGTAACGACTGCTGTCAGGGGCACTGTTGGTCACATTGCTCCAGAGTATTTGTCAACCGGTCAATCGTCTGAGAAGACTGATGTGTTTGGGTTTGGAATCTTGCTTCTTGAGCTAATTACAGGTCAGAAGGCTGTGGACTTTGGACGAGGAGCCAACCAGAAAGGTGTTATGCTTGATTGGGTGCGTTCCCCATCTCTGTTTTATATGTGCCAAAACATAGTGTGAAATGACAATGAGTAGCAGAATGCCAAAAAAAGATTTTTTTAAAAGAGTAGCTACTGTAAAGGGTAAATTTCATAAATGGTCACTAAACTATCTCTTTTTTTCACCCAAGTCACATAACTGATGTGGCCATGGATTCTGGTCAGGTCTTCGTTGGATTAAAAAAATAGGTTAAAATATAGGATGTGATGATGTGAAAATTTAAACCAGCTAAAAAATATGATCAAAAGGTTATATTTTCAACCTTCATGTCTTTTCTGCTATATTGGTGAGAGTTTTGTGATTTGTGTTACAAAAACAAAGTTGCGTGATTTTGTTAGTATCGGGTAAATTTCATTTTAGTTTTATTTACTGGTTTGAGCATTGAATATTGCTAGTGCATTGCTAAGCATGCTGTTATTGGATTCCTTTGTTAAATTTACGGCTGATGTAATGCAGGTAAAGAAGCTTCATCTAGAGAAAAAGCTGAACCTTATGGTGGACAAAGATTTAAGGAACAACTTTGACCGGATTGAACTTGAAGAGATGGTTCAAGTTGCACTTCTCTGTACCCAATTCAATCCAACTTATCGCCCAAAGATGTCCGAAGTATTAAGGATGTTGGAGGGAGATGGATTACCTGAAAAATGGGAGGCTTCACAACAAAAAGTTGAGACTCCAAGGTACAGAACTTCTGAAAATACACCAAAGAGATATTCTGATTATCTAGAAGAATCTTCACTAGTAGTTGAAGCAATGGAGCTTTCAGGACCTAGATGACATCTGGTTATCGTTCTTCTCCTTACACGTTCTATCCTTAGCTTCCTTGAGTTCCTGAAGTTGAAAATGAGGAATATGTGGTCGTTGATAGCTGTTGAATGCATGTATTAATCTGTAAAAAGAACACAAAGGTCATGTATAATTCGGTTCTTTTAATCAATGGTTCTTTTAATCAACAGCTGAGTTCATAGTTCTTCTGTTCCTCAATTTTGAGAAAACGGGTCATTTCATTGTGTAACTAAGATCCCATTAGGTCTTTTTATAGCTTAAAGATGTTGAAATTTCCCGAGGATGGAGGCATAAGTGTAGCCATCCTCATGTACAGTGGTATATATATGCTATTCATTAGTCATTTTGCTTCTAAGCCATTTTAACAAGGTAAGCATATGTAATTACAACTCGATTAAAGGGGTGTTTTTGGAAATGAACATTTCATGTGTCCTTAGCATCATTTGGCGGGTTTTTATACTCTTTATTTCACAACAAGACAAGTTAGAATTCTATAAAGATTATATTGTCATGGTCAATGAATCATGATAGAGTTTTTTTGTTGACGAAGGAACCCGCAGCCGCTACTCTTTCGAACAAGTCATGCAGAAACTCCCGATCGACGCAGAAAGCAAACCACGCCACCATGTAAACCACACTTGGCAAGCCATGTGTGATGCGCCAACCAAGAAGGTTTATGCAGGATCGAACTCGCGACCATGGCCCCGCGCGCTTCATCGCTATACTTATCTGGCCACTCTTCATGGTCATGAATCATGATAGAGTTGTCTGCATGTAAGGTGTAATTTGGATATTGTGACTAGAACTGCTAGGTAGCTTCTTAATTATAAAACCAGGAAAAGAATTCTGAAACCGACCAACCTGTTTAAAAAGAAAAATATTTGGCCGTATGCACCAAAGCAACAATTATATACCAACTAACAAGTTTTTGTTGCATGAAGTTTCACTTTACTAAAGTTAATTAATTCATGTACTTTTATATTAATTAGCAGAATCTGGTGCATGTACCAGGTTCAAATAAGTTATTTCAACGTGGAATAGTGTGATTCTCCTTGTTTGGAATCTTCTCATTAATGCAATATATGCAGGTGTTTATAATTATAATCCTAATTGTATGAAAATATCTACTTTACATAATTACACCAAAATAATAATTACAGAATATAAATGTGTTCTCTATCACACCCCTCAGTCGGAGCTGAAGGATGTCGGACGCTTAGACTGGATCTGAAGTCAAGGAACAACTGTCGAGAAGTCCCTTAGTAAATATATCTGCGTACGGATAGGAAGAAGGAACATGTAACACCCGAACATGACCCATGACAACTTTCTCACGAACAAAATGAATATCCATCTCAAAATGTTTTGTTCGCTGATGTTGAACCGGGTTATGAAACATGTAGACAACATACACATTATCACAATAGACAATAGACAATATATGTCTTACGTAAGGGATAATGAAGCTCTAGAAGGAAGTTTCTAAGCCAACAAGTTTGCGCAAAAACGTTCGCAACACTTCTATATTCTGCTTCTGCACTCGAACGGAAAAACGTGACTTATCGTTTCACAGACCACAAAATGATGTTATTACCCAAAGATACACAATAGCCGGAAGTAGATCAACGTGTGTCGGACAACCTCCCCAATCGGCGTCCGTATATGATACCATCCTGGTCGGTGCAGATAGATAAAGATGTAATCCATAGTTAAAAGTACCATTAACGTACCGAACGATATGTTTAAGAGCGGTAAAGTGATGCTCCCTTGGAGCATGCATGAACAAACACAATGTGAACAACATAGGCAATATCGGGCATAGTAAAGGTAAGATACTGAAGTGCACCAACGAGACTCCTATAAAGAGAAGGATCAAGCACTGAATCCCCATCATTGGCGCTGAGCTTCGACTTTGAGTCGATTGAAGTAGGCATGGTTTTGCAGTTTGTCATTTTAGCCATGAAACAATTTCTTTGGCACACTTACGTTGACACAAGAGCATTGCATTCTCGGATATGGTCACAGAAATAAATTAATTTACCCAAGCCCGTCATGACAAATTCAAATTTGAGCAAGGTAATGATCTCGTTTTTTAGCACATCAAAGGAGACAGTCAGGACAATGTCATCCACATAGAGCAAAAGGTATGAAATGGCAATACCTCGATGAAAAATAAAAAGTGAATTATCACTTTTGTTGCACACGAATCCGATCTGCATGATGTAGGTGACAAATCGCTCATACCAAGTCCGAGGGGCTTATTTCAAGCCATAGAGTAACTTTCGAAGACGGTAGACATGCTGAGGAGCCGAGGGATGCACAAAGTCAGGTGGTTGATGCATATAGACGGTTTCTTTCAAATCTCCTTGTAAGAACACATTTTTCACATCAAGTTGATGAATAAGCCAATTCTTCCCATATCAATGCTCAAAACAGTACGAATGGTGGCAAGTTTAACCAATGGACTGAAGGTCTTATCACAATCAACTCCCTCTTGTTGCCCCGTGCCATTTGCCACAAGTCTTGCCTTATGACATTCAAGCTCACCACTATCTCTGAATTTGTGACGATATAGCCACATACAACGAATCACATTGACCCCCTCTGGTTTCTGAACAAGATCCCAAGTGTGATGGGTAGTGAGCGCATCAAATTCCTGACCGCATTCCAATTTGCGTCAAGCTTGGCTAATTTTGGATTTTTATGTAGAGATGAGATAGTTTCAGTGGATAGGTTAAAGTTGGCTTACAGTTTGAAAATCTCGTGCTGGACACGAATTTCCATGCAGTGTGTAGTAATAGGGACCGGGGGCAGTGGGCAGTGGGATGTGAGGCAGTGACAGAGGCAGTGGTCAGAGGGGTGGTCGACGTGAAAGTTGGCAGGGGCAGTGGGCATTGAGTCGGACTACTAGCTCCACGTGTTACATTTCTAATGAGAGGGGAAGTATTTTAATCGTCAATGAAGCCGTAGTCAGTGAGTTGAAATTTTCGGACATTTTTGCAAATGGAAAAATGTTCTCCTCAAATGTGACATGATGAGAGACTAATATTTTATTGTGCACAAACCATAGCATAAGTATCCCTATGATTCGACGGAAAACCCAAGAAAATGCAAGGAGTAGTCCTAGGTGCTAATCTGTGAGGGGTCGTGGATGCGAGATTCGGGTAGCATAAACACCCAAAAATCCGAAGGTGACCATAAGAAGGGATCCGACGGAAGATAATTTCAGTTGAAGTTTTATTTTGAAGAGTACGCATTGGTAATATATTAAAAAGGTATGCTGTCATGTGCAATGCGTAGACCCAAAAGGAAGGGGGATGGAAGCATGGAAGAGCATAACAGATCTTATTGTTGATAGTGCGCAGGATTCTTTCGGCTTTACCATTTTAAGGTGAGATATGAAGACAAGAAAATCGAAACACCATGCAATTGTCCGCATAAAATTTATGAAAGGGAAAATTGTATTAGAAGATCCGTACTAATTTTTTTGCAAACACTTCTGTACTAAACAAAATTATGTATTTGTGATTTTCTACTACCTTTTTCTCTATTCCTGTCATGATAGTTGTACTAAATGTTTAGTCTTGGAATAGTGATTTAAACTGGTGTCAGTAGAAAATTGAAAGAAAAAGATGGTAGTACGCAATGGTCCAGAGTGGTCGAGGAACCAGCCATGATAATTGTGATAATTTAGTGATGGGGCAGGCTAGGCTGGATGTTTGATGTAATAGGAGAGCAGTGTAAGATAGTTCCTAAATTTTAAGAGAAAATACATATGTTTGATTGATGTAATAGGAGAGCAGTGTAAATACATCATTAAGTAAGAACATATTTTAAAGGGAAAAGGGGCATATTTGTCCTCAAATTTAAGAAAAAGGGACATATTTGCCCTCCGTCAAAGTTTGGGGACAAATATACCCTCTGTTAGTCTAAACTTGTTATATTTGCCCATTTTTAACAGAAATGACACGCGTACGCCACGTAGACGCCACGTGGAAGACACATCATCAGGTGGGACCCACATCACCTCCAAGAACTTCTTCTCCGACTGTGAACAGTAAAATCGTCGGAAAATTGCATTTTTCGGCCATCACAGAACACCATTGGAGACGAAACTTGTACCATTAGCTTCGTCTCATCTAGCCCGTCATTTCCATACCAACTACCACCGTCGATTCATCCTTAATCGCGATCAATTTCAGATCGAAAACTCGTTCACAGTTCGATTTTTTACAAATTTCGGTCGCCTGAGCTAATATCGACGGCGGAGGGATAGACCACTGTGACCGCCATCTCACAGCGGTCATTTTGGTACCAACGCCGTCCGTCGAGTCAACCTCTACAGGTCCGACGACCAAATCACATTGGTGCGGAACCCTAGACGTCGTCGTGGGTTTTCGGGCGAACTGAGTAATAATCGAAGCTCGTGGTTGGTACCAATAGGTTCGTCTTGATCAGTAACAATAATCACTAAGCCCGGTTCCTCAATTTGTTCGCTACAGTCACGTCGACCAAATCAAAACTCTGGCGGATTTTTTGAATTTTTCGGTAAACTCAGCCATCGACGTCGGCAGTGGATAGTATCACTGAGTTCATGGCATCATTCTCTACAATATACACCCAACCCTATGCCTCAATTCTTCCGAAATTGCATTTCACCATTGTTGCTCCTTCAAGCTTCTACCCCTGTTCTTGGAGGTGATGTGGGTCCCACCTGCTGATGTGTCTTCCACGTGGCGTCCACGTGGTGTACGCGCGTCATTTCTGTTAAAAATTGGCAAATATATCAAGTTTAGACTAACGGAGGGTATATTTATCCCAAACTTTAACGGAGGGTATATTTATCCCAAACTTTAACGGAGGGCAAATATGATTCTTTTCCCTATTTTAAAAAGGAACTTTTCTTTTTCTTCTTGTCTTTATTCTACCCCCGAGAAGAGAAAAATATAAAGTTCCCTACAAAATTTTCATTACCTAATATTTAGCACTGTATTTAGAATTATCTCCATAATTTGTTCTCTCAAAATCAGCACAAGAAAGAAGCTTGAATTTGTTGTTTTTGCTGCTCGTGATCCAATATTTATGACCCAAAATTAGAAAATCGGGAAATTTCTTTTTGTTTGATCTAATGGATTTTGATAAATCCTTTAAAATGTAAAATTGTGGATTGAAGAAAGAGTTGAAGCGGTTGTAGTAAATGCAAGTGGTGGAGTTGTGGCATTGGGTTTGTGAATAAAAAAACAATGAATATGGAGAAAAAATTAATATAACATTGAAAAATATATTTTATAAAAAAATAATTGTAAAAATTATAATTGCAATAGTCACCAACTGATGGGTCTCAGGTCTTATCATGGACCCCCATAGATCATCAAAAAGAAAAACCTTGTGGTTGTGCTTCACCTCCAAAAAGTTTTTTAGTACAAAATTCCAAAATCGTTATAGTTTCTACCTGCAATTTTTGTAACGGAAAATCACTAAATTT
The DNA here is from genome assembly GCA_029844215.1 of Przewalskia tangutica. Lineage (NCBI taxonomy): Eukaryota > Viridiplantae > Streptophyta > Magnoliopsida > Solanales > Solanaceae > Przewalskia > Przewalskia tangutica. The sequence continues at coordinate 12,687,291 of CM056722.1, forward strand.
TGCGTATCTAAATATCAGCAAAGTAGCTAAACTATTTTTGTAGTAAAAAAGTAACACAACTTGAGATAAATATTATTATGAGGAAACCATGTTTCCATTTCACATAAGATGTGAGAGTCTTAACTGGAAGGATACAAGTAAAAAAGAAGCTATCTATTACACTCACAGGTGTTAGAACCACTTGATCACACTCTCTTCTCCTTAACATTGTAAAGGCAAAACTCAGGTCCTACGCTACAGTCATTCGAGTGGCAACCTTCCTATATGTTCGCCTTTTCCTTTTTTTCTTTTTTTTTTGATAATCTAAGTCTCACTTTAAGACTCATATCGCTAAGACTGCACAAGATCTTACGCCTCCCAGAGGCGAATGGAACCCGTTCTTGCCGCCACCGACAGGTAAATCGCGGGATGTGCGCCCCGCATTCAGTGTCTGATCGCCACCAACGGATCAATGCTACAAGGTCCGACCCCCCAACAGGGATTGTCTGAGGGAGTATCAAACCCAACATGCCCGCGCGTTTAAACTACCAGACTTTAATACGAGGCATATGCCCCGGAGAACGTATCCGCCGAAAATCGAACTTGTGACCCTTCGCCTTTTCCTTCCTAGACCAGACGTGGTCTAATAAGGAACACGAAACGACACTCCATCACCCAACAGGCATGCTTCAATTCAACATGACCATGTTGACCCACCTACAATTTTCCTGTGCTTGGCCCTGCCTTTACGAAAAATGTAAAATTATACATGATCCATTGCATAACTGCTTTAACAATAGAATGAAATTAAAGCTCTTCATTCATTATGTTATAATATGCAATTTGAAGTTCAATATACATTTGAGCTGATTATGTTATAGAATGGTGGTTACATGAGACTGATTTTAGCAGGAAAAGCCTTAGTAATGTTACCTTCTTTAGGACTTGTCGCTTACTACATGCTACGTCCCGATTAAGGACAACATACTCATGATCGACACAAACCAAAAGTACAATGAATGAATGGCTAGAAAAGAATAAAAAAAACGACTGGATATTAATCCTTTCCGGTCAGTTCCTGCACGAGCCTCGTCTGCTCTTAAGCAGAGATGCATATAGCAACTCGTTCCAACTATCGGGCACTCCAGGTAGGTACCAATGACTGCAACCTTGAGCATGTACTCTGGCAATCTGTTCTACTTTCTCGTATCCCTGTCTGTAAATTGAAGGGTGTCCATCTTTTCTATAGTCTGTAAGCCTACTAATGTGCATATATATTATTGGAGTCGTCATATTAATAATCACACGTTGTAGGACTTTCATCTTTGAAGGGCACTTTGCTAAATAAGCCTTGTTATTTTTTGATTCGGTTTCTTTATCGCACTGCCGCCTAAGTTCCAAGGACCTCCCCTGCATACAAAAGTATTAGAAGCTAACTTAATTGCAGACTTTCCAACAGTGACTTAAGGAGCATAAGATTCGCGATTTTAGATTTTGGATGTCATAATAGTCAAGTGTTGAGTATATAAAGAACAGTTCTCCCTTCTTCAAAGAGATAAAATCCCGTGACCCTTCAAGACAGGCTTCAATTATGGAAATTGCATCAGTACGAATATAAGCCGAAACATCACCAAATTGAATTTCTAGCATGCAACATAAGCAGATGATATAACTAACATACAACCAGAGTATGTTAGTTAAGTTTTGTCTTTTATCTAAAAATTTGTGGGTTCTGGGTGCGAACCCCAGCTCAGACAAAAATAAAAATAAAACCGCAAGATAGAAATTTATATTTGCTAGGCATAGTTTGCCTTCAACGACAAACTCTGCCGTAAGGAGAATTTGAAGACAAACTATGTCGGATGGGGCAGAGTTTGCTAAGACATAGTTTGAGTAGAGTTTTGTAGGCAAACTATGCCCGATGGAGAGCAGTTTGCAGGCAACATTTGGCTAGCATTTTTTTTTTGCGTCTGAGGGGTTCGAACCCAGAACAATGAGGTTTTAGACGAAGGACAAAAATTAAATATTGTTATTTTGATGGGCAAAAATTAAAGACCATCTCAAATAAGGGCATTACTGCGAATTGTCCCCAGACTTATCACAACTACACTGGGTTACTGTAAGAGAGCACTGGGCTGACCTAGATGGATGTGGGGTCATTGGCAGAAATTCCTTTTGAGATGGTCTTTAATTTTTGGCCTTCAATCTGCTGGTGTTTAAGTTTACCCTTCAACCTTTTAAGTCACAAATAGCTGGACGAAAATACCCTGGGATAACAACACGATGGATCTTGAGGCTTGAGCGGCGATAGTGATGGCGACGGTGATAATAGAGAAGAAAGCTAGTGTAGTGCTGACGGCTCTGAGGATAGCTGTAGCCTGTAAGGGAAATTCCGATCCTCAGAAGGTACTTCTTTTGCTTATCCTTAATGTTATGTATACTGTGTTTCTGGATTTTTTTGGTGAATGTAATTTGATTAGTGTTGTTTGATGTGTTATTTTGTTGTGAAAATAGATGTTATGTAGGTATCGTTTCACAAAACAGACCACAATCTCCTACTCCGGGTGAAATTGCAAGGCAAGCATCAGATCTCGAATGCAAAGGTATTACCTATCAAAGCTGTTTGCAGGTTGGAAAATTAATTTAACACTGACGTGAATCAGTTTTGAGGCCGGTATTGATGAGTACTTAGTGCTAAATCTGGTAATTGCGCTGTCAAAGCTGTTTACATTTTTCCTAGCCGTAGGGATAATTGCGGGTAAATGCAAGTTTTGCGTTCTGGGGCATAGTTCATGTTGTTGATTTAGGCAAGTAAGGTTTCATAAAGACGGCCTATTGAGGAAAAGTTACCTAGAATATATGTCTTGTTCACATAGTTCTAATTAACACGCATAAGTTGTCTAGTAACTATTTTCCAAGATAAAATTTCATAGAAATTATGCTTATTCAGGCAAAGTTACATAGAACATATGCCTTGTCCGACATAATTCTGTAGAAATTAAGTTAACAAGCATAAGTTGTGTGGTAACTATTTTGCAAGACAAGATTTCATAGAAACTATGTCTATTCGGACAAAGTTACATAGAACTTATGCTTTGACTGACATAATTCTTTAGAAGTTAAGTTAACAAGCATAAGTTGTCTAGTAACTATTTCGCAAGGCAATGTTTCATAGAAACTATGCCAATTCGGGCAAAGTTACATAGAACATATGCCTTGTCCGGCATAGTTATGTAGAAATTAGTAACTATTTCGCAAGACAAGTTTCATAGAAACTATGCATATTGGGGAAAAGTTACATAAAATATATATCTTGCATAGTTCTTTAAAAATTAAGTTAATACGCAGAAGTGTCTAGTAACTATGGGTGGCCAACGGGGCGGGGGCGGGGCTGGGGTAGGGCGGGGTCGGTGTTTGGCGGGGTCTGTCGTCGTTCCGATCCCGAGGTGTTGGGGTGGGTCTTTTCTTTTTGCCCTTAAATTAAAAAATAACACACACAACAAGATAGTTAATAAAAACATCCCAAGACTGTTTTTGTGCTTCTTATATTATTTAATAGAAATATGATTTTTTTTTGCTAATACAATTTCAAAATTGCAACTTCGTGATATTGAAAGTTGCAAATAAATAACATAGTCACATTACAATTAAAAGAATTACATGTTAAGAAACACGTTTTCTAGTTTCTTTATAATTTCTTGTGGTTCTTCGGTTGGAATTGATATTTGTTTGTCAAATTTATTTTTCTATGTTCACGATTACCTACAAGAAAGAACGCTGCTCCTTTTCACACCAGTTCACAGGTTTAAAAATTCATTCCCAAATTGTTTACATTCGTTTAATAACTTTAGGACGTTACTTGAGTGCAATTTGTATTATGTTAGAAGTTTAACTTTTAGGACGTTACCTGAGTGCAGTTTGTATTATGTTAGGAGTTTACTATTAGTCATTCAATGACAAAGACAATGACGATGAGAACATATGATTCCTTCCCATGCAAGAGCATTGACAAGCTGCCCATTGAGTAATAACCATACACCAGTAGTTTCTCATACTTGCACGTAAAGGAACAACATTCGGATGTTGTTCGACTCTACCAATAATTTTCATCTGTTGTTCAAACTCCTTCCCTACAATGATCTAACCATCACTGTCGTTGACTCCTATGAAATATTACAAAACTAGCCTTTCCTAGCACTTCAACTAAGGCCCTCAATGGGTCCTCCAGATCGAAATTGTAAGAGCAACTTCAAAGAAAACCAGCTTATTTTGTCAGGTTCTTGCACCAAATTTGAAAACCAAGCCAGTCTCCTCCTTGGGGAAGATATTAACAATTATAAAAGTGATAGGAGACATGAGACACAATGTCAAGTATACAAACATGTCAAAGAAGACGCCGAAAAGACAATTTCATAACTTAGCCAGGTAATTGCTTCCAGCATATTCTCCAACAGCATAGAACGCACTAATGTGTTCTGCTGCATCAAAAGAAAATCGTTGCAAATACTCCAGTATTTGTGTAACAAATTTGATAATCTCTAAGCTAGAACTAAGACTTGTCCCGAAAGGCGACCCAATGACACCCACATGCATTCTTAAGCTAGAAAACAAGTTGACTTCCCCATTATGGAATAGTGATATAGGTTCAGTTAAATACATTCACCAATCAAACCAACTACTCATTGAACAAAATATCAATCATTCTAGACTTTTAAAAAAGAAATATCAATCCACTCGTGAGCTCACAGACCCATTTTCTTCAGTCTAGCAAGAATTTGAAAAGCCAGAGCAAGAATATCACAAATATACTTAATGTTCGAGAGATGAGAAATTATATTATGTCAAGAATCAATGTTCTAGTACAACGTAGGATTATCAATCTTCACAAACAAATGACCTCTGCCACCGCCTACTTGTCTTAGTAGCTTATATTTTATCTTAGTTTAGTAAGAAACATCTAAAATTACTTTCAGCTTATTCATATCATGGTGAAATATCCTTAATATTTGTTCAAGAACTCAAAAAACGTGTTATGTCACCTCCTGCGCAAAAAGTTCTTTAAGCAATATGAAAGGAACACTTAATCTGCAAATTCAGCAAACATAGATTCAAAAATACCATGAAGGTCATGAAACACATAACTGCAAATAGAGGAATGGATTTAACTCGCTGATCACTCTACCACATTTGCATCCAAGCACTTGATCAATTACATTATTCATTGAAGAAAATTGCCAAACACTTGACAGGCGCAAAGTAATCTCACCCCGTTAAGCTTGCAAAAAGATCATTTTCTAAATTAGTTGGGACTTAATTTATCAATTTAATTCCCATCCAATCTTTCATCAACCGAGAAATTAAATATGAAACTCAGCCCTAAAACCATGTCCTATACAATCAGCAAAAAAACTCAAAATCGAGCTAAGAACACTTGACATAGAGAGAGAAGAGAGAGAGAGCCCGCATGTGCGTAGCTCAGGGTAATAGATTGCTTATCTACCACTCAAGTAGGCAGGTTGACTCCTTGTGGACACCAGACACTGTGTCTCTCACCTAGTGGACTGCTGAGACACCATGATTTATCTCCTCCACCAATATCTATCGGGCCGGAGGTGGGGCCCAGTGGACGGAGAATTTTGCCTTTTTGCCCCAAGAAGAGAGAGAGAGAGAGCGAACAAATAACAGAACAAAAGGGGTTAGATTGATAAAGGTATTTTGATCTACAATTTTTCATTGAATGAGAGTATTAGAATATTCTAGAATAGAATATTTATTAGAATATTCTAGAATAGAATATTCTAGAAGTAATACCATTAATCCTAAAAATATTCCTATACATTAAACTACTTACCATATAAGATGGGATACTACATTAATACAATATACTACACAATATTTCTATAATAATGGTATTACTTCTAGAATATTCTATTCTAGAATATTCTAATAAATATTCTATTCTAGAATATTCTAATAAATATTCTATTCTAGAATATTCTAATAGAGAGCAGCAAATATTAAACACTTGAGATGAAAGGGGCAAAAATTAAAGACCAATCCGTTTGACGGGAAGATCATACAAAAAAAAAATGATGGATATGGCACGTTTGTGGAACAACACAAGCACATGAAATAATTTCGCCGATCCACTTCAAATTAATTTACTACTAGCGCACTACATACATATTACATGGCATAGAGAAATGAATACTGAATCTCCTTTATTTGCTCCATTAAAGTAAAGTACCTAAATTGAGATGATTTTCTTTAATTTATTTTGGTGTTCTCTTATCAAAGAATGTGATCAACTATGGTGATCAAATTAGTGCATGTGCATTACTAATCGACCCTAAAGAAGTTTCATAATTGTTGGGTTCCGGGAGTTATATTATGAATAAACAAAAAATAAATAGTAAGTAAAATATTTGTAGGTTTGGAACAGTTTGCAGCGGATAATAAAGACACAAAGATTTAATTTTATAATATAACCTATGATTGGTCAATGACCAAGTATTATATATATATATAATTGATATATTCCTTCTTTACAATACTATAAGATGATACAAAAGGAATAAAGTCGCAGATGATTTATGCCTGAAAAATCTATCTAAAATAGAGGTGCATGACATCTCATTACAATTGCTTCAATGAAAGAACAAATCTAGAATCTAAGCAACAATTATAAAGTTGGACAGAATGTCGTCACAAACTCAGGCAACACTTGTTGATCCAGTTTCTAATCTAAAATCTGGAGAGCTCTCTCGATCTTTTTCTTGTAAGTTTCTGGATATCGAATCACTCTTCTGCATTCTCTATTTATAGTAGAAAGTCGTCTTAGAAAAGCTCATCGATTGGTTGTGGAGGTTGAGCTAAAAGTGGGCACGTGAAGCAGTAGCTTGAGGCGTGATTCTCTCAACTGATTTGACTTGTTCTTCACTCGTCTTGCTCTCCAAGTTTTGACTTGTTCTCCTACGCTTTTTATTCTGCTCAAAGTTCCTTTTCAGATCACTTTATCATCGTGGTAAAAAATCCACCAGATAAATCTCAGTCCGTGAAAAAAGGGCAAAACTGTTACCAGAATGTTGATCTGAATGTCAAAGACATTTGTTTCAATATTTTAGTTTTTAACTTAGAAAAAATGTCATAATATAAAACCCAACATTAATAATGATGTGTTGTCATGGAAGCAAGCTATAGTAAAGACTAAAGAGAAAGGTGTTAATGGCATGAGGGGCATCATAATGTCTAATCTCATGATGATACAAGGAGCTGTATGCCACCCGTAGTAAATTAAAACTACTATGATAATGAATATGGATTCTAAAACTACTATGATCACATTCTTTCAATTCTTTTTGTCCAACTCTTGCCTTACCCTTTTCTTACAGACTTTTTTGCTATCATATCACTTAAAATCTAATTGCAGTTAGCTTATATTTAACAAAAAATATGGATTGATAACCCGTAAATAAAGACGATATGTCAGTATGCCACCCTTAGTAAATTAAAACTACTATGATAATGAAAAATTCAATTGTATGCACGGTTATGCATATATTAGCTTGTATTTGTTACGTAAACAAAATTTTTTATTCTAAAACCATTTATTATAATCTAAATAAATACTATTGGGGGTGGGTCATAAGAGTGTGGAGTGGTGGAGATGGAGGCTACGATGGTGGGTGAAGATGTGTGTATGAGAGTGGGAAGGACAAAACCAACGTGAAATATCACTTGTGCAATTTATTTTCACTACTTTTTGTAGGTGTTTACGTCGGGTTCATACACGCAGCGAAATTTGAAAATTTATGTTTCAAACTCGACGTCGGTCGAACTGCACTATGATATGTAATGTATAAACACAAAGTAAATGTAAAACTTCGAACGAAGACTTATATTTTGAAAGCAGTCAGCCAAACAGTTGAATCTTCAATCTTTGTGTAGTCCGAGGGTTGTTAGCGATATTTCGTATGCTCACGCAAGCGCACGCATTGTTGACAAGTAATATAGTCTGATAAGACCAAATATCGTCCTCAGAGACTGGTTTCTAATTACCGTTCATCTATTTTATGTTAACTATTTGGCAATCGATATTTGAGTGGAGTTTTTGTTTAACTACTAGAATAATTGCAAGAATTACTGAACTATTTAAGTTGTAATCAGTTATGAATGAATTAGAGCTTTCAAAATCGTCGACTATCCACTCTATTCAATCCTTAATGTAACTAGAATGACTTCTTCTTCTACGTTAAGATAGCGGTTAACTAAACTGTCTTATATTCCGGTTAGGACATATAATCACTCAACCCTAATGCAGAACCCTTCTATATTTCTATGATAGGATTTACTACATAGGAGGATTAAGAACAATAACCTATAATGCTACACAAGTATCGGGGTACTGTCGATTTTACCCTATGTCTAGTCAATTACAGCATATCCAAATCTCTCTTCTCGGTTCTTGATTCGAAATCATATATATTATGATAATTAGTGATCAATTAATTATCAAACATTCATACCAATTATTGACTAAATCTTAATCAAGTAAAGAAGAAATCAAACTACTGCATTAATTCATGAATATAAGTTTCAAGCGATTCATAAGGAAAACTATAATAAAGTGTTTAGCTCCTAGTCATAGTCACGCTAAGAACTAACACAAAATCCATACATAAACTGAATTAAAAACGAAAGAAAAGAAATTACTGTGAACTAAGTCTCTAATTATAGTCTCCCATGTTGTCTTGTGTTGTGATTTGTTGTAGAATGACCCCTCTCATATCATTAATCCCTAGGGCTTAAATATGTTCCAAATTTCGTACCCTATGGACCAATCTGCCCTTAGCCAATTCTTCTTCGGAACTGAAATTTTCCGCACCGGCACCGCGGTGTCGAAACTCCTCCACCTTTTCAGCAAATATGGCACCGCGGTTCTGCATAGTGGCACCGCGGTGCTGAAAGTCATGTGGCTTCTCAGTAAATATGGCACCGCGGTGCTGAAAATCCTTCGTTCTGATGTGCCAACTTTCGTCCTTTTTGCCTCGGGAGCACCTTTTCTGCCCAATTCTCGCTCCTTTTCGCTATTTTGTCTTTTGGAACCGGTGTGACTCAAAAGAAAGAAAACAAACCTAATAATATACTAAACACAACAAAAACGAGTAAAATACTAACTAAAAATGACTCAAAGGACTATACAAAATACGCCTAACAAACACCCCCAAACTTAGCCTTTGCTCTCCATCGATCAAAGATCAAAACAAAACAAAGACACAAAAATAAAAGACTCAAAAATTTAAATCAAGCAGCTGCACAAGTACTCAGAAACACATAAACGTCAGTTGGGATAATATGTAGGAACAGATATAACATGAATTTAGCAATCTAGAATTTCAAGTCAGATATTTCACAAATTCATTTCAATCATAAGTAATGAAAGCATGAATACCTAACCTATGCATATCAATTTCATTTAGTTCTATGAGCATGTTTACTTGTTATTCTCCACTAATCATAGACATACATTCTAGAGATCATCATGACTTTTCAAGATATAATGTAGGCTTAGACAGGGGTAGGTAAAATTAGGCATTTAGGCTCAATTTACGTACCATAATCATTTTTCTTACTCAACCATTTTGTCCTTCTTTTTGATATTCTTTTCAGTTCATACCTATATCCCCCTGACATATTCATCTTCAAGGAAAGTTAAGTTCCTAGAAACAAATATCTTATGTTCTCTAGGAAAGATAGAAATAGTATCCCTTAATTTTCTTCGGATACCCAACAAAGTAACATTTCTCACTTTTAGATTCCAACTTATCAGTGATCAACTTCTTGACATATGCAGGACACCCCCAGGGCCTCATGTGTCTAAGTGATGGCTTCTTGCCACACCATACCTCATATGGTGTCTTTTCGACTGATTTAGATGAAACTATGTTTAGAACATATGTTGAGGTCAAAATAGCGTATCCCCAAAGGTATGTTGGAAGAGCTGAAAAGCTCATCATGGAGCGAACCATATTAAGTAGGTTCGGTTTCTCCTCTCGGCAACACCATTCATCTGTGGTGTTCCAGGAGGTGTTCATTCGGAATGAACTCCATTAAGCTTTAAGTAGTCAAGAAATTCTTTGCTTAAGTATTCACCCCCACGATCAGATCGGAGAGTCTTGATACTCTTTGAGAGCTGTTTCTCAATTTCACACTTAAACTCCTTAAACTTCTCAAAAGCCTCGAATTTGTGTCCCATAAGATACACATATCCAAACCTTGATAAGTCGTCTGTGAAAGTGATGAAGTAAGAGAAACCCTCTCTAGCTTGAGTCGAAAATGGTCCACATACGTCCGTATGTACCAACTCAAGCACCTCCTTGGCACGGATCCCTTTTCCAGAAAGGGGTTTAATGTTCATCTTACCCTTCAAACAAGATTCACAGTTACCATAAGATTGTAAGTCAAATGGTTCGAGGTAATTTAATTTCATCAACCGTTCTATTCTTGTTTGATTGATATGACCAAGTCTGCAATGCCATAAGTAGGTAGAGTTTATTTCATTTAACTTAGCCATTGTATTTTGTACATTGAAAATTTCCATGTGACAGTTTAATGTATACAATCCATTCACAAAAGGCGCAATTCCATACACAACATTGTCTAAAGTCAAAACCATATTGCCATTAGATGTGTTTGAGGAAAAACCCTCTAAATCAAGTACAGGAATGGAAATAATATTCCTTATCAAAGAAGGAACATAAAAATAATTGTTCAACATTAAAACTTTGCCAAAAGGTAAATCTATCCTATAAGTTCCCACGCGCTCAGCAGCAACTCGTGCTCCATTTCCGACGCGCAGGTCCACCTCGCGAGGCCCGACCTTCCTGCTATCAGTTAGCCCCTGTACATTTGTACAAATGTGTGAGCCACAAGCGGTATCAAGTACCCAGGAATGAAAATAATTTATAGATAGATTAATTTCAACAAACATATCTTGCACATTAGCACCTGGTGTCATTCCTCCGCCTGGAGCAGTGCAATCCTTTCTCCAATGCACATTCCTGTTGCAATTCATGCAAACATTTGATGCCGGCAGTTTCTTCTTCTTTGCCCCTCCCTTGTGCTTCATTACTGCTGCCGGAGCAACAACTTTGCCCTTCCCCTTCTGTTGTCCCTTATCTTTCGGTTTGGGGCGACTAGAGGAGCCAACCATTAGAATAAGCTTGGTCTTAGAGGTCGAAGATTCAAAAGTTTTCAACATATTATGTAACTCCGGCAATGTCGCTTTAGTCTCATTCATATTATAATTAACAATGAAACTCTCAAACGACTTAGGAAGTGAGTGCAGGATGATGGTGGTGGTGACTCTGTCATGAAACCTTATGTCTATAGAAGCTAGTCTCTCAATCAACTCAATTATCGTCAACACATGAGGTGAAACTTTGCCCCTTCATTTAGCCTACACTTGAAAAGTTCTATGAGCAGGTCATACTCCATTGTCTGACTCTGCGAATCATAAAGACTCTTCAAATGGTCTAACATTTCGTTGGGCCCCATAGTTTCATGTTGTCTTTGCAATGTAGGATACATATGAGACAACATCAAGCATTGAGCTGAGGTGGCATCCTTATAATGTTTCTTGTAAGCAACCTGGTCAAAATTTACATACTCTGGAGAGTCCTCCGCTGGAGCGGTTGAGAATACCTTTGCTAATGTATACTCAATTTCTTCCTGTCTTAGAAAAATTCTAACATTTCTTAGCCAGTCAATGAAGTTGGGTCCGGTGAGTCTGTTTGACTCCATGAGCATTTTCAACGAAAAGTTTGACATTTCTGAAGATCTGAAGATAATAGACAAAACAGGAAAATGCAATCAAAATCCACTCTCCTAAATTATACACATTCATAATAAACTAATTTAACATGACATTTTGTTTAATTAGCTCCCACTATTTTGCATACTTCTACGACCCCAAGGTAGAATACGGACCTAAATCAACATAAAGGTCATAGTGGCCAAGATACAAACATATGCTATATCCGCGTTTGCTATGGCTGATAACTTAAATAACACACTTTGGTAGGTCCTCAACCAATTGTAAAGCAATTATACAACTCTTGGTTTGATTAAATATCTTTCATTTTAATCTTACGTCTTTAGACTAGTCCGACACTTTGGCGCCAAGATTCATCTAAACAAGCCAACCCCATTACACGACTGCGTTTAAATGCCTAAGTAAATTTAGCCTTTGCAAGCAAACACTTTGGTGTAAATACCTATAAAAGATTATTATCTACTTTCATTTTAACACGTCTATGAAAGGGCCTTGGTCCTCTTAGACTTAGAGCAAATGCTTTGGCATAAATACCTTTATCGCCGAAAAAGACTTAGCACCCTAACAATTATAATGGACGACACGTTATAATTAGACTTGTATTTAATGTTTGGGAAACATTTTTAGTTTTCGGGGATTCATTCAAGATCAACAATCAAGTCATACATCATATGCCATCATATCATGCAATTTCTAAACACAATTAGATGGGAAACCATCAAACCCAATAGGCATGATAAAAGATGGTTTTAATCACATCTTGCGCCACAACCTGCATAGCTTATAGCGGTCATTTGAATTTAAACAATTACTGGGCGCCGCCTACCCAGACAATAATTGCGGACCGCTAATAATTTAAATGCATCACATTCAATCACTTAGCACATTTATATATTATACAATAATATACTATTAGTGATAACTATGAGTCTATTTGTCTAAACTCTACAATCTATGTAAATGTCAAACAGTCCCCAAACATTTCTGATTCTGAAATTCTGATTTTCAGGATTTCTGCGAACTTTTAAAATTTACAGTTTAGTCCTTTAAAAATTTAAAAGTTCAATTTTGAACCCCTATAAATTCAGAAAATACAATTTCAAAACTCAGAAAATATTTTTAAATTTCTGGGACCTATTTTCAATTTCCAGAACTTAAAATCAACTTTCAGAAAACTTTCTTTAATTAGAGATTTGCCCGAAATGATCAAATATGTTCGATTTTAAAACTTTATTTTCAGAAGCTGAAACTTCTAAAACTTCAGATTCACTGATTCAGAATTTGAAACTTTTAAGTCTCTGTTTTTTATTCTCGATTTTTTTTTAAATTCGTCGTCGTCACCGCGATTCCAACAGGTGGCACCGCGGTGCCTCTGAGGCAGTAAGTCACTGGAATCTGCAAATTAATTAGTACTGCGGTCCTAACAAGTGGCACTGCGGTGCCTCATAATTATCGTCACAGGCATCGCGGTCCCAACAGGTTCCGCGGTGCTTTGAAGGCAGATTGTCCGAAAAATTAATTTCAAGCTTCTGGTTGAACATCACCGCGACTCTCATGAATAGGACCGAGGTGCCTTTGGCTTCATTCGCAAAGACCGCTGCTCCATCATGGAATCATGGCCGCCGCCAAAACCCTAGCAGGCACCGCGGTGCTCCATCATGGAACCGCGGTGCCTCTCCTCTAGAATCACAAAATCCGAAATTTCTGAACTCCTAAAACTGATTTAGGGCAAGATCTTTCAGATATATCACTTGTATTACCATCAACATTAAAACAACATGTTCATCGACCATCAAATCTAATTTTCTTCTCGTTTTTCATTTCAATGCACCATGCTTTAAGCCGGATAACGCATTTCAACTTAGAAAAGTTATATATTGGATTGACTTATTCGAATACAAAATTGCATTAACAGATCTGGTCACAAGGACTATGTGTTCTAAAGGTTTAGGGTTTAAAGCTTTTAACAACATAAAATATAGATCTAAATAAATCCTAAGTCATATTATCATTAATATCATTACAAATCACACGAAACAGCCCAGACTCTGATACCACTGTAGGTGTTTACGTCGGGTTAGTACACGCAGCGGAATTTGAAAATTTATGTTTCAAATCCGACGACGGTCGAACTGCAGTGTGATATGTAATGTAAAATATAAACACAAAGTAAATGTAAAATTTCGAACGAAGACTTACATTTTGGAAGCAGTCAGCCAAGCAGTTGAATCTTCAATCTTTGTGTAGTCTGAGGGTGCACACGCAAACGTCCCTCGATTTGTAAGTTCAGAGAACTGTGATGTAATTTGCTAAGTCAGGAATGCTAGAGATTCTGACAGAGCTTTAGAAGAGATTGACCTCTCTTAGGTTTTCAGTGTATTTGAAATGGGAGGTAAGCCCTCTATTTATAGTTGTAAACAGAGGCTTAGGGTTTTTGGTGGGCCCAATGAAAATCGATCGGAAAAAATTCGATCGAGAATCGATGTGCACCTCGGTCCCACTAAAGAGGCACTGTGGTGCTGCCCAGTGTTCTTGGTACCGCGGTCCCTAAACAGGGCACCGCGGTCCTGTCCTATTTTTCAATCTTTTCCCATGTTAATGTCCCGGTCATCAACCGAACATATAAGTATAATCTCCTTCTAATTACATCCTTCAATCGACGGAATATTTGACTTAGTGTTACCCTTCAGGCCTTTACATATCGTCACTAATTACATTAAGATCTTCACGGAACTCCTAGACTACGCCGGAAGACGAACCCAATATGTAAAGTTTAGCTACACAAAATATGTGAACTGAACCTATATGTGAAAAGATAAAATCTCTTCATTCATGACACACTCAATCAAGCTTAGGTTTTATCAAGTGTCTATCCAAATGACTTGATTATTATAACTCATCTATATTAGTTGACAACAGGACCATGTCACAGACATGTTCATTGCATTGACCAATGACTTAGTCAACCTAATACCATATGAGTACCTGAGTGTTCACTCGAATATGAATTCAAGGAATGAATCATTTCTTGGCTCATATACCACCTTTAATCTACTTCGTAATGCACCCAAAACAAGCCGCGTCTCAACCTATAAGACATTTGAGCTTAGGACAAGATCAAAGTATATTACTCTGTAAACAAGATGATATTGACCTCAAGTCTAATGACTTTTATCTCCCACACGTCGATGACATTATAGACATATAACAAAACAGTACATCAGCAGGGCATACCAATACTTCAATAAGTATCCATGTGTCCATCATGAGTTGTCATAACTCGTAGCAAGTGAGACATACTACATCCCCTAAGAATATGATGCATACCACATGTCGAGATATCACATATCATCGATATCCCAATTTCGATGATCATTAGTCGAGGTAATTCAAGAGTTACGTTATAACATTAATTCTCACATCATTAATAAACACGTAACCTCTAGGGATGCATTTATAGATTATCATAAACAATCAACTAATAATTCAACAAATGCAAATCGCCATAATATTAATCATCATTAATATAAATACGAATGTGTATAAAGTACATTGTGTCCTAATACAGATTGTCTCTAGAACATACATATACTTTCACTTTTAACTAGGGAAGTGTCATACAGATTGTGTCCCAAGGTCTGCATCATCCTCATCTGATTCTGATACAATTGCTCCATTGTGGGCGTTGGAGTGGATGTGGATCCTCTTCTTTTCCTGGTGGCCATTTTAAAACAAAAATCTGCAGCTTCTAATTTAGTGGCACCACTGTCTCCTACACACTCAACAATTAGCAGCGAATACAACACCCAAACTTCAATTTTTCTACTCAATACCCACAACCTCCTTTTCTACTCTTTTCTCCAAACTTCACAATCACTTTTCAGCACCCACACTACTTCAACTCCAATACTCCTTCAAACTACTACCTCCTATGACTTCAATAAAAGGATTCAAGAACAAAGAAAGGGATTACCTTTTTATGAGGGCTTCAAGTTGTTTTTGTTTCAATTGGTGGGTTGAGGGTATGGAATGGAGCTTCGTTGTTTGAGATAGTTGGGGTTTTTTAGGAATTTAAGAGTTTAGGTTGTGGTTGGGTTGGATTTGTGGAGGATTTGTGGGTAAATTTCTGGAATTTCGTGGGTTTTTGGAGAGGGAAAGTTAGGTTTTTGATATTGGAATTGGGGAAAATCTGATTTTTGGGTGTTTTTAAGTTTCTGAATTCAGCTTGCGCGCGCCTGCTGGCGCCATGAGCCCAATCTCTCGCGCCGGGACTTTTAGCGCCATGCGCCATATGGAAATGCGCCTAGACTTGGAAAATTTTCAGCTCTTTTGGTGCCGCGACTGCTCTGCAAGGCGCGCTAAATTTCGCACTGCTCAGACTCTTTTGGCGCGCCTCGCTTCAGCGCGGCTACCCGCTTTTTCTGAAATCGACTTTTCTTGATTTTCCGCCTTAGTTCATTCCTCAGCACTTATCAATCACAAAGACAAACACAAGAACCCAAGACCGTGAGATTGTTCTGCACAAAATAAAATAAACTAAAGATGAAATTAAAATAACATAATTGAAAACGTTGGGTTGCCTCCCAACAAGCTGTATTTAACGTCTTTTAGCGGACGCAATTAACGCAGACGAGTGCTCATTTGGACCTTCGCGAACTGCTTGCAATCCGCAGATTTATTGCTATAGGTCTCAATTTCCCTATAACTATTTGTTCAAACAAGAGCCTTAAACATATAAGTATCCCCCAAGTACACAAGATAGGTTTGTCTTTTAGGCTTTTTATAGTGCAGGAATCCGTGAAATTCTCTACATATCTTAACTCTGGGGGTTGCCCTTGATGATATGTAATTTCTATTTGGGAGCCATTAGTGATAGCTAGTGGTGCTTCTTCTGTGATAGGTGCAGGGAAAAGAATTTCCACGTAATCCGAAGGCGATAATTGGATCCCTGAAATCTTTTCCTTCTCTACACTAACTGCCTTGCCAGATTCCTCAATAGTAGGGTTTGGTTCAGGCTCCTCAAGTTGCTGTTTGCTGTTAAATATGACTGCGAGTTCTCCTATTTGCAGTTCCAGCTTCTTTATGGCCAATCTCATTTCGTCCATGAACTGCGCTTGATACTTAGTGAGACTGAGTATGACTTCTCGCAATTCCTCTCTCTCTTCCTCTACGGTTGAAGCTCGATCATATTGACAGTAGTACTCCATATCTTCAGGATCCCTGAGATACATCAAAACCAACAAAGGATCACGGCACCCTTGTTTTCACACAATATATACATAAAACAAAAAAGATTAGAAAAACTATACATAAAACCCAAATTAGAAATTAAAAATAGATAAATTTGATATTGAACTAATGCCTAATCCCCGGCAACGGCGCCAAAAACTTGATGCGCGTTAAGATGCACACTTTAAAGCGCAAGTGCGTTATCGTGACAAGTAGTATAGTCTTTGATAAGACCGAATATCGTCCACAAGGATTAGGGTCCAATTACCAACTATCTATTTTCTAGTATCTATTTGGTGAATTTATGATTGATTGGTTGTTTATAACTACGAATTATAAAAGCTATTTAACTATAAAGGTTTACTTCAGTTGTGATGAGAATAGGGCTTCCATGTATCCTTACTATCCGCTTATGCTACTTACTAATGCATTAACTCATGGTATTCTTCTTTAGGAGAAAATTTGGTTTCTGAAATCGCTTTATACTCCCGTTAGGTTATATAAACACTCAACCCAAGATCACACCTTACCTAACTTTCGGTGATAAGGATAACTTTATAGGAGGATTAAGAACAAAACCTAGTTGGCCGTCACACACAATGCGCAAAATTAGGGTTGTTAAGCCTCTCATCAACGCTTACATAAATAATTGAGGTATTTTCATCCCCAATCCAAGAATGTCTACCCAACTTACAAAGATATTCACAATCCCCTTTTCGTAATCGATTAGAAATCATATAGTGATAATTAGTTGTCAATTAATTACCAAGAATTCAACTCAATTATTGGATAGATCTCACAATAAGAAAAATAACCATAAGCATGCATTAATTTATAACATAAGTTTCTAGTAATTCAACATGGAAAGCCCTATAAGAGAATTAGTTCCTAGCCATAAAGATGACAAGAACTAATTCAAAGTTCATCATGCAAAACCGAAATAAAGTAAAGAAAAGGAAAAGAAAGTACTAAATTAATGGTATCCAATCTCAAGCCAAAAGTCTGTGTTGTGCAAGAAGAGGAACCCTAAAAGCGCCTAGGGTTCTCCTTTTATAAGTGAAAACCGCCTCAACTTTTCCCTGCAGCGGCCCAAAATCCGTCTGAAAACCTATTTTTTTCGTCGGCGCGCCTGCAGCCGCCATGCGCCGGAAGTTCTGTACGTCGATTGTTTGAAGCCGCGCCCCGATATCTGCTGTCTAAGAAGCGCCGCGCCTGCATCTCTGTGGCTTCTCGGATGTGTAGGCGTCGCGGCCTGTTTGCTCGGCGGCGCCGCGACGCTATATCTTCTGTCCTCTCTGGATAGTGGGCGCCGCGGCCCTGCTTTTGGCGCCGCGGCTCTGGATCTTCTGCACCTTCTCTGAATGATGGGAGCCGCGACCCTGCTTTTGACTGCAGGAGGCGCCGCGGCCGCGGTCTTGATTTTTCCCTCGTTCGCCACTTTCTCTGTTTCCAGCTCTGGCGTCTCCTCTTTTGCCCTCTTTTTGCTCTTTTTCCGCCATTTGGCCATTTTAACCACTTTGACTCAAAAGAAAGAAAAACTATCCTAATACGACACTTCTATGTGCAAAATGGGACAAAATACTAACTAAAACTGACTCAAAAGGTGTATATAAAATACACCGATCAGTACGACTGACCATCGATATTATGTGTTATTTCTTACGATTCTTCCAACTGTGTATGGACTTTTCCAATTGGAAATAAATCTCATGTCTACCCCATTTTTTCTTCATTTAATAATTTCGTAAAACATAATTTGAAAAGAGCATTAAATATTTTCAATGACAGAGAATTCGATAATAACCAATTCAAACAGTTTTGCTTCAAAAACGGTCTTACCATTCATTTTTCCTGCCCTCACACATCCTCCAAAAATGGTAAAGTCAAACGAATAATACGAACCATAAACAACCTCATTTGTGCCCTACTTTCTCACGCCTCAATTTCCCCTCAATTCTGGCATTACACACTCTCCATGACCACCTATCTCCTAAGCATAATCACAAACAAGTCTCTAGCTCAATGGTCGCCCACCCAAGTTCTGTTTCGTAGGAAACCTCCTACCAACACTTGTGTATGTTTAGATGTCTTTGTTACCCTCTCCAGCTGACCACTCACAAACTCCAACCCCGTTCTTCCCCGTGTGTGTTTCTGGTTTACCCTGCCAATCATTGTGGTTACTTGTGTTATGACTTGTTGAGCTGTAAAAATATTATTTCATGTCATGTCCTATTTGATGAGTCTCAATTACCCTTTGCCTCTCTACACTCGCCACATCAACACTCCTACGACTTCCTAGATGATGGCCTAAACCCTCTTCTAACTCACCATTTACATAGTCCGCCGTCCCAGACCTCCACCACCTCGGCCAGTCCGGGACTAACTGCCCACCTGATTCTACCGACGATGACCTGGAACAACCCGCCTCAAGGTAATTCTACATCCACCTCTCGACAAATTGAGGTTTGGCTAGCCAGTACTGTCATCCCTACCCTTCTTTCTCTTCCTGGAAAAACCCTATCCCGCGTCTCGAGACAAACTCTCGGACCATGAAAACCTGTGTCATGCACGGAATTCATAAACCTTAACGTTTGTTTAACCTTTCTGTTTCAGTTATCCATTCTCATGTCCCTCGTAACCTGAAGGATATCTTGTCCGACCCTAATTATAAAGCCGCAATGATTGATGAATATAATACTCTTATTGATAATAAGACGTGTGACATAGTACCCCGTCCACCTGATGCTAACATATTTGTTCTATGTGGAGTTTTAGACATCAAAAGAAATTTAATGGTTATTTTGAGAGGTACAATGCTAGTTTTGTAGGTGATGGCATATTTCAATAGGTGGGAGTGGATTGTGATGAAATGTTCAGCCCGGTCGTAAAGCCCGCAACCATCCGGACCTTCTTCAACATTGCCATATCCAAGTCTTGGTCCATTCATCAGCTTGATGTTAAGAATGTCTTCTTACATGAGGATCTTCATGAAATTGTATATATAAAGTAGGGTTTCAGGTGTCACAACCGGACCCGATGGGCCGCGACCCGGTGCCCTAATTGGACATCCTTATACTGACCTGTCACATATAATTTGACTAATACCCAAAACAACATATAAACCTCGTGAAAATAAGTTGTTGACTCATAACGTATATATATCAAAGGAACCTGCCTCCTGATGAGTCACAACAATTCAACATAACAACATAGGAAAGCCGACAAGGCTGCCTCTATACAT
The DNA here is from genome assembly GCA_029844215.1 of Przewalskia tangutica. Classification (NCBI taxonomy): domain Eukaryota; kingdom Viridiplantae; phylum Streptophyta; class Magnoliopsida; order Solanales; family Solanaceae; genus Przewalskia; species Przewalskia tangutica. The sequence continues at coordinate 12,707,573 of CM056722.1, forward strand.
GGGACTAACCAAGATAAACAACAACCGACACATGTCTTGCGTCACGCATATATAACCCACAACTGTCTACATACCTCTAAGAGTATGGTAACTAAATATGACGGGACAAGGCTCCGTCGTGCCCCTAAATATGCATAAGTCAACAATAAGGTTCTGTGCCCAAAATGACTAAGCTCCGGATCAATGGAGCTCTCCAAACAGCTAAACAGGAATCCTAAACTGGAGGATCACCAAACTGAATATATGTACCTGCGGGCATGAAACGCAGCCCCCCGAGGAAAGGGGGGTCAGTACGAAATAATGTACTGAGTATGTAAAACATGAAGCACTGTAAATAAGATCATAACTGGCCAAGAGGTGTCATGAGAAAAATATAATAATCCAATTATCAATACAACTGTGCCTTATGAAATGAGAGGCATATCGAAATCAGGGATGCTGATGCGCAATTTATGCACACACTTAAACGCAAGTGCACGTGTCGAGTCAAGTAATATAGTCTTGGAAAATCGAGTTATCGTCCTCAGGGATTAGTGTTCAAGTACCAACTTCTATTCCTTGTTATCTATTTGGTGACCGATAATTGAGTTGTTGTTTATGATTCTAATTATGAAAGCTAATTAAGTATGTTGTTTACTTCAGTAATGATGGAAATAGGGCTTCAAAATCTCCTCAACTAGCCGCTTAATTTACTTATTAATGCAATTAATTATGGTTCTTCTTCTATTGGAGATAGCAGATTATACTCCTGTTAAAGTTATATAAACACTCGACCCCAGTACAACACCTTTCTACCTTTCGGTGATAAGGTTGACTCTAGAGGAGGATTAAGAACAGAAACCTTATTAATGCTACACAAGTAATCGGGGTATTTTCATCCACGATTCAACCTATGTCTACCCAACTACAACATAGTCACAACATCCCCTTTCAGATTTCGGTTAGAAATCATATAAGTAATGATAATTAATGATCAAGTAATTACCAAGCAATCAAAACATATATTGAATAAATCTCAACAATAAGAAGAACAACCACAAACATGCATTAATTCATAAATATAAGGTTCAAGTGAATTGACATGGAAAGCCCTATATTAGAATTAGTTCCTAGCCATAGACATGACAAGAACTAATTAAATATCCAACATAAAACTGAAAATAAAGTAAAAAAAAAGCAAGAAATTACTAAAGAATGGTCTCCAATCTTGAACTCCAAGATATGTTGTGAATTGGCAAGAAAGGGAACCCTTAAAACTGCTCTAGGCTCTCATTTTATAGTTTCAAAACGAGTGCATGGTTTTCCTTCAGGCCTGACCCATAATTCGTTCAGAAATCTGATTTTTCCCGCGTCGGCGCCAGCGTGCAGAAGCGCGCCAGCCTAAACTTCGCGAGCCTCGAATTTAGGCGCCATGCGGCTACTGCCTCTGCTGTATGCGCCTGGCTGTGTATGTGCCTGGTTCACCACTTTCTCGCATTTCGAGTTCTGGAACCTCCGTTTTTGCCCTCTTTTTGCTCATTTTCCGCCAATGAGCCACTTTAACCAATATGACTCAAAAGAAAGAAAATCTATCATAAGACGACACGTATTTGTACAAAAATGGATAAAAGATTAACTAAAAATGACTCAAAAAGTGTATATAAAATACACCGATCAAATACCCCCAAACTTAACCTTTGCTCGCCCTCGAGCAAAGATCAAAAAGAAAGAAATAAAGATACAAAGAAAAAGAAAAATAGAAGACTCAACGACATTGATCACTTTGCTGCATTGGTGTTACTTAGAAAAGCATGAAGATTAGCAGAATAATATGCAGGAACATATAGCATGCAGTTTTTGCATTTTAAACACATTAAGCTAGATATTTCGCAAACTCATTTTAATCATACTTAATGGAAGTAAGAATACTGAATTATGCATGTCAATTTCAAAAATCCTATGACATTTTTACTTGCTATTCTCCACTAATCATGGATCTGCATATAAGAGATCTTCAGGACTTTTCAGGGTTGTAATGTAGGCTTAGGCATGGGTAGATAAAAATAGGCATTTAGGCTCATTTTGTGTACCATAAGCTCTTTAGCTTTTCAATTTTCCCCCTTTTTTTTGATTTTTTTTCTTCACTTCATATCTATCTTTCCCCTCTTTTGTTTTGAGAGAGTGAAGTGTATTATAAATCACATGCACCCCCAAACTTAGGCTTTTGCCTATTTCTTATTACTTTTTTATTGGGGTGCATCAAACTTGTTCACTCTTTTTGTCTCCTTTTTAACACATTCTATTCCAACTATTTCACATTTTTACTTATGACACAAGTGTGGGAATATAGGGTGTCAAAGAAAAAGTTTCATGTTTAGGCTCAACGGGGCTGACTAGGGATATTTTTAATGTCAAAGATAAAAAAAAGTGGTAAGAATTGGCTAACAAAGAAATGCCTGAGTCATCTCCCTAACATGCATATCCTAACTATTTCGCCTCAAATAGCAAACAATCATACACATAGGTTTTAATCATTTAACAATGCACAATTCAAGCAAGAAACCCCAAATAGACAGATTTCATGAGTTTTTGGAATATCTAACCTAAGTGTTTAGATAGTTGCTTCTAATTCCATTACATTATTCCACCTTACTTCACTAGGTGTTTCTAGTAACTACAGCATGCATGATCTTTGAAGGACAATTATGACTCAAAAAGAAAAAATTTTATGACTCAAAAATACACAAAACAATTCAAAAAGACTCAAACATACTACAACAATAGGACACAAATAAGACACCCCCCCAAACTTAAATCACACATTGTCCCCAATGTGTGCAAGACTCAAAGAAAATAAAAGAAACAGGACACTTACAGACTTGGTTTAAAGTGGTGGCGGTGGTGGTGGATAGTGCATTGAATTGTCACGACCCAACCCCGGGGCCGCGACTGGTACCCTACTGGGGTACCCTGTCAGGTATATGTCAGAGAATAGCAGCGGAACATACATAACACATAACTTATAAAAAAAAGGTAAACATCACTGGCCAGCCGATAAGGCTGCCTTCCATAAAACATACTTAAACAAAAGTATAGTAATACAACTGGTTCTTATAGCCCAAAATATATATGTGACCACGCACTTAAAGATAACAATCGTGGCGGACGGGGCCGCCATACCCCTGAATGTACAAAATACCTATAGCATCAGGGAATATCCGTACCAATAAACAAGCTTCCGGAGGAATGGAGCTTCTGACACCGGAATAGTGATCCTAAGAACGAGGATCCTCAATCTGCTTACCCTATCTCTGGCGTGAACGCGGCCCGAGAAGTCGGTGTCACGACCCGACCGATCGCGATCGTGCCCTACCTGGGCACCCTTACAGGTAAACATCCGAGAAAATCAGCGGAACATACATGAAACTTATAAAATAAAAACAACAGTAATAAAACAACAGGTTAGCCGATAGGGCTACCTTCGCGAACGTCATACATAAAGCGGTTGCCTCCTTTCCTTTACAAACTGACCCACAATATGTGACTACAGACCTCTAGGAATAACAACTGTGGCGGGACAGGGCCCCGCCATACCCCTGAATATACATGAATCTTCTACCTCAGGGAAAACCGTTCCAAGAGATAAGCCTCCGGAGCAAGTGGAGCTTTCTCTCAAAACTGAACCGAGATCCTAAGAGCAAGGATCACCAACCTGGGTACCTAAAACCTGCGGGCATGAACGCACTTCCCGAAGAAGTCGATAACAGTGCAGAATATGAAAGCGAAATAACGTCTGATGCGGATCATAACTGTACAAAAGAATGACAAGGACAAGTATAAAAATACATACCAGATCCTGCCGTGTCATTACCACTTATGAACTTAATTTCACATCAATATCTTTTACATTCCGTTAAGAGTTATAGCCATATCTTACGTACTTACTTAGGAGAAGTCATTAAGTTCATCTCTATCTAACTTACTTATCTTTCATAACATAGTCCGACCCATTACAGAGGGACACATATACTACCCGAACCAATCTGGGACGCGATAAAGTCAAACAAATAGCAAAGTGTGCGTGGAATACCCCATCACCGCCAGCTATAAGTGTAAAATATAACCATGTGACGCGCGTGGCATCCCACCTCACCGGCGTGCATACACACAATACATACATATATCTCCGCCGTGGAATCCCACATCACGCCGACGGTATAAGTGTAAAACATAACCATGGGTCTCACGCCCATAATACCAATCAAAACAGTGGTATAACGTCTTGGGGCTTGCCGCCATTTATACTCTTACCACGGAGGAGGTGGTAAAGCGGGGTATAACGTCTTGGGGCTTGCCGCCATTTATACTCTTACCTCGGAGAAGGTGGTAACGTCTTGGGGCTTGCCGCCATTTATACTCTTACCCTATCTCAACCGGCCGACAATCAACACATAAAGCAGGTGGTACAGCGTCTTGGGGGTTTACCCCTCACTTATACTCTTACCCTGGAGAAGGTGGTACAACGTCTTGGGGCTTGCCCCTCATTTATACTCTTACCCTATCTCGACCGACCATCAACAAGACATAAGCACTACCATGTCTTCTATAAAAATCCGGGAATTTAACCCAAGTACTACAAGTAACGGAAGCATACCCGTGGAATCCCACATCACTGTCGGTACGTCCCAGTAACTTACAACAAGACATCCGACCCTTCAACCGAGAGTCGCGACAACTTAATAAAACATAATACTTGCACTCAAAGGCTATTACCAGCACATATAGGCAAGTTCTCAATTAACCAAGCCAAAGTACTTATCAAGGCATACATAGAATAATTCTCTTTTAACAAGTCAAAGTACTTATCAAGGCACACTTAGACAAATTCTCAATTTATCAAGCCAAAGTACTAATCAAGGCATACATAGAATAATTCTCTTTTAACAAGTCAAAGTACTTATCAAGGCACACTTAGACAAATTCTCAATTTATCAAGCCAAAGTACTAATCAAGGCATACATAAAATAATTCTCTTTTAACAAGTCAAAGTACTTATCAAGGCACACTTAGACAAATTCTCAATTTATCAAGCCAAAGTACTAATCAAGGCATACATAGAATAATTCTCTTTAACAAGTCAAAGTACTTATCAAGGCACACTTAGACAAATTCTCAATTTATCAAGCCAAAGTACTACATACGTCATTCTTTTATAAAAGACTCCTTTCTATGTAAAGCTCCAAGATACTAACACCGTAGTATCAAGTCCTATTCACCTTTCAAGACAAGTCACAATACCTTTTTAGAAATGCAAATACCGCTTCTAAATCAAGTGACTTCTTTTATTAAAACCTTAAGCAATTGGTACCTTTAAACCAATTTGCCGTTCCTTAATACAAGTTATTTCTTTGATTACTTTATTAGAAAACTATTCTCTTAACCTTCCATAAAGCCGTTATAACCAACTTCCCATAAAGCCGTTATAAACCTTTATGGTTTAGACCAACACGTTCGTGTTATAACCAAGAGACTTCTACTTTTTGAAACCAAGTATTAAATACTTTCAAATCAATTCTCATACCTTTCAAAAATACTACTAGTCTCTTAACCTTTAGAAAACAAGTGACTCATTTTATATAAAACCTTAGGCAATTAATGCCTTAAAAACAAGTTGCCTTTTCACTAAAATCAATTCATTTATCTTTCCATAAAGCAAATATAACTAACTTCCCATAAAGTCGTTATATTCACTTTATATCTTAGCCAAAAACAATTTCCTATCCAAGGGACTTATACGTTTAAAACGGAACAAGTATCACATACTTTAAAACTCTTCAAGTCCCTTAACTTAATAAAACTCAAGACATCCTTTATTCTTTCAAAGAAGTGAGTTAATCCCCTAACTCACCCGACTTGGCTATTCATAAAATTAGTAAAGGATATCTAGGTGTTATACGTCATCCGTACTACATACGTGCAACTAGTCATGCTCAAAGATAGGAAAAGTTCTACATAGAGTAGATCACACAACTACCTCTTAACTTCTAAGAGTAGAAGGAAACATGAAATGATACCACAAGTATATTCCATACATAGAATCATGCCAAAGGAAGGAAGAGGTTCACATACCTCGACGATTGTCGACAAGTAGCAAAATGCTCCAAAGTACTTCAACCTATAATGGTCACAATATGTCCATTAACCTCTTACTTCAACGTAGAATATCCTAGGTGCTAAGTCACTAAATTCTACGGGAAATCGGACAGCACCTCCTTTGTTTCTACTTACTTTGCCACCTTTTTCAAGGTCGAATACAATAACCAAACATCCCCAATTGGCTCACCACAATCTATAAGGTAGTCCAAAACAAATGAATAACAAACTACAAGTCCAATTTTCGGCCATAAAGAATACAACAATACCAATTCTTATCCAATTTCCATTTCAATCCAAATTGGTAGCCTCACATGATATCAAGTCGCATTTGATTATAACAACCGTAATCTTCAAGTCAATTACATGCGACGATTCTAACAACGATTAAATTGTAATCCAACTTAATCATGGCTTACATGTCATTTCGGATTTTAAGCTACAACAATCCATAATACTTATAAAACTTCAACACATATACTTCATGCTAGTAAAAATGTAAGGCTAACAACAATTACATAATCTTGTAACACTTAAAGAGAACAAGATTATACCTCCACGAATTGTAATCCAATCTTCAAAACCGAAATTGCTCCTTAGCAACCTAGAGCCTCTTCAAGACACCTCAATCCGCCTCAGACCCTTAGAACAGCCCAACAATTTTCCTTCAACTTCTAAACAAAACCTAGAAAGACAACTAGGTTTTGCTTTGCGACTACTACGAAAACTCTCTTTTTCCGGATTTTTCTATTGAGATACACTTACATAACACTCAAGAATCTTGGTTTAAAATGTGGAGCTTAAAGAACAAGCAACGAAAATTTTCCTTTCTTCTCCATGGTGAACCGAGAGCACCATTAGTGTAGTCTTCAATTTTGTGAAATTTTGCTAAGTGTTAAGTCCTCTCTTGCTACTAGTATTAAATATAGGGACATGGAGGTTAAGATGCAACCAATTGGGTGGTTTGGATGAGCTCTAGCTAAATATCAAGACTAAGTGGGGTCATTGACTTAGTCAATTTACTCACGCTACTACTTGCAAGACTAAATCATCCAACCAAAGGTCAAATGACCATTGTGCCCATGCTTGGTCGTCAAGACAACATAAGGGGGTGTGACACGTGTCGCCTCCCATTCGTCCTGATAATACGTTTCCGACAATTCCATAATTCGTTAAAAAATTTTCTGATCTCAAATTTTAACACTTGCGAGTTCTTACGTGCGTTCTTAACACGTATCACGTAAATACGGTGTAACAATCGATTACCTGATAGGTACCAAGTATGTAAAGTGGAAAATACTGTAATAATGATATCATAAGTCTAAAAGTAATTTGAGTCATAGAAGAAAATCAAATACCTTTTCGTGTCTTACTAACAATGAGAGTGACAAGTATATATATATAATCTGCATAAAATAGGGCCTTAGGATCAAAGCAGGTACCTCGTAGTAGTATCAATAAGCACCCTACTCGCGGGACTATTTCACCGCAGGTCCCGTGGACCGCGTGAGGTATTCTCGCATAGGTTGTACCCGCCGCGTGGGACTATTTCACCGCGATAAGCCCATAAGGACTCGCGTGAGGTATTCCTCGCGTCATGGGTAGCAAATCCACGGGCAATTGGTATAACGATCTTGGGACTTACCCGCCGGATATACTCTTACCGGCGGATGGTATAACGATCTTGGGGACTTTCCCTCGGATATACTCTTCTGTCAAGCGGTGGTATAACGATCTTGGGGCTTGCCCGCCGGATATACTCTTACTGAAGAAGGTGGTATGACGATCTTGGGGCTTGCCCCTCAGACATACTCTTACCCTGGAGAAGGTGGTATAACGATCTTGGGGCTTGCCCCTCAGATATACTCTTACCCTAGCTCAAACTGTCATCATATATAATCATAAATAAGTTAAGAAAACTTATAACTTCTTATTAGTCTTGTTCATATACCCTCTCATGTTAGTTTACTTAAGGCACTTAATCATATCTTTAATAAAGAACACCGGGAGTTTAACCCAAGTACTACATGCTTCAACTCTTTTAAAAATGACTCTTCTTTATACATAAAACTCTTGGGCAATTGATGCCTTAAAACCAATTTGCCTCTTCATACACTTATCTTACTTAGAGTAAATCTCTTCTCTTTAACTTTTTATGAAGCTAATAAACCAACTTCCCATAAAGTTGTTATATTAACTCTATACTTTAGTAAAATCATACTTTTCCCCTAACTAAGGGACTTATACATTCTTAAAACGAAACAAGTCATTATATACTCAAAACAAGTAAGAATACCAATTCTCAGACGCTCACCGCACTTCATAGTTTCATCTATTCATGCTCAAGAGATAGGAAAGCTTCACATACCTTTTTGATCAATCCACTTGCTAAGTCCAAAACTACCGCAAGTAATATGTCAACCTAAAATAACCATGATACGTTTATTAACCTCTACTTTCAATGTAGAATAATCTAAACTCAAAGCCACTAAATTCTATGGAAAATTGGGCAGCATTTCCTTTGTTTCTACTCACTTTGCCACCTTTCTCAAGGCCGAATTTATCATTCAATTGCCACATTTAAGGCTCAATCAATCCAACAATTCAAGGGGATTACACACATAAACTTGGGTGTGTAAAATTCTGCCCCATAAGTTACAACAATTCACTTAACAATTCTAAGGTAGTTTTTAGGCTACAACATGCTCATAATCTCTTCTTAACCCATTTTTCATATCCAAACCACATTTCTAGCATGCAATGACTCTATGAGCATTATTTACTACCACAAGTTCTTTCTTCTTAACATGCAACACTATAAACTAAATCTAAAGGAAGAACCATTACCTTAGAGTTTTAGCCAAACTTATTCCAAATATTTTGCTAGCTTCCTTGCCAAGAACACCACCACAAGCTAGCCACAAGCTTCCTTTTTTGTTCTTAACTTTTGATTTTTCAGGCTTGGATTTCCTTTGGAGATGTAGAGAGAAGGATGATGATTTTTGCAGAGGAGAGAATTGGAAGATTACCAAGTCTTCAACACTTGGTCAATATATTGCATGCAAGAAATCAGATGGGGGACACTTGTCACCCTCCCAAGGTCTTTAAAAGAAAATCGACTTTTCTAAGTTTTTCCGCCCAAAATCTCGCTTTCTGCGGCCGCTGAAACCTCCGCAGCCTCTTCAACTTTCTGCGCGGCCTTTGTCTGGCGCGGCGCTGCAATCTCAGCGACCTCAAGATTTCGGCCGCGCCCTCGCATCCGCGCCGCGCCTCGCCGCTTTGTCCAAACACATTTCGTCCGATCACGCATCGAACTTGTAACTCTCATAACTTCCTACTCCGACGTCCTATCGACGAACGGTTGGTTGCGTTGGAATCTAGACTCCACGAACTACGCCCTAAGCCTTTGAAACACTTAGGAACTCTCAATGTATTGGGTCATAACCCGCCTCAAAGTTGACTAAAACCCGTCCGGAATAATCCGTCAACCTATCCTTTGAAAATTTTAAGTCTTACGTGCTTTCGTACGCTCTCATACGTAGGGTCAGAACTACGGGGTATAACATGAATCTTGTGAGAGGGGCAGGGCTCTGGATTTTTGATTTGGAGAAAGAGCCGTCTGATTAGGGCGTCTTCCAAAAATTTAGATTTTCCGTCGTGGCGCCGCGACCCTGCAACTGGCGCCGCGCCCAAATATCAAGCGCTTCTTCGACTTTCGCGCGCGTTCGCAAAATGCGCCACGGCGCCAAACTTCAACTTTTTCGATCTTTGCGCCGCGCCGCTTCCCTCGCCATGCGGCTCACGATTTTCTGGAAATTCTTGGCTTATCTTCAGTTTTCGCCATCCAAGTTCCTGGCCTTGCACCTGTCATCACATCACATAGAAATACCTCCGTGAGACTGTTCTAAGTAAAAAAATTAACTGCATTAAAGTAAACAATTTAAAATACCTTGGGTTGCCTCCCAAGTAGCGCTGTCTTTAACGTCTTTTAGCCGGACGCAACTTCTTTAAATCAAGAGGTGTGGGGTAGATTAACCCCACAACCAATCCATTTTTTTAACATTCTCCTTTTTCTTCTTCGGTTTTTCTTCTTATAATTATTTTCAAGAGAAGGTTCAGTAACACATACCTGCTTTGGCGGAGGTTCAAAGATCACGCACTGCCAGTGGGCCTATCTCCCTTGTTTTGACTTGCACTGGCTCACAAGAAGTTCTGATAGTGCTGATTGCAAAGCACCTGCTCATGATCGGGGGCTCAATAACGTGTTTGAACACTTTGAACATCATTTCTTCACTTTCTACCCTCAGTGTCAGCTCTCCTTTTTCTACATCTATCAGGGCTCTCCCTGTTGCCAAGAACGGTCTCCCCAATATGATGGGAATCTCCGCATCCTCCTCCATGTCAAGAATGAGGAAATCCGCAGGGAAAAAGAATTTTCCTACTTTAACAAGAACGTCCTCAATCTTCCCCCTGGGGTGCACCACCGTTCTGTCCGCTAGTTGCAAGCTCACCGTGGTTGGTTTGGCTTCACCTAATTCCAACCTCTTAAACACCGACAAAGGCATCAAATTTATACTCGCCCCCAAATCACAAAGGGCCTCACAGACGTTACCCGCCAACTGCAAAGCATAAATGTAAAGCTCCCTGGGTTCTTAAGTTTAGGGGGCAATTTCTTCTGCAGGATAACACTGCACTCCTCAGTCAGTGCCAACATCTCATACTCTTCCAATTTCTTCTTCTTCCCCAAAATTTCCTTCATAAATTTGAAATATGAGGGCATTTGCTCCAACGCCTCGATGAAGGGTATATTGATATGTAACTTTATGAATGTCTCCAAAAACTTGAAGAATTGCTTATCAACTACTTTCCTTTGCAATCTTTGTGGGAAAAGAATCTTTTCAGTGTACTCCTTTTCTGGAGCTTTCTCTAATATTGGGCGATCTTCAACAACCCTCTCTCTCTCTGTTTCTACCCTCTGTTCAACCACAGGCTGAGGTGCACACTGTTCCAACTGCTTTCCACTCCTCTGCTGTACTGCCTGACATTGTTCTCTAAGGTTCATCTCTGTGTTGCTCGGCAGGGTACCCTGTGGCCTGTTGGTTGCTAGCTTTGCTAGTTGCCCCACATGCGTTTCCAAGCTCCTGAGAGAGGATCTAGTCTCTGCCATGAACTGGGTCTGGGAGTTGGTGAGTGTCAACAAAGCTGCTCTCAACTCGTCTGACTTTTCTGGTTGGACAGGGGCACTGAATTGTTGAGAGGATGAGGCCTGAGTGAATGGCTGCTGGTTTTGCATCGCCTCTAAACTAGTTCTCACGCCGCTCACCTCTCCATGAAAAATTTGGGTGATTCCTCCACCGGATTGTAGGTGTTTGAGTATGGGTTGTTCCGGGGCTCGATAGTTCCTACGACAGCACTCGCTTGCTCAATCGAGATATTGTTAGGATCACCGGGCGGCATCTGTCGAATGTATGTGGACCACCACACATTTCACAACTCATGGGCGCTGACCGCATTTACGACATTGTATTTTGTTGCGCTTGCTTGGTCAAAAGTGGTCACTGGGCATTCGTGGCGTTGATGACATCAATCTCATGAACTCCCACCGTTCTTCCGCCATCGACTTGTCTATCCTTCCGTGACATGGTTATTGGTGGCCATGTCTTCCAATAAGTCATGAGCTTCACGGGGCTGTTTTCTCATAAAGGTTCCACCGCCGCAAGATCAATGATCGTTCGTCGTTCCGCCACCCATTATAGAAAATGTGGACCAAATTTCACAACTCAATACTGTGGTGTGGACACTTCCTTTGCAAGTCCTTGAATCTCTCCCAAGCTTCATATAATGATTCTCCATCGGCTTGATAGAAATTATTCGACTCCCCACTCAGCTTCGCTGCTTTGCATGGTGGGAAGAACTTTGCTAGAAATTTCTGTGCCAACTCTTGCCATGTAAATATCGAATCTGCTGGCAAAGAATTCAACCAGACTTTCGCTCTATCCCTGAGTGAGAAGGGAAAGAGCCTCAATCTGACGGCCATCGTGAACGCCATCAGATTCGAATGTTGCACATAACTCCAAGAAATTAGCTATGTGCATGTGAGGATCCTCCGACGACAATACTCCAAACTGAACCGTGTTCTGCACCATACTTAGAATCGCCGGTTTGATCTCAAAATTATTTGCTCCTATTGTTGGGAGCCTAATGTAAGCTCAGGTTCGCTCACCTCTGAACACATAATCCCCCAAGCTTCTCTCCGCTTGGACCTGAACTCTATCATCTACATCCATTGGCACTCTCCGAGGCATTCTTTGGTTAGGCTGATGATCTCCTAACCCCTCATTCATCTGGTTGTTGTTTTGTACGCCTTCCATCTCAATTAAGGCTGAAATTCGTTGGTTCCTTCTGTTCTGTTTACAAGTTTTCTCAATTTCTGGGTTGAAGGGAACAAGAGTGTCTGCTCCTCTTCTCCTTCGCATAAACTGAGTGCCTGAAACAGATCAAAAACAAACAAACGGATCACGGCACACTGGTTTTCACAAAAATAATAAAAAAAACGTAATACATAAAAAAAAACGAAAATAAAAACCAAATTAGAAATTAAGAATAGATAAAATTGATATTGAACTACGCCAATCCCCGGCAACAGCGCCAAAAACTTGATGCGCAATTTATGCACACACTTAAACGCAAGTGCACGTGTCGAGTCAAGTAATATAGTCTTGGAAGACCGAGTTATCGTCCTCAGGGATTAGTGTTCAAGTACCAACTTCTATTCCTTGTTATCTATTTGGTGACCGATAATTGAGTTGTTGTTTATGATTCTAATTATGAAAGCTAATTAACTATGTTGTTTACTTCAGTAATGATGGAAATAGGGCTTCCAAATCTCTTCAACTATCCGCTTAATTTACTTATTAATGCAATTAATTATGGTTCTTCTTCTATTGGAGATAGCAAGTTTACTAATCCGTTTTATACTCCTGTTAAGGTTATATAAACACTCGACCCCAGTACAACACATTTCTACCTTTCGGTGATAAGGTTGACTCTAGAGGAGGATTAAGAACAGAAACCTTATTAATGCTACACAAGTAATCGGAGTATTTTCATCCACGATTCAACCTATGTCTACCCAACTACAACATAGTCACAACCTCCCCTTTCGGATTTCGGTTAGAAATCATATAAGTAATGATAATTAATGATCAAGTAATTACCAAGCAATCAAAACATATATTGGATAAATCTCAACAATAAGAAGAACAACCACAAACATGCATTAATTCATAAATATAAGGTTCAAGTGAATTGACATGGAAAGCCCTATATTAGAATTAGTTCCTAGCCATAGACATGACAAGAACTAATTCAATATCCAACATAAAACTGAAAATAAAGTAAAAGAAAAGCAAAAAATTACTAAAGAATGGTCTCCAATCTTGAACTCCAAGATGTGTTGTGATTTGGCAAGAAAGGGAACCCTTAAAACTGCTCTAGGGTTCTCCTTTTATAGTTTCAAAACGAGTGCAGGGTTTTCCTTCAGGCCTGGTCCATAATTCGTTCAGAAATATGATTTTCCTCAAGGCGGCCGCTGCCAGAATCAGCCGCGGCGCTCAACCTCGCGAGCCTCGAATTTAGCCGCGCGCCGCAACTCGCTGTTTGCAGAGCGGCGCAGCTGCTGCTCGTGCACAGTTCGCCACTTTCTCGCATTTCGAGCTATGGAACCTCCGTTTTCCCCCTCTTTTTGCTCCTTTTCCGCCAATGAGCCACTTTAACCAATATGACTCAAAAGAAAGAAAATCTATCCTAAAACGACACGTATTTGTACAAAAATGGATAAAAGACTAACTAAAAATGACTCAAAAAGTGTATATAAAATACACCGATCAGATGCCTGTCCATAAAATCATCTTGTCTATATACATTGCCGGCCCTCTAGTGAGGGACTCGGTGAAATCATCATATCTATATACATTGTCGGCCCTTTAGTGAGGGACTCGGTGGAATCATCATATCTATATACATTGTCGGCCCTTGAGGGACTCGGTGAGTTCATATAATCATATCCAGCACGAATTGAGTATCATGAGTAACTTATACAATTTAAATCATCACTTTGACTCTCAATGGAATAAATAGAATATCAAATCAAGGCAGTATCATATCTTATATCATTGAAAATTAGGATTCAATATAATTATGTACGTCCGCTGTACACTTATATAAATCATGCCAAAAGAATAAAGGATATTTTCACATACCTTATTGACGAACTAACCAACTCGATAATCTAAATACGCCTTGACTAGCACTTCAACCTATAATCGTAGTAACATGTCCATTAACCTTATGATTACTAGCATACGTTATAATTGAGTGATAACTTGCTTTCTTTTCTATAAAAAATTGGGCAGCACTTCCCCTACTTATATGCACATACACAACTTACAACAAATGCCAACAATACCAATTAATCAAGTCACAATTCCAAGATATCACAAATCAGTCCATATACTCTATTTACACCATAGTTATGCATTCTTTATTCTTACATTTATTGAATACAACAACAACGACAACCAAGGTGATAACTACACCTATTTCTCATGTTAATCCAGCCATTAATCCATATTAAACAACCTTTAAAACAGCCCATAAAAATAGTCCATACGTCTAGCAACAACGACAAGAATACGTGTTTTATAGTTTGCGACATAACACATTTTTACTCTTTAATTCCTTTAAGACATGTATTAGTAATTACCACAACGTATATACATGTTTATAACTTATATTCCCAACATTATAACTCCTAAAATGCAACACAACATGTCCAATAATTCCATACAAGTCTCGGCCAACACATCATAATTCCATAACTCTTTTCTTAACTTCTTAGAATCCAATTCACGTTTCAACACTTTCATATAACCAATTATAACTTAAACATCACGATTTTCCTTCAATTTCCAACATGAAATTAGTGATAATAATAACAACAACAATAATCAAATCCAATGTACCAAAAACAGTCCCCAATTCGGTCCAACCACCCAAACATCACATGCATTGTCTTATTTCCAAGTTTATCCTAACACAAGTTCATTCCTTAGACAACAACAACATTTAATCTTCCAAATACTCTATGAAATGAAGAATTTTTACCTTAATTTCAAGCCCAAATCAGTCCCGAAATCACGTCCACTGCTCCAAAGTTTTTGCCCATTTATATCACTTCTTCAACTCCAAAATGACATGCATGTGTTCTATAAGTTTAATCCATCATTCTCACATGTTTTTCATCCAAATTTCTCATCTTAAAACTAACGTTTTTGGGGGCCTAATTTTCGGCCAGAATGTCGATTTACCCACTATTTTTGGGTGATAATTCTTGGCTTAGAAAATGTATGAGAGCTGATTCTTGTGTGGGGAGTAGATAAAATCTTCACTTGGCTATGGAGGAGTATATTTTCGGCCAAGGGAGAAGAGAAAAGGGAGTGAATGAGTTTGTGGAAGATATCTTGAATAGAAGGTGAAAGGTTTAAGTATTAAGGGCAACAAAAATCTGAAAACTTTAATTACACTTTAGTCCAATTCTCTTAATTGTCTACTTAAACTAATCCCTCAAGTAATACTTAAAGCTTTGCTCCCACTTCTTCTAATTTCCGAAAATTTCATAAGGTCTCGTATTCTCAATGTCGTAATTCTTATAATACGACACTAGTCCATAACGGGAATATGCAACTTATTATTACCAACTTCCAACGTCCCACATGTTGTAACCAACACTTTTCCGGAATCACATCCTTTTGTATACTAATTTCCGGATTAGCATATATGAATATACTCTATATCCAAGATTCGAATTTTATTCCTTAATTACGTTCGCTAATTATCGCCTTAAACTTATGAGGTGTAACATCCTTCCCCCCTTAGAAACATTCGTCCTCGAATGTTCATAATAAGTCTTATGCTAGAAAAATTCGTCATAGTCTGCTCTATAACTATATCTACCAACCTATATTCAGCAAATCCATAAATGCCTCACAGGGCCACAATTCACTTCAAAGGAAACAACCACCTTTTCTAAACAACAGTAGTTCAGGGATCATGGCAGCAAGTAATAGCAACTAGTAACAATATAACATTCATAACTCAGCAACCAGGGTAATTAGACACCTCAAAACAACCAACATATATATAGCAACCATCTCAGTGTAACAGTGCTAATAATCACAAATAGCAGCTAATGAGAACAATGCTAGATGCAACACAGATCAAGCAGACCCCAAGGCATGTAATAGTTCTTATCAAGACTTAAACAAACCATTTATAGACACAAGACAGACATGTAACGTATCTACTTAGTCATACCAATAGAATTTAAAGGTCCTGTTTTAAAACTGAAGGGTTGAAATAAGTATTATCTTGTATCAAGCTAAGCAGGTCACTTTTTAAGCACAACAAACATGTTAGGAATCTAAAGCAATGGATTATTCAGAATACCCTTAGATGGTAGAAAATAGGACATTGGCTTCTTTTTCTTATTTCAAAATTAGAAGATCTTACTAAGTCGACATTCATAGCATGCATATATAGAAGACAAGGAAAGATAGCATACAACGCACCAATATGCAATGAATCAAATTCAAGTTGGGATCAATTTAAACAAGAAATTATTCAAGGCCATTATCTTAACTCTCACACATGCATCTGGACTATACATGACCATATTCAAGATATTCCCATACCATACCTAAGTATTGACTTCATAATTTTAAAATGATACAAAAAGGAGGCTCTAAAAATAACAAGAACGCCAAGTAGATACATATGAGTCACATAATTCCCTATATCATGAACTATATTGTTCTCAACAAACTATATCAAAACCACATTCAGTTTGATAGGGATAGATACAGAACACAATTAGGAAAATTAGACAAAAACAATCAAACCAAGTATAACTCTCATATCAAATATTAACCTTACTTAACAGGGACAAATTTCTGCATGACGTAAGACAAGAATGAACATGCTATCAAAACAAACAGAAGATTTGCCAATCTCATCTAGAAAGATTTAGATGGAAAATTCTAACTCAGACACATTATCAGGTCAAGTATCAAATCCTCAAGTTGAACAATCTTAAAGAAATAAACATATGCATGTATTACAATTCATCTTCTATCCTTGTACGATATTTTATTATCTTAACTGATTTAGAATCAAATAGAAATGACCACATAGCTAAATAAGAAAGATAATTTAGACTCTGACATACAGAGGTCCAGTAGACCCTTGTGAATTAGCTTCTCAAGTTAGCTTACAAAATTTCACATAATTCTACCATTCAAACTGTTAGCAACACATAGAAGCTTGCATAATGGTTCAGAGCTTCTTGTTTCTTGCCTAGATATGCACATACATTAGATGGTTGGACTTCCAAATATGAAGTGACAACATGAACATATAGATGGATGTAAGTAATCCCTTAAAATGTACTCATGACACAGCCGCCCCTTTTAAAAAAAATATAAGAAAAAACCTAGCATCCCTCCAAGATTAAACTGGATGCAGATAGGCATATTGATATACACGTTCGGGATTAATACAGATAACATGACTTAAGAACAGATCATACAGACAAGGCAAGATCATATTAAGACATATGAAGGGTTACTTTGATCATGCTATGACATGGGGTACTACTAAAATAACCCTATATTACTCCCTACAAACAAACATGATATTTTCAAAGTTCAAACCATGCAAACTCATTATTTAGCCTAAAAATATTCCTCAAATTAAATAGATATAATCACACAGAGTTCGGGGAGGATAAGCTAAAATTTTTATCATATATTTTTTTTTCGTTGAATTAAGCTCGTAATAGAGCAAGGAATACACATACGACGACATCTTCATGGTTCAAAACAACACACAATACTGAACTTTATAAACATACAAACCTCAGAACTTGGGTAGTCTAAACCAAATTGGTCACATGAATTATATCAGATTAAGACTAACAGAACTAGACTCAATGGGGATAGACTAGTTGACCAAGGCAGCTCTCATACAATTCTTCATCAAATTATTTCAAACAAAGTATTTCATATTCATCAAATTCATTTAAAACTCTAAGTAGTACAAGTAGTTGAATAGTGAACAAAACAAATTTTTAATTCCCTAGTTTAGACTTAGGTGTAATCATGATTCAAACTTATCACAATCACTTATGCTCAAACAATAGGCATATGCATATTAGAGTACTGAGCACAACCTTTTAATATGTATCTTGTTCTTTCAACTTAGCAGGGGAGCAAATCAAACATGTACCACCAGGGAACTGATTATACAACCCTACGACCTTAAAATTTACCCAACAAGGCACAAATCAAGTGATTCAGACTTCAATTTAGCATTTCCAAATTCAATATATGAAAGTATGTAGACATGGTATTCAACTTAACATTTTAGCATAATTGGACACCACCCTGAGTTTCTAAAAGACTTAATGTTTATTTTTGCCTAGCTCGCTATACATACAAAACAAATTTGAAGTCATTTCATGACTTAACTAAAACTACATACTGATCACACGCTTCATAATCCCAATAAACATGTTCATATAGATGCATATCATTTAACCAAATACACAACCAAATAGACTTATGAAGCTTATCCAACAGACCTCAAATCAACGCAGAGATCACATGTGTCAAACTAACAAAACAGGAAAGGAAAACTGCATTATCCTCTTGCAGGTTTGCACAAAGAGATGTACAAAGGATTAACTCAAAATAACTTAACACCTCAACAAGATATCAAAATAGAACAAGGCAGTGCAACACATCAAGGTCAGGGTAATTTCATACTCAATCTGCTTTCACAAAATAAATTATATAGAAGATAACACATACCTATATTCTTAAGCATCCCAACACCCTATAGACAATATATAGTATCAACTCTAGACCTTACCTAATGTGCCGGGGTATAACTAAGATATTTCAGCAACCTGGTAAACATTAGAACCAAATACACTTACCATATTATACATTTAATAGCAAACAAAGTAAAATATCAAATTCATGAAGGCCTAGTGATTTCTTAGATCATATACACATATTCATTTCATATAGACATAAGGAAAACCAAGGAATAATCACAACTACTATACTTTATACCACATTTAGCTCATATAAAAGTATATTCATATCTCTATAACATTAAGCCATACAACAATCTTATCATTTCATATACACAGTTTATTTATTTCTTGAGTACTCTAATATGTAATCATGTTGCAAATACCAAATCCCATGAGCTCCCAATACACCCATAAATCAGTAAAACCAACTCAAAATAGTTTTTAAGAAGAAGCATTTAGATGATATTTATAACTCACAATCATCACGTATACCATATACTTCAACCAAGCTCAAACGTCAAATATCATATCCAAGAAGGTCTTATCTAAGGTCTCAACGGTTGTCTAACGTTCTAATATTCTCAAATGTTCTGCTTCCCAGGCTTACATTATCTCCCAAACTATTATTAAAGCTTAAAAACTCATGATAACCCATAGTCACTTCAGTCAACACACACATGTCCCTAATAAATATGTTCGTATAAATGCACATCATCATCACGCCAACTATACAACAATCTTACCAACCTATATACAAAGTCCATATATTCCCTTCAGGACCGCTGTCGCTTTCTTTGGAGGCATAACTGAAAATACAATACTTCATTAGGGAGGGATTATCCTAATAACATAGCTCTATCGCACGATCTTAGAGTAAGGAGAATAGAAACCAATCCTAAATGTCCGGAAGCCTCCTGCGTATAAGTATGATGCACAACATACCCATACACAAGACTCTACTAGACACGGTCTGTAGACATTCCGAGGACTAACTGCTCTGATACCACTTTTGTCACGACCCGACCCGACGGACCGCGACCCGGTGCCCTAATTGGACAACCTTATACTGACCTGTCACATATAATTTGACTAATACCCAAAACAAAATATAAACCTCGTGAAAATAAGCTGCTGACTCATAACATATATATATCAAAGGAACCTGCCTCCTGAGGAGTCACATCAATTCAACATAACAACATAGGCAAGCCGACATGGCTGCCTCCATACGTGAGACTAACCAAGATAAACAACAACCGACACATGTCTTGCGTCACACATATACAACCCACAACTGTCTACAGACCTCTAAGAGTATGATAACGAAATATGACGGGACAGGGCCCCGTCGTGCCCCTAAATATGCATAAGTCAACAATAAGGTTCTGTGCCCAAAATGACTAAGCTCAGGATCAATGGAGCTCTCCCAATACCGAGCAGAATCCTGCCGAGGATCACCAAATCAATATATGTACTGCGAGCAGAAACGCAGCCCCGAGAAAGGGGGTCGATCGAAATAATGTCTCGAGTATGTAAAACATGGCATCAGAATAAGCATAACTGACCAAGAGATGTCAGGAGACAAATATAATAATCCAAATATCAATACAATTGTGCCTTATGAAATGAGAGTCAACTGTGCCTTATAAAAATGAGAGTCATATCGAAATCAGGGATGTCTGTCCATAGAATCATCTTGTCTATATACATTGTCGGCCCTCTAGTGAGGGACTCGGTGGAATCATCATATCTATATACATTGCCGACCCTTTAGTGCGGAACTCGATGAAATCATCATATCTATATACATTGCCGGCCCTTTAGTGAGGGACTCGGTGGAATCATCATATCTATATACATTGCCGACCCTTTAGTGAGGGACTCAATGTAATCATCATATCTATATAAATTGTCGGCCCTTTAGTGAGGGACTCGGTGGAATCATCATATCTATATACATGTTTATAACTTATATTCCCAGCATTATAACTCTACCAAAATAGCCCCTAAAATGCAACATAACATGTCCAATAATTCCATACAAGTCTCGGCCAACACATCATAATTCCATAACTCTTTTCTTAACTTCTTTGAATCCAATTCATGTTTCAACACTTCCATATAACCAATTATAACTTAATCATGGTTTCCTTCAATTTCCAACATACAATTAGTGATAATAATAACAACAACAATAATCAAATCCAATGTACCAAAAGCAGTCCCCAATTCGGTCCAACCACCCAAATATCACATGCATTGTCTTATTTCCAAGTTTCTCCTAACACAAGTTCATTCCTTAGACAACAACAACATTTAATCTTTCAAATACTCTATGAAAAGAAGAATTTTTACCTTAATTTCATACCTAAATCAGTCCCGAAATCACGTCCACTGCTCCAAAGTTTTTGCCCATTTTTATCACTTCTTCAACTCCAAAATGACATGCATGTGTTCTATAAGTTTAATCCATCATTCTCACATGTCTTTCTTTCAAATTTCTCATCTTAAAGCTAACGTTTTTGGGGGTCTAATTTTCGGCCAGAATGCTTATTTACCCACTATTTTTGGGTGATAATTCTTGGCTTAGAAAATGTAGAAGAGCTTATTCTTGTGTGGGGAGTTGATAAAATCTTCACTTGGCTATGGAGGAGTATATTTTCGACCTAGGGAGAAGAGAAAGAGAGTGAAGGAGTTTGTGGAGGATATCTTGAATAGAAGGTGAAAGGTTTAAGTATTAAGGGCAACAAAAATCTGAAAACTTTAATTACACTTTAGTTCAATTCTCTTAATTGTCTACTTAAACTAATCCCTCAAGTAATACTTAAAGCTTTGCTCCCACTTCTTCTAATTTCCAAAAATTTCATAAGGTCTCGTATTGTCAATGTCGTAATTCTTATAATACGACACTAGTCCATAACAGGAATATGCAACTTATTATTACCAACTTCCAACGTCCCACATGTTGTAACCAACACTTTTCTGGAATCACATCCTTTTGTATACTAATTTTACGGATTAACATATATGAATATACTTTATATTCAAGATTCGAATCTTATTCCTTAATTACTGATCGGTGTATTTTATACACATTTTTGAGTCATTTTTAGTTAATATTTTACTCATTTTGTTTATGTTTAGTATAGTATTAGGGTCGTTTTCCTTTCTTTTGTGTCACAGTGGTCAGAAATGGAGAAATGGAGAAATGACAAAAAAGAGATGAAATGAGCATAATTAGGATGGAATTGCACACAAAAGGGCCAAGAAATGAAGTCTAAGAAGTTCCGGGAAGTATAGAGGAGATCAGACGAAGTCCGGACGAAAAAAGGACGACGAAACGAAAATCCGCGAAACGCCTCAGTACTGCGCGCCGTGATACCGAATGTTCCGAAAGTTGATTTCGTTGCAGGTTTTTCGGCGCCGTGGCGCCCAATCTCAGGGCCACGGCGCCGACACGGTATTTTTGACGTTTTGGGCCTAATTTGACACGTTTTCAGGGTCCAAAAGGGATAACTTTTCCTACCTACATAATCCCTAACCCTTGACCTAAAGGATTCTTGGGCTATATATATTCTCTACATCATTCTCTAGAGAGAGGACTTATCCATCCATTGTACATACAACACAACTTAAGAGGCTAAAATTTGAGGCTTTTCAAGTATTTTTTTTCTTTCTTTTACTTTGTTTATTTCAGTTCATGTATAGAGATTGTATTAGTTCTTAGCGTGACTATGGCTAGGAGCTAATTACTTTATTAGGGATTTTCTTGTGATTCACTTGAAACTCTATTCATGAATTAATATATTAGTTTGGTTTCTTCTTCACTTGTTTAAGATTTATTCAATAGCTGTTTTGATTGCTTGATAATTAACTGATCACTAATTATCATCACTTATATGAGTTCTAATCGAAATCCGAAAGGGGAGATTGTGAATATGCTATAGTTGAATAAACATAGGTTTAAGTCGTGGACGAAAGTACCCCGATACTTGTGTAGCTTAATAGGTTATTGCTCTTAATCCTCCTTTGTAGTCAATCTTGTCATCGAAAGATAGAAGGGTTCTACATTGGGGTTGAGTGTTTATATTATCTTAACATGAGTATAAAACGGTCTAGTTAACCTGCTATCTTAACGTAGAATAAGAAGTTAGTCTAATTGTATTAAGAATTGAATAGAGTGGATAGTTGATGATCTTGGAAGCCCTAATTCTCCATCATAACTGATTTAAATCAAAGTATTTTCATAATTAGTTTATTTCCTGCATTATTAGTTTAGAATTCCAACCCAATTAACGTTAACCAAATAGAAACTAAAGCATAGATAATCGGTACTTGAAAACCAGTCCCTGAGGACGATATTCGGTCTTACCTAGACTATATTACTTGCAACGATACGTGCACTTGCGTTTAGCGTGTGTATAAATCGCACATCAATTACGTTCGCTAATTATCGCCTTAAACTTATGAGGTGTAACATCAGGGATCCTATTCATCTGTATTATGTGTGTCTGTTGCAGAAATCCTCTATGGACTGAAAGAGACTTCTCGAGCATGGTATTAGCGGTTCACCGATTATGTTTCCTCTATCAGTTTTTTACACAGCCGATCCATTCATTCCTTGTTCATCTACAACAAGGGTACATACATGACTTACCTATTATTATTATATGTTGATGACATCATCTTCACCACATCATATGATGCTATCCGCCAGTCCATTATGTCTCTTATTTACTCTAAGTTTGCTATGAAAGATCTAGGCTCTCTAAGTTATTTCTTGGGCATCTCTGTCACTCGACATTCTGACGGCCTATTTCTATGTCAGAAGAAGTACGTCGAAAAAATCCTTGATAGTGCAGGTATGACATCTTGCAAACCATCTCACATGCCTATAAACACCAATTTCAAGCTCAGTGCTAATTCCAGCCCTTCGTATTCAGACCTGACTCACTATCATAGCCTAGTCGGGGCCCTGTAGTACCTCACATTCACGAGACCAGACATATCTTATGTCATGCAATAAATTTGCTTGCACATGCACAGTCCGACGTAAGCACACATGCATGACCTCAAACATATTTTACGATACGTCCAAGGTACACTTCACTTCAGATTACATCTATACAAGTTTTCGCTCACTGATCTCACTGCCTATTCTGATGCTGACTGGGGTGGATGTCCTGACACCCAACGCTCCACGTCTGGTTATTGCGTTTTCCTCGGAGATAACCTATTATCTTGGTCTTTCAAAAGGCAACCTACACTATCTAGTGCAGAAGCATAATACAGAGGTGTTGCCAACGTCGTCTCTGAGTCTTGTTGGATCCGTAACCTTCTACTTGAGCTTTACTGCCCGATTCAAAAGGCAACACTGGTCTACTGCGATACTATTAGTGCGATATATCTTTTCGGCAATTCCGTCCAACATCAGCGCACTAAACACATTATAACGTTGAGATGAACATTCATTTCGTTCGCGAAAAAGTGGCTCGTGGTCAAGTTCGTGTCCTTCATGTTCCTTTCAAATATCAAATTGCCGACATCTTCACCAAAGGACTTCCGCGCATACTATTTGGTGATTTTCGAGCAAGTCTCAGTGTTCGAGAACCTGCTTTGACTGCGGGGTGTAATAAAATATTTTCCAATATTCTTTCATTAATTGTATTAATTGTATATCTCCTATTTTAGGTAGAATTATAATCCTTTTATAATTAAATTAATTAGTTACTTAATTTGTATCAAAGTAAATATTCTTGTAACCTTATATATATCGTAAATCATTGTATAGTCACTCATTTGACAACCGCTTGAAATCTTGGGAATTTGAAGAAGAACAAAACATAGTATAATTAAATAAAGTCTCTATATAGACAAGTTCAGCCAGTTTTGATTTAGCAATACTAACTAGTCATTGTTAGTATACTTATATTAATTTTGGTGTTTAATATAAACAATTTAATTTGTTTGGTTACACATTATTATTTGTCAGTGTAAGGAAAAGTGTGAAATTTAAAAAAATTGCTAGTTTTTAGAGAACTCGTACTTAATTTGTCCTGAAATTATATAATATTGAAATAAAAATGAAATGGGCAGTGATTAAAATCTTATTTATTTCATCGAACTAGTTTGAGATTAAAATGCAGTTATTAAAATTGTAATGAGAAAGGAGAATTCAAGCCTTTGAAAGATGTGAAAAGTATTTAGTTGGACAGTAGTAGAAACAAAACCAACAAAAGGTTTCATTGAA
The DNA here is from genome assembly GCA_029844215.1 of Przewalskia tangutica. Taxonomy (NCBI): domain Eukaryota; kingdom Viridiplantae; phylum Streptophyta; class Magnoliopsida; order Solanales; family Solanaceae; genus Przewalskia; species Przewalskia tangutica. The sequence goes on from CM056722.1 coordinate 12,732,892, forward strand.
CTCATTTTTGGTCTGGGGGACCATGAGAGTGTGTTCAACAGACACAACTGTGTTTTTATCTCTTTGCTGGTTATGTGGTTTCCTTTTTTTGCTTTTCTACAGTAGTTTGGCTTTTCTTCTATCAACATTAGTATTTGGTTGTTGTTTTTAAATAGTACAATTTAAACACAGCACCTAGATGGTACAAGGTGACTCATGTAAGATACACATACATACTCTAATTTTTTGTATCAGACAATTATGTAAAACCCAAACCCTTGTCTTCTTAACACCTCCACCATTAATGCAATTGTTTCTTACTTTAACTATCTTAGTAAGCAATGTATTCTACCAAAGATTACAGAGTTCAATGGAAAGTGAAGCAATAAAATCATTATTTAAGGGAAAATTTATTTATTGACAACCAAGGGAACAAAGGGGAGCTCCTGGAGAGGAGAAAAAAAGGGAAATTTTATTAATTCTTTTTTTTTTTAAACTTATGGTTTTAAAAAGTCATAACATTTGTGTGGTTATGGAAGATTGCCAACTTGTCGTACACGATAAAATGAGAAGTTTAAGTTAGATTATTTCAAATTAACATATGTATCAATTTTTGAACGGATTAATAAAGAAATAGTGCCATAAAATAATCTATTTGCTCTAGATCTTAATTATTGACCTTCTTGGTGTATTTCTCCTCAACTCTTCATAATATATTTATACTCCCGCGTGGCTCAAGTCACTTGATTACAATGGGTAATAGTTTAATTTTTTTCAAGCATGGTATAGTCATATGTGATTAATAAATCACACATGATGTTATAATTATAGAATGCCTCTCAATAATGTTGTCTTCTATCAGAAAACACTTTTGACTTTAACAGCCTCTCCATCAACTTTCAGAGGGTCGTTGAGCCTACTTTTGTTACTTTCATATCGTTCAAACTATATGTAAAAGAAGAATTTTATCCCGTTCATTTGAAAATAGGTAAGAAATCATATTAAAACGGACATGAGAAATTAAAGTTGATTTTCACCATCTGCAGTGACTAATTAAGGGTAAAAGCTGTCAAGTTTAGGTAAATAAGTCACATAAATTGAATAGAAAAAGTATGAAAAGAAAGATTTGGCCCATTAAACATAAGCAACCAAGGCATGCAGAGCGATTTAATAAAATCGGAGGCCTAAAGCTAAATCTTTATAAGACACCTTAAATTTTTCTAATAAAATTTTATATACTTTTATTCAAATTACTTCTTCTTCTTTTGTATAGATGGCATACGGACCATCTTATATATATTTTAATTATGTACTCAATCACATGTTAGCTTCCACTGCTGGAGATATTTAATAAATCTATTCACTAAAATTTATGTAAGAAATTGACGGTTAAGATAATATTTTTATAAATTCTCATAATCTAATAATTTTCATTTTGTACCACTAAATATATGTCAAAATAATTTCTTAAATTTAGAATAATTCAGGTCTATTTTGAATTAAAAATTGATTTAATTCATTATTTATAATACATATTCAACTCTACAAGAGACTTCATTTTTTAAATTTATCAAAGTCGTCAATTTGTTCATTTATATATATATTGCAAAATATTTATTACTCTTTAATTAATGTGAAGGTATTGATTGGGCAAGGAGTTTAAAAGAAAAAGAGTCGTCTAAAACAAGCCATTAAAACTTTTATAACTATAAATCATCCCATTAAAGATAAAATGAGAAGCTTAACAGTAAATTTTATTAAATATGAAAAAATATTCTTCTTTTTTAAAATAATGTCACATAAATATGGACAGAAAGAGTATAAACATAGAATTATTATTTCAATACCCTCTATTACATTTCAAAAAATATATAAAATATAATCTTTTTTACTCATTTTTATAATATATTAATATATAAAAAATAATTTTTTGGGGGACTTCAATTTCGGAAGAGGGGGGGGGGGGGGGGGTTTAATGGCTTTCCCTGTAGCCGGCCCTGCATGCATGGATGCTAGCATGCGCATACAGTGCACATAACGTCATAACCAGGTGCGCATGCCTTCCCGTTTTAGTAGTCATTACCCAAAAATATATAAATTTGTGAATTGCAAAAAATATGAAAGGAGGTGATATTTTTAAAGTGGCTAACTAATCTATATAATAGTGTTTGAGAGCACACACAAGTTTTTTTAAAATTTAAGTGGAAATTATCTAATAGAACACTTTATCATATGTTCAAGTATTCAATTGAAATATGTCGTAGTTAGAATAACTAAATGAAATTTAGTGACAAGTTTAAGGAATGTTGATGTATTAAGCCAAAGGTGGCTTATGCAATAAAACATCATTTATACACACATAAAATTTATCCATTTCGACCTAAATTTTCAAAAAAAAAACAACTTAAGATGTGGATGTTTTCAATCTTGTGAAAGGAGTAAAATAATAGAGTGGAAGCTAGCTGACACAAAGAACATTTAGGGAAGTGAGAAAGAGAAACACCTAAAGCAAAGAATTATAGGAAAGCACAGAATCAAGTGTAATTCCTATCTGTCTTTAAATTCAAAGTAAAGAATAATTGACATCACAACACTTTATTTAAGAATGGTTAAGATTCATTCCTCAAAAATCAGTACTAACATTTTTTATTTAAAAAAAAATAAAATAATTGGGTGCACTAAGTTTCTGTTAAGAATCCACATCTGTTGAGATTACGTGATCAATTATGGGTGTTAAAGATTAGTCCACTAGTTAATTATAAATGTATTAGCTATTGTGGTTAGTAGTTATTAATGATAGTAATTGTAGTTAGTAGTAAAGACTTGACTTGTATAAGTAGGCCTTTAGTGTCTTTATAGAAGATTATTCAGAAAGGTTTCACAAAATATCTTCCAAATTCTTGACTCACTATCTCTCGCCTTTTTCTTTACCTTTCATAGTTTCTTCTGCGATCTTCTCTGGATCGAACATGCAACACTGTAATTGCATAGAACATATGTTTTAACATGGTAAAAGCTTGGCATGGAATCGAGAGATTCTCTGGTAGAAATCCAGTAATTTGCGATCGCGATTTTGATCTGTCTAATTTTTTTTATCGGTGATCGATTCCTATAGTGTCGATCTCTATAGTGAGGTTTGCGTCCTTATTTTGTTAATTTTGTTTTTGATATTCTGTCAATTACTCGAATACTTTGTGTGTGCTATGGATTCGACTGTAACTCAAGGTGTGGATGAGAATTCGACATCGCTTGTAGTGGATCACAATCATCCACTATTTATGAGTGGATCTGATTCTGTTGCTGGATTTCAAATCGAAATACAGCTAACAGGAATGAAGAATTATACGCTATGGAGCAGAATGATGAGATTAAATCTGTTGACGAAGAACAAAATTGGTTTTATTGATGGATCGATTAAACGAGACACGTTTGGTGCTGATTTCATTAAGCAATGGGAGCGATGTGATGCGATGGTGATTTCGTGGATCATCAGGAATGTTAATAAGAGCTTGCTTAGTGGAATTTTATATAAATCTTCTGCATGCGCTGTTTGAAAAGATTTTCGAGAAAGGTTTGACAAAATAAACCTCTCTCGAGTCTATCAATTGAGGAAGGATTTAGATATGCTTCACCAAGGCGTATCCCCTGGATCTAGCTATTATTCTAAATTGCAAGATATATGGGGTGAGGTAGATTCTATAGTTCCTGTTCCAGTTTGCGATTTTACTAGTCCTAAGGAATACGTAGCTCATTTAGGACATCAAAGGCTGTTGGAATTCTTAATGGGTTTAAATGACGGTTATAATCAAGTTCGCAATCACATTCTTCTAATGGCACCTATTCCAAGTGTAAATCAGGCATATGCTATGGTCGCTCAGGATGAAAGTCAGAGATTAATTACGGGAAGATTTGCTGGTGGTGAAGTCATAGAACATTCAGCTATGTTTAGTAAGAATTCAGCTCCACAGAATAAATCGAGGCTATATTGTGATTTCTGCAACATGAAGGGACACAATAGAGAGATGTGCTATAAACTGATGTATTGCGACTATTGTAAGAAGAATGTCCACATAAGGGAGAAATGCTACAAACTCAATGGTTATCCGGATGAGCCAAAGAACAAGAAGAAGGTTTATATGGCCATAGGACAGTATGTTCAGCAGCCACAGGGAGAGAATGTTCAGCACACCAAACAACCTGTGTAATATCAGGCAGGGGTATCACAGCTATCACAGGAACAACATGATCAACTCAACAGCATGTTGAGATCATGTTCTCCTGAGAAATATCAGCAGGTAGTCGCAATGCTGCCTCAGCAAGCTGGTGGATCCTATAGTAATTTGTCTATTCTTAAAGCTCACATGGCAGGTAAATCTGTAACTGATGATATTCCAAGTTGGATTGTTGATTCTGGAGCAACTAATCACATGGTGACTGATAGAAGTCTAATTGAAAAATCTGAGATTACAGATAATGCAGGTCATGTGCAATTACCCACTGGTGCTAGAGCAGCAATAACACAGACTAGTTGTAGATTAAATGGAGGTGGTCTCATTAAAAATGTCTTGTGTGTGCCAAGTTTCCACTTCAACTTGTTGTCAGTTTCAAAACTGACTAGAGAATTAAATTGTAGTGTCAGATTCTTCCATGACTTCTTTGTTTTACAGGATCTCCTCACTGGGAAGGTGAATGAGATTGATAAAGAAGTAGATGGAATTTACATGCTGCAATCCAGGAGACCCAAGTCCATCTAGTGAAATCATCTACTATGGTAAAAAAATACCTCATTCCACTGTGAGTGGGAGCCCTATAAGGCCCTCATACATCAAGATATAAAAGCTGAAAAGGAAACTCAGTTGTGCTCACACTAATAGGGAATGGCTTCCTAGTCTGTCTAGCCATAGGACATATGTCACAGTGCCTTATTGAAAACTTGGACTGATTACTAAACTCATTTATTTTCCTTAGCATAGTCATTGAAACATGCATCATCCTATTGTGTGTCAAGTCTGATATAATCACCATTCTTAATAATTTGTTTGCAGAAATAAAGACTCAGTTTGATAGGACTGTTAAGTGTGTGAGATCTGATAATGAGATAAATTTTTTAATACTGCTTGTTCTGAGTTGTTTAATCAGCTTGGTATTATACACCAAATTTCATGTGTTTATACTCCTCAGCAAAATGGTGTAGTTGAGAGGAGACATAGACATATTCTAGAAGTTGCAAAGGCCATTAAGTTTCAAGGGCAATTACCAGCACAGTTCTGGGGTGAATGCATCAAGGCTGCAGTGTATGTGATCAACAGAATACCATCTGTTGTGGTTGGAAATGTATCACCATATGAGAGGTTGTTCAACAAACCACCTTCTTTAGTTTACATGAGAGTCATAGGTTGTTTGTGCTATGCAACCAATTCAGTAAAAAGGGATAAATTTGACAGTCGAGTGATTAAAGCAGTGACGCTTTGGTATGCTATAAATCAGAAAGGGTATAAATTGCTGGCACTAGACAATATGAGATATTTGTGAGTCGAGATATTACTTTTCATGAGGATATTTTTAATTTTGAGGAAATCAAAGTAGCTGAAAGGGGTGATGGATCACAAAAGTCTGTCTCAGATCTTTATTCTGGTGTTTATAGGGATAATTATGTTGAAGTTCTAGGACATGGACATGGTCCTAGACACATGGAAAGGGCTAGCACCAGTAATCATGGTGCAAATATAAATAATCCTGTTGGAGATTCTCTTGATGTTATTGCAGGTACAAGTGGTGATGCTTAATTACCAGGTAATCAATTATAAGATTTATCTCCCATAGCTTCCTCAGGGGCAAGTGCAGACTCACATGAAAAGGTGCAGAGTGCTAATGATCAGTTACATGACACAACAAGAAGATCATCTAGGTTGAGGAAACCTCCCACATGGATAAAAGATTTTGTGTCTCCATCAAATGTTGTTAGATACCCATAATAATCTCAGCTATGCTAACCTGTCAGGGTCTTACCAGAGTTGTGTGGCAAAAATGTCTGAGGATTATGAACCCCAGACCTATTCTGAGGCAGCAGGAGGTAAGAGATGGGTTGATTTCATGGAGGCAGAGATCAAGGCTTTGGAAGACAACCATACTTGGGAGATAGTGGATTTGCCCACTTGAAAGAAAACTATTGGATGTAAATGGGTGTATAAGATTAAGTACAAGGCCAATGGGAAATTAGAAAGGTTCAAGGCAAGGCTAGTTGCCAAAGGATACAACCAAAGGGAAGGGATAGACTACCAGGATACATTCTCACCAGTAGTCAAGATGGTTACTGTGAGGACTATTATATCAATTGCTGCAGCAAAATGATGGAATATACAACAAATGGATGTGTTCAATGCCTTCTTGCAAGGAGATTTACATGAAGAAGTATATATAGATATTCCACAGGGGGTGGCACACAAGCAAGGCAAAGTTTGTAAGCTCATCAGGTCATTGTATGGTTTGAAGCAGGCCTCAAGGCAGGGGAACATAAAGTTAGTCACTGCATTACTGTCTACTGGTTTCAAGCAGATTCACCTAGATTATTCACTTCTTACAAAAAAGGTAAATGGGAGAATAATGGTAATCTTGGTATATGTGGATGATTTGCTCATCACATGAGATGATGAGACATTAATTGCAGAGACCAAGAACACATTGCAACAACACTTCAAAATTAAAGACTTGGGTGAATTAAGGTACTTTCTAGGTTTTGAATTTGCTAGAAACAAGAGTGGAATTGTAATGCACCAAAGGAAGTATTCTATGGAGTTGATTGATGATATGGGGCTAACAGGAGCTAAGCCATCGGGGTCTCTAATGGAGTGGAATACAAAGTTAACATCCTATGCATATGACCAGCATTTGCGCGAAAAAGCAATTGCTGGTTCAGATCCTCCTCTTGGAAAACAAGATTCAGATCACCTTTTGAAGAATCCTTCTGAGTATCAACGACTTATTGGGAGATTGTTGTATCTGACTAATACAAGGCCAGATATAGATTTTGCAGTTCAGTGTCTCAGCCAGTACATGCAAGATCCTAAGGCTTCACACATGACAACAGCAGAGAGGGTGGTCAGATACGTGAAGCAAGCACCAGGGTTGGGCATTTTCATGCCTGATGTGGACTCTAGAGTCATTTCTGCATACTGTGATGCTGGCTGAGCTTCCTGTCTTAATACTAGGAGGTCAGTTACAGGGTATTTGATGTTCTTTGGATCCACACTTATCTCATGGAAGTCAAAGAAACAACATACTATCTCTCGAAGTTCGGCTGAGGCAGAATATAGGAGTATTGCTTCTGTGGTCTCTGAAATTGTCTGGATTTCTGGCCTGTTTGGTGAGCTTGGTATAGAAGTGCAGTTGCCTATTCCCATATACAGTGATAGCAAATCAACTATCCAAATAGCAGCAAATCCAGTTTTCCACGAGCGAATGAAGCATATCGATATTGACTGCCATTTTATACGGGAGAAGGTTCAGCAAGGTTTGGTATCGACCCTGCATGTTACTACTGCTGAACAACTGCAATGGCAACACACTCATCTATTATTCAAGTTAGGTGTCAAAAATCTATTTTTAGCACCTAGCATGCGGGGGGATGTTGAGATTACGTGATCACTTATGAGTGGTAAAGATTAGTCTACTAGTTAATTATAAATGTATTAGCTATTGTGGTTAGTAGTTATTAATGATAGTAGTTGTAGTTAGTAGTAAATACTTGACTTGTATAAGTAGGCCTTTAGTGTCTTTGGAGAAGATTATTCAGAAAGGTTCCACAAAAATATCTTCCAAACTCTCTCACTCACTATCTCTCGTCTTCTTCTTTCTTCTCACTTTCTTCTTTACCTTCCATAGTTTCTTCTGCGATCTTCTGGATCGAACATGCAACACTGTAATTGCATAGAACATAGTTTTAACAACATCGGATATGAAATGAAAACATGGACTCCTTATATGGATTTGGACAATACTCACTCTACAAGCTAACTTTTGAGGTTGAATTAGACCCAAAATCTATTTTTTACGGTTTTCGCTATGTGCGGATATGTGGAAGGGCTGGACCATAAGGGTATTATACTCAACTTTATCCTTCATTTTTGCAAGAGACTATTTTTCACAACTCGAACCCGTGACCTCTTAATCACATGACAATAATTTTATTAGTTACGCCAAACCTCCTTATCATATGAGATCAAAAAAACATTTTATCTTCTTTAATGAACCCATTCCATACAAATTCAAATTAATTAAGTGATTGAAAACTCAGATATCGAATGATTAAATCGGGAAAAAAGAAAAAATATCTCTCCCCTCTCATCCTCATGTTTAACGTAACCCCACCAACCACAGAACTTTATACCCTGTGAAATTTGACACAAAAAAGTTTCACTCTTTGTATTGTAGACCAGACAAAAGAAAAGAGACATATTTTCTCTCTCCACTCAAATGTTCCTCAATTCTTTGAAAATTTTAAGAAATTACTACATGTCTTGATTACTACCTATATAATACTAACATTTAATTGGCCATACCCCACACCATATGGTGTTATAACTCTAAATAAGCACACACAACTCATTTATGTGTATTTTAATTTCTAGTCCTAGCTCATGCATAGGAATTGCTATTAGTCAGAGAATATAAAAAAACATAGAATCAGAAGGTCAGGGAATAGAAGAAGGGGAAGTTCAATTATTTTGGATTCTTGAAATTGGTGAGAGAGTAAATTACAAGTACTCTTCTTGGTTTCTCAAGAATTGTATTGATGGATTTGCTGGGATATGTGCTTCTATTGGCAAGTTATGAAGAATATAATTGGTGTTAAGAAGACAACAACACCAATGTACACAACAACAAATACAAACAGACTTAGAAGAAACAAGACTTGCAAATTGTTCAAGAATTATGGGTTGTAGCTGTTTCAAGATTTCCACTTTTGTTTGGTTTATGTTCTCTGTTTGTCATGTTTGGTCACTGGAAAATGAAATTTTGAATCAGACTTTTAAACCATGGAATTATGAGTTTCAAAAGATAAAGATAATTAGAGCTCATCTCATGAAGATCAATAAACCTTCTCTCAAGACAATTCAGGCATTCCCATCTTTTATTTAATTTAATTTCTTGATATCTTTGTTCTCCCATTTTCCTCTAATAGAAGTGTTTTTTTCTCTTTCTAAATATTGATGCAGAGTACTGATGGAGATGTTATAGATTGTGTATTATCTCATCAACAACCAGCTTTTGATCACCCTGAGCTAAGGGGCAAGAAGCCTTTGGTAAATTACTTGAAATTCCTCACTACAAAAAAAAAGATGCAATAAACTACGAATTTCGTGCTCATAGAATTTTGTGAAAAATCTGTCCTAATCCATCGTTAAATAGGATTAGCGATGAATTTTGTTATTTATTTCTGATACTAATTCTTGTTTTTTTAGTAGTGCCTCGTTCCAGCAAGCTTTAAGTCGTTTCAGAAAACTAAATTCATTCCAAAATATCTGACATTCACAAAAAGAATATATTACTTTTACTTTTCAAATTCACCCTTATTGCATGCTCCAGTAAATGTAGTACTTCATTAATTAAGATTCGCATTTAAGAAAGAGATAAAGAATAGCTTAAGCAAATATTCTTATGACTAATACTATTGATTGTCTTTCAAAATGTTGGGCAAGAACCACATAGTCAATATTATGGACTAAAAGTGATACATTTAGGAGTTTCAATTAGCATTCAAATATTGCTGATTTTCAAAATTTACTGGGCTTGTAGGATCCTCCCGAGAGGCCAAATGGACACAAGTCAAACTTGATGGAATTGGAAAACTTTCAGTTGTGGAGGTTGTCTGGTGAAACATGTCCAGAAGGAACAATTCCAATTAGAAGAACAAGAGAACAAGACATTCTAAGAGCCAATTCTCTTCAATCATTTGGTAGAAAAATCCAAAGACCAATTCGAAGAGACACCATAACTACAAGTAACGGCCATGAGGTTTGTGCTCTCATTTATCATGTTCAAGAAAATCCATGTTGGGGTGTCAAATGAACGGGGTTTTGACTGAAATTATGTGGATCAAAATGGCCGGATCGTTAATAATCCGTCCAAAAATTGCACGGGTTTAAATGAATTGGGCTAAAATCCAGGTCAAAATTTGACCACTTCTTACTAAGTTTTAATTTTTTGTGTTCTTTTATAATTTTAATATTATTTAGTAAAATTTTGTTTTTCTCTTTACTATGACTATATATAGCATATCAAATAAGAAAATGTCTTTTTTAAAATATTTTGACAAAATTCTCAAGAGGGTTACATATCAGCCAAATTTTTAGATGAGTTGAATTGGACGGGTCAAATGGACTATTCCAATAAAAAAAAGGAGGTTCAATAACCCGCTCAAACTTAAACATGTTGGACAAATTATGTTTTCATGAGCTAATTTTTCCACACATAATTTTAACTCGGCCAACTTAGAAAATTCAATTTTGAGGATAAATTGCAAGAACTTGTACTGTTACATTTGGCTGTTCTTGTAGTTTTGTCATCAACTGTCAATTTGATAGATTTCTGGTTTAGGTGTCTACAAATTCTATTAGTTTCAATCACTTTTAAAGTAATCTAGTTTCAATTTCATGCATAAATGAATGCTATGCCTTTCCCTTCTCATCTTCAATCATGCATATCTCTATTCGGAAAATAGTCTGTGAAACTTTAGTCATCAAAATCAAGATTTGCCTTTTTTAGAAGGGTGATGAAATTCTTCGTACATTAACTTTGATGAGGGTAAAGTCCCGAAGGCGAAACCCCTCATCTGCACCAGAGGCCCCTTGGCCAGGTGGATGTAAATCGAGGGATATGCATGAGTGGCGGTCTTGTAAGGGAGAGGACCAACGGGACACGAACTCAACAACAATCCTTGTAATATTTCAGCAAAGATTGGCACCACCCGATTCGAACCCGCGATGTCGAGGTGGTTATACTCCAATCACCTTGCCACTTGTCAACTCGCTTCTGACCTAGGGGCACTTGTACATCTTTTTAACGGTGTCCAAAAATTTATAGTATAAGGGAATTCTAAAAGGATTTGATCCTATTAACTGAAACAACTATTGAACCTGGCCGCTTTTCAATTTTACTAGAATTTTTCTTTATGTAAAGGAAATTCAATAACTTATAATAATATATAGTCAAAACATTAGTTTTTGTCCCATTTGAACAATTTATTATTTATTCCAATTGACGGAAATTCAGTTCAACCCCTTTCCTTCGAGCTAGTTCAGCTCCAGGCAACATGCCTTATTTCCAAGTTAATTATTTCAGACGATTCATGTTGTTATCTTTCATTTGACCTGTTGGGTTCCGAGGGTTATACTATGGATTAAATAAAATCAAATAGCAAAGTAAAAGTGTAAAACTGAACGTATGCAGAAACAGTGTCAAATGTCAGCTAAAATGTTATATGACATAAGTTGTGACATTTGAATAAAAACAGAAAAAACCTTTGAAACAATTTAAAGTGCAGCGGAAATAGATAAAGAACACAAATGTTTAATTATCATAGGTTATATATTAATATAACTCATGATGGTCAATGGCCAAATGTATTGTATATATGTATATATATACAATTGTATATATTCCTTCTCTTACAAGATGATACAAAAAGGAATAAAAAAAAGGTTAAGTCGCAGATGACTTATGCCTGAAAATTCTATCTAAATAGAAGTGATCAACACCAACAACAAATCACAGCATCACAACAGAGTCTCGGCATCAGCATTTCAGAAGTAACTCGTTGACAACATTCTTCTCTGAAGTAGTAGATTCCAGCCTCTTTCTACTTCTTCCAACTTTACTGTCTTCCTCCCCCTGCACCAGTACCATGTGATCGACGAGATCTTCTTCGCGTAGCTGCAACCCTGCTGTTTTCAGGTTGTTCTTCTGCCTGTCCATCTTCAGCCTTGTTTCCCCCTGCTTCTTCTCCTTCTTTCTCTTTTTGCACAGTATCATCATCATCTCCCCATTTTTGGGAAGAAAGCAAAAATAGAAAGTGATATTTGGCTTGAATTAATGATGCTCTGACATGATCAACTTCATCTATCTGCGAGTTGATTTTTGCAATTTCTCTTACCAACAGTAATAGATAGTATCGATCGCGTGTTGCCAGAATGTCGAGAACATTTACGCAACATCCTCACTTCCAGCTTCTTTTCTCCAAGGCAGATCAATGATTCTGTTCGTGCTCCTCAGTACTGTCTTATTAACAATATACACCTCAGGTTCTTTCTTTATCATATCTTTCTTTGGTGGTTTGAACCCTTGAGATGTCAGAACTTTAAAAATCAAGGAGGGAAACTGTAGAATTATGTTGGAGTCATTTTTAGCCATTACAATCTGTTGAAAGATTTTCTTTCCCATATCGACTCGTAAACCTTTTCCTATCTTGTAAAGGAGTATTGCTTGCTCTATAGTTACAATTGACTCGTTCATTGAAGGGAGCCAATTATATATAGCAATTTTGTGTAATTTAGTAAACAATGCGGTAAGCTTCGACGCCGAACACCTTGACACCCATTTCTTCAAAACACCTCCATAGATATAGGTAATCAATTCATCTCTGTCATTTACAACATCCCTTTCTTCTTTTTTCCAATCCATCACTCAGACTAGAGATGACAATGGATCCTGGACCCGGTCCGGATTCGTTTTATAGGATATGGATATTCAAATTTTGGACCCGACGGATCCGGATCAGAACCGGATCCGTTTATGATGGATTTGGATTTTATCTTTGAGATCCGTATCCGGTGCAGATCCGACCCGTGGATCCGTTTTTTATTAAATTAATTATACATGTATTATTTATACATTCTTCCATCCCAACTTTAATTTTCCTGCCCAGATATAAGATATAGAAAAGATGGAAAAACAGTCACACAACTTATAATATCTTATGTTCAAATGATATAAAGAAATAAAACCACAAGGAAAACAGGTTTGAGACATTCAAATCTTATATCTGTATATGCACATACAACGATCCAAAATACTTCGACAAAATACTCGCAACATATAAATTTTATCAAAGCATTATGTTAAAGAACACATTTTGATATTGAGAGCAGGACAAACTTAATATTCAGATCGCCTCATGTTACTACATCCTGGTACATTCCATGAAGATCTAAGAAGCAGAGTAGTATCCATGTCAAGCAGCAACATAACTGCAATACTTACATAACTTATGAGGATAGAAAGTAAAGGGCATACATTAACTTGCTTAATATACAATATATCTGAAGATTACTTCACATTCAAATATGCCAATATGTGCACGACCTCAATATCCAAGGAAAAAAACACACAAATTATTTTTATGGACCAATGATTTTTTTTACATGTGGATCCAGATCTGATTCGTGGATCCGATGGATCTGAATTTGGATATGATTTTTATGGACTCGGTGGATCTGGATCCAGGTATAGAAAATGGATCTGGATCTAGTAGGATCCGGTCCAGATCCGAATCGTTGTCATCCCTAACTCAGACTCAAACATTGGTTGATTGTGGTAGGTGTGAAGTCGTAAAACTTGTCATAGAGATAAATCTTGCCATTTCTTCGACTCGACCTTCTCCATTTTAGTTTTCAGATTAGCATAAAACAACCTCACAATATCCTCAACGTATGGACACTTGTTATTGACAGAGCCTAGTAGATTTCTTTCGGTAAAGAAGTCCATTAGGCCATATTCAGTGTATGATGCAATGTCCACTACTTTTTCTGTTCTGATAGTTCTATTTTTATACCATGACCAATGTTCAGACTTTTCTTTAGTTATAAACTTATGTGAACATGAATGTACCTCATTTTTCGATTCAGTTGCAGATTTGCTTGATGAGGTTGGAGAACTTGATTCTTTTGTCACATGTTGGGATGTTGCCGGAGATGTTGTGACATTTTCAAAGAACATCCGTATCTTCTGATGACTCTTCAATCACTGCTTTTTGCAAGACTTTTCTGGGGCAAAACTTCTTTAAATGCGTATCATCTGGGATTTCCTGCTCTTCACTCGAACCACAATATTGGGAACAAATATATTTGAGTACGATGGTGATGCTGGAACTTCTGTTGGTAGTTCAGCAGATGGGGTATTCTCAGTATCATTTTCCGTGGTCCAGCTGAGGTCTGAATTATTCCAATCATTGTTATATACCGCAGAGGCAGTGGTATCGACCTTCGATCTTTTTGTAGCAGATTCAGTACTGCTGAAATTTCTCTCAAAATTGCGAGTGGACCTTCGAGTGGGAAACTTGGATGCGCTTTCCCTCTTTGGTAAAACAGTGACATCAGGAGTTTTCTCCAAGTCAATCGGGTTGTTTGTGTCTCCTGGGTAAGTTGTTTCCAGTGGTTCTTGAAACTCACTTAATACAATGGTTGTGCATTGTGGAGGACTTGTGCTCATTGGTGTGTGTTCAGGAATGTTTGGTGACATTTTGGGTGACATTGGTGATATATCCATTGGTGAGAATGGTGAAGAAGATGAAGGAGTGTTAGGGTTTTTGAGAGTTTGGCAATGTGGTGTGTTTTGGAAGAGATCCACCGGTTCTCTGATTATAAATCGAGACGATGTGACAAGTTTCCCCCTTTTTTTAAGATTTTTCGGGAAGAAAAATGAACTAGACTAGAAAGATTAGCAATTGAAGATGCATTTATACACTTGGCAGGGAATTTCGTTTCCAGATTTTAAGAGTTTGTATTGTATTCCAATACTTGTTCCTAAAATTTAGAGTTTTTTTATAAAAAAAAATAGACATCAAGATTAGATCATTATCAACAGAAAGCATTAAACTATGTTAAAAAAATCAACGGCGCACAGTAGGGAAAATATAACTGAATTTTCAAAAATCAGTTACACACTGCATCCCAACAAATATCAGTATCTGAGAATGTCACCAGTAATGTTAGCAACATTTTGAACATCACATGTATCATAATCTCTCAAGAACATTTACATTTCGGCAACAAATCAAGACACATTTCATACATGATTTTATGAGTTTAATTTCCAGACCAATGTAGCATTTTCCCATTGAGTCCTAGATTTAGTCATGAACCACATACGAAACTTATTTTTGTGTCAAAAAATACAAGAATACTTATTTAGTGTCCTCATAATTTCTTTTTATTAAGCACTTTGATACTCATATATAGGAACAATATCAATTTTCAAGGGCTTTGCTCAATTTTTCACAATTGTCGAGAATTACAAAGGTTTTGCCTTATTTTGATACTCCATTTTTATGATATTCAATATCATCGCAGAGAACGGTATCACATTAGACAGATGTTCTTATTTGAAAACCACATCTGTATGAGCAAATTAGACATAACAAAATACTGAAAATCAGATTTTGATATTACAAGGGTAAATGTCACCCGAAATGTTAGAGACATTTCAGACGACATTCGCCCAACAGTGCCGAATTCAGAAAGTACAGAGACCAAGAGAGCTTTTCAAACTGAAAAATCTCTTATGATCTAAAGCTTTTGTAAAGATATCAACTAGTTGATGTAGTGTATCAACATAATCAATTTGAACTAGCTGTTTTTCAACCAAATCTCTCAAAAAATGATGTCTAATATCTATATATTTTGTACGAGAGTGCTGAATTGGATTTTTCAAATGTTAATGGCACTCATATTATCACAATACAAAACTAAGATATTGTTTGAAAAACTATAGTCGTCTAACATGTGTTTTAATCATATTAATTGAGAACAACAACTCCAGCTGCTACATATTCAGGTTCAACAATTGAGAGTGAGACACGGTTTTGCTTGCGACTATACCAAGAAACTAAATTATTGACAAGGTAAAAACATCCTCCACTGGTACTCTTTCTGTCATCCACATCACCAGCCCAATCCGAGTCATTATATCCTATCAAATTAGGATTAGTGTCTTTGAAATACCAAATTCCCAACTCACGTGTGCCGGCAACATATCTGATGACACATTTTATGGCATTTAAGTGGGAGATTTTGGGAGAGGCTTGAAATCGAGCACACACACATACACTAAACATTAGATCATGACGACTGGAAGTGAGATACAAGAGACTACCTATCATAGATCGATACAAAATTGGGTCGACATTTTCCCCAACATCATCTTTGCATATAGTATGTGTTGATCCCATTGGAGTCTTCATATGTTTAGCATTCTATAATCCAAACTTCTTAACTAAATTCTTGGCATACTTGCTCTGGGAGATGAAGATTTCCTCCTCATTTTGCTTTATCTGTAAGCCTAAGAAAAAGGTTATTTCCCTATCATGCTCATCTCAAATGTTGAGGACATAGCTTCGACAAATGTCTTAAGATTGACTGTGAAGTTGAACAAAAAACTATGTCATCTACATAGATTTGAGCAATGACCATATCTACTCCGTGGTGCTTTATAAACAAAGTACAATCGGCTTCACCACGTTTGAAACCAATTTCAAGAAGAAACTGAGTTAAACGACCATACCATGCACGTGGAGCTTGTTTTAATCCATACAAGACCTTTTTCAGCTTGTATACAAATTGTGGATGGTGGGGATCTTCGAATCCTTTAGGTTGTTCAACAAACACTTTCTTATCAATATATCCATTCAAGAAAGCACCTTTTACATCTATTTGATGGAGTGATCTCCAAACAGCAAGCTATGGCAAGCAACAATCTAATTGACTCAATTCTAGCAACTGGAGCGAAGGTTTCATCGTAGTCAATCCCTTCAACTTGAGAGTATCCTTGAGCAACTTGTCTAGCCTTATTTCTCACTACAGTTTCAGATTCATCTGATTTGTTTTTAAAGATCCATTTAGTTCTAATAACATTAGTATCATTGGGGCGAGGAATTAAATCCCAGACTTCATTTCTGGTGAACTGTTGTAATTCTTCTTGCATAGCTTGTATCCACCAACTATCCTTGAGTGCTTCATTGACATTCTTTGGTTCCAAATTAGATACATAATAAGAATGACTTACCTTATGATATACGGTGGACATGCACGCATATTTCACAATATCTCGATAATTCTGTGGTTCATTCCTTCTTGTTCTAACACATTCGGACACATCTCCTATTACTTGTTCTATATGATGATTTCTTCTAATCCTGGATGAGGGATCCCTGCGTACTGGGTCTCGCAATTCAGCCTCTGATTCTTTATCCGCACATTCTGTGCTCTCGGTTTCTGCTTCAGGTGTTGTTGCAGATGTCGTGACATTTGGAGCAACATCTGGATTTTCTGTATTCTGCGCATCTTCCACTATTATGATAACATCATCTATTGGTTTATTTCCTGTAAGCTCAGCAAAATCATCAAAGACAATGTTAACAGATTCTTGTACGATTTTGGTTCGAAGATTATAAACTCGGTAAGCATGACTATTTTGGGAATAACCTACAGAAATTTCCTTATCACTTTTAGAGTCAAATTTAGCTAGGTGATGTCTATCATTAAGAACATAACGCACACCCAAACACATGAAAGTAACGCAAATTGGAGTTCTTTCCATTCAAAAGCTCATAGGGTGTCATTTTAGTTCCAGGCCTAAGATAGACTTTATTCGTGATATGACTTGCAGTATTTAGAGCTTCTGCCCAAAAACATTTTGACAACTTCTTAGAACTCAACATGACTCTAGTCATCTCTTGTAAAGTCATATTCTTCTTCTCTGCTACACCATTTTGTTGTGGGGTTTTAGGAGTAGAAAACTCATGAAAATGCCCTTTTTCTAAAAAAATATAGAAAACTGACTATTCTCAAACTCTTTTCCATGGTCGAACCTAATCCGAAAAATAGAGAAATTATATAGATTTCTTATTCTAGAGTGTAGTATCTTGAACATGCCAAATTTCTGAGACTTTTCCTTTAAAAAGAATATCCAAGAATACCTGGAAAAGTCATCCACAATCACATATGAGTAGCTCATGCCTCCTAGGTTGTCTACCTCGATTGGATCCATAGGATCCATGTGCAAAAGCTGAAAACAGTGAGACGTACCTAAATGTTGTTCCTCATTTTGGACAACATTGTGGGAGACACGGGTTTGCTTACCTTTGAGACAATCTTCACAAATCACTATTTTATCCTTAGAACTTAGATTAGGGATGCTTCTTACTGCCTCATAAGAAATTAATCTTTTAAAGTTGTGGTAATTGACGTGCCCTAATTTTTGATGCCACAAGGTCGTGTCATCGGTCCTAACAGTATTCCAAATCTCTTGTTCTCCAACAAGATAACAATTATCGCTCGTTCTAGTACCTGTCATTGCACATTGGTTAGTTTCATTAGTAACTGTACAAGCATACTTGTTAAACTTTACCTCTAGATCGTCATCACACAATTGACTTATACTGACTAGATTAGCCATCAAACTGTCAACGTGCAAGACATTTTTCTGTGTTGGAACTCTAGGAACACTTAAAGTTCCTCTTCCTATGATTTTACTCTTTCCTCCACCTCTGTATGTGACATTACCTCCACTTAGAGTTTCGTAGTTCTTTAGACACTCTTTTGTCCCCGTCATGTGTCGAGAACATCCACTGTCGAAGTACCACGATCCTGAAATGTTAGTCCTCAACGCAGTGATAGCGATATTACATCTCACATTCATACTGGGAATCCAGACTTTCTTCACCTTTTTCCTGTTTCTGGATTCTGAAAAACCGCCTCGAGTGTTGTCTGGAATGTTGGACAACATTTTCGATGACATTCTGCTCCTGGACTTTAGAAATTTAAAGCAGTAAGGTTTTAAGTGGCCAGTCTTGTTACAGTGATGACATACAAATTCCTCTTGTTTACGAAGCCCATTTTCTCATTTTTGTCAAATAAGTTGGAGCATATTGCATTAATGGAGTTCTTGTAACTCAAACCTGCATGTTGTGGTTGACTAACACCTAAAATTTTATCTAGTTTGGAAGTACCGATGTTGAGCTTTAGGAAGTTTTCTTCGGCTAACTCCAACTTCGCACTAATCTTACCAAATTCAAGATCCTTTTTGGTAAGGGTAGCCTCTACTCGGGTTATTGTGTCTTTTAAACCTGCATTCTCAAGAGTTAAAGTTTTTACCTTTGAGTCAAGTTGTTTGGATTCAACAATTAAGTCCTTGAAAAGTTTTTGCAATTCTTTAATCATGTCGTTTGAGTCGACTTGAGTCTCAGGGTCAGATACACAATTAAAAATAAAACCACTAAAGCAGTTAACATCTGAATAGTTAAAAAATTCATACATGTCAGATGTTACTGGTTCTGCAGATGTCATCGTTGATGTTGTCTAATGTTGTGACATTCGAGACAACACAGTCAGCGACATATTCATCATCTGACAGTGACTGTTCGAAAACAGTGGCTAGCATAGCTTGTGACTCCATTTCTGGATCTTCTTCCTCTTCGCCTTCATCATCACTTCCCAAGTTTTCTTAAGGTGTTTGCACACTCGTTGGCATAGTGGCCCCATCCCGAGTAAGCATGACATTGTATACTTTCAAGCTGCTTGGGATCAAACTTGGTACGGTCTGAGTTGGTCCTCCTAAGTTGATTTCCTCTTTGCGTTGTAGGATGGGTTTTGGTGAATCTTGGATTGAAGCCTCGACTTGGGTGCTCTTTGGGTTTAGAATTATTTTTATCATCGCTGAACCTCCTTAACATTGTATTGAATTTACGAGTAAGAAGGGCAACGTTTGCACCATCGCCGATTTCTTCAAGATTTTCATCCTCTTCATAGAATTGCATCTCTAAGGATTTCGCTTGAAGTGCAACATCTTTGCTTTTATACAATGTCCTTTGATTTTCATATTCATCTCATATGTTTTGAGAATGCTCATTAACGTTTGGAGGTCCATTGTAGCAAGATTGTGGGCTTCGTCAATCGCACATATCTTAATATTGAATTGTTCAGAAAGAGAGCGGAGTGTCTTTTCCACAACTTGATTGTTGGTCAGTGGAGACCCAAGTACTTGAAATTCATTCGAAATGTCGATCAACTTTTCAGAGTAGGTTTTAATATCCTCCGTCTCTTCCATCCTTAATCGTTCATATTTACTCATGAGCATGTGTAGCTTCGTTCGACGAACACTTGAGCTACCTTCACAATGGGTTTGTAGGGTATCCCAAGCATCCTTGGCAGTTGAGCAGTTTTGGATAAGTTTGAACATATAAAGATATATCCATCCAAAAATAGCATTAAGAGCCTTTTCATTGAAGCCTGCACTATTGGTTTCTTCCATACTCCATTCGGCCTCAGGCTTAGGTAGAATATCGCCTTCCTCGTCCGGTGGGAGCATAGAGACAGTATATCTATTTGTAATTGATCTCCATGCTCTCACATCAATGGATTTGATATGAGAACGTAGACGAATTTTCCAATAAGGATAATTTGATCCATCTAAAATAGGAAGTCTATCAATATTTGGATTAGCCGGATCCATAGTTAAAGTAAAAGGACCTTACACTTATTTTGTTAAGTGTCGGCTCTGATACCACTTGTTGGGTCCCGAGGGTTATACTATGGATTAAATAAAATCAAGTAACAAAGTAAAACTGAACGTATGCAGAAACAATGTCAAATGTCAGCTAAAATGTCGTATGACATAAGTTATAACAGTTTAAAGTGCAGCGGAAATAGATAAAGAACACAAAGGTTTAATTTTCATATGTTATATATTAATATAACCCATGATGGTCAATGACCAAAGGTATTGTATATATTTCTTCTCTTACAAGATTTACAAGATGATACAAAAAGGAATTAAAAAAAGGTTAAGTGGCAGATGACTTATGCCTGAAAATTCTATCCAAATAGAAGTGATCAATACCTCATTACAATTGCTTCAATGAAAGAACAAATCTAGAATCTAAGTAGCAATTATAATGTCGGACAGAATGTCGTCACAAATACATGCAACACGGCAATCCAGTCTACTTGATCGATATTTGTGGAGATCTCTCTATATCATTTTCACTCTAAAATTTTGGATCTTGAATCCTTGAAGTGACCTCTCTATTTATAGTAGAGAGTTCCCTTGAAAGACTCCTCAACAGATTGTAGAAGTTGAGTTGAAAAAGGGGCACGTGAGGCAGTAGCTTAAGGCACGAGAATCTCCAACTGCATGGACTATTTCATCCTCGTCTTGCTCCTTAAGTTATGCTCCTCTTGGACTTGGTCTTTCTCGTTTGCGATCAGCTCCAAATACTCCTTGCCTAGTCAATTTGACATGTGATAAAAAAGTCACAGTTTCCTCAAAAACTGTCCGTGAAGATAGGCAAAACAGTTACCAGAATGTTGTCCCAAATGTCAAGCATTTGGTCCAATATTTTTTGATTTTAACTTAGCTCTAAAAATGATATGTTAGAAAAAATGTCATGACACAAAACCTAACATTAACATAACCTTATATTATAAAGATTATTTTATGCCATCAATGTATTAAAGTTAATTATGTTTATTATATATTTTTTCCGTCCTAATTTATATGATATAGTTTGACTAGATACGGAGTTTTAAAAAAGAAATGAAGACTTTTGAAATTTGTGGTTTAAAACAAGTCATAAATATTTGTGGGGCGGTAAATTATTTTATAAGGGTAAAAAAGGAAGTTTTAAGTTAAATTATTTTTAAATATAAAAATGTATCATTCTTTTTTAGACAAACTAAAAAGAAAAATATATCACACAAATTGTGAACAGAGGGAGTAATGTAATTTTTTGGGGATAATTTATGCAAAAGAATATGTGTAGTAATGTATGTTTTTTTCTTTTCCATTGTGGGAACCAGCATGCAGTTGGGTATGTAACTGGAGATCAATACTATGGAGCAAAAGCAAGTATAAATGTGTGGGCACCTCAAATTTCCAACCAATATGAATTCAGTTTATCACAAATGTGGGTTATTTCTGGTTCTTTTGGTGATGATCTCAACACCATTGAAGCTGGTTGGCAGGCATGTCCTTATTTCTTCCTCCATTTCTTTTTTTACTAACCCACTAATTTAGATATGGAGCTATTATTTAATGTTTATGGATTCAGAATTCTAACCCTTTTAGATATGAGTTTTAAATTAATAATTTATACATATTAAGTATAAATTTCTTAGGACAGATATAAAATTTGAATTAAAGTTATTCGATTCGGTCGAACTAGGTATCTCTATCTCAACCTGAGTCCAATTCCCTAATTAACCCTTTCACAATATGTCAATTTATTTAGCTTAGTTTTTGCTTTACGTCCCAAATAGATTACTCCTTCCTTTTAAATTCATGTGATGTAGTTTGATCGGACAGAATTGAAGTGATGGATTTTTTCTTTTTTCTAGTCATAATAAATGGGAGTGTTATAAGAGTGCTAAAGTTTGATTATCATTAAAATGTCAACAGGTTAGCCCAGAGATATATGGAGACTATTTTCCTAGGTTCTTTACCTACTGGACTGTAAGTTCTTACATACTGCATTTCTCTTCTTATCTTTATGAAAAAATAGATGTCAACTATTAAATGATGGGATAATTTATTTGGTTAATTTAATTATACAGAGTGATGCGTATCAAACCACTGGATGTTACAATTTGCTTTGTTCAGGATTTGTCCAGACCAATAATAAAATAGCTATTGGGGCAGCAATCTCTCCAACATCCTCTTATAATGGAGGCCAATATGATATCAGCATATTGATTTGGAAGGTAATTTCACTTTTCACCCAAAAACAAAAAGGAAAGAAAGAACCTTGGTTTCAAATTATGTATATGTACGTAGTAGAAAAACTTCTAAATTTATACATAGGGCTAGACAAACATATTTTTCTGAAGTAAATACTCCTGCTACCATAAAGGGCTGTGATAAGAAACTAGGGGAGGCTCGACTAAAAGGTCAAACAACAATTTACTACCGCTTACGAGTTACAAAATATCAAAAATTGCTTTTTTGGAGTCTTCTTCAAAATTTCAAGCATTACAACAAGCAATCATTATAATGAAGCAAACCAACACTATTTCTATATCATATATCAACTTATCAAATTCTTGAGTCGGTTTTATTATTCTAACTTTATTTTATATTTTTTATTGAAAATTTATCATTGTTAATATTCTCACTTAGGGCATCTCTTTAAAATTTGGCTTTAGGCCCTCAATCTTGTTGAGATTGCCCCGTAAGAAACACTCAACTTTTCGCGCTCTTGCTACGAGTAAACGATCCCCTTCAGACAATTCGTTCAATCCAAGGATAGCTATAATTAATGTCGGGGGAAGGGAAAGAAACGGGGAATTAGGAGCTGGAAGTTCAGGTAGTCAATCAATTATGTTACCATACTTTTCTAAAAGAACTTAATTCTTTCCTCGCATTTATTGACTTCAAATTTTGAATTCATTTTCTAAGCTATTTATTCCCCATGTTCCAATATATATGACATAGTTGGACTCGTTAAAAAAGAAATGAAGATTTTTGAAATTTATTATTTTGAATATAGGCCATAACATTTATATTGATATGAAAGTTTTTCCTTAAGGATAAAATAAAAAATCTAAAATTAAATTATTTTTAAATAATATGACATTCTTTTCTAACGTATTAATAAGGATATAGTAGCATGCAAATTGAAATGGAGGAGTATATGTTTTTGTATTCTTTCCTCATTTTGAATATGCAAAAAGAGATACATAATTATTACTACTAATAATAATAATAATTCATGCATGCAGGATCCGAAACATGGGAACTGGTGGCTAGAGTTTGGATCAGGAGTTCTTGTAGGGTATTGGCCATCATTTTTATTTTCACATCTTAGGAATTCAGCAAGTATGATACAATTTGGTGGTGAAATAGTGAACAGTAATCCTTCTGGATTTCACACATCAACTCAAATGGGAAGTGGTCATTTTTCTGGAGAAGGGTTTGGAAAAGCTTCTTATTTTCGAAATTTACAAGTAGTTGATTCGGATAATAGCTTAGTACCTTTATCAAATCTCAAAGTTGTGGCTAATCATCCAAATTGCTATGATATTCAAGGAGGGATTAATTCTGTTTGGGGTCATTATTTTTACTATGGAGGTCCTGGTAAAAACCAAAATTGTTCTTAGTTAAAACTAAAAGGTATATATGTCTTTTTTCCTTTTTTTCTTTTACAGTTTTGGGGTGATTTGTTCTTGAGCTTGGGTTATTCTTTCTATTGTATTTTTGGGTCTAAAATGTGATCCATTAATTAGTTATACCACATTTTTATAATTAAAGAGTTGTGAAAATGGAAAAAAGAAATAGTGAAAATGCATGGTTTTGCTTTTCTGTGTTTATTATCTTTTTCAATATTTTCTTGGCTGGAGTGAACTTTCAGCCTTCTAGAGACAATTTGTATTAGGATACAATGTACTTTATACATATTCGTATTTATATTAATGATGATTAATATTATGACATTTGCATTTATTGAATTATTGATTGATTGTTTATAATATTCTATAAATGCATCCCTAGAGTTTACGTGTTTATTAATGATGTGAGAATTAATGTTATAATGTAACTCTTAAGTTACCTCGACTAATGATCATCGAAATTGGGACATTAATGATATGCGATACGTCGACATATGATTTGCATCATATCCTTATGGGATGTAGCATGTCTCACTTGCTACGAGTTATGACAACTCGTGATGGACACATGAATACTTGTTGAAGTATTGGTATACATGCACTATTTGTTATATGTCTATAATGTCATCGGCATGTGGGAGATAAAAGTCCTTAGACTTGAGGTCAATATGATCTTGTTTACGGAGTAATGTACTTTGATCTTGTCCTAAGCTCAAATGCATTATAGGTTGAGACGCAACTTGTTTTGGGTGCATTACGAAGTAGATTAAAGGTGGTATGTGAGCCAATAAAGGATTCATTCCTTGAATTTATATTCAAGTGAACACTCAGGTACTCATATGGTATTAGGTTGACTAAGTCATTGGTCAATGCAATGGACATGTCTGTGATATGGTCATGTTGTCAACTAATATAGATGAGTTATAATAATCAAGTCATTTGGATAGACACTTGACAGATCCTAAGCTTGATTGAGTGTGTCATGAATGAAAAGATTTTATCTACTCACATAGAGGTTCAGTTCACATATTTTATGTAGCTAAACTTTACATATTGAGTTCGTCTTCCGGCACAGTCTAGGAGTTCCGTGATGATCCTAATGTAACTAGTGACGATATTTAAAGGCCTGAAGGGTAACACTAAGTCAAATGTTCCGTCGATTGAAGGATGTAATTATAAGTAGATACCTATATGTTCGGTTGATGACCGGGACATTAAAATGAGAAAATGAGCAGAAAATAAGACGGGACCGTGGTGCCTTAATTCAGATCATGGTGCGAGAACACGTGCAAAGACCGCTGTCTTATCGAGGACCGCGGTGCGGGGCGTGCTGTCGGTCGAATTTTGCCCGATTTGTTTCTGCTGATCCGCCCTACCAAACCTTGAGCTCTTATTTTATCCTATAAATAGGAGGCTCCTCTTCTCATTTAAACACACCAAACCTAAGAGAGGTAAATCTCTTCTAAAGCTCTGTCAGAATCCCTAGCATTCCTGACTTAGTAAATTTCATCACAGTTTCCAAAACTTACAAATCGAGGGACTTTTGCTTGTGCACCCTCGGACTACACAAAGCATCGAGAATCAACTGTTTGACTGATTATTTCAAAATGTAAGTCTTCTATCGAAGTATTACATTTACTATGTGCTTTGTATTTTTCATTACATATCATACTATAGTTCGACCGTTGTCGGGTTTGAAACATAAATTTTTAAATTTCGATGCGTGTACGAACCCGACGTAAACACCTACGCATGATACAAAAGACAATAGTAATATATAATGAAGAGTGGTGCTTGGGTCTGAAAAGTTGTAGAAACTAAAACCATCAGGTGTTTTAATAGAAGTGAAACCAGATTGTTTTAGTTGTGGAAATATTTATCTTTCCAACAAACTTTGAAGGAGAAATACGAGGCATTTGGGATGTCACAAGAGCCTTAAGAAATTATCTTTATAGTAGCATATGCCATCAATCACCTCTAAGAGATGGATAAAGAATAGAAAACTGACCTGAACTATATAGGTAGATCCAAGATGTAGAGTTTGTGTGATCCAAATTTTAACTTAAAAGAGCAAATGCCATTGAACCCCCCTTACTCTCTTGAAGTTGTAGGTTAGTCCGAATCCCTTCCATCAGAAAAAAAAAATTTACTACAATTTATATCCAAGGAACAACACAAAATACTCCTAAAATGTAAAATATTTACCCGCTCATGCCCTCTCCTAAAGTAATTGTGTTTTTACCCCAGGCGGTTGAAAATATTTACCCAAGTACCCCCTCACCCAAAACTCTTTCTCCATAATACCAAAACAATATATTTATATATCATGATGATATCATGAAGAACTAAGAGAAGGACATAAATTGTCCTCTATGATATCATCTCAGTATATTTATATCATGATGATATCATGAAAAACTAAGAGAGTGTCTCGTTGAATGATTGAAGTAGTTCTCCGCATTACCATCTCAGTAAATTGTACTCCCTCCATTTCAAAACGTTTGTCTGATTTTGACTTGACACGGAATTTAAGAAAGTTAGGAAGACTTTTGAATCATATGATTGTTAATTAAAGATATGTATAATATATCAAAATATCATTTAATCTTGTGGTCTTCAACATGTCACGTGGAAAGTTGGAATAAAAGAGTTGTCAAAAAAGGAAAGAGACATTTATTTTAAAACGGGCTATAAAGAAAAGTAAGACAAACATTTTAAAACAGAGGGAGTATATATTATGATGGTATCATGGAAGGCTGAGGAGTGTTTCATTAAGGGATTGAAGCAGTCCTCCATGATACCATCTCAGTATATGTATATAAGATGGTGATATCTAGGTTTTTTTTAGGAAAGTGTGATTTTTGAATACCATATGAGTTTCATAGAGGGCCGATGAGTGTTTTTGAAGAAATGAAAAAATCCTCTATGATACCATATGTTGGTATCATAATTTTGAGGGCATCCGAATAAATAGTTTTAAGGGCATGAAAGTAAGAAGGATATGTACGGGTAATTATTTTGCTCGGAGGGGGCACCTACATTCTTTCCCCATTCACAAATGCTTAGACACCGATGAAACTTAACAGAAGTTTAGGTTTATGTCTTCTCTGGGCTTACATAGATCACTGTAAGACAAAATATGGAAGCTTTGATGCATCAGAGTGATTCTTTCTATGAATTTATAGATGGAATGCGGATATGAGCAACGAAAGAAAGTCGTCTTTGTTTTTCCAATACCTTTTCCTTTGAAGAACATGAGGCCGAAGATATCATCGTTGGCCAAAGCACAGTTACACTTCTCGACCTCGCGCATTTGATGCTAATGACAATTTCTTCTTTTTCTTTTTTCTTATATATAGGACTTAAGTTGCACACAGTCGGTGTAAAAGATCTCTACTTCATCATAGTGTAATTTAACTTGTCATAGCCTTTCCATTTATTCCGAGTTGTCACTCGATGTTCATTGCTATATAGCATGCCCTCTTCATTCATTTCATTAGCATACTAGTATTTTCACAGATTTCTGCAATGGGTTGTTGGTCCAGATACTTCTTCCATTTCACAAGTTACTTGGTTCCAACAGCCACCATAATAAATCATCTCCTGAAAACAATCTTTCCTTCTATTCTCGTCCAACATATCCAGCAGTACTTCATAATCCATGACAACACCAACTAACAAAAAGAAGTACCAATTCCGATTTTTTGCTATAAACATCAAGCTACTTTAAACAAGGTTAAAACAGAATTAATAATATAAACGGCTAGCCTGTACCAGCAGTTGTGAATTAAACTCAGTTTTAAGCAAATATGCAACATTGAATTTTGTTCATCAGTTAGTGCAACATGAAATTGATCAGCAGACATCTTTATACAAGAAAATATGTGTAACATACAAGGAATACGGTCAAATACAATAACAAAAATTGGCACAACAAAACATTTTGCTTCAAACCTATGAACTAAAGCAGTGTATCTCCTGCAATAGCAGCTCAAAGCATTGGAACTCCTGAGTTATCTGAGCCTCAAGCAAACTTAATTGGATTGGATTATCATCTTGGTGTGGTTTTATGCAAGTCTCAACTCATATTCACCAGCCATAGTAATATATCTCACCCAAGGAAGAGCCTGATAACCACTTTTCTCGATTATCTTCAAGTAGCGAACCTAGCATGCAATAAAGAATCCGCATTGGTCACAGATTTCAAAAATAAGCTGTTACAGCTAAAAGGAAAATAAATTTCCATTTAGGCTGTTGATGCGGAAGGTTCTCCCAACTAAGCCCACAAAAATGTCATAAAAAGCAAGAAATTTATCATTCCATCACCAACCAGCAGAACAAGATTAGACAGAAACGATCAAGATTAAGTTTAACACTCACAAACACTTGTTAGGTTCTCTTCTTTAAGACACGAGGACAGTCAGGACCTCACATTTAAGTTGGTTCAATGGTACTACTGCCCGCCTCCAAGCCATGCCTTCTCAAGGATAATAAATAGGGATAATGAATATTTTTCCCCTTGGACTTATCCAGATTTTCCAAACTTTGGAGCCAATCTATGACCCCCTTAAACTACGTCAAAGTGGAATTATTTGGCCCTTCTCTGCTGAGTCGGCACAGAAAGTGTAATCACCCTCTCGAAGAGTGTGGGAAGCACCAAAAACATAATTTAAAATTTTAATAAAGCTAATTTTTCAAAGTTTTTTTCTCTCCTTACCTTTCCACTCTTTACCGGCCAGTACTTGACTGGAAAACATCATTTCCGACCAAGTTTCAAGCCCTCAATCTAACCTCAAAATCCCCCGTGTTATAACCCATCCTTCATCCCATGTTCATCTTCTACAAAAAGAAATTCCCAACTTCTTATCTTTGAAAAATCCCAATACGCATTTTCATCTTCTATCATATTTCTCATTTATGTAGCTGGTTTTCTGCTGATATGTGTCATTTGGTGTACTTTGTTTAGCTTATTACCTGCGCTAATTAATGCTTACTTTTTCGAAATGCGCTATCATGGCTTATTCGTTTTTGATACAAGCATTTTGCATTTTCATACTGCTGCTTTTATTTTGCTTTGCTTGTGCTTATGCTCTGTCTTGAGCCGAGGATCTCTCGGAAACCGCCGCTCTACCTACCAAGATAGAGGTAAGGTCTGCGTACATTCTACCCTCCTCAGACCCCACGTTGTGGGATTTCACTGGGTATGTTGTTGTAAATTTAAATCCCAAATCAGTTGTTTCTCAGTTTATTTATATTACCTTCTTTAATGAAACATACAATGTTAGTAAACATCAGAAACTAAATTGCTTTTACCTTTTCTTTTTTTATTGTTTTCCTTTTTAATTTTCTGGTAAGATTGTTAGCACTTTTGAGATCGGGGAACGTGGGAACAGAGAGGAGAACGACGGATAGGGAGATCTGCCACTGCCACCATTTTCTTCCTTATCAGAACATGAAGAACGTGGGGGAAAGAGAGTGGGGGTGTGGGGTTGACAGGCGATCGGAAATGGCTAAAAAAGAGAAGAAAAATGACCTAAAAGGAAAAATATGACATGGAAAGCTGAGCTGGCACGTGGTAGTACACTTCTAGGTTTAAATCTGGTTAGTTGTCTCTCTAGGTGGTAATAATTTCATTTCGAACAAGTACACTTTGGTGATAGCACCCCCCCCCCCCTCCCCCACAAAGTTTAAGAGTTCTTCTGAAAAAACAGGATAAGTCCCAGATAAAAATATGTATTATCCCTAATAATATGTATGTTATATTGTATGTGGCCATAGGACAAGCAGCTATGCACATCCCCCCACCCTACCCCTCTCTTTTTCTTTTACCTTTTATTTTTTAATAACCAAGAAATCCATAGTTTCGAACTCCGAAGCTTGGTAGATAATGGGGGCCCTGTACCATTCGTTCACTTGAAAATTAGACCTGACTCACCAGCCATGATTTGAACTTGTAACGTGCACCTACCACAAATCACCTGTTCTACTACCTTTGCTGTGGAACCAGTCTTGGAGGTTCCCCCGCCACCCCTCGTTCCATACCACTTTTCTCCTTATTTTGAAATGTCAAGTAATGCCCACTCACTAGCAATGAGAATTGTTAAAAGGAGAAACCAGGAGACACAAATATTCTCACAAAGAAGAATCCATCTCTTTTTGGTTTCTTATTGTCCAGCTTCCTTTAACAAATTCTTCTATCACCCCGCCTCTACACCATAACTGATCCACCCAAATCACTCTCAGTATCCCATATGAACTCATCAATTCCAGTAATAACCACTTTCCTCAACACCATTAAACTATCAACCTGAACCTTAAATGGCAGTTCTGATCAATGAATTATTTCTCATGCCATCCAGAGCTCCTTGGCTCCACTAATACTACCAGATCCACCATAAACAATCTCAAGTGAAGGATGGTTGTGACCCCCAATCCCCATATTTTGGATCCCTGTAACTTCTTTACAAGCTTGCATGTTCTTAGCAAGGTGGCTAAATCACTGGCTTCTTGTTCATGGTCCCTGTTTCATTTGTGAGATACACTACGTGGATGCGAGGTCAGCAAATGGGGTTGACGAAGTTTCAAGGTGGAGAGATACATGTTTCTCCTGGGAGAGAGAGTTAAGTCAGAAAATTTTGGTCTTAGGATTAATCGCAAGTCATGACCAATGATATTTGAATTTCCAATAAGAGATGGATGTGTCATTCATAATTGTCCACTGAGCAAATATATGAGCTCAGTGCAAGCACGTTCAGTTCTCTTCTTACCTTCCAAGAGTCTTGATCCTTATTTACAAACACACTTGTAAGTAAAGTTGATGTAGCACCAGAAAAGGATATGGGAGAATTGAAAAGGGAAGAACTGAGAAAAAGAGAAGGAGAAGAGAGAGACAGAAAGAGCGAGAGGAGAGAAAGAGGAAAGGTAGGATGAAGATGTGATAAAGAGAGATGGGTTATAATACCAAATCAATTCATCAAATCTTATTTATTCAACAAAATATATAAGGTCCCTATTTATAGGATAGAGAACACAAGAAGTCAAAAATCTTTAAACAACTAGACTTCTATCTCAACCTAAACAATAAGCTTTAACTAACAGATAAAAACTTTAGTTTTAACTAAAAGATAAACAGATATGTAACTACTCCCTCCGCATTTTATGTGTTTTAATTTGACTGGGCATGGAGTTTAAGAAAGTAATGGAGACTTTTAAATCTTGTGGTCTTAAATAAAAGATGCGTGTAATGTACCAAAATGTCATTTGAATCTTGTGGTTTTAAACATGTCATGTGAAATCTTAGAATAAAAGACTAAAAAGAAAAATAAGACAAATAACAACAGAGGGAGTAATAGATAAGACTTCATTTTTAAATCATGATAAAAGGATAAATATGATGTGCTCGTGACATCTTTTATGATCTACAACAATAACTACGCCTTAGTCCCAAACAGGTATGGATCGGCTAGATGAATCCCCACTTTCCCATTTAAGCTCAACTCGTGTCGTCATCACACCAAATAAAA
Source organism: Przewalskia tangutica (assembly GCA_029844215.1). Lineage (NCBI taxonomy): Eukaryota > Viridiplantae > Streptophyta > Magnoliopsida > Solanales > Solanaceae > Przewalskia > Przewalskia tangutica. The sequence continues at coordinate 12,764,546 of CM056722.1, forward strand.
ATAAAAGTGAAAAATAAGTTAGATATATATCAATAATAGTAACAATAATAATATTAGAACTTCTCTACCAAGACTAAAACCTATTGCCAACTAGTAGATATCACCTATATGAATCTTTTTCTTCCATTGTACCTTATTTTTAGCTAAGTCTGCATTGATTTCAAGAACTTGTAGGTCTTTCGAGACTTCCTTCCTTCTATGTGATTTTAGGTCTAACCTGTCCCCTTTTAACACCTTTCCTCACCATAGTTTCCACACCTAAGGACCAGTGCATTTGTAGGTCAACACAAGACATGATCAAACTATCTCAAGAGACATTCTCTCATTTTATCCTAAACGTGTGCTACAAGCACCTTCTCCCAAAGGTGGTCACTATTAATCTTATCTAATCTTGTATGACGGCACATCCATCTTAGCACCTGCATCTCTACAATACTCTATCTTGTGGATATGTTGGGCCGATAGTTGTCCTGTACAACTTACCTTTCACTTTAGTAGGCATCGTTCTATCACATAACACCTCGGTAGCACTTCTCTATTTCAACCATCTGATTTTAATTCTATGAGTAACATCTACATCTATCATTCCATTCTCTTGAAACAACGAGTCTAGATATCTAAATTGTTTGCATTTTGGCACCGCATTGTCTCACCTTAACTCGGTCTTCTCATGCTCACTGAACTTGTAGTACATGTACTCAGTCTTTCTTCTTTTTATCCTACCTTACTCTAAAGTGGTTTTTCATAGTTCAAGCTTTAGTTGACACTCTCGCTGGATTTGTCAATTAGCACAATATTATCAGCAAATAGCATACATCTTTTATGATCTACACTAAAAACCCTTAACACCCATTGAATACTCAGACTCATAATGGTTTCCCAATATGATGGACTAAATGTGGAGATGGGCATCTAGAGTATTTTAGGAATTTGGGAAAAGGGAAATACTGAATAATCCAACTCAACTACAATTACAGCTATTTAGGGCTCACCTGTATACCCGAAACAGTAAAATATGGTATCTCAAATTTCACACGTATAGGAGCTTTTCTTTCAGGAACTGCTTCTTCTGCTGTAATGCTGGGAAGTCTAAACTCTGCTCTCAACATATATTCCTTAAAATGAAATGAGAATTAGCATAAAAGAAATCTCAGTGAGAGAACAAACAGAAAAAGTAATTATGAGTTAAATCTTCAGCTATGACTAAGCGCACGCTTACCTTACCACCTGGAAAAGATTTTATCTTCCAAATCAAGGCATCCTTTTCAGGTGCATAAGTAGATGATCCCATTGATGTACGGACATCTGGATTAGTTGCATCAGTTGGAAGGGGCAACTCAATTTCAACATTAGTTGCAGTGCTGAAATTATCAAATAAACTCAAAACTGAACCAGCAACACATTGTTATATCATAATGTATGTCATCCAAACTCCATAAGATTAAATGATGCAGCTCCAATTAGGTGTGTAGCATAATACAAATGGACATACCTTCTCTCCTTGAACTGGCTTCGTGCTTTAACCAGAATTTCCACACGGCTCTTAGAATGTCTTTCCACTTGGGCTTCTACCCACACAAGAGGCTTTACCTGAGAATGAGTAGTACTAACGCTTTAACCTATTGGATCAGTGAAGACACTAAAATTTCAGTCGGATAGAGAGCATCAAAACATTATTGTACCTGTGTACTGAGTCTGTAGGTCATAACTTCAAAAGCCCCATCAGGAGGTATGAATGATATAGTACGATCATTCTCGAATCGGGCCAAACGCACACACCTAAGTTGAAGTAAAAGTTATAGAATGAGAGACGGGAGGGAGAGGGGGGGGAAGGAAGATTGGTAGAGTGGGAGAGAGAGACGGGTTACAACTTGAATGTGGTCAAGCTATATATTATAGAAAAGCCTTCAGATTTTTCAATTGGCAGCAAGGATTTTCTGATTAAAAACTGAGGACCACCCACTCCCCCATTTGCTTACTATATCGGAAGTTTTAATAGATTATGCAGTATACATTTCCCAGAAGAACGTAATTTGTCCCCTACGACTACACCCACTCGGGCAAATTCTTGGGTAAAGCGTATACACAAAAAGATGTTATAGTGCACAACAAAAGAAGTAGTTGAATAACATACTGATGAAACTTGATATCATCTAGATCAATAGCTTTCCCCTTAGCATTACGTCCTTGTGCTTCCAGCAATACTCTATCATTAAGACCAAGCTTACACTCCGGCATACCACTGCAAGAGAAAAAACATTATGGCTTTAGACCAGTAAACCTCATCAATCAAACGGCTGGGTAAAGGACAAGTCTCAAATTTGAGAGAATAAAGAAAAGTGACGTGGTGGGATTTTGCGTCTGGTTTACATATAGAAGGTATTGAATTGCAATTAAACTAGTGAAAACCTTATGAGCGATCAAAAGGTATGCAGTCCTTGTGTCAACAATTAAATCCTAGACATTTTAGGTAGACATGCACTAGTGATCCTACTATAGAGGCAGCTCATTAGAAAAATGGGAAGGAAAGGCAGGCAAGAAGAAAGAACACCACCAACTCAACCGTTTAAATCTAAAGCGAAAGGTTCAGAGAACAAGGTTACATGTAAATATGACCTTAATGATGACAGAATCATAATCAGTATATAACATCTTCAAACTGCTAGAGATAGCAAACATATAAAAACAATATTTAAGATCAGATAGGACACTAGATAACATCCCAGAGGTTTTAGGCTTTATCTTGGCTTCAAAACAAACTGTTTTTTTTAGAAAAGGGGCACTAGTCTCAACTTTCACTGAAGTGCCAAAAATATTTTAAGAACACTTCTGAAGTATAATTTCATAAACGAGAACCGCTACCAACAGATGTCCCCATAGTCAACAGAGTTCTTACATCATCAATCTAATACACAACAGGGTCAAGCCCTTTGTGTTATAAAAGTCACTCCATCTAACACCTTAATGACCAAAAGTCTGTTGACAAAGCCATATATATCGGCGACACACGATACTGTTGCTCTGCACCTCACGTCATTAACTGTACCTACCTCAATTTGCTCATCTTTGATAAAAAGTTCCCCTTATGGTAACTTCTAAGATTTTTCTTTCATTCTCAGTAAGAGTGTAAAACTAAAAATGATTTTTTCTCCAATTTTAGTTCTTACTCCCTCTGTTTTAATTTGTTTGTTCTACTTTCCTTTTTAGTCCGTTTCAAAAAGAATGCCTCTTTCCTTTTTTGGCAACTCTTTAATTCCAACTTTCCACAAGGCATGTTTAAGACCACAAGATTAAAGGGCATTTTAGTACATTCTACATATCTTTAAGTTAAGACCACAAGATTCAAAAGTCTTCTTTACTTTCTTAACCTTCGTTCCAAGTCAAAACTAGACAACCAAATTGAAACGGATGGAGTAATTAATTATGTATTCTTCTGGTTCTTCTATTTGATTCTTTTTTATTCTTGAAACTTGAATCGCACGGAAGATTTAAGGCAATTTGGGATGATCTTGAGTTTTCAAAGGAATATTGTGATGGGTATAATAATTACTATAATAGTGTATTCGATTTTGGAATAATAATCGTCATTGGGCTATTGATGGGAATATTTTCGCTTCATCTACGTTCAACGAACTATTAATGACAAGGGTACTTTCTTCCTTCCATCTTCGTTACCATAATCTACTTTCATGCATGATTATTTCTGCCGACATTTCATGCAATACCTTTCATTTTTTGAGGGGATGGAAATAGCGTTCATTGTATCCCCCAAGTAAAGGAGATTCAGCCTTTATATACCTATCTTATCTCATAAAATTTTCTGTGTGTGCATCCATTGTTTATAGAAAACTTGACAAAGCATACCAATTAAAGATAATTAAGTTTAGTTTAGAGCACAGACTTTCAGATTGAAAAAAAATTATACTACTAGGTCACTTACAAGCCATTGCAGGTAAGGCATTTAGTAACATCGATGTGGAATACAACTATGCTAACATCATATCTACTAACAAATACGTTTTTCAAGGGCTCCCACGAGTGTACTTGTCTTCAGTTTTGGCAACAAGGGTATTTTTATTAATTTTTAGTTTTACTCATTGTGATACGGCAATTACTTTGGGCATAGCTATAAGCAATATTGTCATTAATTGGACATCAGTGATGTTGTATGTCATATCTCACCAAATATTTCTACAAAGTCGAGCACTTTGGACATATTCTTTTATGGTTCACATTTCTGTTCTTTCTTTATTGTGAGATAGCTAAATAGGATATACACTCATCATTTTTAGGAACTTTTTCCTTTAATTTTTTCATTAGTAATATTTATGTACTCCCTCTGTCCCAATTTATGTGGCACACTTTCCTTTTTAGGAACGTCACCTTTCTATAATTAGAAATAACTTAACTTTAAAATTCTCCAGTCACCCTTAATGAAATGATTTATAGCCACACAAATGTCTAAGGTTTATTTTAGACCACAAATTTTAAGTCTTTCCTATCTTTTTAAACTTTTTGCTAAGTCAAACGATGCCACATAAATAGGAGAGGGGGGGGGGGGTATTTTTTTTATAATTTTATACTCGTTGACATGAGATACACGCGCTGCGCAAAAACTAGTACATACATAAATACAGTTACATCTAGGAAAAGTGCAAACCTCAAGTATGTCCTCATCTTCAGTGCACCAACAACATCTGACCTCACTATCTGCCCATTACTATTAACAAGTATATTAACGCTCTCCACAACATCCAAAAATACCTGAAAGAAATACAAAATTCCATATAGGCCACTAAAAGAAGCTGCTATTGAATACAACAACATACCCTGTAAATTCCACAAGTGGGGTCTGGGGAGGGTAGGGTAGAGGGTAGGCTGCTATTGAATAAAACATGTAAAACTTACTTCATTCTTCTTATATTGGATCCCTTCACTGCGCCAGGACACAGCATTGGTAACTGCCATTGGAGGCCTTTGTGTAACCTCCATCCTATATGCATCAGTTTTTATAAACTCACTGAGAATTTTTGCTTCAGTATATTGAGGATAACCAAAGTCCATCATTTCGTCAAGTAACTCATACTGCAAAAGACAACATAATTCCAGTCACAACTAATACTTTATGATTATTTTCCGGTCACATGCTTCTTCTTTTTCAGAAAATGTTCCGTATACCACTACAACAAAATTATCTCGTAGGGATTCTTCTTCCAGCTCTTCAAAGTAATGCTTAAAGACCTGCCAACAAACCAAATAAAAAGAAATGAATAATTCTCCCCAACTACTCAACAAAGAAATTCATCTCAAACCAACATACCAAGAACACATTTTTTGTAAATCCTATTGAATTAGGAGATATTTTCTGTGTAACGACAGTTAGTTTGTTAGAGCTAGTTAAAAGGGCCATGTGACTGGCACGTGTATTGGTCAGGGAGGTGGTTAGAACACTTAATAGGCTCTGTAAATGTACTAGTGCGAGGTAATTCATTTTGGCTCATATAATTAAACTTTCTTCTCAGTAAAGTTTCATGTATTAGAAGTTTAGATCTGATGATTGAATTTACTTGCATGCCATATTAATTGAGCTAAATCAGGTGAATCTAACTAATGCCAATGTCACTTACATCAACAACACGGTGTAGAAACAGAAGAATACTAGCAGCATTACAATTCTGCCTTGATGCGGTCATGAGGTACACATTATTGTGCTGTATAAACATATATGTTACGCCATTATCATATGCAACAGGATCTTGAGGGTCACCCTGCAAATGATCAAATTCCAGCACTTAAATTAGTCAGAAAAAGTAAACTCATCTTCTCCGACTAATACTTCAGAATCAGCTGTCCATAAAAGAAACAAAACGAAGATAAATAAAAATCTGCAGAATGCATATTGAAGTTTGTTCCAATTCAGCTATATCTTCCTGTTAGCGGAAACATAGAAGAAAAAACACAAGATTTAACGTGGTTCGGATCAAAATGATCCTACGTCCACTAGAGAACAGTTACCTTTATATTATTACCTTTATATTATTAACAAAAGAAGGGGAGATTTCCCAATTACACCTAAGAGAATTGCTCTCTCAACTCTACTCACTAAAATGAATTGTATAATTTTGGTATGAATTCTACAAGGGTGCATCAATTTATAGGGGTAAAACCTCATCTTTATGTCATTGGTGACATCAAACTACCTCCTCTTGATGCCATTGGTGACATCAAAGGAAGCAAGCATCAATTTTACTTCTACCTCCTCTTGATGCCATGGGTGACCTCAAAGGAGGAAATAATTCTAGCAGCCACACCACTTTTCCTCGTCTTTTTCTTTCTTTTCACACCAACTCTTCCAATTGGCATGACATTGTTGACTAAACCCAAAACCAACCTTTTTAATCTCCACCTTGGTTTGCGTTTCGAGAACAACTCCGGACAAAACTTCTAAGCTTACTGGCAACTCCGTTGTAAGAAACAAGAATTAAACCATTGTTGAACATACCACCTCCACCTAACAATTGTTCTCTTCGGAGTTGCATCAGTTGATGTGTACTCCCCCAAGTCCTTGCAGTGTGCAAACTTAGCGAGCGGGACTATATTGATCAACATGTCTGCAGTGTTATCGTCTGTGATAACCTTCACGGCTCTTCAACAACATCTCGAATAAAATGAAATTTGACAACAATGTGTTTAGTGCGCTCATGAAATCTCTAATATTTAATCAGATGTGTAAAGATGGGGTGAGTCTCTTATAAGATCTTCCTTTCTTCTCTTTTCTTCTATTAGTTAGCTTGGATTGAGAAAGCTCCGCCTAATAGCGCTTAGCCATGTGTGTGTAGACCGAAATGGTCTCGCGGCTTGGCCAATCGGAGCCTAAGAGCAGGTCAAAACTACGAGAAGGGTGCGAGAAGTTTTGTGAAGGTAGAGAGATTTTCAAATCAGACTTCAAGTTGGTGTGCCGCGTGTTAAGAAGGCAGAGACCGCCCCAGGCAAGCACTCTGACTATCACATATAAGGGTTGATTCCTGTTGAACCAAACTCAATTCTGCCACTAAACCTTTCAACCAGTTAGCTTTTTTCAACGCCTCCGCTGCTGCCATGTATTCTTCTTCTGTCGTAGACAAAGCGACAATCGACTGCAGAGTCGATTTCCAACTAACAGCACTGCCAACAAGAGTAAAGATGTATCCAGTTGTGGACTTCCTTCTATCAAGATCCCCTACATAGTCAGAATTAGTCACGGTCGGTCGGTCCGGTATCACCACTGGACCGGACCGATAAGCTTACGGTCGGCCGGACCGATCGACGATAAGGTTTCGGTCTGGGGCGAATCCGGTCGGACGAAACCTTATCGGTCCGTTCTCGTCCGACCGGTAAGAATTTCCGGGTCGGGTTTTTTTTTTTTTTTTTTTTTTAAATTGAATTTCCAATACTGAAATTGACATTCTCGGACGCGGTGCCACGCAATTTTTACGTTGAAATCAATTGTACATCGCGAGATATTTAGATTTGAAAATGGAAAAAACGCAACGATTTGGGGGAAAAGAGAAATTGAGGGGCAATATGGACGGTTTTGGAGAAATCCGGTGAATACGCGAAATTAAAATTTTTTTTAGGTAAAACGGTGAATACGCGAAATCAACGGTTTGGGATTATTCGTCTCGAAAAAATACGCGAAATCAAAAAAAATTTTAGGTAAAACGGACGTCCGAGCGCAAAGTTATGACCATATAAAGTTTGATCAATTTACAACTAATTAGAGCCGATGCGAGGGGGGGGCTTGCTGGCCGGGGCTGGCTGGGGGCTGGCTGGGGGGGCTGGCTGGAGGGGGACTGGGGGGGCTGGCTGGAGGCTGGGCTGGGGGACTGGGGGGGGGGACCGGTTACCGGGTTACCGGTCCGGTTCCTTTAACGGTCCGGGTATTTTTTAGATACTCGTATCCGGACCGTTAAGGTTTCGGTCCGGGTTTACCGGTCCGGTTTCGGTCCGGTTCTCGAGTATATCCGAACCACTAACAGCCCTAGTCAGAATCCACATAACTGAATACCTCCACCGCCTTTTTGAAGCTCCCTTAAGAAATCTAAATATCTATTTGACAGCTTCCCAGTGCCTCTTTCCTGGATTGGACATGTATCTGCTTACCACACTTACAGATTGAGCAATATCTGGACATGTATACTCCATAACATACATAATGCTACCAAATGCGCTAGCATATAGAACCTTTGACTAATGAATCATTGAGTTACCAGACATCAATATTCTTGTGATACACAACTATCAAATACATTCCTTGAGAATTCATGTGCATGAATGCATCAAACCTCTTGTACCATTGTCTAGGAGATTGCTTCAAACCATACAAATATTTCTTTAGTTGGCATACATGATCTTTTCCCTCAACTAGGAAACCTTCAGGTTGATCCATATAGATTGTCTCTTCTATATCACCATGCAAGAAAGTATTTTTGACATCAAGTTGTTGAAGTTCCAAGTCAAATTGTGCAACCAATGATAGTAGCATGCGAATTGAGCTATGCTTCACGACTGGAGAGAAAATCTCATTGTAGTCAATTCCCTCCTTCTGACTGAAACTCTTTGCAACCAATCTCGAATCTAGCATCTTCCACTTTAGGAATTCCCTCTTTATTTCTGTAGACCCATTTGCATCCAACTGTCCTTTTCCCCTTTTGTCTTTTCACTAAAATCCATGTCTGATTCTTGTGAAGAGATTTCATCTCTTTAGTAATGGCTAACCGCCATTGTGCAGCATCTTTGCAAAAAGTTGCTTCAACATACGAGGAGGGTTCCAGATCTTTAATCTCTTCTTCTGCAGCTACGAACGCATATGCAATCAGGTTTGCTTGATCTGTAAGGTGTTCCGGTCTTCGTATCTGCCTCTTCTCCCTTCCCGTCGCAATTGTGTATGGTTCATTGACAACAAGTTCTTCAAGATCTACATCTTTTGACTCATCTTTAACTTGAGTCGCATGATCGTTTTCCTTGGTAAGCTCCACCAGAAGCCACCGGCTCATTCTCATTTCCCGGAAACTTTACGAGGATCAAGTATAGAGGATTCATCAAAGGTGACATCTCTACTAACTATAAATTTGAATAAAGACAAACACCAAATTTGTACCTTTTTACTCCATCCACATACCCTATGAAAATGGTCTTATTAGCCCTTGGTTCAAGCTTTCCTTCATTAATATGATAATAAGTTGGACACTCAAATACTCGTAAGTATGAATAGTTAGAGGGTTCACCTAACCAGACTGAGACTAGGATTAAGATTCGGATAATGGATATAAGATATATTTACATAAGCTACGAGCACGTAAATGAGTACTTAATATGATAAGTTATATATATATTTCCATTAAGGATTATTACATATTATAGGAATTACGACGTGGAGAATGCGAGACCTTATGGAATTCTCGGGAATTAACGGAAACGGGAATCAAGATTGAAGGAATTGGGATTAAGATTTATTACTTGGGGGATTAAGTTAGTTAAGTAGACACTTAGAGGGTTAAAGTGTAATTGCAAGGGGGGACCAAAGTGTATTTATTAGAATCTGAAAATGTTAAATTAGACCTAACTACTTCATTCTTTCACTTAGACAAAATCAAAATTTCTCTCCTCTTTCTTTCCCCATGGCCGAAATTCTCACCCCATTTGTAGCAAGAAAAATCTAGTTTTTATTCCATCTTCTTAGACTAATTATCCTACACAATTGAAGCCTAGAATTAGAGGATTTTGTAGCCCAAAACAGTGGGTTCTTCGGCTACTGCTGGCCGGTTTTTAGGCCCCAAAAATTCAAGTTTGTGGTGGAAATTTTTGGAAGAGAAACATGTATAAATGATGGGTTATTATAGTAGAATTGTTGCATGTTGAATTGGTGTTGAAGAAGTGTGAAATTGAAGCCAAAATTGGCCCAAAACAGTGGCTTAAAAATCGGTCACTGGACCGAGAGTTTGGGGTCCTTTTACGTCAAGTTTCGGACGAGTTTTTGAGAAGAAAAACGTGTAAGGATGTTGGACTAACATCATAGATTATATGCATGCCAATTTGGAGTTGAAACGACGACCATTTGGCAAAGAAAAGCCGACGAAACAGCGAGCAACTCGCGTGGACAGTAGGCTTGATTTTAGGGGCTGAATTGGTGTTAAAATTAAGGTAATAATTCTTCTCCTTAAGATATAATTAAAGTTGCATGTTGCTGTAGTTAAAGTAATGGACTTGTGTTAGAAAGAAATCTTGAATTTAGACAATGCATGTGATAGTTGTGAAGATTAAAGATGCGTTCGTTATATGGAATTGTTGGAAAAATAAGTTGGATTAATAGTTGAGAAAAGAGTTAAAATGGTTACATGTTAATGGCCTAAAATTCATGGATAAGTTTCGGACATCGTGTGACCCTTACGGGCTGTTTTGGTGCAATTTAATTGTTGTTATTATTATTAGTATCGTCGCTAATTGTATGTTAAGAATTGAAAGAAGCATTGGTACTTGGTGTTGTAATTAGTTGTATAAGGTGACGCGAGATGAAATGGATTTAAGGAACCAAGAGAAGAGTTATGGAATCTTTAGACAGTGTTGTAACATTTTAAGAATTGAATGAATATGGTAATTAGGTGCGATAATCACCTTGATGGTTAAAAATTGTTGTCTTCCATAAGTAAGGAGAAAGGAGGTTGTATGATGGCGTATATGTAGTATATGGAGCCTAATTAGATTACATATTGAAATGGTTGTGATTGTTGGTTTGATTTGAATTGTTGGTTAATTGTGGATCCGCACATAAACAGAGGAAATGCTGCCCAAATTTTTATAGAAATAAGGAAGCCGTTATTCAAATAACTTACGCTAGGAGTCCTAAAATTAATGGTCTTATTATTATTATAGGCTGATATACTAGACGAGGCGCATCCTAGTTTTACATTGGTTGAGCGACTAATAGGTATGTAAAATTCTTCCTTCTTTCTTTTTGGCATGATTTTAATGAAAGTACGGCGGACGTACGTGATTCCTATAAGTTCAGTTTTAAAGGATAATTGTTGATTAGTGCCTATGATTTTCAGTAAAAGAGTTTATTAAGATGATTTTAATTGCATATGGTTGCTCATGACATCTACTCGTGCTAAGTATTATTGTTTCACTCCACCGAGTCCCGGGCCGGATCATGTTTGTGCGCAGCCTTACCGAATTCATCAAGTCCCTCACTAGAGGGCCGAGACACGTTATATATATATATATATATATATATATATATATATATATATATATATATATATATATATGTACAGATCTTATCGAGTCCCTCCATAGAGGGTCGAGACATGTTATGCGCACATATACAGATTCCATCGAGTCCCTCCCTAGCGGGCCGAGACACGTTATACAGATTGATATACAGATGTGGACATAGTGACTTTACGAGTAAGCATTCATGATTTCTGACATGACTCTCATTTTTGTGAAACTTGATGACTCTCTATTTTTACTTGACATAGTTGTGATTTCATTTTCAGTATTTCATGTTTTATATACTCAGTACATTATTTCGCATCGACTCTTTCTGGGATCGTTCATGCCCGCAGGTACAGGAGATCGGTTAGGTGACCCTCCAGTTTAGGACATCTACCCGCCGCTGAAGAGCTCCCTTGTTCCGGAGCCAGTTATTTTGGTACAGATCCTTACATTCTAGACTTATGTATATTTTGGGCACGACGGGACCCTGTTCCGTCATATGTCAGTATTATACTCCTAGAGGTCTGTAGACAGTTGTGGGGTGGTTGTATGTACTTCTGTTTTGGTTTGCGATTTTGCTCTACTTGGTGTTGAGATGTTCCCGTGTATGCGTGATGTTCGTTAGTGGCAGCCTTGTCGGCTTGCTTATATATATATATTGTGTTGGTTAATTGCGACTCCCTCGGGAGACAGGTTCATCCACGTGTAAGGCCGCCTTGTCAGCTTGCCTACGAGGACAGGGGTTGTCATTGCAGCGTTATGCTGCCAATTTTTTTGTAGATCTCGGTACTAGATGGATTAAGTGTGACAGGTCAGTAATGACGTCCAATTAGGACGTTTAGTCGCGGCCCGTCGGGTTGGGTCGTGACACATACCTCATTCGGAGTCTTAAAGTCAATCGTCGATGCTGAATATTGATAAACAATATGAGCAGCAGTGTGAACTGCTTCAGCCCAAAATACTTTGGGCATATTATCTTGTAGGAGCATACAACGAGCCTTTTCAACAAGAGTTTTGTTCATCCTCTCTGCAACTCCATTCGGTTGTGGGGTGTGCCTGACAGTCCTATGTCTTGAGATTCCATGAACCTTGCAGAAATCATTAAACTCTGTGCCAAGATATTTGATTTTTTGCTCCATTCTCAACCAAAATCTTCCACTCTTTGAATGCTTCAAAAGCATCACTTTTTGCCTTAAAAAACGCACCCAAACCTTTCATAAGAAATCATCAATAAAAGTGATAAGATACCTCTTTCCGCCCTTCGATGGAAGTTTAGAGGGACCCCATAAATCTGAATAGATGTAGCCTAGCACCCCTCATGTATTGTGTTTGCCAGTGTTGAAGCTGACCTTCTTCTACTTCCCTAAAACGCAGTGCTCACAAAATTCAAGTGTGTTGATTTCTCACATTTCAAAAGGTTACGGTTGCTCAACATCTCCAGTCCACATGCACTCATATGGCCCAATCTCATGTGTCACAATCTTGTCTTGTCATCATTAGATAACTGCATTGTAGATGCATTTGCAAAGCCAACAATGGTATTTTCTGCCAATGTGTAAAGGACATCCTCCAACTTGCCTTTCAGCATGACTAAAGAACCTTTAGTCACTTTCATAGTTCCTCATTCGCTCATGTACTTGTAGCCTTGTTCATCCAGAGTACATATCAAATTCTTCTTCAGACTTGTATAATAGTCCTCACGGATCCATCATGGCAGCGAGCCCAAACTGAGTCAATGCCAACTATTGCACAAGTAATCATCCATTACTATGGTTCCTCCACTTTTCACATAGTTGCTAAAATAGTCTATTCAAAACGTCATATGCAGAGTACAAGCAGTCTAACACCTATTTGTTTTCGTAACTTCCATTATTGCACGATGTTGTAAGTACATAATCATTATCAGAATTATGTACCTGTTCAACTGTGGATGCACTCGCCTTTTCCTTGGACTTTGACGTTGGGCAATCTCGTTCAAAGTGCCCCTTTTTTGCCGCAGCCCCAACAATCTGCATTCTTTTTGTTCACACGAGACTTTGATCTGTGTTTTGATTTGCTCTTTCCCTATTGGCTAGTCAGGCCTCTCACAAAATGCCCACTTTCCTGATCATCTTTGTCTCCTTCAAAATACCTCCTCACATCACTAGAGTTAAGTGTCTGACACACTTGCTCGAGATTGATAAGCTCCTTGCTATACATCATTGAATTCTCGATATCACGATATCCTGAAGTTAATGAAAATAGCAGAGCACATGCAAGTGTCTCTTCATCCTTTTTACTTTCTCCAATCTGTAAGTCCATGACAAGTTTATTGAACGCGTCTAAATGATCTTGTAACGAAGTACCCAACCCCATCTTAAATGTGTGAAGACGTCGTTGTAACAACATCCTTGTTGTCATCGATCAGTTCTGGTAAATCCCTTGTAGTTTGTCCCATAACTGCTTGGTCGTCTTTTCGATACTTGTACTCACTTCACAAAGCACGTTACGTGCAAGGGACAGTTGGATTACACTCAATGCATCCCCTTCAATCTTCTCCTTGTCGGAAGCCAATGTACCATAGGATACTTTCCGTCAATAGCATGGATTGTACCTTCCCTCCGCAATAACGCCATCATCTGGATCTTCCAGATATTAAAGTTGTTGCGCCCACTAAATCTACTGATTTCATATTTCACTAATCTTTCCTTGTTCTTCCTCCTTGGATCTTCAAAGAGTCTTAACGCTCTGATACCAATTGTTAGAGAAAATGTAAAAGAAAGAACACAAGATTTAACGTGGTTCGGATCAAAATGATCCTACGTCCACCAGAGAACAGTTCCTTTATATTATTAACAAAGTTATGGGATATTTCCTAATTACACCTAAGAGAATTGCTCTCTCTACTCACTACAATGAATTGTCTAATTTTGAGATGAATTCTACAAAAGAAGTGCATCTATTTATAGGGGTAAAACCTCCTCTTTATATCATTGGTGACATCAAACTACCTCCTCTGACATCAAAGTAAGCAAGTATCAATTTTGCTTCTACCTCCTCTTGATTCCATGGGTGACATCAAAGGAGGAAAACATTCTAGCAGCCACACCACTTTTCCTCTCTTTTTTTTCTTTCTTTTCACCCCAACTCTTCCAATTGGCATGACATTGTTGACTAAACCCAAAACAAACTTTTTCACTTCCTAACTTGATTCTCTTTTCACAATTTTATCATCATTTAGAAAAGAGCCATCTCTAAAGAAGACAATATCCAAATAATCCTAACCAATGGAAAGTCATTCATAACCAATGCTTGCATGATTACTCATATTTGAAGCTTTCAAAGAACATATTTACCAAACTACAAGATTTTAACCATGCTAAAGCTTATAAAACGCTCTTTAATTCCTCTTTACTCTATTTAGCATTGAAATGCAGCATTTTTAGTAGAAGTATTAACTTGGATAATGCCTATTTATCTTTAAAATGCAGCATCTCCAGTAAAAGCATTAATTTGCATCATTGTACTCTCCGAAAACACTTGCATTCCAGGAATACACCACTTTTCCATACAAATATGTGTACATGTGTGAAAGTTAATTAGAATTGGTGTAAATTAAGTTAGCGTTTGGCATAGATTTTGGATCAGATTTTGAAAAATTATATTCAAAATATTTTCAAGTTTCAAAAGGAGAAATTTCACTTCCACTCACAAAACTTCAAATTTTATAAATGCATGTCCAAACACGACTTCAAGTTCCAAAAGTTACAACTTAAAAAACATAAATTTTCAAGTTTCAACTTCAAAATCTACGGGCAAACGGGAGCACTAGTGGCATTTGCTTCTAAAGCAGTTAGAACTAACACTTCTACATCATGGATCCGTCTTACTTGCATTCTATCTTCTAATCGTAGTCGAAATCCATTTAATTTGCAGACAATTCGACATTAAAATCTGGAGAGAAAGAAAAGGAAAACCTCTTTCTCAAGGAGCTTGGTGAAGAATTTTTCGGCCTGAACGGAAGAGACATCTCCTCGGAAATCACGCCAAACAAGTACTCTGCCTTTGATGTCAAGGAGGAACAGCGCCGATGCCGCCCCTGCCATGTGATGTGATGTGATCGCTAATCACCGATGAGATCTAGTGGCTGATATGATTTTGAGGGCACTATAACTTCAAGATCTGAAGATGGATTGTTTACATTTGATTCATTTGTTTGCTTAGCTGTGCACGACAATATCCACCATCAACTTATTACTATCCCTTTCCAAAAAATTGGGTTTTTGAAGTGATTTGAGGAAAACTCAGATAGAATTTTGTGAAAATTAACAAAATTTAACTGTCATGTTGATGGTCAATTGTTAATGACTTGTTATGGCATTTCAAATGTGACAGATGTCTGGGTCATTTTATTTTTAATTATATGACATGTTCGGATTGTTATAGCTCTTAATGGTGTTATAATTCAATTGATCAGAATGTTTAATCCGTGTGTCATTTGTCGTTTCGGGATTTGATGGTGGTACTTGAGCTAGAATCAGAGGGGGCAGTTAACTTATGATTAGACCTGTGGCTTTAAGAGTTCCAATTATATGTTTGGGAGCTGACATTTGTTTGAGTGGTTATAGAAAGGTTTTTTTTATGGAAATTCTACCTTTAACACTTCAAACATAAGGTAAACTCTGTTTTATAAGGTAGAATTTGCAGGAAAATTATACAAATTATGTTTTAAGATAAAGTTTGTCTTCAAGGTATAATGCAAATTTTATCTTATAATTCTAACTTGTGAATCCAAACTCTACCTTAAGATATGCAAACTCTACCTTAAAGCAAGCAAATTCTACCTTAAGGTAGCAAACTTTACCTTAAAACATGCAAACTATGCCTTAAGGCATGTAAACTCTGCCTTAAGACAAAGTTTGTCTTCAGGCATAAGGTAAACTCTGTCTTATAAGGTAGAATTTGCAGACAAATTATATCTTGCGAATCTAAATTCTACCTTAAGGCATGTAAACTATACCTTAAGACAAAGTTTGTCTTCAGGCATAAGGCAAAGCAAATTCTATCTAAGGCGTGCAAACTCTACTTTAAGGCATGCAAACTCTACCAATACAAATTGTTCCTTAATTCTAATTTCATATATCTTCATGAATTCTAAATTTATATAGCTGAAAACTCTAAATTTATATGGTAAATTCTAAATTCAAATTAGAGCAGCTAATTGCTTGGTTATTATTGGACTTTTGCCTCTTTCACTTGTTGCAAGTGACATTATAGAAGGGGTATTAAATCAGTATGTTCCGCCTGGCAATTACCATATTGGGTTTGTTTTACTTTCTCATTGCTGATTTTGTAAAGCTTGTAGTCCAATTAGTTGCTAATCAAGTGTCCTAGTAAACAATGACAATCCGCAATTTCTAATTTCATATATAATTTTGAATTCTAAACCAACAGAACTCAGGTAAGGATTAAAAAAATGAAGTTGTGTTTCTAGGTTAAAGGACATTTTAGTTCTAAAAGATTCATTAAATGCAAAGAAGGGCACAAATTAAAGACCAGCCCATTTGAAGGACAGGAATTAAAGACCAACTGGTTTGAAGGGAAACCCGTGCAATTGTTTGCTGAGTATATGGAGACACAAGGCCCAATTCTATAAAGTTCCTAGTAATAACTTTATTTTTTCTTTTAAAAATTACCCATTTTAAGTTAGAAGTTTGGATTGTCACTCAATTTTAGATAATTGATTATTATTATAGTTTATTCAACTTTATTTTATCTTTTAAAAGTTACTTAATTTTGTCTAGTTAGTGACCATTTTAGCCGAAAATATATTCTGACAGCTATAAATTTTTAGAAATAAGGATCAATATTGTGTTGGAATCATTACCGTTTTACATGAAGAAATATATAATGTACAATGTCAATTGGCTAAAGTACAAGCTGAAATTGACTTACTCAAAGCTCATCCACCAATTCAAGGAGATTTGTTAGGACAACAAGTACTTATTGATTTTTTAGTCAATCAAAATGGAGTATATAGTTCATCACAATCATCATCAGATCCTTAGTTTTACTAGAAAATATTACTCCATATAGGCATAGTGTTTTTTTACCTTGTGTTTATGAAAATATAATTCGGCATTTCATGATTTTTTTTTCATTTTTGTATGAAATCCATTTTGGGCCCTAACTAATCTGTATTTTCTCTATGTGCGTGCATACCCAATTTGAAAGTGACCCAAAAATCTTTAATAAGTCTTTCCCCTTTTTTCCCAATATATAAAGAAGGTTCTGTAACGAGTAGAGTCTTGAATTTCAATAGATTGTGATAGCAACAACCCCCCTTTGATGAGTCTAAATGAGACAAAATTATTAAATTAGTTCTATTTATCAATTATCAGTGCAACTCAGTCAAAACGGAAAAGGAAAAAGGATTGAAGTTACAATAAAGAAAACTTTTATGAGTAAACTTTGATACAGCTTATTAAAAAAAGTTTTACACGTAGAGCTTTTAAGAGTAGAATTTTTCAAGTAGAATTTTTATCAAAAAATTGTTAGATGTTTGGTTGTCAATAAAAAAAGTGATTTTGAATTAAAATTGGCAAATCCAAAAGCTATTTTACCTACTGGGCAAAAGCCCAAAACACTTTTTGACCTTTTGAGAAACTGTACCAAACTAGCACTAAATCAAAAAATTAGTGTGTGACATACAGATGAATGAATTTCCAAACTGCTTAACTTTTTTTTTTATTATTCCATCTTATTTAGATTTGTTTATCTTTCTTTCCTTATTTGAAGAAACCTATTTTATGGTAAAGTAATAAATCAAAGTAAAAGTCACCAGTTTTATGTAAGCAACTATAAAAATGAAAATTAATGAGAAAAATGTTCCGTCCATGGAATGACGCTTAAAACGATAACGTGAGGGATACATAAGTAGGGATGACAATCGGAGCAGGGCGGGAAAAGGCAAGCTCTTAACGGGGCAGGGTATGAAAAACTTAAACGGGGTAAGGTGAGGCATGCAAAATTAATTTTGTTAAAAATTGAAATGCGACAGGGTAGGTGATGGATTTTGAATGTAAAATTGAAAACACCAAGGAAACTCACTTGAGAAACAGCTTCACCAAGCTGTAGTTTCTTTGAACTGTCCAGAAACTTGCTCGTCCCTAGGAAACATTAGGAACTCCAATTTTGCAACATCTGAGAATTTTGGATGAGATTTATCCTGGGGATCAACAAAATGTTCGATTTCTGCCAGAGTGAACTCACGGACTCTGAGAAGACCTTGTCGGGGAGATATCTACACAAAAAAATTCTACAATGATTAATTACTGCTTTACTTTCTTTTGCAACTTGATGTACATATCTGATGCGGAAAAGAGTCTTAATGAGCATAATCTGGTTATAAAGATAACCAACACACATAGCATAACTATATCCAGAACAATAGGCCCAAAGGAAGTGCAGAAAGACATTGTAATTCTCAATTGAAAAGAAAGGCCTATGACCTCATTTCTAAATGCCTGACCAATTTGAGCAGCATCAAAAGGAAGTTTATTTCCATTATAATAGTATAGATCTAAAATTAACAAATATGTCTTGCTCTGTTTCAGGACGCATATACCTGCAACGTAAGAAAACAGTAGCACTTAAGTGAAACGAGCTTCCAAAGAACAATAAGTGTGGAATAACCAGCATATCCAGTTCTTAGAGACCTCCTACGATATGACACTCTTAAGTTCTTGACACTCTTAGAATAACCAGTTAAAGTGGGTACAGATTTAAAAGGAATGAAAAAACACAAACGGGGCGGGGCTTAGCGGGATAGGGCAGAGCATATTTTTTTGGACAAAACTAAACGAAACAGGACAAATAAAAATCTGAATAGGTCAAAATTTGTCCCGCCCTAACTCACTCTATTGTCATCCATGTACATAAGTCTTGACTATGTCAAACACACCTAGTATTAATTTGTTACACGAATTCAGATTAATTTGGGTCCTCAACTGGCCACTGATTACTGAATATCGGGTGATAACCAAAAATAAAAGAACATTACTCCTCCGTTTAAAAATAAGTGGTGTTTTTAACTTGGACACGTCCCTTAATAAATTGCTCACTTTTAAAAAATTATAAGTGTTTTATTAACTTACCCCTAATTAAATGTATAGAAAAAAAAACTATTTAATAATTCTTGATTATGTAAATAAGGCTATTTTAGGAAGAATAAGATCAATTTCTTTTGAAATCATAAATCACCGCTTATTTTAAAATAAAATATCATTTATTTTGAAACGGAGGAAGTATATAGTAACTTTTTGAATTTCGAATTCAATCATGCTCTTAAAATATTTAGCAATGTATTAGTTATATCATTTTCTGAATTACATAAGCAAAAACATCACGCCATCGAAGAACTTTATTTTGTACGCTATGATCACATAAAAATTACTATGATTTTCAGAAATTTAAATAGTAAATTTTCTGCACGAGCACACATGTATACGTATGTGTGTGCGCGGGCTGACTGACTATGTAATTGATTTTTATTGTTATTGCATTTTAACTTTGTTATACCATGTCATTTATTTTGTCTTATATATTACCAAAATTTGTATATTATAGAAGTTATCTGTTGTTGTAACCTTGTAGGTTATGTTAACCTGAAAATATAAAAATATAGTATATGTTTTCAATTAACAGAAAGTTAAATTCGATATCATTGTAGTTTTTAAGTGAAGGTTCTTTCGTTATTCTTGACCAAATGAGGTCATAGTAGTAGGGGTTGGCCGGTTTCAGTCACGCAATTTAGGGCTCTGTTTGAAGAAATATTTTGTCTATGTGTGTCCGCGATCGAGCTTAATATATTAACTTACGCTCCGATATCATATTAGAATTCATATAATTCATGAATTCTTACAAAGCAATAACAAAAGTAAAGAAAAGAGATCTGAAGCACTTGGCCCGTTGATCAAGGATGCTAGGGTATCCAAAGGGGTGGTGTGGGTGAGCTTTGGGGCCAAGGTCTCAAGTTCGAATCCCCCAGTATTATAACTGGTCTACCTTCGCCTCTTTGGGGAGCCTATCACACCTGAATTGCCTAGTGTGGTTACCGACCGACGTTGCGTTGCTACACGATCCGACTTACCAGAGCGCACCTACGGATAGCAGTTGCGGGTTCCCTTGTCAACAAAAAAAAAAAGTAAATAAAAGAGAATAAGAATATTATTGATAGTGAATTGACGAAGGAAAGAAAAACAATTATATCCCTTTATATAGGGTCTAATACATAAGAAATAACCGGGGTTTACCCTGTGCGCACTCGAAAGAGTAGCGGCTGCGGGTTCCTTCGTCAAAAAAAAAAAATACATAAGAAATAAGGATGATTTTCCGATGTGAGACATTTTATTACAAAGTTTAACAAATGCTAACAAGCATTACTAATAACGGATGTGTATACCCGTGATATACACTATCATAATTAAGTGTATATCACGATTTTGGGTTGATTAATTAGTGTAAAATAATTGTATTAATTAGTATTGTACAATTACAATAATTATAGGATTCTTATACTACTAGAATAGGGTTTTGTGATTAGAATAGGAATAGAATTCATAAATAATCAGTTTAGCATGCCTACTTTTCTTTTCCTTACAAGTTCAGATAGCCCTAACTAATGGAATGCAGATGATGTAATGTAAAACCCATCCCCTTCCCTGTGTCAACTACCTATTGACTAATCAATTAAACAGTAAATATTTTCTTTCATGCAAATTCTATATGTCCACACTCTCCTCTACAATACTTTTTGACACAACCTCTTTTTCCTGATCTCTAGTTACAATAGAATAGACGGTTAATCAACACCACGGTTCTAAATTGTAAAGCTTTAATTGGATAAAATCATCTCCCATCCATGATCCACCTGACTTTGGTTCTAAATTGAACGTTGATAAATTAATATTTTGTTGAGTTGTGGAGCCTAATTCATCGCCGACACTATGAAGAACCTACGCAGAGTGTAGAACGTTGTATTATGGTCGCCCTAATTTTCGCTATATATACTCTGGGGCGCCGTTTTTTCCCTCTTTTAGTAGAGAAAAAGAGAGAATTGTAAACACGAACTCCCTACTTTGATAATAGTGAAATCTGCAGCGTCAAAGTGAACGTAGCTCTCGCATTGAGGGTGAACCACTATAAATGTGTTATTTGTTCTTCGCTTGTTTACTTCAGATTATGTCGGATTTGGGACTCAAATTCTAACATATTTTACCTTATTTTTCTATTTTAAAGCTTCTTCCTCTTGTTCTTCAGGAAGGAGTTGTGAAGCTTATAGCTTGAACAATGCTTTTCCTTTGTGTATTAACAACAAAAATAAAATAAACAGAAAATCCTCTGAAAATCTATGGAGTGTTCAAATAAAATAACAATAAATTAAAGATAAAAGTTCCGGAGAAAAAGTCAAAAGATGAAGTAGAAAAAATAATTACACAGCGAGAAACATATTTCAAGACAATTAAAAATTTCTCTTGCATGATCACATAATTGAGAAAAGTTGTTGCTTAGTTTGGCTCTTTCACCCATAATTGCTAGCCAGAAGATATATGTTGTGTACCTAATAAAATAGGCATAAGAAGCTTTATCAGCTACTCCAGTTTATCAATCATGCAATAGCCAACTGAAACAATATTCAAGTTGCCTCACCCTTTACCAAGGCCATTCCAAGTCGTCTTCTAGTTCTGCCAAGGCAGCCTCCTCAGAATATTTCTCATGGTAGGTATCAATGTCACTATCATCTTCTCTTCCTATGGAACCTTCATGAAAACATGTTACTGGTCAGTAACAAGAAAGATAAGTAGGATTATGGTAAACAGAAAGCTTATAATTAAACCTTAAACCTGTAGTACTCTGCACAAAATCTTCGAATAATTTTTGGTACAAAATCAACCTCATTGCTGCTTGTTTCCGTTGGTGGCCATTAAACAAAAAGTAGTCTGGGTGAGAAAAGCAGTAATGGTTCCATGCTAGCTGATACACAGGCATATAACTTTCCATGACACAGTCTCCGGATAGATAAGCACTAGGATCACTACTTTTAATTGCTAGCTCGTTTGATTCACCACTTGACGGATCTGTTTCTAGTGTGTCACACTCGAGGTTAACTCCAAAATGTTTCATCTGAAAAGTATAACTCCAACCTATTATCGAGACATTTATCTCATCACCAGCTTCTAGATACTTCCCCAATTTCCAGTGGCATAAAAATGTCAAGTTTTCATTTAGTCCTGGAACGCCTATGAATGTTGGGGCATAAATCCATTTGACACCCTTGGACACATTGTTTATTTTGACGAAAAAGGAATACCAGTTCCCAAGTTGGCTGTCAACCCCGCATTGAGATTTCTGATGATTGGAACGTGAATATACAATGCAGACATTAAGTCCTATTATGTTTGTATTAGTATGAGAATCCACTTTCAGACTCAATATGCTTTCTTCACCTTTCCTGTTGAACCAACTTGGGATCTCACTTCCAGGAAAGTAGGTGCTGAAGATGCCAAACTCATAGAGTCCCTAAGGGAAAAAGAAATATCTAGCATGAAAAATTGTCATAGGAGTTTTTTCGAGCCTTTTTTTAAGAAAAAAAAACATTTTTTTTGTTAATTGTAGGGGTTGTTTTATTAGGAAAAAAGCTTACAAGACAGACAAAAACCATTTGACAGACAAGGCTTACCTGCACGAAATATTTCCTTTTTGTGTTAGTAAGCCTGTTAAATAGTTCCACGTCTGCATTTTGTATATCATCAAGGTTGAGATGGCTCAGAGTGTTCACCATTTCCTCTTTAAAATTGTTTATTGGCTCCAGCTTGAACAGTCCAGGAATCTCAGTTAGTTTCTCACTGCCTCTAACATCCAAGAATAGGTTTGGCAGATTCGTAACTCTTTCTAGTGATGTGCATTCTGTAGCCTTCAGCTTGATGAGCCTTGAAGGAAGATTGGGGAGCGATTGGAGGCTTGGGCATGAGTCTAGCCAAAGGTCCTGAAGCATGCTTAGATTTGTGATACTGTGTGGCAGATTAGAAATCAGGTTTCCACTTAGATTCAAGTGCCGTAATGAGAAGAGGTTGTTAACACCAAGTGATAGAGCATCATCTGTTAGCTTGCATTTTGCCAGACTTAAGCTAACCAGGGAACTCGATAAAGAATATAATGAAAAATTGTCATTATCTGGGGATTTTCTTAATTTTGATGACCAAGATTGCCAGAGTGCAACCCATGATTTCTCGTGATCGTAATTAATTTCATCTGCATGGAGGGTTTTCAATGATTCCAGCTTTCCTAGATCAATTGTTGATAGAGCAAGTCCAGAACAGCCAGAAATGATGAGTGTTTCCAAGGACTTGAGTTTACAAAAGCTTCTTGGAAGATTCGTCAAATTCTTGCAGTCTCTCAGGTTCAAGAGAACAAGTGCCTCTAGATCTCCAATCGATTCATGAATATGGAACAATCTTACGCAATCCTTCAAAATGAGTTTTTCCAGATTAGGAACCCCAGAAAAATCAGGAGTTCTTCTTAGGAAATGGGAATGGCTGAGATTTAAAAATTTTAATAACTTGAGCATCTGCAATATCCAATAACAAATACTACATCAGGTCTATTAAACATATTATCAACTTTCCTACTGTCAATGCTAAAACTGAAGATAAAATATTTACCCTAGTTCCCTCCCAGGCTAGTTGCAATCTGCTCCTCCTCATATCAAGAGCAACCAGGCTCTCCAAAGGAAAATCCTTTGGAATGGACTTCAAAAAAAATCCACGCCAATGGAGCAATTGTAAACTCTTAGGAAACCATTTGTAGCTACCAGTGAACTTTGCTTCTGTAAGCTGTAGAATTCTCAGTTTCTGCATTCTTGAAAATGCATCAATTTCAAACTGCACACCATTTGACGTTTCTGAAAAGACATTTCTGAACAGTTCGAGAACAGATAAACTCTGTCGCCCTTGTGAGTTTGCATCAGTCATTCTCAGTGAACACTCACCTGCAGGATATTTAGATTGGCGGTGCCCAACATCATTTCCGTTGAAATTTTGCCTTACATATTTCACTTCCTTCAGCATCCGGATGTCAAGAACTAGACCTTGGATTCTTTCAGTACCCTGCAGGAAAACGACAAATCATACATTGAGGCACATAGATATGGATAATTGTGTGTTCAAAATCAAAGAGTCAGATTTCTTACTGTTTTCCGCTGCAATATGTTAAAGGCATCTTTGTGTTTCCAAATTCTGCTTCGTTTCGTAGGCTCCCAAGGGGATTCTTCCCGAATAATTTCTCTTCCCATGTCTTGAAGTAGATGATGCACCATCAGTTTGTTATGGTCAATTGCTAATAGACATCTGTCAACAAGAATCTGAATGCCAACTACTGAAAAGAAGCCACATCTATCAAGTATTGTTACTACATAATCTTTGTCCTTACCAGCAAAGAAACAAACAATATCAAGGAATAGGTTCTGAACATTATCATCTGGTAGACATTCATAACTTATCCTTAGTTTTTCAAGGATTTTACTGTCTGGAATAGCTTTCAATTTCCTTAATGCACTTCCCCAAACCTCTATACTTGTGTCACCAAGAGAGGAACCCAAAACTTTAAGAGCTAATGGAACTCCTTTACAATGATGTACAACATCTATTGTAAGAGCCATATATTCTAAAGGGGGGCTTTCTTCCCCAAATGCATGCCAACTGAACAGTTGAAGTGATTCTTTGGCATCCAAACTCTTTAGCTTATACATCCTAAATCTACATGCTTCAGTAGAACTTAATAAGTGGCCATTTCTTGTTGTTATGATAATTTTGCTACCTGGATAAAACCATTGCCTCATACCAAGTACATCATTTAGCTGATCTGTGTTGTCTATGTCGTCAAGAACAAGAAGAACTCTTTTGCAGCTGATGGCTTCTTGAATCTTGATGGCCCCTTCATTCACATTGTAAATTTTTTCAACATTCTTCCCATGAATATTTGATAGAAGATTTCTTTGTAGACGAGCTAAACCATCGTACTTTTCTAAAACTTTTCTCACATCTGCAAGGAAGCTGCTGCCTTCAAATCTATCAAAATTCAGGTTATAAGCTGTTTTGGCTATTGTAGTCTTGCCAATCCCTCCCATACCATGTATTGCCAGAATATCTACACTAGTTGATCCCTCTTGTAACCACAAATCAATGTCTTTGACTCGACAATCTATTCCAATTGGGTGGGGAGCAACACTTAAAATACTGCGTCTCAATTTTCCTGCAACCACCTTGACAATTTCTTGTATAAACCTTGACTCATACCTGAAATGTTGCTGGGTTACAATTTAGAGACAAGAATTGTATGAAATTAAACCGAAAATGCTGGAAATAATAATTCAAAGTTGTTGGAAACCAAATTAGCTAGTATTTGGTATTTTAATTCATGTTTTATATTCAATTTATATTGGAATAGGTTAAAAGTAGATTTCATACTATTATAAATAGGGTGCTCATAGCTATTTTCATAATAAGAGATTATGAAAATTGTAGAGTTTTTTTTTTATTATTAACAGGGTTAGGAGAAAGGGAAAATGGTCAAGAGATTAAAACGTGGATTTCTCACGAATAAGGCGAAAGTTGAATTAGTCAACCAACCCAGCTAGTAGATTCGTACCTTATAGAGTTTCAGTTCATAAATAAAATATTTGTGAAAAGATTACCCATCAGCTTGATTCTGTAAGACCATTCCTCCTAAATCAGCAACTTCTCTTAAAGCAGCCCTCCATTGCTCCACCTTGTCTGTTTTATATATCTCTTCAAACCTAAAGAAAGCTTCTTCAAAGCTCCCTTTCTGCTTCCTCACATCTGATGGATCTACATCATAAAACACAGGCAGAAGAAAATTCCCAAAAGCTCTCTTGCTTTCAACCATAAGGATGAGTTCATCAAGGCATCTCTGGGAAGAAGCATAGTCTTTCGAAATGACAACTATAAGAATTCTGGATTCTTGAATTTCTTTCAGCAACTTTTTCTCTTCTTCATCAGGCCTGAATGAAGGGATACCAGCATTTAGCAAAGCTGTATAAAGATGATCTCCAAAGGTCTTGCTTATTTCCTTGCTTCTAAAACTTAAAAATGCATGATTAACAAACTGAGACATCTTCTTCTTTCATCAACTCTGATTGATCAAAGAAATGAAAGTGAAGAAAAGCAATGGAGTATATGAGTAGGGAAGGCTACTTAATAGTCAAAATTAATCAACTTAAATATATTCTATCTTCAAGTTATTTTTCTTTAGCTAGTGCATTTCTGCAATAACTATTGTAGTAAGTTAAACCAAGTGGGTCTTATTTCTGTCCTTGGTGGATTCATATGTACAATTCTGCAATAACTAGTAGGTTAAACCATGTGGGGCTTCTTTTTTCCTCGCGAGATTCGTGTCCACTTGAAAAGTTTTGCAATAAAATAATCTCTAGCAGTGAAGGATGATGTTTGTGATAATATATACTCTTAAATTAAACCATATGAAATTCATTGTATGGTCTTTAAAAGCATTTAGATAATACGGCAAAGGGTCAAATTTGCTCTTCTACTCTTACAAATAAGTTATATTTGTATTTCGTTAAACATATTTATCTTTGTAATCAAACTTTATAGTCACATTTGCTCTTGTACTTTAAAAACTTATATTTATCCCTATTTTGTTAAATCACAGAAGATAAGCCGTATGATTACCCTGATGATAGATAAAAAGAAAATTATCAGACCGGCTGTGTGAAAACCCCATTTATAATACAAAATCTGCAAACCGCTGATACCAGGTCCTGGGTGCCTGTTTGAGACCATACAAAAACTTGTTTAGCAGGCATACATGATTGGGATATTTTGGATCTCTGTATCCCAATGGTTGATGCGTGTAAACAGTCTCATTTAGGTGACCATGGAGAAACACATTTTTGACATCCAACTGGTGAAGTGACCATCCTATGAAGAGAGACAAGCTGAGCATTGTTCTGATAGTAGCTGGTTTGTCTACTGGACTGAATGTCTCCCCACAATCGATACCAACCTGTTGCGTCTTCCCATCACCTACAAGACGGGTCTTATGCCGCTCAAAAGAACCATCAGATTTTTCTTTATGGCTAAAAATCCACATAGACCGAATTATATTAGCATTAGATGGACGGGGTACTAAATCCCATGTCCTATTTTTAATAAGAGCTTGATATTCATCATCCATGGCCATTTTCCAATTTGGATCTTTTAGAGCAGACACGGGGTTACATGGTAAAGGTGATTTGGATACTTGGGTGTGAAGGTTGTATTTAGTGTTGGGTTTGACAATACCATGTTGACTACGGTGACCGGACGCGTTGTCGGGCGATGGGTGGGCCTTGGCCGGCGAGTGGTATTTGTAAGGCGGAGTGCAGATCGGTGGCTTGGGTTGCGTTAGAGGCAAGTTGCTATTGGTTGGTGTCAAAGCACGTGGGCACGAAGGTGGCCCGTTCGATGCTGAGGAGAGGCAGTGACATGTTGGGCGGTGTGTATTGGTGTCGAGCGATGGGTTGGGCGTCATTTGTTAAGACGGGTAATGGGTTTAAGAATTTTGCCCATTAAGCGATGGCGATGTAGAACTATGGGACAATGGTTGGGTAAAAAATGGGTGTATCCCGGCATCCAGAAACTCATATGTGGGAGATCGCGACTCATAGATTTTTCTAAACGGGAATTGAGTTTCATCAAAGATAACATGCCGACTAATAAAAATCCTATTGGAGTATAGATCATAACATTTGTATCCCCGATGATGGGATGGGTATCCCAAAAAAATGCATGGAGTAGATCTTGGTTGTAATTTATGGATGGTGATGGATGAGAATAATGGATAACACAAGCAACCAAAGACCCGGAGATGAGAGTATGTCGGTTCTCGGAGGTAAAGTAATTGAAGGGATGTTTGGTGTGATGTATGTTTGTTTGGTAGTATATTCAACAAATAAGTAGTCATCTGAAGTGCATGATGCCAAAAGTTAGGGGGAAGTGAGGCATGAGCAAGGGATGTCCTGACAATATTATTTATGGTTCGTATTTTGCGTTCCACCTGTCCATTTTGTGAAGATGTGTGGGGGCATGAGAAACGAAAATTCAAACCATTTGTTTTGTAAAAATCCCAAAATTGTCTATTATCAAACTCCCGCCCGTTATCACATTGGATGTTTTTGATGTTCCGTTCAAATTGTTTTTTTATGAATGCTCTAAAACTAAGGAATGTAGAAAACACTTGAGATTTTTTCGATATGGAAAATGTCCACAAGAATTTAGAGTAGTCATATAAAACAAGCAAATAATATCTATGTCCCGAAGAGCTCAAAACAGGGGATGTCCAAATATCACAATGTATAGTATCAAATGGTAAAAAAGTGCAATTAGAAGATGACTCAAATGGTAGTTGAATATGCTTACCCAAAGGACAAGATTGACACTTATTAAGAGTTCGTGTACATGAAATTGAATTATTGCGTTTGAGAGAGTTTAAAACAGACTCTCCCGGATGTCCCAAACGTTCATGCCATAAATTGAAATTAAAAACAGCAAAATTAAAATGTTTCTTGTCTGATTGTATTAGTGAAGTAACTGGATAAAGTTCTCTCTGGCTATCACATCTCATTAGCTGTGCCGCATGCGAAAATCACATCCAAGAAACAAAAGGATCAAAGCTACGGTAACTTGTTATACAAGTAAACTTTCGAACGGAGATTAGGTTTTTGATTAATTGTGGTGCATGAATAACATTTTTCAAGGCTAATGGTGGATTTGGTTTGGACAATTTAGTAGAACCATACCCTTTTATTGGAATGAAATGACCATTTCCGACAGTTATACCATTTGATTTGCTCAAATTAAAATAGGACGTAAGATTACCTTGGGATGACGTCATATGTGACGTTGCACCTGAGTCCATATACCAATTCGTGTCTGGTGGATTAAGCCCGAGTGTGTGCATGGCATGTTCAATGTCCGCCGGTTGGCCCACTGTTGAGTGGGCCTCGTTCCACACCTGAGGCCCAAAGAATGGTGTTGTCCATGATGTTCTTGCTCAGGCCTGCATTTGTTGGGCTTGTTTAAATTCGGCCCAGCAGTGGGCTGGGCATATCCAGCAAAGGCATGTGAAGGAGACACAGTGGGCTGTTGATTTGCTGGGTACGAAAATGTGGAGTTGGGCCTGGCCCAGTTGGTTGTAGGGTAAGGACAAGGGGGTCCAGCCCAATTCCATTGTGGCCAGGTCCACTGTGGTCTTGGTGGTTGTTGTCGGAAGTGTCCACCACTGCCACTCCTGCCGCCTGCGTTGCTGCCATAACCGCCGCTGTCGCGGCCGCCGGAATTCCGATTGTTCCCGTTTCTGTTGCGGTTTCCACCTTTTTTATTCCCATGTCGTCATTTTTGACCCCGATTATTTTGTGAGGTTGCAATATTATTTCCATCATTGGTGACCATGTACGCTGATTCGGTTGTGTTAGCAACCTTTTTAGAGAAGCCTTGTTCTTCTAGAATTAACATAGATCTTGCTTTGTAGAATAATGGAAGCGGGTTACTTTGACGGATAACGGTGGCAACTCCGCTATATGTCTCTGTCAATCCGACAACAAGTTGTAAAATCAAACGGTTGTCGGAGGCGGGAAAACCAACATTTTTTAATTGATCTGCCAACATTTTGAGGCGTTGACAATAAGCGGAGGCATTAGGAAAATCCTCCATATCAACACTGGAGAATTCTTGTTCCAAAGCAACTGCACGGGAGTTTTGATTATCATAAAAAATGTCTCGTAATCGATTTCAAGCATCAATTGTCTTAGAATCTATTTTCATGAAGAGTTCTGCCCAAGAAGCATAATGCACATTCTCCATTTGTAAAGTTATGGGAACATGAGTTTTAATATTAGATACTGTGAGAGCGGGGTGATAAAATGATTTGGATTCAGACATGTTGATGATAGTTGGATAGACGAACAATGGAAAACACAATGAAAAAAAAAATCAAGAGAATTTCGGCTATGAGGGTTTGGAGGAGCCGAAAAAAAAATGTTTTGAAAAGAAACTTTTGGTATTTAGGAAGATGGATCTTTTTCCTTAAGCTCTTGATACCATGATAGAATATTTTCCTCATCTTTATTCATCCAATATGGTAAGAATATATACATGTAATACAATAAATATGAAGAGTGATATTCTCTTTAATATCTTCCTATTTAATCACCTATTTAATTCTAATAATATCTCCTATTTAATTCTAATAATATCCTACTTAATTCTTTTACAACATACCATAATAAGATCTTTACATTAATACTATTATTAAGAATATTATAAGCATTTATAATATTATTCTAACACTAACAAAATCTCCATCTCCCTTAATTTGTTTCTTCCTAAACTGACAGTACAATTTCTTTATATTATTGAATTACTTAAAATTACTGTAGGAACAATTAATAATAAGTTAGATTATTGACCTTAGAAGTAGAGCATTTATTCTGCTATACAGGTTAAAATGCACCGATAAAATAAAATCATTGGACTGTCAATGAGTATAAGTCAAATCTTATATACAAACACTCTGAATTACTTGGGGCTAACATTTTATCTTTATAATATTCAAAAGTTAATATATATATATATATATAATACTGAAAATATATCTTATATATACAGTGTAATTTTTTATCAAGGATGTTCGGGTGAATCCGCCCCTGCTTAGATATATTTGGAGACGTGAGGATATTAGTTCACTGCTAAGTGCTAAACCATTGCCTTTTAGATCCCCTCTTCTCCGTCATTGTTAAATTATCATCTCCAAAACAAACAATAAGTAGCTACAGAGTTGATTTTTTTCTAAACCAGCAATAAATTTTTAAAGTTGGATGACAAGAACAAATACGTTGAAAAAGTAGAATGAATGACAAATATAACTTACTTGTGAGAGTACACGCAAATTAACCTTTTTCCGTAGATAATATTTGATTGAAATTGGGGAAAAAGCATAGTTAAAGTTAAAAAAATTATGGTAAGGATTAATTTATTGTTTTGGACCACAATTACAAATAGTAAATTTTTGTCTGCGTGAAGTTCCCGCAAGACCATTTGTCTATTGCCTGGGAATAAGTGTAAAGTCAAAGGTTCTGCTAATTAGTGGCTGGCTGCCCCTCCAAAATTCACAATGTCCAGCTTTTTAGTAAAGTTGTTAGACCCTAACTCGTTCACGAATTGGCAAATCATGCCTATCTACTCCTCTAGTTTCAGCTAGGGCTGTCCAAGGGGCCGGTCCCAGCAGGAAGGGACCTGACAGGACTGGGAAAGGGTTAGGACCGGTGGGACAAGTCGATATTCCGTCCCGTCCTATATTCCGTCGGAAAAAGGGATCGGTGTTGGCCCGGCGAGGTCGGGTCCGGTATTTCAGTTTTTTCTAGAGATTTAATTTAAAAAAAAGTTGTCAATATAAACACTTAAATAATTAAACAAGATAGTGTAATAAAAACATCACAATGTTGTTTTGTGCCTCTTATATTTAATAAAAATGTATTTTTTTGTAATATAATTTCAAAATTGCAACTTTGTGTTGTTGTTCGAAAGTTTCAAATCATATAGTAATTTGGGTGTGGGGCTTAGCCCCGAACCCAAGCTCACCTAGGTTCTCTTCTAAAGACATGGTTACCCCTTGAGGTCTCAAACTCTTACTCAAAATTAGAGTTTATATAGTGCTCAATCTTTCCATCTTCTACCTATGTGGGAGATTTGTTATTTGGCCAAAATAATCTACCTATTTATGTCTGAAACACCTTATTTTGTGTACCAATATCTCTTTCATTTCTTAACGAAATTTGACGATACTTGACACTAATATCATTTACTCATTTAGTAGATTGGCATGTGCAAAGATATGATATTTTCGACATACGGGGCCCACGTATTTAAGTCACTAAAGACGGGAAAAACTCAATCCCACATAGTTAAATTTCCAACATATCCCTAATTTTAAGTATCATCATGGATGTGGCAAAATAAAGATAGTTCATACATATTTTGCTGGATTTACTGATGTGTTGCAGGGCTGACCAAGTTTCCGTCTAGATAGGCCTGGCCAGGAATAAACTGAGTCAGTTAAGGCAAGGAATATGAAGTGGTGTCATTAAAAACTTATATTCCATACTCTTTAAAATCAGAAATTTAATCTCGCTTTCCTTCCCGCTTAAAAATTGGACTGTTATAAACAACAACCTAAAAAGAATGGACTTAGATTGTAATAAACTGGATTTATGGACAATCCTAAGCAAGGGAAGAGGACTAAGGACTAGAGACAACCATGTCACCGACAGAAGATCCGTCTTTTGACAGGATAGTATTTGACACTCAGTCATACAAAGCCTGCGGGCGACTGGAGTGGGCCAAAGTTTCCAGATCTTGAACGATCTGAAGGCCAAAAGAAAGGCAGAAAAGAAATGGGACACTCATTCTGCCAAGGCAACTAGAGTGGGCCAGAGTATATAGATCACTTATGATCTAGTTACGCCCTAACCACGGGCAAGAGGTTGTTCATGTGAAGCAACGCCATCTCCAAAGAAAAAGGGGAGATGAAGAGGTTGTCCTCAAAGGACTTCACATAATGGGATCACTCTAACAAGAGGTGATACATGTCCCAAACTTGGTTTCAAGGACGCTGTTGGTCAAGATGGTTTGAGTCTAGTCCAACAAGTCTTAATAACAAAGAGTGGTACAATAAGACTATAGCCAAATGAATGATATATTTGTAATCTGTGCATCTATGACATCATAGATTAAGACACGTTAAATAGATAGTCATTCAAAAACTATCTAAGTTGAGATTGTTGCTGTTTGTCGACATAAACCCTCAAAATGCGTATGAGGTAGGCGAAGAGGCAAAATTATCTTTCCATTCCGTCGAAGGAATAGCGAAAGAAGCATCGCTCCTCTATAACTTAGTCACACATACGTGCGTGATTTGAAGCTTGTACAAATAGAGGGGTGAGACAAGTACGTTGTGATCTTCATTAATGATGGTAAAACGTATTGCATCCTTTGTTGAAGAACAAATATGAAACTAGTCGAAAATCATCGCGAACTGAAGGTCGGTCGCGCAACCCGTCGTGGCCGTGGCGCGCGGCGCCAAGCTGATTGATTAATCGAATTGGCCGCGCGGTCGCGATGCTCTGATGCGAAGTTGGAAAAACCTACGGATTGAGGAATTCGTAGGGATAGAGAGGGAGTATGTGAAACATCGTTTATCAAACGATTGTTCCTTACTCACCTCAGACTAACGGTATTGGCCAAGCGCAGATTCGTACGCCCAAAATATGTAGGCCAAGGCAATCCTTATCGCTAATGTGATTCTCAATAGAACTCCGCATAAGGAAAATGATAACCCTCCATGAGAAACATGAAAAAAGTTTCATATACATATGTTGTGATATGAGGTAATGTGGGAAGGGTTGAAGTACCTAACCAAAACAGGTCAAGTTGGACCTAAGATTGTAGGTTGCATATCCACTTGATCTGCAAATATCAGTAGTGGTTATCATATTTTGGCGACAAAGAATGCTGACTTTGAAGTTATCTTTACTTGAGAAGGGAAAAGAAGTAATTGCTCGAGGTTAACAAGAACCCGTGAGGCCCTGATTGTACGGAACTAGACGTTCCAAATCTACAAGACTCAGAAGTTGCTGACTATCCGAAACTTAATGTTCCAGATCTACAGAACTCAGGGATTCTAGATGTTGAACCAAACCGGAGTAACAGAGGGGACAAATACTTGTTCCAAGCCATCTAGCTTATATGGTTGAGAATAAATCATGGACAATTAACAAAGAATTGTTAACTCCAGAAGCATCGCTTTGGAAAGAAGCTATAGAGAGAGAAATAGATTCCGTCAGATAGAACCATACTTATGTGATGGTTAATTTTCCTCCGGGAAAAGAACCTTTGGGTGGTAAAAGTGGATACTCTTATTGAGTAAAAAGTAGATGAATCTATTGACGAGTATAAGACCTCGACTACCAGGACATGTGTTCCTATGTGAATAGCTTAACATCCAAGGCCACCGCAGTACTGCGTGACATGGATGTTGAGACAACCTTCCTAATCGGAGAGTTGATTTTGAGGACTGTTGGGCTTCTTCCTGAACTTCCATGTGGTCTCTGAAATGTTTACATTTTAGTCCTGGAAGTTTCAGATAAAACAGAAACAATGAATCTGACTACAGAAATATTGACTCTGAAGTTAGAAAGCCAACAGTTGAAAAACCAAAGGTTCGAAAGTGGAAGAAGAAAGTGATACGGAACAACCAGAGGGGCATGTGGTTCCAGGGAAGAGAAGAAAGTATGTCGACTTGTCAAATCTCTGTGCGGGCTGAAACATGCCCCGAAGCATTGGCACAAAACATTTGATAGTACTCTACTATCGAAAGGGTTTCTCCGTTAATGTGTGTGATAAATTTGCCTACATGAAAAATCTCTGTGCGGGCTGAAATAGGCCCCGAAGCATTGGCACGAAGTATTTGATAGTACTCTACTCACTTGTTCATGATATGTCTTTGC
The DNA here is from genome assembly GCA_029844215.1 of Przewalskia tangutica. NCBI lineage: Eukaryota > Viridiplantae > Streptophyta > Magnoliopsida > Solanales > Solanaceae > Przewalskia > Przewalskia tangutica. Next base: position 12,799,419 of record CM056722.1, read on the forward strand.
ATAAACGACTTGTTGATCACAGAGGATAGTTCTAGTTTGATCCTAGAGACTAAGAGTATGTTGAATTAATATTTTGACATGAAAGGATATGAGTATTGCAAATGATATCTTTGGAGTTAGAATCCCTAAAACATCTAACAGACTGGTCTAATTCCAAACTCCTCTGTGAGGAGCTTGACAGTCTCGTTGAAGTCACCAATGGATATGAATCATACAGTTGATTGGAATCATGGTGCACCCATATGTCAGGAGGGATATGCTCAAGTCACACTACAGTTGACCTGGTATCGGTTCATAAAAGAAAATCAATTGAACTAAGGTTCACTCGTGATTCTGGAAATGATCGACAGAAGGAGTTAAATCAGATGTGACGACATCAAAATTATTCACTTATCTATGAATTATGGTATTCTGGATATCCAGCGGTTCTGGGAGAACACGGTGATGCAAACTGGACATCAGATCTGAAGAACACCAAAGCTACGAGTGGATGTGCATGGTGTGTCTTAGGAAAATCATCTAAGCAAAACTTGCATCGGACCATTCATGATGGAATCGGAGTTTATCGCTTTGCACAAAGTATGATGAGAAGTTGAGTAACTTCACGACCTCTTAGAGGATGTCCCTTACTGGGAGCAACTCGTGCCTACGTCAGTTATACACTGTAAGGGCACGAATGACGGCGTCTGAACATATCTGTCGCAAACATAAGACTGTATGACAATTGATCCTCACAGGTGACACTTCTTTGATTACTAATCAAAGGAGAATACATCAGACCCCTTGACAAAAAGGATACCCACATATCAAGATTTATGCATGTCTAGGGGAATGGACTTAAAACCCAATCAATAAGAATTGATACGGTGGATACCCAACCTTACTGACTGAAGATCTCAGGAATTAGGTTCAATGGAAAAACTAAGTGGTAAAGATTCAGTTGAGTGCTTCGACGGAAGCAAGAGTATAATACTCTATTTTAACCGAAGTCGAAAAGGTGTACTACGTATGGTTGATTCCTAAATTGTATTTTAAGGAATCGTCACCTAATTATTTTAAAGATGAATTAGGACATCTATTCTAGCAAAATCTGCTTAAAAATAACTTCAATTAGTGGTCTGCAAAACTTAATGAGATTCTGAATAAGAGTTCTTTATTATCCTAAAAGAAAGGGATTAGGCATCCTATAAGATCCGCTAACTTGCGATTGTCCGGTCAAATCTAGGTTTAATCATTGTATGAAAAGGATGCCTGTTTTGAAAGCTTAAAATTTAAGAAAAGGTGTTAGCAAATAATCATTTGAAATATAAGTTTTCTATAAAACTTTGCATCAGCTTTGTTTAGAAAATGCATGAAAAGTATCTCATTAAAAAAGAAAAAAGAAAAAATTATATGTAAAGTGTAGTTTTATAGGAATGCATTTGTATAGAAAAATTTCGTTTTGCAATTGATGACAAGAAAAGACTTTGATTATGAAAATAGATTATTATGAGTTTAATGAAAATGAAACCTTATTTGTTTTGTAATATTAATGATGGATAAAAACGATTAAATGGTTTTGAGAGTTTAAATATGCATAACGGGCCTAAAAAGATAAATAACTAGCGGCGAATTTCCTATTTTTAACCACTCCTTTCTAATTGTTAATCTAGGCCTAACTATTCTACGCATTTTAATAATTATACAAGGTTACATTATGAAATAACAAGACGAAAAAATAAAGATAGACGGAATTTAAAGAATTAAAGCGACTAAGGCGAGTGACGATGTCATCCCGCCCTATTTTGTTTAGGAATTCTGAAGCCGAAGAATGCAAGGGATATGGATGCGGGTCTTCGTTGATGAGTCTCGTAATGAGACGCCTCGTTGCTCCCGATGCATTTCATGTAAAAATAAAAAGAAAAGGATTAGGAGAATTAAAAAAATTTAGTGAGCAAGACAAAGAATTAAAATAAAATAGGACGCGAGAAACAGAGGCCATAATCAACCTTAAGGCACGACTAAACAACTTACACATAACCAAACTAGTTTCAGAATAATACATTAGCCATCCCATTAAACTAAATGACTCATACATGGTTAAAACAAAACTTCAAATTGACAACTTTATTAACCAAACTGCCTATATATGACTAAGATAGACTTCTATTGACAAACTTTAGGCATCAGATGAACTATACCTGCATCAAATTCTAAATTAATTCAAAATAATCATGAAAGGAACTTGGACAACTTATTTATAGCCAGGATGAGCGTGAGCTTCAGACTACTAACATATTATACATTCCTTAGTATAACATTCTCACATTGGCCAAACAAACTACATTTTTTGCTCATTGACCAATTTACATAAAGTCATCTGATTAATAAAGCCTCCTCCTCACACAACAACCGTCTTTAGGGATGACAAATAGGCGGGTTAGGGCGGGTTAAGCTTTGACCTATTAAGATTTTGATCCGCATTGTCCTACCCCGTTTAGCTTTGTCCAGAAAAATGTCCTGCCCAACCCTACCCCGCTAAGCCCTGCCCCGCCCCGTTTGTATTTTTTCAATCCTTTTAATATCTTAAGCTTCAAATCAGACAAACACAGTTTTATAGTTCATCAATAGGACATATACACAACAAATCACTCTTGCAATTTAACTCTTCCCACACTGAAATATAAAATATCCTAAAAATTGATACCTTCAATGCATCATTTCCACTGGAAAACTTCGATTCATTCCTCTGGCCAGCTGCTCTCGTAATAAACCGATTAATTCTTCCAAATCCTGAAATTAAAAAAAGTTTCTAATTTTACGCAGGAATGACAAGTAAGTGATAATGAGAGTTAAGCTGATACCGTCAAATCCTATCCTGATCTTCTTCCCTAAACCTGTAAAAGTGAAAAGCCGATTTAATTTCCACATTTCTCATAGGACCTGGTTTAAAATTCACAAACACACCCCCTGTCTTGCCCTATTTCAATTTTTAACAAAATTAATTTTGCCCTGCCCCGCCCTGCCCTACCCATTTAAGTCTTCTCATGCCCTGTCCTGTTTAGAGCTTGCCCTGCCCCGCCCCGCCCCAATTGCCATCCCTAACCGTCTTTAATTAGTGTACTTCGTTAAACGAGTTCCAAACTAAATCGCTAAGCTCCCTGTTGATTTAACCATGACATGAAATAGATCATAAGCTAACGACATCATCCCTCATTTTTAACTACACATGCTGCTTTAAAGTTTAAATCATCAGGGAATACTTATAAATTATCCACAAACAAGCATCTTGCCATTATGTACCATATATAAATAAATCTTAACACAGAATATCAATCAAATAGACTAATCTAAGCATACAAACACAGATTTGAAACCCAGAATTCTCTTTAAAACACAGAAAGTCGATGCCCTTTTTAAAAAAAAATGAAGAACCAAGAGATGATATTCAAAAAAAAAAATCTCCAATTCCGACCCCCCAAGATGAAGACCTCACAATTCATTATTTGTGACTACTTTTTAATAGATATTTGCCCTTTTAAGTTTATATTAGGATAAGTTAGTCCTTATGTTATGTTATTGACGTTTTGCTACTTAGTCCTTGAAGTTTGTAATTGAACATTAAGGACAACTATAAAAGGTTGCCTTAACTTGTATTAGGGTTTTTATCCAGAAATATATATCGTCTTCTCTTTCTCTTACTTTATTTCTCTGTTCTTATCGTTAATGGTATCAAGAGCCGATTCGACGCCGGTAATTAGCATCTCGCCGGAGATACAAAACATACACGATGAGATTCGAATGCTCAAGACGCAGCTAACAGTATTAGCCGAGGACACGAGTAAGAAGCTTGAAGCAATCGAATCGAGTACAGGCAAAAGACTGGAAAACTTAGAACAAAAGCTACTGGACGAAAATCGTGACACCAATCGAAAGTTTGAACTCATTATGGCGAGTTTGAATGTCATTCAATCGGGAGGGTCAGCACCGGGCACTCCAACAGCAAACCCTGCTACAAATAAGGCAAACATCGCGATTGGGTCAATTCCAACCAACTTGCAACTCAATCCTTCGACAGCTGAATTTGAACATCCTTCAGGTAGCAAAACCCCTATTTCTTACTCTGATCAATATGCGTCGTTGAGTCAGAGTGTGGGTAGAGGCTTCACATTTCCTCCAGCACCCTTATTGACAAGTCCCCCAATCTTCAGAAACCCTATGTACTCCAACTCACCACCCACCATACCCGGAACTATCGTACATACACCAGGAAACTATAATAACCCCAGAACATTGAAACCCAAAATCAACTTCTCTGAATTTGATGGAGATAACCCTAGAAGTTGGTTAATGAGGTGTTAAAAGTTTTTCGAGTTGTATGATATCCCCGAAAATGAAAAACTACACTACGCATCAATGCATATTGGAGACAGGGTGGATCTTTGGCTAGATGGGTATTCAGCTCATCTCAAAGAAAGTGTTTCATGGAGCAAGTTCTGTTATGAAGTTTGTAGGAGATTTGGGAACTTGAAAAATCAAGACATTGTGGAGGAATTCAATAAAATTACACAACAGGGTACCATAGACCAGTACCAAAATAGATTTGATGAGTTAATCAGCCACATGACCATCCTAAACCCCTTATTAAATCAAGTACACTATGTTGCTAGCTTCATTAGTGGGCTTAAACCAGAAATCAAACCATTAGTTAAACTAGCACCCCTCTACTGTTTTGGATGCATATGAAATAGCCAAACTATATGAAGAATCCTTCAAAGCTTTCACCCCACTCATCACCCCAAAATACCCTTATCAAAACCAAAAACCTATACCCAACATCTACCAAAAGAACCAACCACATATTACCCACAAACTGGCACCACAGTATAACCTTTCTAATCCCCACAAAATTATCTATCTCAATCAGAAACTACCAGTCAAGAACTTGTTTAAGCCTAACACCCTACCCCCACACTTGGAAGCATTAAGAGAGCAATGGTTATGTTATAGATGTAAAGCGAGGTATACTCCAGGGCACCAATGTAAGACAAGGGGTATACTTGCCATGGAGGGACAAAAAGTAGAAGGGGAGGAAAATCACAATGAAGAATTTGTGAATGTGGCTGAGACACTAGAAAAAGCCAATGAAGAGCAAGCTGTGGTGTCCCTGAATGCAATATTGGGGTTAAGTTCATCCAAAGACCAAGTGTCTACTATCAAAATTAAGGGATATGTAGGGAAAATACCTATGATAATACTGATAGATAGTGGATCTACCCATTCCTTCATGGATCCATTCATTGTCAAAAGAATGAAAATGGACATTCAACTACTGAGTAAACCTATGAAAGTGAGGGTAGCTAATGACCAGATAATGGTTTGCTACAAAGAAATTCCTGCTTTTGAATGGAGAATGCAAGAGGAATTATTTACATTTAGAATGAGATTTCTGAAGGTGAGGGGGGTGTGACATGATTTTGAGAATGGACTGGATAGATCAGGTTGCTCCAGTGATATTGCATACAAGGCCTCTTAGTATCAGCTTTATGATCAAAGGAAAGTTAATTACATTACAAGGTGAAAGGAATTACTCTAAGTTAGATATAATAGAGCCTGAAGGGTTGAGAAGGTTGCTGGACTGTGGAACCTGTGAAGTGATAGATGAACTTAGTAGAATACAAGTGGAGACAGACAACAAAGGAGTACCCACAATACACCCAGACATCAACCAGTTATTACAAAAGTATCACCATATCTTCCAAGAACCCACAGAACTACCACCAAAGAGGGACTGTGATCATAGGATAACCTTGATCCCTGGAGCCCAACCCTTCAATTTAAGACCCTACAGATATTCTTATGACCAACAGAATATCATAGAATCTATTGTTGCTGAAATGCTTAAATCTGTCACTGTCACACCCAGCTAATCTCCTTATGCTTCTCCTGCCTTGTTAGTTAAAAAGAAAGATTCAACTTGGAGATTGTGTGTTGATTATAGAAAGCTGAACAGTCTCACTATAAAAAATAAGTACCCCATACCTATGATTGATGACTTGTTAGATGAACTCTTTGGGGTCAATGTATTTTCAAAGATTGATTTGAGGACAGGGTATCATCAAGTAATGATGAAAGAAGGTGATGAACACAAAACAGCTTTCAGGACACATCATGGCCTATGGGAATTCAGAGTCATGCCTTTTGGGTTAACCAATGCACCAGCTACCTTCCAGTCTCTCATGAATCAAGTTTTCAAGGAGCAATTGAGGAAATTCATCCTAGTCTTCTTTGATGACATTCTGATCTACAGCAAGACCATGACAGAACACTTGTTACATTTAGAGGTGGTTTTCCAGTTACTAAAAGAAAATCAGTATTTGCTAAAATGAGTAAATGTGACTTTGGAAAATCACAAGTGGAATATCTGGGACACATAATCACTAGCAGAGGGGTAAGTACTGATCCTAATAAAGTGGTTGCTATGGTAGACTGGCCAACCCCTAAGACAGTGAAGGAATTGAGGGGATTCTTGGGACTGACAGGGTATTACAGGAAGTTTGTCAAGGATTATGCACACATGAGCAAACCATTGACAAACCTACTTAATAAAGGGGAGTTTGGGTGGAATGGAGAAGCTGAAGCTGCCTTTAACCAACTAAAGGAAGCTATGTATAGCACCCCAGTATTGGCTCTGCCAGAATTTTCTAAGCCATTTATTGTTGAAGTGGGTGCTTCTAACCATAGAATTGGAGCTGTTCTGATGCAAGAGAAAAGACCCCTGGCCTACTTAAGTCAGGTTTTGAGTCTAAAACACCAAGATTATCAACTTATGAAAAATAATTGGTAGCCTTATTACATGATGTAGATAGGTGGAGACACTACTTGCACCCCCATCATTTCATCATCAAAACTGACCACTTTAGCTTGAAATTCTTACAAGACAAAAAAATTACTACCTCATTACATCACAAAGGCCTCACTAAACTGATGGGTTTAAGCTATGATATACAGTATAAAAAAGGGTGAAAAATGTAGTAGATGATGCATTGTCAAGAAAGCCTCAAAGCCGGGCACATTGCACAGTCCTCACACAGATACAACCTAGATGGATTAAAGAGATTGTAGAAAGCTATAAAGGAGATCCAAGTGTCCTATAAGCATTCACCATTATAGGAACTAACACTGAAACTGATTATGTTGTGTCACTACAGCAGGGAATACTAAGATACAAAGGCAGGGCCTGGGTGGGGCAACATGGAGATCTCAGAGAGCAGTTGATCAAGAATGTACATTCTTCTGGCTTTGGAGGACACTCAGGATCCTGGGCTACTTACCAGAGGCTTAAGATAATATTCTACTGGCCTGGAATGGTAGAACAGATTAAAGAAGTGGTAAAAACTTGTGAAGTGTGCCAAAGGTGTATGGTAGAACAGGTAGCCTATCCTGGATTGTTGCAACCACTACCCATTCCTACAGGAGCCTGGAAACACATTTCAATGGACTTCATTGAAGGGCTGCCCAAATCAGAAAATAAGGACACTATCTTAGTAATAGTGGACATATATAGTAAATATGCCCATTTTCTGGGCCTTACTCATCCCTTCACTGCTGGACAGGTGTCAAGAGTTTTCATGGATAATATTTATAAACTACATGGGTTGCCTAAGAGTATAGTATCTGATAGAGACAAGATCTTTGTGAGCAACTTCTGGAAGGAAACCTTTAGGCTGCTACAAGTCCAGCTATGCTTCAGTACAACATACCATCCACAAACAGATGGCCATACTGAGAGGTTAAACAGGTGCTTGGAGGACTATTTAAGATGTATGACTAGTCACAAACCACAGAAATGGCAAAAGTGGTTATCTCAAACAGAGTTCTGGTATAATAGTAACTACCACACCTCCCTTAAGATGAGCCCTTTTAAGGTGTTGTATGGCTATGAACCTCCCCAAATTACTTTCAAACTCATAGCTCAAACTAAGCTAGATACTGTTGATCAAATGTTGCAAGAAAGACAAATGATGTCTAAAGTACTGAAGGAAAACTTGATGAGAGCTCAGAACAGAATGAAGACTAATGAAGATAAAAAAAAAGGACAGAAAGGGAGTTTGCAGTGGGTGATTGGGTTTTTCTAAAGTTACAACCTTATTGGCATACTTATATTGCTATAAGGAGAAGTGTCAAGCTGGCTTCAAGGTTTTATGGACCTTACCAGATCATCCAAAAGGTGGGGGTTGTAGCATACAAATTGGCCTTACCTGCAACAGCTAGGATTCATCCTGTTTTTCATATCTCTCAACATAAGAAGAAAGTAGGGGAACATATTACACCCACAGTTGATCTTCCATACTGTTCAGCTGAAGGCCAACCCTTGGTGGAACCTGCTGCGATATTAGACAGAAGGCTAGTGAAGAGGGGAAACAAACCAGCAACACAGATCCTAGTTCAGTAGGCAAATTTGCTGCCAGAAGAGGCAACTTGGGAGGATTACAATTTTATTAAGTCACAATTTTCAGAGATTGCAGAGTTTCGAAGTTTGAAGTCAATTACAAAGGCGAGGAATTCAAGTTGTTTTTCAAGAGGAGTGAAGTGTCACAATTCATTATTTGTGACTACTTTTTAGATATAGATATTTGCCCTTTAAGTTTATATTAGGACAAGTTAGTCCTTATGTTATGTTATTGACGTTTTGCTACATAGTCCTTGAAGTTTGTAATTGAACATTAAGGACAACTATATAAGGTTGCCTTAACTTGTATTAGGTTTTTATCCAGAAATATATATCGTCTTCTCTTTCTCTGTTCTTATCGTTTTCAACCTTGTAACAACCCTAGACTGTTACAGAAGAATAAATGGGGGTTTTATAGATGAGTTTTCCCCATAACGTTCAACCCTACCCCCTCTCAAATCGTGAGTTTTGAAATTCAAAAATAAAGGGGCAAAAGTAGACGTTTTGATCCGGATTTTAGGTCATATGGGCGTGGGTTGAGGTGATGGGGCGTATGAGTCGTTGGTGTCGTGGTGTTTTCGGTGGTGAGCGGGTAGGGTGCAGGCGTAGGGTGTCGCTTGTAGTTAGGTATAGTTTTATGTTGTGTTTAGGGTTAGGGGGGTTAAAGGGAAATGTTGGGGCTTGGACGAAAAGGGCTTTGGTTCGGTTGGGCCACTGAATTGGGCTGAGAATGGGAATAAAGGGTGTGGGCTGCTGATATGGGAATTTAGTTTAGGAAAGAGGAATTGGGTAGAGAATTAGGTTGAGGAATTAATCAATTCAATGATGAATTAATTTGTGACTAATCCAATTTTCCTAATTAATTAAAATATGTATCTTCGTCCTAATTACAGTACAAAAGATTTAATATATATATTTAATTTAAGTAAAATGTAATATTTATATGAAAATGATTAATTTGGTAATTGGTGAAAATATTACGAGAAAATCAATCACCATAGTCAATGATGAGATTTAAAATTATTTTGTTTATATTATAAAATAAAATATCCGGTATTTCAAAATTATGCGGTAATTAGTGAAAAAAGATTAAAATTACTAATTTTTGAGAACTTTTAAGACTAAGAAGCATAGTAAAATTAATTAGAGATAAAAGGATGATCCGAATAAATAATCGGTAAAGAGGGGATAAAATTGGGTGTCAACAAAGAGCACTTTGGATAATGATTCTACTTAGAAACATGAATCCAAGGCCGTTGCCGTGATAGACATTAAGTGCTACCTGCAGCGTGGGTAAAAGTTAAGTTTCCAAAACCTGTAATGATCCTCAACGGTTGAGATTAGATTTGGGGGAAACTTTTAATGGTGCCTAACACTTGTGAAGTGGGTATAGCAGGATACCTTGTAGGAGACCACCTATCTAAGTGCGAGGACAAGCCGCCTCAAATGAACACACTTAAGAATCCAAGTGATGTCCACGACCACAATGTTCAGAACGATAAGAACGAAAATGAATAAGGGGAGTTATTGTGTTGGTATCATTGTCTTGGCTTATATTAAAAACTGATTGTTCAAGAAACCGTGTTCACCGCGCAGTAAGTAAGTCCGATGGTATTCTACTATGTAAGGTTCAAAGCTACGACTACCTATCCAGATGCAATGTCTTTCCGCTGAAAGATTGCTGAAAAAAGGCACCTTGTGTGTGCGCCAAAATCTCTTCCAAGAGGTGATTGTTGAAAATTTGTCTTTGGTGGAGGTTGGGTCCGCCCATCTTTAATGAATTAAACACCATGGTTCCACATGTTGGAGACCTTGATTCTTTACACGTGCATGATCTACTAACTGAGTATATGACCGTAGGGCCAAAGATCATCAAATTTCATTGAAAAATGAAAGAGATATTGGTCCGAAAAGTAAGGTGTTTGAGACATGAAAGAGTGGTGTGAGACAAATCTATCACATCGGTGGGAAATGAAGAATTGTTCATTATATAAGCCTCAAAACTGAATAAGGGATTGGGACCCCAAGGGGTAACCCATGTGTTTAAAGGAGGGAGGACCTATGTGTGCTTGGGTTCGAGACTAGGCCCACACGCGCACCACCGCCCGCCCGGTCCGGGTCTTGGGTCGCGGGATACTGATATTATCTTTTTGAATTCAAACTTTATTTTATTTACAGTTTGATCCCTGAAGTTTTCAGTAGCTGAAATTGACAAGCGTCGCGGCGCCTCATGACCAGAACTGCGGTACCTAATGTCCAGAGAGTGCCAGGCGACGGGCAAGCCAACCGTTTATGGCATGCAGAACGTTTTGGCCTTTATTGTACCTCTTAAACAACCCCTTAATGACCCTTTAACACCCTAAAACACTATTTAATCATTCCTTATTTCAGATTTGAGCATACACTATCCAACAATATTTTTCTAACCAAGTAAATGGTTTGATATTTCCCTAAATTTGTTTCTAAATTAAACACCACCATGGTAGAAGGCAAAGCAAACTAGCTCATTCAGCAGTGAAGTAGGGGGATAACACAACATGTAAATACCATGTTCTGTTCAAGTGAACGGACGGAATTCTATAAGATACAAAGCAACAAAGGTAGAGAAATTTAACTTCGATTGTGCTCTAACAAGGAGATAACAGTGCATGCGTCATCAAGACGGACAAGTGTAGGACATAGACATTCCTTAGTACTCTAAAATTGATACGTAATTCACAGACTGCTTTTACAGAAGATATAGAACATGCCCATGGCAGGAAATAATTCAAAAGAGACATTCAAGGAATAACTAGTGTAAATGAATTACATTTCGGTCCATAATAATGGAACGAGTCCAAATGGATACAGAGAATTCATTTAGTTTGAATTTGGGTTAGTTCCGGACACTATAGTTGTAATTAATCCTCGGATCACGGAACCTAATTTTATGATATATGCAGAGGAAATAAAACAACAATCCCAGTGTTTGGGCGTTTGTAATT